>CM064513.1:62931623-63006623 GCA_032716605.1 Paralithodes platypus | reverse complement strand
ATTGTAGATGGTTTAGTACGATGACTAGTATTGTATCTAATTTTTAATCAACTAAGGACAACACTATAATACAATAAAAATAAAATTAAGTGTAACTCAGTTTTTCATTCCATTTCTGTAATATTTGTCTGTACGTTATGCAATACCAAACGTGATTATTTATCATATGAATCAACGTGTTGGAAACGAAAGATACAAATACATTATTATATGTACCTTTTTAGTCCAATGTATTTGTTTTGTTATTTCAGCTGCCAACAAACGGTTTTATTCACCCTAGAAGAGACCTATTGTAATCAGCCCCCTTATGTTATACCCCATCTTGGGTCCCGACAAATAGACAATACAAATGTTAGCACAGAAACACACACAAACACACACGAGAGAGAGAGAGAGAGAGAGAGAGAGAGAGAGAGAGAGAGAGAGAGAGAGAGAGAGAGAGAGAGAGAGAGAGACAGGAAAAATAGTGACAATACTTTATAGAAGACCATCTGTATTACACGAATATTTGGCTATTTACAAGCAGCCATCCTCAGGTATACAATGTTTTGATCATAAAAACAGAGCAGACAACTTTATTGTTATTACAACATCAGCGTTCCTCAGCGCTCTCTCAGTGCATACCCCATCCCTTGCTGCGAGTGCTAGGCACCTGCCTTTCAACACAGGCCCAGTGCCCACCCCTACTCTGCCTAACTCTCCAATCCAAGAATTGACAAATTTTCTCAGTCTGTCGAAAAACTCAACAAGTGAACTCTGTAACTCTCTCCCTCAATCAATCTTTCCTTCATCCTATGACTTAAATTGCATAAAACTTCGTGTGTCCAGGCAGTTTGATCACAACGTCCCTTGAATTTAGCTCTCTGTCACTCTTTTGACTCTGGGGGAGACACTCGTTACAGGCAACCTGCTGTTTGTCTCCTTCATACACATAGAACACAAAATGACCTTGTTCACGCTATACACAGTAGACTATCACCAATTTCCGTCACTATTCAAACACAAATGGTCTATATATTACTCTATTCATAAAATAGCGCTGGCATTGCTTTTATGTTTATCATTTATCTATTAAACATTTCACTATGATGACCCATTATCTTCTCTTTCCCACGGCTTAAGTAAACGATTCTTTGAGCTAAAAATGGATCTTCGAACGAAAGTCATGGGGTTATTTGGTAGTGTGGTTACCTCTTTCATTACTTAAGACACTTGTTAATCTTAATATTGTCCACTGATATTACTACCATATTTGACGTTCCAAGGAATCCTTTATTCATTTATCTTTATCATTATTATTGAAGGTTATGATTGTTGTTGTGGTTTAATTTGTCTAGCATTTATATATATATATATATATATATATGTTTTTTTTTTTTTTTTTTTTTTACTCCCTAGATTCCCTTTAGGATTAAAAAACAATCACAGACCCCAATTCACGTAAAAAAGTTACACATTTCAGTAGATAATTGTCTCAACTAACCCTTTGACTTCCATATATATTCATACATTGAATAAAGTCGTTAACTGATACGTCATTTAAATAAATTACATAATTAGTTTAATGGGGGGTGCAATTTGTATATGGAAGAAAAGGCAAACTAGGTCACATAGAAAGAGAAAATTGCCGTACTTTAAATAATATTAATTATTAAAATATGAATGGAATTGAATCTCTTCTCAATTTTCTCGTATTCACGATTAATCATAAGATGACAGACTAATGTTCGTATAATTTTATGAATAGCGTAATTATATGGATATAATTAGTATGGAAAACTAAAGTAACAAGTCATTCTACGTGAAAAAGTAAAGTCAAGTTTGACGGCTTACTAAATGCTGCTCTTGGCCGCGGCGCTCATCCTAGTAATATTGCCCTTTGTAACTCGGGTGAGCTATCCAGCCTTGTACACAGGGGCTAAAACATATGTTAACGCCGCTTACCTCCATGTGTGGGACGTCACAAATGTCCACTAAATCCAGTTTTCTATGTACTGTTACTGTAGGTGTACAGGGGCAATGGGTGTTAGGAGACTCACCCAAACAGGATTTGTTCAATCAAGCCCAGTCCTTTCGCTTGTGAACCGGATCACATGTATTTAGTACCCCACAGGACACACACGTGTATAAGTGAACGCAAGATATTACTAAAAATAATCTTTGATCTTAATCTCAGTCGTATGAAAACAGTTACAATTTTTTTTATTGCTCTCTAAACATTAAATATACTGGCTTAAAACACGGTTATTTTTATCACAAATATTGATTTTAAGGTCGTAAAACACTATTAACCCGGGAACGTCGAGAACACTCTTAAGAGGTTTTGGTGGGCGACGGCGAGAACACTCTTTAAGGGGACCGACCGGTTAATTACAAACTTCCAGGTCTTACTTTCAATTTAAATGAAATTTGGCACAGGTGTATATGACCATAAAACTAGATAAAAAAAAAAAAAAAAAAAAAAATTGCTTTTTTTTCTTGCAATATAGGTAAAAAACAAAATGAAAACCATAGCACTGCAGAAAATTATAAACTCTTACAGAAATCCCCATAGCACATGTTTTATGTGATCAAACAACTCACAAAAGGTGTATCTGTAGTTTCTATAAAAAACATTTTATATATTTTGTGTATTTGTTCGATTTAGGTGATTACGGATTCAGGCGAATATATTTATAGAAAATTACAACTTTGACGACATATAGTGAAAAAATTAAATTACTAGAGTAAATTGGCTTTATAGGCCTTGTAGTGTTTTTAATTACCTTTCCAATGGTATATACACCATTCCTATAGGTCCAATAATAACTGTAGAATAACATCCGAAAGTGCGACACTATAGGTTCTGAGAAAAACAGGTGAAAGTCTAAGGTAATTAGGTGAACATTTTTACTTTTGTTTTTTAGATTTACAATATTTTACAGATACAGTAAGTGTCACCCACTGGATGGATGTTTTGTTTCATTTGACCAAAATAGTACACATCCATGAGTAATAAGATGCTCAGTAGAGAATATATCGCCGCCATACCTATACACCGGATCAAGTACCATGTTTTTTGCATCACAATTGTTCTGACCTTTTGAATTGGGCATAATAATTAAATTGGGCATAATGGTCATTGATAATGTTGGTCCAACCGGTTAAAATAGGTCAAATGTCCGAATTGGTTAAGCAGTGCATCTGGTTGATTTGGACCAAATGGTCTGATCAAATATATCCAAATATATGAGTGATACAATTAAATTAGGAAAAACAGATGAATTGGGCCTAACAGTTGTACTAGTGATCGAATTGGGCCGAGTTGTCAGAATGCGCCTGGTCCAAGTGATTGTTTTGGCCAATTGTTTAGTACCCACTTTGCAGTCGTATTGTAACTAGTTGTCTAATTTGGTACTGAACTGTCGAATTGTATCAAGCTCCCGAATGTCGAAATGGCCAATAATATTTTGTAACCCATTGATGTAGTCCCAATATTCAGTTAAATGTTGTTTATGCATTTTAGAGAAATTGGCAATATATGTTTTAGTGGGTAAGTCAATAGAGGTTCCCCTTTGATGTCATCCAACCATCATCATGTGTGTGTGTGTGTGTGTGTGTGAAGTTTTTACCCAACCAGTATGTTTCATAGTGAATATCGTAAAGATCGAACAAATTCATGTGTTTACAGTGTAATATACTGTGGCTTATTGTACAGTGTAATATGCATTATATTGTGGTGTATTGTACAGTGTAATATATTGTGGTGTATTGTACAGTGTAATATACTGTGGTGTATTGTACAGTGTAATCTATTGTGGTGTATTGTACAGTGTAATATACTGTGGTGTATTGTACAGTGTAATATACTGTGGTGTATTGTACAGTGTAATATATTGTGGTGTATTGTACAGTGTAATATACTGTGGTGTATTGTACAGTGTAATATATTGTGGTCTATTGTACAGTGTAATATACTGTGGTGTATTGTACAGTGTAATATATTGTGGTGTATTGTACAGTGTAATATATTGTGGTGTATTGTACAGTGTAATATACTGTGGTGTATTGTACAGTGTAATATATTGTGGTGTATTGTACAGTGTAATATACTGTGGTGTATTGTACAGTGTAATATATTGTGGTGTATTGTACAGTGTAATATACTGTGGTCTATTGTACAGTGTAATATACTGTGGTGTATTGTACAGTGTAATATACTGTGGTGTATTGTACAGTGTAATATAATGCGGTGTATTGTACAGTGTAATATACTGTGGTGTATTGTACAGTGTAATATACTGTGGTGTATTGTACAGTGTAATATAATGTGGTGTATTGTACAGTGTAATATACTGTGGTGTATTGTACAGTGTAATATACTGTGGTGTATTGTACAGTGTAATATACTGTGGCGTCTTGTACAGTGTAATATGCTGTGGTGTATTGTACAATGTAATATATTGTGGTGTATTGTACAGTGTAATATACTCTGGTGTATTGTACAGTGTAATATACTGTGGTGTATTGTACAGTGTAATATACTGTGGTGTATTGTACAGTGTAATATACTGTGGTGTATTGTAGAGTGTAATATACTGTGGCGTCTTGTACAGTGTAATATGCTGTGGTGTATTGTACAATGTAATATATTGTGGTGTATTATACAGTGTAATATACTGTGGTGTATTTTATAGTGTAATATGCAATATATTGTGGTATATTGTACAATGTAATATATTATGGTATGTTGTACAGTGTAATATACAATATATTTTGGTATATTGTACAATGTAATATACTGTGGTGTATTGTACAGTGCAGGAAGCGAGGTGCAAGTCTAGTTAACATACCTAATGAAGGGAGTATGTAGATGTTCCAAGTTATACCCTCGGCACTTACCCTCTTGTACACACACATACATATGCACACACAGGTTCACACACACACACACACACAGGTACACACACAGAAAGACACGCATATATACATAACCGAACATATACAGTATACATGCACTCACTCACATATATACTCACACACTTTCGTCTCTGTCTCTCCTCTAACATCTTCCCTTCTTGCTGGAAGTTTGCTCTCATTCAACCTGTCCCAAAGAAGGGTGACCGCTCTCAACCTTCCAACTATAGTCCAATTGCTCTCATCTCTTGTATCTCTATGATTTCTTAAACTATTCTTACTTCCAAATTTCTTAAGTATTTATCTTCTCATAATCTATTATCAGATTGCCAGTATGGCTTCCTTAAGGGTCGCTCTACTGGTGTCTTCTTTCATATCTTTCTAACTCTTGGTAATCCTCCTTTCGGGACTTCGGTGAGACCTTTTCTATTGCTTTAGACATATCGAAGGCCTTCGATACAGTCTGGCACAAATCTCTAATTTCTAAACTACCCTCCTTCGGTTTCTATCCCTCCATCTGTGCCTTTGTCTCTAATTTCCTCTCCGGTCGTTCCATAGCTGCTGTTGTGGACGGATATTGTCCACTTCTTCACTCTATCAACTCCGGTGTTCCTCAGGGATCTGTCCTATCTCCTATTATCTTTCTAATTTTCATAAATGATCTTCTCAACTGTACCTCCCGTCCTATCCATTCATATGCAGAGGACTCTACATTACACTATTCACTTAGTTTCCCAGAACCCCCCAGCCAGCAATCGCTTAAAAGCAAACATAATGAAGCCATAGAACACTTATCTTCTGATCTAACTACAATCTCCAATTGGGGCAGAGAAAACCTAATTGTTACCTTTAATGCTTCCAAAACCCAATTTCTCCATCTATCTACCCGCCGTGAACTCCCAGCGGACTTTCCCTTATTCTTCAACAATACAAAAATCAACCCTTCATCTTCTCTCAGTATTCTTGGTATCACTTTTCTTCTGCTCTCTCTTGGAAGGACCATATTACCAGTCTTGCTAAGGCGGCCTCTCAGAAGCTGGGTGTGCTCAACTGCCTCAAGGGGTTCTTTACTCATGCACATCTTCTTGCTCTGTACAGGGGCACAGTGCGTCCTTGTATTGAGTATTGTTCACATGTGTGGGGAGGATCTTCTCACACAGCACTTCTAGACAAAGTAGAAAGAAAAGCCTTTCGTATCATTAACTTCCGTCCACTCACCGATCCTCTGCAATCTCTCTCTCTTCACCGCAATGTTGCATCTCTCTCGCTATTCTATCACTACTACAATTATCAGTGTTCCTCAGAGTTCGCTCAGTGCGTACCACCTCCTCTATGTAGGGTACGTAGTAGCCGTCTTGCAACACAATCCCACCCCTACTCTGTACAACTCTCCAACTCAAGAGTGAAACGTTACTCCCAATCATTCTTCTATTCAACAGCTGAGCTCTGGAACTCTCTCCCTGAATCCATCTTTCCTTCATCTTATGACTTAAATTGTTTCAAACTCTGTGTGTCCAGACATTTTGGTTCGAACGTTCCTTGATTTTGGCCCTGTCACTCTTTTAACTCTGGGGGAGGCACTTGTCACAGGCAGTTTTGCCTTTTGTCTCCCTCATGCACATAGACAATAAAAATCAATCAAAATGAACTTGTACGTATAGTAAGTGACCCTATAAACCCATCGTGGAAATGCTTCAGCATTTATATATACATTGACCTATATATAATGGCTTCTGGGATCAGGCTAGTCCAACCTAAGTTTTATATTGTTCACATTTTCTTTCATTATATATTTTGCGCATAACCTCTTACCATGGTAACACGTTTTACAAGCCATTGGTGGAACGGTAATGGGGCTTGAGAGAGGCCGGTCGCCGACCGAAAATTTGGGCTCTTTGTTCACCGTCTACAAAATATGCATCCCAGGTAAACTTTAGGACAACCATCGTGCCCTTAATTAAGTATTTCAATATATCCTGAACAGAATCGAATCTTCTCACTATTTCGTTACCTACTGATTACATTTCGGAGGTTCGTTTTGTTGTCCGAGGGTTTACATTGGGCTAGGATTTGTGAGTGTAAACTCTATGAGATAAACCATGGTCTTAAGTTTTCAAAGCTATCCCGAACTGAATCGAAACTGTTAATGTATGCTTTACATAATATTTACGTTTCGTAGTTTCGTTTCCGTTGTTAGAGGATCCATATTGGGTCACGATTTGTGTCTTAGACTGTACACTCTAAGACACAGATCTTGGACCAATATGAACCCTCCAACAGCAAACCAAACCTTCGAAAAGTAAATATTAGGTAAAGACTCGTTTCAGCCACAATTTATGTCCTACGGCATGCGTAGTAATGGGTGGCTTGGATAAATATAAATCCCCATGCTAATGGAAATTATTGTTTATATATGCAAGAAAGTTATGGGGGATCATATGATAGCTTTTGTCGTTGTTTTTCGATTAGCAGCATTTTCCGGAAGCCTTTCTGAGATCTTGTGTAAAAATAGCTTAATTTAGGAGACATCATTCTTAAACAAGTTTAACCCATAGGCTGTCAGATCAGTTTTGCCGATAGAATTGAGGGAAAAAACGCTTGTATGATACAGGATTTAGATACTAATCAGCGGAACTTCTTTAAGATTGCATTTAATTTTGACTAAACTCATATACAAATGCACACTCAGAAAATGCACACTTAAATTAACAATTTGCATAAACACGGCAAGCGCACACACACACATACACACATACATACACAATATGACAATGTGAACTGTAATAAATATTTCACTATGGACCAATCAAATTACATGAGGGGGAATGGTTTCAAAATTATTGGTAAATTTTTTAACTCACACAGGTCTAAGAATTTCTTCTTCAATCGAGTTGTCAACTTGTAGAATGGGCTTCTCCAAGATGCCATAGACTGCAGCACCATTGATTCTTTTAAACTTTGCCTAGACAAACACCTTGCCTTAAATCCACGACTGACTTCATTTGTAAATTAGTAAAGTGTGTGTTTATTCCCCCTCTATTATATTACTAACAATTGACATTTGTCCCAGGGCAGTCTTCCCTTTCCATGTTTCCCTTACCCACTCTAAACTACTGTTTGGACACTTGACCATCAGTGTTTTGGATGGCAGGCAGCCGTGAGGGGTCGCTGGAACTGTTGTTGATTGATTTCCTTTGTACTCCTTTTGTACACACACACACACAAACACACACACACACACACAGGTCAAAGACTCTTTTTCACATATACACGTCAAACACACACCACGCACCTAGGCACACACATCAAACACAGAGCCATACAAAGACACACACATTCAAACACACACACACACACACACACACACACACACACACTCTCTTTCACATATACACGTCAACTGCACGCACCTAGGCACACACATCATACACAGACATAAAAAGACTAACACACACACACACACACACAGGTCAATCACTCTCTTTCACATATACACGTCGAACATACACGCACCTAGACACACACATCAAACACATAGACATACAAATACATACACCAACACACACACACACACACACACACTTGTAGAAGCATAGGAAAGTGGAATTCACTCCCAGAAAAGGTAGTGTGTGCCAAGAGTATAAGCCAATTCAAAGTAAAATATGATAATATGAGTTTGGAAGACGGGACATCACGAGCTTAGGCTCACTCCTGTAAAATTACAATTAGGTAAATACACACAGGACAAATACTCTCTTTAACCAATACACGTCAAACATACACGCACCTAGCCACACACATCAAACACAGAGACATACAAAGACGTACACACACACACACACACACACACACACACAGGACAAATACTCTCTTTAACCAATACACGTCAAACATACACGCACCTAGCCACACACATCAAACACAGAGACATACAAACACACACACACACACAAACACACAAGTCAAACATACACGCACCTAGCCACACACATCAAACACAGAGACATACAAACACACACACATACAAACACACAAGTCAAACATACACGCACCTAGCCACACATCAAACACAGAGACATACAAACACACACACATACAAACACACAAGTCAAACATACACGCACCTAGCCACACACATCAAACACAGAGACATACAAACACACACACACACACAAACACACAAGTCAAACATACACACACCTAGCCACACACATCAAACACAGAGACATACAAACACACATACACACAAACACACAAGTCAAACATACACGCACCTAGTCACACACATCAAACACAGAGACATACAAACACACACACACACACACAAACACACAAGTCAAACATACACGCACCTAGCCACACACATCAAACACAGATACATACAAACACACACACACACAAACACACAAGTCAAACATACACGCACCTAGCCACACACATCAAACACAGAGCATACAAACACACACACACACAAACACGCAAGTCAAACATACACGCACCTAGCCACACACATCAAACACAGAAACATACAAACACACACACACACACAAACACACAAACACACAAGTCAAACATACACGCACATAGCCACACACATCAAACACAGAGACATACAAACACACACACACACAAACACACAAGTCAAACATACACGCACCTAGCCACACACATCAAACACAAATACATACAAACACACACACACACAAACACACAAGTCAAACATACACGCACCTAGCCACACACATCAAACACAGAGACATACAGACACACACACACAAACACACAAGTCAAACATACACGCACCTAGCCACACACATCAAACACAGAGCATACAAACACACACACACACAAACACACAAGTCAAACATACACGCACCTAGCCACACACATCAAACACAGAGACATACAAACACACACACACACAAACACACAAGTCAAACATACACGCACCTAGCCACACACATCAAACACAGAGACATACAAACACACACACACACACAGGCCAAACATACACGCACCTAGCCACACACATCGAACACAGAGCATACAAACACACACACACACAAACACACAAGTCAAACATACACGCACCTAGCCACACACATCAAACACAGAGACATACAAACACACACACACACATACACACAAGTCAAACATACACGCACCTAGCCACACACATCAAACACAGAGACATACAAACACACACACACACATACACACACACAGGCCAAACATACAGGCACCTAGCCACACACAACAAACACAGAGCATACAAACACACACACACACAAGTCAAACATACACGCACCTAGCCACACACATCAAACACAGAGACATACAAAGACGCAACACAATCAAACACACACACACAGGCCAAACATACACGCACCTAGCCACACACATCAAACACAGAGACATACAAAGACGCACACAATCAAACACAGGCACCCCTCCACCACCAGACCATTGTATGCTCACAAACATTGACACATTCACCTGTCTGCAAACCTAAGGTCATTCCTCTTCTGGTTAGCCCCACACACACACACACACACACACACACACACACACACACACACACACACACACACACACACACACACACACACACACACACACACACACACACACACACACACACACACACACACACACACACACACACACACACACACACACACACACACACACACACAACTCAAACAAGTAAATATGTAAAACTATACTGTAAATGCATTCCTATATGCACGGACAAACTTAATACAGAACCAAATAAACAGCATTAATACTGGATATTTATGCCAATTTTTTCATTCTCGTGAAATTAGTGCATAATCAACAACACACACAATTACACTAGGGCAAGCGAAAGAAAACTATTATCAACACACATAGACACACGCATACATACAGTACACACAAACACATACATGCAAACACAAAGGTTGCCACCACATATAGGGGTCAGACACACACCAAGATCACACACACAGAGGTCAAACAAACACACACACACACGCACTGGTTTCCATCTACATATATTTTGATACTTAGACTTCGTGGCTTTCAGACAGTGCACATGACAAGGTGAGGAGGGGAGTGTTGCTGAGTTTGGATAGAGTTAGGTCACAGTTCAGAGAGAGAGAGAGAGAGAGAGAGAGAGAGAGGGGGAGAGAGAGAGAGAGAGAGAGAGGGGGGGGGAGTGAGAGCATGAGCATGACCACAATATCCCATCAAGATGGTCAGAACTTAATTCTTGAAGATGTAATACAGTAGAATCCCAGACATGTACAAATGGAAGGAAATTATAATTACTGTAATTGTAAAAGGCCCTCTTGCTATCTCTCCACTTTCCACTCTTGGCAAGATAAGTCTCTCTCTCTCTCTCTCTCTCTCGTCACAGACAATTCTGCCTGTGTATATATATATATATATATATATATATATATATATATATATATATAAATACTGGCAGAATTGCCTGTGCCGAGTACCTCCCCCGGAGTTGAAAGAGTGATAGGGCCATAATCAAGGGAAGTTCGAGCCAAAATGCCTGGACACACAGGGTTTGAAGCAATTTACGTTATTGGATGAGGGAAAGACTGATTCTGGGAGAGAGTTCCAGAGCTCAGCTGTTGAATAACAGAAAGATTAAGAATAACTTTTCATTCTTAGGTTGGAGAGTTGCAAGGAGTAGGGGTGGGATTGTGTTGCAAGACGAGTGCTGCATGCTCTACGAAGAGGGGGTGGTATACACTGAGAGACGTATGAGGAACACTGATTATAGTAATAGCAGTAGAGAGAGATGCAACATTGCAGCGAAGAAAGAGAGACTGAAGATAATTGATGACTGGACTAGAGTTATTAGATGGGATGGGGGGTTTTTCTACGTTGTCTAGAAGTGCTGTGTGAGAGGATCATCCCCACATGTGTGAACAATACTCAATACATGGACACACTGTGCCCCTGTACAGAGCAAGAAGCTGCGCAGGGGTCAAAAACCACCGTAGGCGATTGAGCACACCCAGGTTCTAGGAAGCTGTTTTAGCAAGAGTGGTAATACGATCTTTCCTAGAGAGATTAGAAGAAAAAGAGATACTGAGAACATTAAGAAAAGATGAAGGGTTAATTTGTATGTTGTTAAAAAGTAAGTCATAGTTTCTGGAAGAGAGATTTTAAGATGGTGCTTTGTGGCCTCCTTATATGAGTTTTGGAGTTCCTGCTGTGAATAATGTTTTGGAAGGCTAGTTGAATAGTGTAATGTAGAGGCATCAGCATATGAGTGAATGGGGTTGGAGGTGCAGTTGAGAATGTCGTTAATGAATAATAGGAAGAGAGTTGGAGATAGGACAGAACACTAAAGAACACCAGATTTGATATGTTGAGGACGTGAATGGTGGCTGTCCACAACCACAGCTATGGAACGGCCAGAAAGGAAATTAGAGACAAAGGCACATATGGAAGGATAGAAACCGAAGGAGGCTAGTTTGGAAGTGATGGATTTGTGACAGGCTCTATCGAAGGCCTTCGATATGTCTAGTGCAACAGAAAGTGTCAAACCAAAGTCCCGAATGGAGGATGACCACGATTTAGTAAGATAAGAAATACGATCGCCAATAGAGCGACATTTAAGAAAGACCTACTGGCGGTCTAAGAATAGGTTATGGGAAGATAAATGCTTAAGAAATTTTGAGGTAAGAATAGTTTTAATAATTTAGAGATGCAAGAAATGAGAGCAATTGGACGATAGTTAGAGGGTTGAAAGCGGTCACTCTTATTTGGGACAGGTTAAATGAGAGCGAACTTCCAGCAAGAATGGAAGACATTAGAGGAGAGACAGAGACGGAAGAGTTTGCCTAGGCAGGGAATCAGCACGGAAGCACAGTGTTTTAGTACAACAGGAGGAACACCATCCATTCCATACGCCTTCCTAGTATTAAGCCCAGAGAGGGTGGAATGTACATCCCTAAAAGAGATTATGATGTTAGGCATAAGTAGGAGAGAGGGGGGTGGATAGGGAGTAATAGCACCGGAATCATCCAAAGTGAAGTTTTTGGCAAAAGTGTTAGAGAAGAGTTTGGCTTTGTCAGAGGAAGAAGTGACGGTAGTGCCGTCCGAGTGGAAAAGAGGAGGGAAAGACGAAGATGAAAAATTGTTGGAAAGTTTTTTGGCTAGATGCCAGAAGGCTTGCGAAGTAGCTAGATTTGGATAGTTCAGTGCATTTATTATTAATGAAAGAATGTTTGGCGAGTCGAAGAACAGATTTGGCTTGATTCCGGGCAGAAACATAGGAAGTATGAGATTCATTAGTTTGAAGACGACGGTACCATTTGAATGCTTCCTCCATACTATGGACGGCAGTAGAACAAGCGTGAGTAAACCAAGATTTTGTTTGCATTAGACTGAGAGAAAGAAAATGGAATGTATGCTTCCATGCCTGAAAGGATTACCTCGGTAATGCCTTCTGCACTCTTCGAGGGTCTATGGCCACGGAAGCAGAAGTCATTTCATGGGAAATCAAAGAAGTATTGCCGAAGATCCTCCCAGCCGGCAGCGCCAAAGTGCCACAAGCGCCGCCGCCAGCTGGGAGGATCGGATGGCCGTACCGGTGAGATAGAACAGGTGACAGATAAGTTTATGGTTGGAGGAGTCCAAAAGAGAGAAAAGATTTACAGTATAAGCTGGTAGTTAGGCAGGTGAGCAAGGGTTATCAAAGAGACAATGAAGTGGGGGAAAGAAGGTGGGAGCCGTGGAAACCGATCGTTTTTCATATATAAATAAATGAGCGGATGGGCGACTCTACTCTTGGCAAAAAGGTGGAATACACTTGTTTACTCATTAATATTTACTATTCTAGTTTACATTAAAGAAAACGGATATTTTTACCCTTTCTAATAACTGAATGGACGTCTACGGGATGCCGGACAACTTCACATAAATATTCAATTTAGCAAATTATGATCTCTATTACACTAAGGGGATTTAGCTACACTTCTTTATAACTCTTTCAACACATGAACTTCGTTACTACTTCACCGAATATACACTTTAGTAATGGTGAACATTATTATGCTAAGGGGATGTAGCTACCATTCTTAATAACTCTTTTAACACACATTGTCCTCGTTACATTAATTTTAAGTAACATACAACCGCATGAATTAGCAATAACACTCGGGAGTTTTGGTCATATAATTACTAGAACACTAAGGGACATTGATTTTTACTTAACTTAACCCGAGCCCTATTTACATTGTTCATAATGTTTGACTGAACTCAAGGGGAGTGTGAAAGGATATACTTGTTTAAGTGGTACAACCCTTCGTTAATTAATATGAACAGTGTGGGAGCTTCGAGTTGGACAGCCAAGGGAAACAGGATTGTATTGACGAAATGGGTTATTAAGTGTAAGCCCTTGGAAGTTGACATGAACACTAGTGAATTCTATAACACTCACAGAGTGTCTGCCACACCTCAGGCGGACTTAAGGATAACTCAAACAGCACAAGGTTGGCCTACCACACTTCAGGCAGGCTTCAAGATACCTCGGGCAGCACAAGCGTTGGTCCACCACACTTCAGGCGGACATCAGTAACACAAGTGTTTGCCTACCACACTTCAGGCAGACATCAGGATACCTCGGACTTATGTCGGTTGTCTCAGACACATGAACTTTGAGTCTAACTTCTATTCTATTAACGCCCTTGGCTATTCGGCTTTCCACTGCTCGCTCAGTTGCATAAAGTAGTCAACTGAGCCAAAGGAATTTTACATCATTAACTCTTGTAGTTCTCCACACACTGGGAGACTCTTAGAATGAGAGGGACGAGTGTCTGGTAGTTTTTTCTTAAATGTTTCCCAAGTGTCAGGCCCAATATTAGAGAAGAATTGCTTTAGCTGTAGCAAGGGAGTGGGAAGAGCATGGTGGATGCTCATGGAGAGCGTAACTTCTTCTGGCTTCTGAGGGGGAGCTTGGGCCTTATATACTCCTGTCCAGGATCACGTTGTATTGGTAGTGTTCATAACTGACCAATAGGAGTGTGTGGCAGTCGTCAGTCTCTTCCCTTTGATCCTGAATCCACATGACAGGTAAGGTAGAAGGTCGAGTGATTCGGCGGTCTGGCCAATCACCGGCCTTGATTTCCTCTTCTTTCATTGGTGCGGTATGGCTTACCTTGGGTGAGCGTTTGCCTGGGGCTTCCAGCCTCAGGGACATGAGGGGAATAGGCTCTGAGGTGATGGGGATTTCTACCGGGGGTGAAGAGGGCTAGGTCCTCGCAAGGCTTGCAAATAATTCTGTTGATGACACCGGTGATGAGGACCAGGAGACTTACGTCGAAAATACCTGAATGACAAGGGCATGGAAGGATAGTTGTAAACATGTCACGTTGACAAGATCTGCCTGATCCTCCTAATTCTCAATGCCGAAAGTGTTGGGGATGCTTGGTATGTCATTGGTTTCCTAGAATCTGTGCAACACACACACAACCACACGCTCACACAACCACACGCACACACACACACACATATATATGTATATATATTCTGACATACGGAGCCCTGTATGTTTATTTAAGAGTTAGAATTAAGAGTTGAAGGAGTGCCGAATTACCCAGGCGGCGAAGCAGGTAGTGAGAAACCAGCTCGTCTGCATACCAGCAAACAAGCCTTCACACCTGCGTGCGTCATATGGGGACCCAGCAAACTACTTCGATGACCCGACGCTATGACGATGATCGACCCAAATCAACGCCATTGAACCACGCACCTGCTACGCAAATAGAGGACCTGTGATTGGGGCGCGCACCATCCCCCGCCTCCTGATTCGTTCCTACACCATCATTGCATAGTATATAAGACCCGAGTAGTGGGCATTCAAATCAGTCTCATTTGGAGTTGGGAAGGTGAACTTGCAGCTGGAGGAAGACAGGGTGAAGTATTATAATGTGATTGTGACTGTCAGTCAGATTATATAAGTGTGTGTTAAGTGTGTTCGGTGTAAACACTTACGTTATGTTGGTTAGTGAGATATGTGATTGGGAATTAACGTTAACGCTACTATTATGTACTTAACTATTTTAGTTGACTGACTTGTGGACTAAAGCAACTCTTCAAGTAATTGGGTTATGATAAAAGTAATACTATTGTGTTATATTAAGACTTACGAGTTCTTTCATTTGTCTTTTAATTAAGCTTACATTGCTGGAAAGAACAAGTACGGTGATACTATTGTCTCTTATTAGTAATATCGCCTTAGACTAACATGGCTGTTTTAATGTTACTTCTAGTGATTTCCTAAGCTGAAGAAAATTCTTTTAGCTTCAAAATATTATTTTTGCTTTTCATATTATTTGAGTGAGACCTGAATCGAATCAATGAAGCGATCCTGTAACTTACTTTACTCATAATCAAACCTCAATGTTACGTGGTTAAGAAATACGTTTATCTAATTATTAAATATATATCTAACTTTTTATGTGACTGATATTAATCCTGATAATAATAATATAATACTATTAACGTAAGACAAGAACCAAGAATAATAACTACATTAAATATAAATAAAAGGACATGATATAAGAAAACTATCTATTCATTTCAAAAAGGGAAAGAGACAGAAATATTCTTGCCTTAATATTTATCTTTCAAGACTTGATATATAATTAATAGTCCTTCTTTAGATAACACTTATTCGGTTCATAACCATAGCCTACTAAGCTTCGGTTAAATAATAATTCTTTATAAATACTACATGACTTTAATTAGTTTCCGTATTTTTCCATAATTAAAGAGTATCAGTCAATAAAGGATACCAAGTCCTAAGATCCAAAAAGGAAAGGAAGCAACAACAGCAAATAATATTATTAGATTTTACTTTCGTTTTGCCTTCAGCTGACTGATACCTTAATATATATCTCTGTGCTATCTAGATTCATCAAGTTAACCACTTGAGGATCAAGATACGTAACAGAAGAGTGGCGACCTTGCCAGGATTCGTTTCATACAGTTTCACTCCGTTTCATTACCGTTTCACTACTTAAAAATCAAATATTTTTCATGCCTGATCTAATTAATGACGAAGATGCTCGAGTTTTCATAGAATCAGACCCCACAGCCCCTGATATTGACCGTCTGTAAAAATCCGAACTGAAAGTGCTTGCCTCACATCTCCAGTTAACTGTCTCAAACATGTCCAAAGTAGAGGTGGCTCAGACCATAAAAACCTACCTGTTCCCTGTAGCGGCGAGGGAGACGGAGTAGTTGGTGGGATCCCGAGTAAACCTAGCCAACTTGATGAACAATTGCCACCTGGTTTTACCGTTGATCAAGTACTAGAACTAGCCAGAATAAAAGTCGAACAAGCCAGAATAAATGCCGAACAATCCAGAGCAACGACCGAACAATATCAATATCAATATCAAATAGCTCAACTAAATGTCAATACAAATGCTCCCTTAATTGCTCCCCCTCTGGGATTGACTATGACCAGTGTCATTCCGCCTTTCACTGAGGATAATGTGCAGGATTTCTTTGTTTTGTTTGAGGAGGTTGCTGGAGGTATGAGGTGGACAAGAGATCAATGGCCTTTTATGTTACAAACCGTTTTGACAGGGCAGGCTCGAGCCACGTATTTGTCAGAAGTAGCAGAGGTTAGGCAGGATTATGACAATTTCAAAGAAGCTATCCTAAAAACCTATCAATTGCAGCCTGAGGCTTACAGGCAATCTTTCCGTAAAAACCAGAAGAAAGTAGAAGAATCCCATAAGGTATTTGCCAGGACCATGACTAAAATTTCAATCATTGGGTCAAGAGTAAGAAAGTCACAAGCTACAACGATCTGAAGGAGTTGGTCCTGTTAGAAAATTTCCTATGGAAAATTGATTCTTCTGTAGCCTATCATTTAAGGGGGAAAAAGGTAGATTGTCTTGCCGACGCCGCTGACATGGCTGACACATACGTGCTCAACAACAAATTTCGTGGAAAGAAGCCCTACGATAATTCTAGTTCTAATTCTAAGTATCCCAATCACAAATCAGACCGACCCCGTCACAAGCCTGTAACGTCTTCCCCAGCTAGCCAAAATAGAATTGTTCCCCAAACTAAAAATGCGACTCAGGGCAATGGTAACAGAGGTGGGGCCCAAAGTAATAGCAATGCTCAAAGAGGGAACGTTCCCGTATCCCCTAAAGTATGTACTTTTTGTGGCAAGAGAGGCCACCTAGCTTATCAGTGCTGGGCCAAGGAGAGAACCGAGAGATCAGGGCAGACAGTTGCCGCCGTATCTCAAACTCCATATGTGCCTTTAATGCAGGACTCTCGACAGAAGGAGTACCTAGCACCAAAAGTTCCTTTAATGCAGGACTCCCGACAGAAGGAGTACCTAGCAGCTAACGTAAACCATCTAGACAGGGGTGTAGTAGCATGCGTGGTGCAACCCACTAGGGTTAAGCCAATACTAATTTCACTATCAGTGCAGGACAGTTACCGTCCCTTTATTTCATCTGGCAACGTGAGATTAAATGGTTGTATGCATGAGGTAAAAATTCTGAGAGACACAGGTTCTACTAGCACCCTCATGGTGAATCCTTACACTGAGTGCCCACCTGGCGAACCAGTTATAATGAGAGGTGCTGGAGGCCAATTTTATGCTTACTTGGTAAAAGGCGAAATTGAATGTGAGTTACTACAGGGTGAGGCCACCATAGCTTTGTGTAGGTCCCAAGATATCCCTGTGCCCGGGGTAACACTCCTTTTGGGGAATGATGTAGCAGGTGAGAAGGTCCGACCATACCCCATTTTGTCACTTTCCCCTGTTAACGAGCCACTAACCGGTGAGCTCGAAAAGGAGATGCCAACAGTTTTCCCTGTGTGTGCTGTCACACGTTCAATGTCTCAAGTAGCAGTTCCCTCAGACAGAAATGTACCGAATGTAAGAGTTTATGAAAGGGATGATGAGAGTGTGAATGACGCTCCAACTGTGCCTGATGATGTGAATGAGGTGGATTTATCTGACACCTTTATGGCTCATCTTGACCCAAACGATGACCATGAAAGCCCTCCAAATTATCCTAGTGGCCTGGTAGAGCTATAGAAAGATGATAGAGAATGCAAGGAGTTAGCTGCCAGGGCCGTGAGTGAAGAGGAATGTGAGAAGGAGGGTGGTGAATGTTTCTACCTCAAAGGAGGAGTATTGTGGCGTAGATGGAGACAGCCACACAGACCAATCGATGACGGGGCCTGGAACGTCCATCAAGTAGTAGTCCCCAAACCTTGTCGTAGAGATATCTTGGAAATGGCACATTGTATACCATTGGCAGGACACCTAGGTGTGAGACAAACTCTAGACAGAATCAGAGCCCACTTTCACTGGCCAGGAATGCGTACAGATGTAGTGGAGTTTTGTAGAGTCTGTCACACTTGCCAGATGACAGGAAAACCCAATCAGAAGGTGCCTGTACATCCTCTGGTACCCTTGCCCGTCTTCGAGAATCCTTTTACTCGGGTGGTAGTGGACATTGTAGGCCCATTGCCTAAGACTTCCCAAGGTAACAATTATGTATTAACTATTATGGACATGGCAACTCGCTACCCAGAGGCTATACCCTTAAATTAAGGACTACCTCTGCTCCAATTGTCATCAAGGAACTGCTTAAATTCATCACCAGAATGGGTTTCCCCCATGAGGTGCAAAGTGATCAAGGAACTAATTTTACCTCTAACATTTTCCAGCAGTCCCTGAAGGAGTTCGGTATCAAGCATGTTAAGTCGAGCACCTACCATCCAGAGAGTCGAGGGGTTCTCGAACGGTATCATCAAACTTTGAAAGGAATGTTGCGTAAATATTGTACAGAGACCGGAGTTGAGTGGGATAAGGGGGTACCTTTACTTTTATTTGCTACTCGTGAGGTTCCAACTGAATCCCTGGGTTTTTCCCCTAATGAGCTAGTTTTCGGTCACCAGGTAAGAGGTCCTTTATTGCAGGATAGCCTAGTTGGCCAGGAGGGGAACCAAAACCTCCTCAAGTATGTTTCAGATTTCAAAACCCGGCTGAGATCCACATGCGAGTTTGCAGCTCAAAACTTGACAGTGGCTAAAAGCTCCATGAAGAACTGGTATGACAGAAAAGCCCGTGAGAAGGAGTTTCAGCCCGGTGATGAGGTTTTGGTCCTGCTCCCCCTTTTTGGCCAACCTTTATCCGCCAAGTTCAGGGGCCCATATAAGATCATTCAGAGGGTGAGCATTACCGATTATCTAGTAACTACCCCAGACAGGAGAAAGCCCACACAAGTATTCCATATAAATATGTTGAAACCCTACCATAGGTCCCCTGATTCCTCTCCTCCAGATTCTCCCACTGTGGCAGTGAATGTCAGGACCTGTGGACAGCCTGGTGCGGACGAAGTCTTCAGTTCTCTTACTGACCCGCAACAGACTGTTACAGAGCCTGAAGGTATCCATGCAGACTTTGACTTGTCATGTAGCCTATCCAACTTTCAATATAACTCAGTAGCTTGGGGGGAATTACCATCTAAACTATGTCATCTTCCCTCTGATCAAGCGAACCAACTAATCTCTGTTTTATCTCAGTCTCCCAGTGTGTTCCGTGATACTCCAGGGCTCACTTCTTTGGCCGTGCACGACATCGACGTAGGGGATGCAACTCCCATTAAACTATCCCCCTACCGTGTCTCACCACAACGCAGGAGTATACTGCAGGTCGAGCTTGACTTCATGTTGTCAAACGAGCTGATCACAAGGGCCTTAAGCCAGTGGAGTAGTCCGGTCATACTTGTGCCAAAGCCAGACAGGAGCCATAGGTTATGTATGGACTATAGGCAAGTTAATGCTGTCACAAAGAACGATACCTACCCACTGCCACGGATCGACGACTGCATTGACCAGATTGGTACAGCCACATATATCAGCAAGATTAACTTAATGAAGGGATATTGGCAAGTATCTCTCACCCCTAGAGCGAGGGAAACATCATGCTTTGTAGTCAACAATCAAGCCTTCTGCTGTAACGTAATGCCCTACGGCTTGAAAAACGCTCCAGCTACATTCCAGTGCCTCATGAATTTGGTGACTGAAGGGGTACCTGGATGCATTGTCTACATCCATGATATTCTTATCTTTTCACAGTCATGGGAGGAGCATGTTTACCAACTTAGATTGCTGTTCTTAAATCTTGCTGATGCCAATCTGGTGGTTAATCTTAAGAAATGCACCTTTGTAAAGAGTACGGTCCAGTATCTAGGATATATGGTAGGTCAGGGGCAGGTTGCACCTCCTCAAGCAAAGGTAGAGTCTATTCTAGAATTCCCAACTCCTAGCACTAAGAAACATATCCAAAGGTCCCTAGGAATGATTGGTTATTATAGGCGTTTCATCTTAAACTTTTCTAGGTTAACAGCTCCCCTGACAGATCTTCTCCGTAAGGATGTGAAGTTTGAGTGGTCCTCCGAATGTGAGGAGGCCTTTAATGCTACCAAATATATTTTATCAAATTATCCTGTACTCCGAGCTCCTGATTTTAACAGATCTTTTTCCCTAGCAGTGGATGCGAGTAATACCGGGGTTGGTGCAGTATTGCTACAGGAAGACGACTGTGAAGTATTGCATCCTGTGTGCTATTTTAGTAAAAAATTAAATTCTGCTCAACATAACTATTCAGTCATTGAGAAGGAGCTGTTAGCATTAATTTTATCCCTTCAATACTTTGCTGTCTATGTGCAATCTGCCTCTGGTTCCATCACTGTGTATACTGACCATCACCCCATACATTTTTTGAATTAAGTTCCAAAATAAAAACCAACGACTCACCAGGTGGAGTTTGTTGCTGCAGGAATACTCCCTGGATGTTAAACATATTAAGGGGGTCCAGAACGTGCTAGCCGATTGCCTATCACGTATCTATTAAAGATTGCATTTACCAGGTTGGCCTCATACAGCAGTACGATTAACTTAATGAGAGGATTTTGGCAATTAGCTCTCCCTTGTAGCGAGGTAAATATCATGCTTTAGTAGTGCGCTTTCAAGCCTTCAGCTGTGAGATGCCTTGCAGTTCGAATAACGCTCCAGCTACGTTCCGGCTATGTTCTGATGTGGTACCTGGAGACGTTGCCTACTTTGGGTGATATCCTTATTATATCCTCATTATAATCTTGCTGTTTCCAATCTGTTGGTGAATCTATTTATGTATTATGTTTAATATTATGTACTATACTCCTTAAACTCTTTTCTAGGGGGGAGGTCTGACATACGGAGCCCTGTATGTTTATTTAAGAGTTGAAGGAGTGCCGAATTACCCAGGCGGCGAAGCAGACCAGCGAACGAACCAGCTAGTGAGAAACCAGCTCGTCTGCATACCAGCAAACAAGCCTTCACACCTGCGTGCGTCATATGGGGACCCTGCAAACTACTTCGATGACCCGACGCTATGACGATGATCGACGCAAATCAACGCCATAGGACCACGCACCTGCAACGCAAATAGAGGACCTGTGATTGGGGCGCGCACCATCCCCCGCCTCCTGATTCGTTCCTACACCATCATTGCATAGTATATAAGACTCGAGTAGTGGGCAATCAAATCAGTCTCATTTGGAGTTGGGAAGGTGAACTTGCAGCTGGAGGAAGACAGGGTGAAGTATTATAATGGGATTGTGACTGTCAGTCAGATTATATAAGTGTGTGTTAAGTGTGTTCGGTGTAAACACTTACGTTATGTTGGTTAGTGAGATATGTGATTGGGAATAAACGTTAACGCTACTATTATGTACTTAACTATTTTAGTTGACTGACTTGTGGACTAAAGCAACTCTTCAAGTAATTGGGTTATGATAAAAGTAATACTATTGTTTTATATTAAGACTTACGAGTTCTTTCATTTGTCTTTTAATTAAGCTTACATTGCTGGTAAGAACAAGTACGGTGATACTATTGTCTCATATTAGTAATATCGCCTTAGACTAACATGGCTGTTTTAATGTTACTTCTAGTGATTTCCTAAGCTGAAGAAAATTCTTTTAGCTTCAAAATATTATTTTTGCTTTTCATATTATTTGAGTGAGACCTGAATCGAATCTATGAAGCGATCCTGTAACTTAATTTACTCATAATCAAACCTCAATGTTACGTGGTTAAGAAATACATTTATCTAATTATTAAATATATATCTAACTTTGTATGTGACTTTGATATTAATCCTGATAATAATAATATAATACTATTAACGTAAGACAAGAACCAAGAATAATAACTACATTAAATATAAATAAAAGGACATGATATAAGAAAACGATCTATTCATTTCAAAAAGGGTAAGAGACAGAAATATTCTTACCTTAATATTTATCTTTCAAGACTTGATATATAATTAATAGTCCTTCTTTAGATAACACTTATTCGGTTCATAACCATAGCCTACTAAGCTTCGGTTAAATAATAATTCTTTATAAATACTACATGACTTTAATTAGTTTCAGTATTTTTCCATAATTAAAGAGTATCAGTCAATAAAGGATACCAAGTCCTAAGATCCAAAAGGAAAGGAAGCAACAACAGGAAATAATATTATTATATTTTACTTTCGTTTTGCCTTCAGCTGACTGACCCCTTAATATATATCTCTGTGCTATCTAGATTCATTAAGTTAACCACTTGAGGATCAAGATACGTAACAATATATATATATATTCACAATATCGAAGCATATAATATATTCACTGATAACATAAAAGTTGGCGTAACATTAGGCAAACATTCTCCTCATCCATAATTCAACACCTCACTCAAAAATAAATCTCTGTCAAAAAAATTTTTGGGTCCACAGTAGGCATTTTAGGACAAGGTAAAAAATATGACACTAAAAAAGATCTGAATCCCATCTTCTGTATTTACTTACCGAGCGAGAGGATAAAATGTAATCATAATTCAATATATGTTTCTGGCACGTCAATTTTGCTCAACGATATACATATATATATATATACATTTATGATAATATATGAAATAAAATGGATGTACCCGATGTTTATAGCACATTGATTCTTCTATAATAAACTCTCTCTTTTCTCTCTCTCTCTCTCTCTCACTCACTTTCTGTATACGTACACATGGAAGATATAATCATTTACGGAATTTGCACTTGTTCAATTCATTTTTGTTTATTGTCACCAATGCTAAATACATTCTCATATTACAATATTGGCATCAACATACAACAGTGTCAATGAGGAATCGACGCCTTATGGCATTATGTCGTCATTAATATAATTAATACCTCCAATATTAGGTCAACCTAAACATTGAATATTATACAATCATGAGCACTGAGGGATATCCATGTATCCACCGCTGCTCACGACCATTGGAAACACAAAATAATGTTACTCTATGCAGGGACTTAAAGTTGAACATTTATGTTCAAAATTATAGTAGTAATTAGTAACATTGTATTAGAGATTTATTTATTATGTAAATATTCGTTAAGTTTTCTTTGAAGTATATCAAAACTACACTGTGTCTCCATTACGTCCATGATGGAGTTCCGTTATGTCTATAAGTTCTTCTCTTTAGAATATGAAGTTTTTGCCTCTGCCTAGATAAATGTTGATGTATAATTATTCAAATTATTAGGTCCGTGCGAAGCGAGCACCTCTAACACATGTCATTGTTAGGTCCGCGAGCGAAGCGAAGGACCTCTAGGCCTTACCCATGTCATTGTTGTTGTTCTTATTCTTATTCTTCTTCTTGTTAGGGTGACGCTTATTAAAAATGGCTATTTCTCGGTTGTTACTGAATCAAATTTTATGTTTGAATGCTATTATGCTCTGATCTATCCTCTAGGCCATAACGGTGCTCATTACAGATAATTATGCACTGTGCGTCACGCCACGTGCCTCGGCGTTAACACGGCCATGCGGACCTACTGTATAGTCCGCTAAGATGTGTTGTTGTTGTTGTTGTTGGGAGGGCGACGCTTATTAACCCTTATTTAGCGGCGAGCAACATAAGTCGAGTTAAATAAAGCTGGACTATGTGGCGGCGCTCGACATAGGTCGAGTGGCAATTTCAGCACGTAATGTGGCTGAGAGAGAGAGACAAGTGGTGGCAGGAGACTAGCGAGCGTATGACTGCTCCAGACCACCGCGGCGAACCTACTGACACAAATCTCAGCTCCCTCCTCCCTCTCTCACTCGCTACATACTCAATTATGTACTGATAGTACCGAATTACCTGCTTTTTGCACTCGCGTTGCACGGTTATTGCAAGAAAACTATCCATCATACAAGGATCGTTATGGTGTCATTCGAAAGCTCTGTTTATGCCCTTTCAGGGATAGGTACTTGTTTTACGTTCTGGGTCTTATTTAGGCATGAAAATGATCACGTAAACAGCCCTATTTTGGCTAAAAACACCCCGCTGTGCGGTACACATAAATAAACCGCATAGGCCGCTCGTAAGGTGTTAAAAAGTGCTATTTCTCGCTTATTACTGTACCAAATTATATAATTTTTTCCCATGCATATACTATGATCTATCCTCTTGGACATAACAAAGCCCATTTTTATAATTTCGGCCTGGGCGCCCCTCAAATTGCCACCTTATGCGGTAGTGCGACGTTTATCAACAATTGCTTTTTCTCGGTTATTACTCAACCAAATTTAATTAACTTATACACACTTATGCTCCAATATATCTTGTAGGTAGTGGTGGGGCCCTTATCATTAATTTCGTTCTGGGTGCCCCGCTAATCGGCGTCTTCTGCAGTAGTGGTGAAAAGTGAAATGGCTACCTGTTTGGAGATTGCTAAGGCATATTTCATAGAACTCCATATGCTTAGATTATTTTTTATTGTTCAGGCTGTAAGAGGGCACTTTTAAAATACCTAGCCCTTGGCGGTTATCTATAGGGCCCTTTCGATAAGAGTTACGACCGGGACTACGAATAAAACAAGGGCACTCAATGATTGGACTAGTAATAGGGCACTATGCAACAACGGCACGCTAGATCCAAACCCTCGAACTTATATGCCGGCGAACAAAACACCTATACCCTCCAGGGTTAATCTGCGATAGCGGGGTATCCTTAACTGGGCATAAATGTACTCTACTTCAGGCTAACCTGCACTGGTATAGCCTGATAACAAACAAGATGCAAGTTACGTTAAAATGCATAAAAAGGAATCTATGGAAAGATCAATTAACCTAAGAAGTGCGCATGGGGGTATGAGACACCACACTCCTGTGCTGACGTATTTGAGCTGTTCCCATCACTAACATCGTTATTTTACCATAAATAGCATTAATACTTATCCATATGCGCCTATTATAGGTTGATTATAAAGGTATTAACCTGTTACAACAATAAAACAAGTGGAAGCAGTGTTTGGATGGTCAAAATTGGCAATACAGGCCGGGAGTTACATAATGTACGGCTGAGGCAACCTCCCTCCCCTCCTCCCCTCCCCTTGTCTGGAGAGACACTGTTCCGCAATAGTCTCTCTCTCGCTCTTTCACACGCTTGGTAACAGTGATGACAACGCCCTGCTACCAACTCGCTAATGTTAGCACGAAAATAAACCACAGAATAAGGGAATAACAGGGAAAATAGGTGATAACTGAAGGAGGGGAGGAAACTGGGGAAGGAGGGGAGGTGGAGGAGTGATATTTGGCATGGCCCAGGGGTAAAAAAATAAAAATAAATAAACAAAATAAAAACAAAATAAAAAATTTGTTTTGGGTGTTTTAAATGGATTTTTTTTCTCCCTTACTCTTAAGAGTCTTCCCGCAGTCCGCTGGGGGAACTCTTAAGAGTCTCCCGGCAGTTCCCGGGTTAAATCACTGCAAGATTTATTACAATAAAAAGATGCTTCAATACAGTTACTCTAAACAACAATAAACTCTTCACTCCTATCTGAAAGAAAGTGAAGTATAGTTCTACAGCATAGACCTGGAAACTTCTGAAGAAAGTCTGATGCTCATAAGATGCTCGTACTGATTTAGAACTATATAAAGGCAGGAGGCAGGACATCACACGTGTAAATCGAATACACTAAAAGGTAGGACATATAAGGTTAACTGACACGAGAATACTATAAATGCGCAACGGTAGCAATGCTCGACACTAAAAGAAGTACTTCCTCATCAACGAAACAGTCTGCTATGGTTGTGCGGCTCAGCAACAACCTAGATTAATAAATGCTGTGAATAATAATGCGCACATATTATCAAAGAGCTTATATTAAATACTAACAAGTGTCTACTCGATTAATAATGTCTAGCTGGGATACCCTAGGTAAGGAACTGGGGTTGAGCAAGACAGGCTCGTAGCCTAGCGATGTCCTTAAGACTGCATCCTTCAAGTTACGTTAATTGACTAGGGGGCTCTCTCGATAGATCCAGATCACAAGTATCTGGTTCTATCCTGGCGACCCTCTAAAGACAAGCAAAGAGGCAGCAAAGTGTGGAACTGGTACAGGCCCAAACCCTCAGTCAACACAATGCTGCACTCGCAAAGGACGCAACCGAAAAGACAACCCAGGCTACCACAGGACCGGTCGAAGTCGTGTAGGTATAAGCAAACCGTACACACATCGGAGACAACGACTACAGTTACCTTATCCCAGTCTAGCATTAAATAAAAGAGCAGAAACACTAAATCAATAATGGAGACACACAAAGTTCTTAACCTATACTAACTAAGAACCCCCAAACCTATTCTAAGTACATGTAAATATCTCTGAGGACGGCGCATGCAATACAATGGGCCGGCTATGAAAACCGTATGCAGAACCCAAGGGGAGTGTTGTGCAGTTAATAAAGGTTAGAGTATGGAAAGAGAGAATCGAGTGAGAGAAACAGTGATAAAGGTGGTGATCGGGAGAGAGTATGCAAAGGGATGTTAGAAGCACGCGCGCCAAGCCTGTCCTGACGAGGACAGCTCCTGGGGACCCTAATGGTGGAGGTAAGTTACACAGGAGACCGCAAAGGCGCGATGGTCGGCCAATCACGGGCCGAGACGTCACAAGACAGCAGGCGTCATAGGACACAGCCAGACATGCCGTTCAATGGCGAGCGAGAGGCAGGAATGCACCCGTACATACAGACACTTACTACCTCCTCGCTCTGAAAGTCTTTCTCATTCACACGCTGGTACTATTATCACTACTGTTGATATAAGATATAACCCGTTGTCACAGACGAAAACAAAGACCACCACTGGACTGTCTGTGACAATGCGATTACTAGGAAAGAAAGAACAACATTCTCTGATAACTGCAGGTAATGCAGGGACTAACTTAAGAAGGTGCGATAAAGACTGATCAAGACCTCGATTCCCAGAACCGAGACGCTGCCCTGTCGACTCCACCCGAGACTTCTCAAGCTCTATGTCTGCACAGTACTTCGTAGCCTCAACCTGAAGCTCAGCCTCACGTATGGCCTTTCTCTCCTCAGCCTGATTCCTAAGCTCAGATTCCCGCTGCTGCTGCTGCTGACTGAGCTCAGCCAAATGCTTTCGCTGCTCGAGCTCAGCCTCATACTTTCGTTGCTCGAGCTCAGCCTCATGCTTTCGCTGCTCGAGTTTGGCGAGTTCGAGCTGAAACAACATCTCGGAAGACAAACCCTGAGGAGGGGGTGCTACTATTGGGGACCCACCCCGTGAATCACCTAGAGGCATACCCAACCGCCAGCGGGCATCGGCCTGCGGGAACATACCCGGTTCCGGAGCCCGAGGGGGCGCCATGATAGGAGTCGAGTGGAATGGGGGCTGGGCAGAAGGTGCCCCAGCTCCCGCTCCACCCGAAGCCCCATGCACCCCACCGAGCACCCAGGCAACCACCTCACCTCTCGACAAACCGCTAGTACCGGACAACCCTAAGACCGTGGCTACACACTGCAGTCCGTACCGGTCTAGCTCCGACACCCGTTCCGCCGACACAGGCTCCTCCAAATAAATCCGAGCATTTTCCTCATTGTTCACCACCCAAACGCCGTTAGACAACTCCACCTTCTCCACCTCCTCGCCTGCTTCCCGTACTGTGTCCTTACTGTGCACTGATCCGTCGTTCGACATAGTGTCCACCGGAAATCCTCAATGTTTATAAAAAAATAGAAGTACCTAAACTCTCATGTAGCACTATTCACTCAAAACATGCTTGAAGACAACTCAAGTGCTATACTACGTTGCAAAAAAAAAAATCCAACGTGTCCAAAATATTCCTCAAAAACAAATGTCCACTGCCAAACTGTGAAAAATAACAATCGACCCCCAAACGGTGATTAAAAAAAAAAAAAATCTCCACAAAAAAAATCCTGCAATTATTTCTTAGTTCACTAAATCCTAGACTAAGGTCGCCATTTGTTATGACGACTAAGATAAGATACTAGGCAAGGTCGCCATTTGTTATGACGACTAAGATAAGATACTAGGCAAGGTCACCATTTGTTACGACCGAGACTACGAATAAAACAAGGGCACTCAATGATTGGACTAGTAATAGGGCACTATGCAACAACGGTACGCTAGATCCAAACCCTCGAACTTATATGTTGGCGAACACAACACCTATATCCTCCAGGCTTAATCTGCGATAGCGGGGTATCCTTAACTGGGCATAAATGTACTCTACTTCAGGCTAACCTGCACTGGTATAGCTTGATAACAAACAAGATGCAAGTTACGTTAAATTGCATAAAAAGGAATCTATGGAAAGATCAATTAAATCACTGCAAGATTTAATACAATAAAAAGATGCTTCAATACAGTTACTCTAAACAACAATAAACTCTTCACTCTTATCTGAAAGAAAGTGAAGTATAGTCCTACAGCATAGACCTGGAAACTTCTGAAGAAAGTCTGATGCTCATAAGAAGCTCGTACTGATTTAGAACTATATAAAGGCAGGAGGCAGGACACCACACGTGTAAATCGAATACACTAAAAGGTAGGACATATAAGGACAACTGACATGAGAATACTATAAATGCGCAACGGTAGCAATGCTCGACACTAAAAGAAGTACTTCCTCATCAACGAAACAGTCTGCTATGGTTGTGTGGCTCAGCAACAACCTAGATTAATAAAAATGCTGTGAATAATAATGCGCACATATTATCAAAGAGCTTATATTAAATACTAACAAGTGTCTACTCGATTAATAATGTCTAGCTGGGATACTCTAGGTAAGGAACTGGGGTTGAGCAAGACAGGCTCGTAGCCTAGCGATGTCCTTAAGACTGCATCCTTTAAGTTACGTTAATTGACTAGGGGGCTCTCTCGATAGATCCAGATCACAAGTATCTGGTTCTATCCTGGCGACCCTCTAAAGACAAGCAAAGAGGCAGCAAAGTGTGGAACTGGTACAGGCCAAAACCCTCAGTCAACACAATGCTGCACTCGCAAAGGACGCAACCATAAAGACAACCCAGGCTACCACAGGACCGGTCGAAGTCGTGTAGGTATAAGCAAACCGTACACACATCGGAGACAACGACTACAGTTCCTTATCCAAGTCTAGCATTAAATAAAAGAGCAGAAACACTAAATCAATAATGGAGAACACACAAAGTTCTTAACCTATACTAACTAAGAACCCTCAAACCTATTCTAAGTACATGTAAATATCTCTGAGGACGGCGCATGCAATACAATGGGCCGGCTATGAAAACCATATGCAGAACCCAAGGGGAGTGTTGTGCAGTTAATAAAGGTTAGAGTATGGAAAGAGAGAATCGAGTGAGAGAAACAGTGATAAAGGTGGTGATCGGGAGAGAGTATGCAAAGGGATGTTAGAAGCACGCGCGCCAAGCCTGTCCTGACGAGGACAGCTCCTGGGGACCCTCATGGAGGAGGTAAGTTACACAGGAGACCGCAAAGGCGCGATGGTCGGCCAATCACGGGCCGAGACGTCACAAGACAGCAGGCATCATAGGACACAGCCAGACACGCCATCCAGTGGCGAGCGAGAGGCAGGAATGCACCCGTACATACAGACACTTACTACCTCCTCGCTCTGAAAGTCTTTCTCATTCACACGCTGGTACTATTATCACTACTGTTGATATAAAATATAACCCGTTGTCACAGACGAAAACAAAGACCACCACTGGACTCTCTGTAACAATGCGATTACTAGGAAAGAAAGAACAACATTATCTGATAACTGTAGCCCATTTCGATGTCCCTGGCGAGCGCTAGTGGCCAACGAGAGGCGATTCTGCCAACACTGGTAGACGTCACAAAGAGTTGATGGAACATTTAATCGGCTGTCTTTTGGGGTCTTTGCTTTGACAATTTCATTCACATGCATACTGTATACTGTACTCTGATCTATTCCTTGACCATAAACGAGTTCAGTCTCCAACTTTAGCCTGGGGCGCCTCGCTACTGTCTCCCTTCTACAGGAGTGACGTAAAATAATATCAGATATTTCTATGTGATTAATGAACCACATTGCAAAATTTCGTGAAGAATAGAGTGATATACCTCTGCTTATGGGGGTGATCTTTGTGGACCCCATTCTCCCTCAATTAATAATAAAATAATTAATAATTAATAATTAATAATTGGATCCAACATGTCGGCCATGGCGCCCCACCACAGGCCCCATTCTACATGAGTGACGGAAAGTGAAAAGAGTTATATTATTGGAATAGTACTAATTTTTACTTGCACATGGACATAATCGCATCTATTTCTTAGACATAATGGTCGAAATCCTATTTTCAAATTTTGCCCAGGGTGCCTCTCTATTGCTTCCCTTCTGCACGAGTGACAGAAAATGTGATCCGATGTTAACCCACTGGACCCCAAGCGATTTAACAAAAAAGCATATACACTCCAAGACCATCCACTTGTCAATTTTGTTTTGTTTTTCCTGGAAGCACATGCAATGGGTTAGTAATAAAGGAAAAACAACATAAAACTGCTCACCTAGGTCATTTAGGGGTCCTGGGGGGACGGGGGAAAGTCACAATTAACATGTGGTGATGGGTAGGCAAAATTCTGGAAAATCACTCACGCGCATGCCCACACGCACGCAGCTGGATTTGGAGGGTTGCCAACCATCGGTATTGTTCCGTGGGATCGTAAAGCAGTTCCCATATAATTCTGAACCCTCTAGGTGCCATAGGACAAGAGTAATTAAGGCGGACGCAACCATTGCGTCTCTCTTACTGTGGCTACATACTTAGGGAATGCATAATGTGCGTCGCTGGTACTCAAATTGTTAAGCTGGTTCCTCCTAAATTATGTGCTCGTTATAGCTTGCCAGGAAAAATATCGACACCTACTGTATATGGCACGAAAGGTCTTAAAATTGACAAAGCGATGGAGTGAAATGTTCTTAAATAGACAGACTAATTTGTTGAACGTCTTAAAATCTGAAAAACAATGGGAATAAACGTGAGGGAGAATGGGGTCCACAAAGATCACCCCCATAAGCAGAGGTGTCACTCTATTCTTCACGAAATTTTGCAAGTCATATACAAATAATGTTTTTAATAATTGGGGTAGGTAAATACAACATTAAAGTTTTCTCTCATGTCATCATTAGAATTTTTTAGCGATAATCTTTAATGTTTATATTGAAAAAGCGCGAAAATCGGGAAGGGGAATAGTTAAGTTCTATATATATTTAAGGATAATGGACCACTTTATGTTATCAAAATTACAAAAATGCATATCAAATGATGTATCTTATCGACTTAAGTAGTTAGTGCAGAATGCATTCTATTGATTAATGAGTAAATATCAAGTAAATAGAATATTATCTCTCTCTCTCTCTCGCTCTCTCTCTCTCTCGCTCTCTCTCTCTCTCTCTCTCTCTCTCTCTCTCTCTCTCTCTCTCTCTCTCTCTCTCTCTCTCTCTCTCTCTCTCACATATACAAAGTGTCTCGAACTGAATTGAACCTCCTTATTAACTCTTTACCAGGCGTTTGCATTTTGGTGGTTCGTTGAGTCATTTCGAGGCTTCAAAATGTATCTGCACTATTGACCGCAAACTTTTGAATGGAACAGTTGATTGATATAAAATAGTTAATTTACATAAGAACTTTGATTTATACATACCAGCTTACAATACTCACTATTATATATATATATATATATATATATATATATATATATATAATGCAACCGCTAATTCTGTTCATTATCCACTTGTTTTACAAACTATGATATATGGTGTGTATAGGCAATAATTCATAGATAACATAACTAAAGTACACCGGCTCTTTGATATAAAAGTCACGAATGGCAAGGAAAAATGTATTAATATTTTGAATATGGTGTATATTTCGGGAGTTACAGCCCACCCACAAACATAATAAACATGTTTGTATAAATAGCTATGTTATATTTCATCATATATGTAGATTATAAAAAACTTTTCTTCCAACAGGTACAGTACGTTGGTTGAGCTCTTGTGCTTGGTGGCTGTTTGGTTGTGGTGAGTAACATTAAGAATATTATTGTTTTAATTCTATTACTACTACTATTACTATTACTACTACTAATAATAATAATAATAATAATATTAATAATAATAATCATCATACCAAACTTCTTAGCCAGTCAGCGACGAGATAAGGACAGCAACATCAAGCCGGCAGATGGGGCATTTTGGGATACTGATATCCTTTTAAAACTCTCAGCTGATCAGAGCGCAGCATTACCTGTGAGAAGGAATGTGTCCTGGTAGTCGCCTCAAACTCGCACACTGATTGGTCAGCTGTATATCTTACATCTTCACTATATGCCAACATCTCATATCCCATTAACAAATGGTTTATTCCCTCCATGCAAGCCTCCTATTCTCATAAACCAAGAGAAAATGGGGGAAAACCGTTGCCGGGACACTATCACAACAAGAGGAAACAAGATAAACATGAAGAAAGGGATCAAAGAACCGTTAAAGAAAGGATATCCCAGCCCGCCCGGCTCAGCCAACCACCACGCTCACTGGCGTGACGGGCGGGTATATAAGGAGGGGACAAAGCATGGTGCAGTCCTGAAGGGGTCAAAACACACCAGCCCGACCTTCAAGAAAACTCTGGTCACATATCTAGTACCCATACAGGCTCTGTACCCAAGAAGCTCCCCTAGGAAACGACTCGACCTGCCTAGACCCCACTCCAGAAACACCATCACCCAGCCACCAATACCAGAGGAGCGAGACCACAAGCCATCCCAAGAACCTGAGAGACCTGCCTGCAACCTGACACTAACACCAATCATCGACCTCTTCACACAACTACCAGAGGAGGAAAAGAAAGACCAGGAAGTGCAGACAACACCACCAACAAAAGCCAAGGAAGTAACTGAAATGACGGGGTAAAACAGCCACCCTCAGGTCAACACCATAGCAGCAATTAGGGACAGCCACAAAACCAAAAGGAGAGGACAACGGAACCGACAAGCTTCCCAGGGTTTAATTCCGGAAATAGAAAAGTCTACCCCTTTTCCTGGATCCGCCCATGCTCTAATTCTAGAGGAATGGATGAATCCCCCAATTGAAGGAGTTCGAGCCCGGATGAATCCTAAGAGCTCCAGCTCCTCCAATGACAGCGGCCGACACAAAACGACGCGGCCTATCACGACGCTCCAACCGGACTTAAACTATAGTGAGGATATGTTTATGCTAATTAAACATCAAGAGCCTCACCAATATCGATATAATTGGGAACCTCAGCCACGTCTTGACAACACCTTCCCGCAGGAATGGGAATAAGTTAGATCCAGTGTTCCATATAAAAACTATAGCATGCACAAGAATAAAAGCTAGAATTCCGTATGAACAGGAAATCCTCCATTACATCACCATTATGACCCCTAGAAATAAGTAATATATCTCACGAGATTAAGAATCTCCACATGCACCCTTAAATATCTGACCTGTATTTTTAGGCTAAGTATTACCTTCGCTATAACCATTACAACGATATCCACATGCCCCTATGTAATTGAAATCCAGTAAGTTGAACAGTAAAAATAAGTTAAACATAGTCTTACTTTTCCTGAAGAAGAGGAAGCAAAACACGACTGCCGCCTTCTACTGGTATACCACCAGAAGCGGGTTAATGCATGACTGTGAAGCATTCTAGACGTCCAGCCCCGACTCGCCTTTCTCTGCCCCTGGGAAGAAGGCCGTGCCCCTGACGTACCGCCCTTCAGACTCCGAGTCCACGTCGACCAGACTCTGACTTTAGGATACTTCTTCCTTTACCCTAAGTGTCCCTGAGTGTCTTACGTTGTTGGTTATCGTTGTAAGGTAAGGTAAAATATGCGAGTATTCCTAATTTAATTTCGTCTAGATCTATGCCTAAGATCTTTAGTGAATTTGTATTAAGTGTGAATTTAATTAATATAGATCCGTACAGTGATTCTTTGAGTACGAGATAATAATTATACTTTGTGTTCATCCTTCAGAATTGTAGTCTTTACATACGTTAACCTTGGTAGATACATACGATAATTTTATCGAGTCAGTATTCAATGCACAAAATAAATACATCCCCAAAAGAAAATTTAGATCAACACAGAACCAACCCAAATGGATGAATAATAGACTATTAGATCTTCTAGGACAAAAGAGAGGAATATATAGAAAAATTAGGAAAGGCGAAATTCACCTACTTGCTTACTATCATAATCTATCAAGACAGGTAAAAAAGGATATTAGGAAAGAAAAAAAAAAATTATGAAATTAAGGTTGCCAATGACTCAAAAAATAATCCTAAAGCTTTTTACCAACTATATAAATCCAAGGTTAGAGATGTAATTGGTCCCCTTAAAACTTCGATAGGAGAAATGACAGAAAATGATTTAGAAATGTGCAGTACATTAAATAGTCAATTTCTTTCCGTTTTCACTAATGATAATTTGGCACAGTTTCCAGAAGTCCGTAAGGTATATAGAGATAGTATAGAAAATAGGTTAATTACGGTTACTATAAGTGGAAATTATGTGCTTAAGGAAATTGACAGACTGAAACCTCATAAATCGCCTGGTCCTGATGAGGTATATGCTAGAGTATTAAAAGAATGTAGGGATGAGTTAAGTTATCCATTAAGATTTTTATTTAACAAGTCATTGGAGACAGGTATAGTACCAGAAGCTTGGAAGCTTGCAAACGTAGTTCCGATCTTCAAAAAAGGTGACAAATCAATAGCATCCAGTTACCGTCCCATTAGTCTTACATCAATCATAGGAAAGGTACTAGAGTCAATTATTGCTAGTAAAATTAGAAACCACTTAGATACATTTAATTTAATAAATTCTTCTCAGCATGGATTCACTCAGGGACGTTCTTGCCTTACTAATTTGCTTAGTTTTTTTCTCAGAGGTATATGAAGCAGTAGATAATGACAAGTCATATCTATCTATCTATCTATCTATATGCTCAGGCCCAATCCCCATTTTGGGGGTAGCCGACTCAAGACAGAGCAAGAACAGGGAAAACACAAAAACAACATAAAACAAAAAATAAACACAGATAAAAAACACAAACTCACACACATCCAGGTCACCCAGGAGAAGACCCAGAGACCAAGGTTACCAAGGTCGCTCCAGCACTCCCCCGGCCCCTGACCACCCGGAGAGGTTCCGATCTCGGCAGGCAGACATGCAGCGGAGCCAAAGCCACAAGCCCTCCCACCACACTTCCAGGCACACCCTTCATATTAATCGTCCCCCAGGCCAGGCGCCTGATGGACTATTATCTAGTCGAACTTGCGCCCGACCCCTTACTCCAAATGAGCACGTGTTCACTTAACTATTCACAAGCATTCTCCATTCACTCCTGTCCACCACCACTTCCCCTGCCTGATCTATAGTCATTCCTCTATCATCCAAAGCCTTTCTTACACAGTCTCTCCATCTCAATGGGGGTCTTCCTGCCCTTCTATCTCCCCTTGTACCTGACTCACATATTCTCTTTGTAAGCCTTTCATCTCCCATTCGTTCAACATGACCATACCAGCTCAGCACCCTTCTGTCCACTCTGGCTGACAAATGTTCCTGCTGCCCCACTCTCCTACGTATCTCTTCATTCCTCAATCTGTCTCTACGAGTAACTCCACACATACTCCTCAAGCAGCTCATCTCCATCACATCCAGCCCTCTTTTCTCCTTTTTCTTCAGAGCCCATGTCTCAGCCCCATACATCACTGTTGGCACAACAATTCCTTGATACAGTGCACTTTTTACTTTCACTCCGAGATTTCTTGTCTTCCACATACTTCCCATTGCTCCGAAAACCTTCCTTCCTTCACACACTCTCTGTTTTACCTCCACTTCCATACCTCCACTCCTGCTTATCGTTCCTCCTAGATATTTAAAACACTCTACTTGTTCCAATATTTCCCCATCCAGCCTCACATCTAGATTCACCCTATGCTCTCCCCTATTACACACCATTACTTTACTTTTATTGACGTTCACCTTCAGTTTCCTCCTTCCACAAACCACACCAAACTCTTTGACTACCCACTGCAGTTTCTCATCAGAATCCGCCACCAATGCTGTGTCATCAGCGAACAGCAACTGATTCAACTCCCAATCTCTACCATTCTTTCCTACTAAACCCAATCCTCTTCCCATAGTTCTCCTTTTCACCTCCCTCACCACACCATCCATAAACATATTAAACAGCCATGGTGACATTACACAACCCTGTCGCAAACCTACCTTTACCTCAAACCATTCACTCAACTCACCATTTCCTACTCTCACACATGCTCTGCTCCCTTCATAAAAACTCTTAACTGCTTCTAACAAATTTCCTCCTATTTCATAAATCCTTAACACCTTCCACATTGCTTCACGGTCCACACGATCATACGCTTTTTCCAAGTCCATAAAAGCCCAAAATATCTCCTTATGCTTCTCTAAATACTTCTCGCATAACTGTCTTACTGCAAACATCTGATCCACGCACCCTCTTCCCCTCCTAAAACCGCACTGTTCTTCTCCTATTGCAACTTCCGTACACTTTATTATCCTCTCTATCAACACCCTGCCATACAGCTTTCCAACCACTGACAATAAACTAATACCTCTATAACTTGAACACTCCTGCCGATCTCCCTTCCCCTTGTACAACGGCACAATACATGCACTCTTCCAGTCTATTGGTACCATTGACACAACAAAGCACACATTGAAAAGTCTCACCAACCAATCTATTATCACATCTCCACCCTTCTTTATACACTCCACAGCAATACCATCCAAACCTTCTGCTTTTCCCGCTCTCATTTGTTTCACTGCTTCTTTCACCTCATTTTCCTCAATCCTTTCATTCATTCCCTGCCACCAGGGTGGCCTGGGTAACCTATCTCCATCCACCTCTGCTTCAATCACTGCTTCTCTTCCATCTCTTGTATTTAACAAAGATTCAAAATACTCGGCATATCTTTTCCTCACTTCAACGGGTTCCACTAGTAATTCTCCATTTTCATCTTTCACTGACTCTTCCCTCTTTTGTCCTCCTTTCCTTACTTTATTTACCTCCTTCCAGAACATCTTCTTTCGTTCTTCAAAATTCTCACTCAGCCTTTGGCCCCACCTTTCGTTTGCATCTTTTTTCGCTTCTCTAATTTTCCGTTTTGCCTCTCTCCTTTTCTCCTTGTACCTCTCCCATACCTCAACACTACCATCCTGTAAAACCCTCTCAAAACACTGTCTCTTCTCCTCAACTGCCTTTCTCACCGTATCATTCCACCACTCGCTTCCCTTCCTGATACCTCTGCCTCCTACTTTCCTTTTGCCGCATACTACCTCTGCACTTGCTTTCACTCCTTCCTTAAACTGTTGCCATTCAACCTCTACTTCTCTCTCTTCCATCTCTCTCACTTACATCCACTTTTCATTTAGTCTTTCCTTGTACTCCCTCTCTTTTTCACTCTTCTCTAACTCACTAACTTTTATTACCTCTCTTACTTCACGCTTGTCTCTTATTCTCCTGTAACTCTTAACTCTTAGCTTTCCCTCCACCAGGTAATGATCTGACATACCCTCCGCCTCACCTCTCATCACATTCACATCCAGCAGTCTACACAATCTTTCCCTTGTCACCAGCACATAATCCATCAATTCCCTCTCTACAATCTCTCCCCTCACAAGTCTATGCCAGGTGTACTTGTGTATATGCCTTTTTTTGAAGAACGTATTACCTACACTCAATCTACACTCTTCACATACATTTTTCAGTCTTTCTCCACTCTCGTATACACCATCCACACCAAAACTACCGATGACTCCCTCAACAGGCTCATTTCCTACCCTAGCATTTAGGTCCCCTAAAACTATAACATTTTCATTTTCATCAAACCCTTGTAGACAATCTCTCAAATCCTCCCAGAAACCCTCTACCTCGTCTAACTCTCTTTCACTTCCTGGTCCATACGCACTTACAAAAACCCACCTTTCACCCTTAAACAGCATTCTCACCCACATTAGCCTTGATGACACCTCTTTCCACTCTTTTATAAACTCTCTCAACTCCTCCTTCACAATAATAGCCACTCCTTCTTTCCCCCTGACTCCCTCGTCTACTCCAGACTTTCTACCTATCACGTTTCCAAAATCCACTTCTCCCTCTCCTTTCATCTTTGTTTCATTCAGTGCAAGGACATCATACATCCTTCTTTCAAATAACCTTCCAATATCCTCTCGCTTCTCATTCGTACTACATCCACGCACATTCAAAGCTCCTATTCTTAGGGTCCGGGACCACGAACGCGTTCCCTCGCCCCTATCTCTGTCTCGTTTTTTTGGTAGATTTATTAAAGGGGAGAAGGATACCAGGCCCCCCGCCCCCGATCCCCTTTAGCCGACTTCTACGTCTCGCCGGAGAAAAGCGGTGGTGGAAATTTCTCACCCCTCCACCACAGAGGAGGCTACCTGCACCATAAAGTTACTAATTTGCTTAGTTTTTTCTCAGAGGTATATGAAGCAGTAGATAATGACAAGTCATATGATATAATATATTTAGATTTCAGTAAAGCTTTCGACAGAGTCCCCCATGAGAGATTGATGAGAAAGGTTGAGGCGCATGGAATAGGTGGGGCGTTGTTGGGATGGATTAGGTCATGGCTTATTGGTAGGAAGCAGAGAGTCAGCATAAATGGTACGAAGTCAGAATGGGGAGCAGTCAAAAGTGGTGTCCCCCAGGGATCTGTATTAGGTCCTCTGTTGTTTGTTATATACATAAATGACCTTGATTTAGGTATAACTAGTAGGATAAGTAAATGTGCAAACGATACCAAAATGGGGAGAACAATTGATTCAGATAGAGATATAGAGTGCCTCCAAATGGATCTAGATACCTTACACGAATGGTCAGTAAATTGGCAGATGAAGTTTAACATTGACAAATGCAAGGTATTAAAGATAGGGAAGATGCATACAAATGTTAAATATAAACTAGCTAATATGGAATTAGAAAACTCGAATTGTGAGAAAGATCTAGGTGTGTTTGTTAGCAATGATTTGAAGCCTAGACAACAGTGTATAAGCGTTCGAAACAAGGCAAACAGGATTCTCGGGTTCATCTCTGGGAGTGTGAGTAACAGAACTGCTGATGTTATCTTAAAACTTTACTTGTCATTAGTGAGACCCCATATGGATTATGCTGCTCAATTTTGGTGTCCTTATTACAGAATGGACATACCGGTAGATTCATTGGAGAGAGTACAACGTAGAATGACAAAAATGATCCATAATATTAGAAATCTTCCGTATAAAGAAAGGTTGAAGAAATTAGGCTTACATTCGTTAGAGAGACGCAGAGTTAGAGGGGATATGATAGAGGTGTTCAAGTGGGTTAGTGGGATTAACAAAGGGGACATGACAAATGTACTAAAGCTCAGTGATAGCGAAAGAACTCGTACCAATGGTTTCAAATTAGATAAATTTCGTTTCAGAAAAGATATAGGCAAATATTGGTTTGGTAACAGAGTTGTAGATGGGTGGAATGGACTACCAAGTGCTATAGTGGGATTAAAAACGATAGGGAGCTTTAAGATAAAATTGGATAAGCATATGGACGAGAAGGGTTGGGTGTGAAGGGGGATCAGCAGGGTTGGGCCAATCAGCGCTCTGCAGACCCCCGTAATGCTGCGTTAATCTCTAACCGTTTTGGTAAGATGATCCTCAGGGTATTAGAGTGTTGAGCCTATAATTGGGCTTTGTAATTGGGGTTGTGTGGGTCAGGGATCTGCCTTGCTTAGGCCAATCGGCTTTCTGCAGACTCCCATTTTCTTATGTTCTTATGTTCTTATGTTATGTTACATAGACACACATCAGTTATATTGAATACTCTCAGATTTTCCTCTCATTTGTCCAATCATTCTATGTATAAACCAAGTCGAAGTCTAAGTGTATACCGTGAAGTGATTATAACTATAATTCTTCTACATACCTAGAACCAACGCCCAATTTTAGTATTATTGTTTATCTGCTTGTGCTAATTTAAAGTATTTCTTTCCTTTCCATTTGAGTCGAGTTATGAATTATTCCTTAACTTAATCCTCAGATATACCAGTTTTTATTTAAAAAAAAAAATTCTATGTGAGTGAGGGAGGCAAAAGGCAGAACTGCCTATAGCGAGTGCCTCCCCCAAAGTTGAAAGAGTGACAGGGCCAAAATCAATGGACGTTCGAGCCAAAATGCCTGGACACACGGAGTTTGAAGCAATTTAAGTCATAGGAAGAGGGAAAGGCTGATTCTGGGAGAGAGTTCTAGAGCTCAGCTGTTGAATAGAAGAAAGACAGAGTAACGTTTCACTCTTGGGTTGGAGAGCTGCACAGAGAAGGGGTAGGATTGCGTTGCAATACGGGTACCACGTGCCCTACGTAAAGGAGGTGGTATACACTGGGAAAGCTCTGAGGAACACTGATTATTATAGTAGCGATAGAATAGCGAGAGAGATGCAACATTGCAACGGAGAGAGAGAGATTGCAGAGAGTTGGTGAGTGGACGGGAGTTAATGACACGAAAGGCCTTCCTTTCAATTTTGTCTAGGAGAGCGGTGTGAGAGGAACCTCCCCACACATGTGAACAATACTCAATACAAGGACGCACTATGCCCCTGTACAGAGTAAGAAGCTGTGCAGGGGTAAAGAACCCCCTAACGCGGTTGAGCACACCCAGCTTCTGGGAGGCTGCCTTAGCAAGACTGGTAATATGGTCCTTCCAGCTGAGAGCAGAAGAAAAAGAGACACCAAGAATATTGAGAGAAGATGAAGGATTGATTTTTGTATTGTTGAAGAATGGGAGTTCCTTACGGGTAGATAGATGGAGAAATTGGGTTTTGGAAGCATTAAAGGTAACAAGTTTTCTCTGCCCCAATTGGAGATAGTAGTTAGGTCAGAATTTAAGTGTTCTATGGCTTCATTCCGTTTGTCGTTGAGGAATTGCTGGCTTGGGCGTTCTGAAAAACTAATGGAGTAGTGTAAGGTTGAGTCGTCTGCGTATGAATGGATGGGAGTTGAGGTACAGTTAAGAAGGTAATTTATAAAAATTAGAAAGAGAATAGGAGATAGGGCAGAGCCCTGAGGAACACCGGATTTTATAGGGTGAGGAAGTGAGCGATGGCCGTCCACAACCGCAGCTATGGAACGGCCGGAGAGGAAATTAGAGACAAAGGCACAGATGGAGGGATAGAAACCGAAGGAGGGTAGTTTAGAAATTAAAGATTTGTGCCAGACTCTATCGAAGGCTTTCGATATGTCTAGTGCAATAGAAAAAGTCTCACCAAAGTCTCGAAAGGAGGATGACCAAGAGTTAGTAAGCTATGAAAGAAGATCACCAGTAAAGCGACCCTTGGAAGCCATACTGGCGATCTGAGAGCAGATTATGAGAAGAGAAATGCTTCTTAACCTATAAATGGCGAGGGGGGGTATTGAACCCGGTCCCCATGGGCGAGCATATAGGCTCTATTCAGGCCTATAATCGTCATTTTACGATAAATATCGTTATTACTTATTCATATGAGCTTATTTTACCTTCACTATGAAGATAGTAACTTGTAACAACAATAAAACAAGTGAAAATATAATTTTTCTGGTCAAAATCGCGAATATAGATGGACCAGCCTATTCATGAATTATGGAGAAAATTGAGGTAACCCCTCCCTCCACGAGGCCTCAAGCCACACTGAGCCTACTCATTCACACACTCAGTTGTATAACACACTCGCTAGGCACGTAAGCACATCCTCCACACATTTTGCTAATGTTAGCACAAAAATATACCAACGAATTAGGGAATAACAGGGAAAATAGGTGATAATTGAAGGGAGAGGGGAAAGGGGGGAAGGAGGCAATGTGGAGGAGTGATATGAGGTATAGGGATTTTTTTTTTTTTTTTTAGTGCTACTAGGGCCGTTTAAATGTTTTTTTTTAAGCCTCCCTCTTAAGAGGTTTTCCGCCGTCGCCCAGTAAAACCTCTTATGAGCTTTGCCACCGTTTATGGGTTAAGAAATTTGGAAGCAAGAATAGTTTCAAAAACTTTAGAAATACAAGAGATGAGAGCAATTGGACGATAGTTGGAGGGTTGAGAGTGGTCACCCTTCTTTGGGACAGGTTGAATGAGAGCAAACTTCCAGCAAGAAGGGAAGACGTTAGAGGATAGACAGAGACGAAAGAGTTTGCCTAGGAAGGGAGTCAGCACGGAAGCACAGTTTTTTAGTACAACAGGAGGAACACCGTCCGGACAGTACGCCTTATTAGTATTAAGCCCAGAGAGGGTAGAAAGTACATCTTTAGAAGAGATTAGGATATTAGGCATAAGTAAGAGAGAGGAGGGTGGAGAGGGAGGTATAGCACCGGAGTCATCCAAGGTGGAGTTTCTAGGAAAAGTTTGAGCAAAGAGTTTAGCTTTGTCAGAGGAAGAAGTGATGGTTGTGCCATCAGAGTGGGAAAGGGGAGGGAAAGACGAGGAAGATAAATTGTTGGAGAGGTTTTTGGCTAGATGCCAGAAAGCTTGGGTAGAGCTAGAGTTGGATAGTTCAGTACATTTATTATTGATGAAAGAGTGCCTGGCAAGTCAAAGAACAGATTTGGCTTGATTCCGGGCAGAAACATAGGAAGAATGAGAGTCTTGAGTTTTAAGGCGTTGGTACCGTTTGAATGCCTCCTCCTTATTCTAATAATCTACGTTAGTCAGATTATATAATTCTTTCCATACTTCTTTAGGAATTCAGATTGATTATTCATCAAGTTTCCTTAACATTTGACCTTCAATTCCAGATCGATATATTTCTTCGATAATATAATTATTCTACCCGATTTTAGGTACGAATTTAACGCTACTCTTTTTGCGTTCTTTTAGGAACCTATTAATATATTCAGAACTCCTTGTATACCATTGTTGGTAATCTTTTAGTACAACTTCGTCGAGTACAACCATTCTAGATAATAATTTGTTTTACGCTATCTGTTCACGTCATTTTATATGCGTTCATATCGATGCTGTATTTATTCGATTATAATTGTCTGAATATTTGATATACTTTAATTGTATCCGTATATCTAATTAGAATCTGAATTCCTAATTGTGTGAATTGATTTCATATACACGTAAAATTATTATTCATATCTCGTGTGAAAGAATATTCGCAATAACCCTTATATCGTTGTAATTCCGATTTAACTTATCTTTCCTTCCATAATAAAGTCAACCGCCTCGCTTTAATCGAGAAGTTAAGATTGCACTTAGATACATAATTATTTTCCACCCCAGCAGTCGACCTGACCTATAGGTTAAGGCTACGTTGTGACATCTACCTGTATGGCAGTATATTGGGGTCACCCGCTCCACGGAGCCTACCTGCTTTCGCGGAAGGTCCGAGGTCCACGTAATTATAGAGATTGAGTATGAAATTTGAATATTTAAGTTAATTACTGGTTTTAATACATAAACAAGTGTATAAAATTACATATTATTTTATCTTCATGCATAAAACAAAACATCTTGGCGTTATTGATTTATTTGTATTTGTTTGCATTAACCTAACCAAAAAAACTAACCTAACCTAACCTAAATGTATTTGGGGGCCATTAGGTTAGGTTAGGTTAGGCTTTTTGGTTAGGTTAGGTTAGGTTTTTTGGTTAGGTTAATGCAAAAAAAAAAAAAAAAAAAAAAAAAAAAAAAAAAAAAAAAAAATATTGCGGTGGATAAAAATGATATAGCAATGAAGCATAACATGATAGGAACCCAAAACTACCATAAGTTCCTTTGCACTAATATGGGAGGAGTATGTGTTTTAGATCATAATAAAGTCAGTAAGTCATTGACCAAATCTTTTGTTTACATGGCGAAGACTCGGCAGACGACATACGCTAAACAAACGCTATTTTCACCATTATATATATTATTTATTAGTAATCTTTTCTACTTAAATGCATGAAAATAAAATAATTTGTAATTTTATACACTTGTTTATGTATTAAAACCGAGTAATTAACTTAAATATTCAAATTTCATACTCCATCTCTAAAATTACGTGCATCTCGGACCCTCCGCGGAGGTAGCTAGGATCCGTGGAGCAGGTGACCCCAATATACTGCCATATACCTGTGCGCGGCTAAACGATTTTGTCGTCTCCCCCCAACCTTACCCGCGCGGCTGAACGATATTCTCTCAGCTGTTCGTGTACGTGCCAAATTACTTCACGCTAGACACTCGACTCTCATAGATAATATTATCATTACTGAACTTAGGTCTATGTATATCTCTGTCTATACTATTCTGTATATTTCCCAGTTACCTATACAAATAACCAAGTTAATATTATTCTATTTTGAGAGTAAGTTAGATAACCTCTCTTATGTACTGCCAATATCATACTACCTATTCTATATAATAGTGAAGTATCGAACCCATCTATAACCCTCATGCAATTGAATAAAGAAGAGTGTAATTTACCCTGTGTATTTATTGTGTTTTGGTTGCCTGATTGAGTATATAATTGTCATATTCACTGCGCTCGATGTGTCCCTGTTGAGCAATATTCCAAATCTAAATATCCACAACCTGGATTGATATTAGATAATACTAAAGCCAGTTGGATTACAACCCGGCATAACAGTAACAACACCTGCAATACCCCAGCCTCAGCCACCAACACCACAGCCAGAACTCAAATAATGTCTCTACGAAGAACACTTCAGAGAACGTTACATTGATGGAGGACAAGACCGTAAAACACTTGAACTAACTATCGGCATCAGTTTCAAGAACCTCATGCCGAAGCCATTCCGGAAAACATACGTCACCAGCTGCGGCTGCACATGCACCTGTCTCTGTCACGAACGAAACCCTCAAGGAATGGTCATCTGCGAAACCACCAAAGAAGAGGATTCAGACGAAGAAGAAGTAGATCAAGTAATTAATGCCCTCAACGAAAACAAAGAGAAACACAGGAAGAACCATTAGAACTGAAGGACATGGTTCTAGTCCCTTTGCCCACCAAAACAGGACAGAACCAACCCCTAGAACAAGTTCAACCCACTGTCGGGCTACCCAGAGCCCGTAATGAGCTGAAATATCCTCATTGAATCATACAACAACAAAAAACATGACAACCTCAGCCCATTAGATGGCACTGGTTGGCTCAGACCACTTGTCAGGGCATTTGCCTCCGAACTTCCCTATCCATGCACTCATATCAGGGATTAACAGAGACCCAAAGCTATATGATAGGGAAGACAAGCACCAACAGAAAGACCTTAAGAACAGAATTGCCCGGTCACCATACGCTCAGATACACCTACATTATCCAAGAGCCTGCCCCCACATTGCCCGCCTGCATCAAATTTCGCAGAAGCTACATGGAGTAGGAGGATTGCTAAAAGAAAAACGAGAACTGGCATGAGTTTGGTGGCCAGTCTAGATCCAGAGTAAAGGGGCCCTCACACAGTCAGGAGTGCGAGCTATTGGGAGTCTAACAGGAGTCACTCGGAGTTATCGATTTTGACCGTGAGCGAGTGGGAGTCTAACAGTAGTCGCTAGGAGTCGCTAGAGTCACTAGGAGTCATCGATTTTCACCGTAAATAGGCCCACGAGTCCGAATTTTCCCCTACTCCTAGTGACTCTAGCTCGCACTCCTGACTGTGTGAGGGCCCTTAAGAAGAAACATAAGAGATTGGCATGAGCTTGGTGGCCAGCCTAAATCCAGAAGAAAAAACAATATTGTTAATGGTGTCCAGACTTACAGGAGCCGCGGAAACTATAGATTAATAATGGGACCTATTGGACCCGAAACTACTTGTATATAGAGATAAATTTATTTACCCAGCTCTATTGAATTAAAAATTGACGTTCCCTATATTAGGTGAGCCCATTTCAAAGATAAAGATAAACTGATGAAATAAAATGATGTTGAGTTAGTAAAGTGAAATACTATTAACTATTTAGATGAAAGGATCTGTTAATCGATATCAGATACTGAACTCGGAAATATCTTTACCGTACAGTTTAGCTTGATAAATGTTGGATAAATTGGAAATGAAGGGTACTTTTCCCATCCCATCTACAGTCAAGGCTAGTACGAGATAATTATATTATATACTAACTGAGGGACATGAGGTATAGTTACTGTATCGCTATAGTTTAGTGAGAACGAAAAGATCACTTTGCTAGTAGATTAATTATTATGTTCCTTCCAACAACCAACCATACTCCTAAAATCGATTAATGAAATTTACAAACACATGTGGCAGTCCGTGAACTCGAACCCAGGATGCTCACACCGAAAATCAACACCTTATACATCGCACCACGAAGACAGTTAAAGGTTGGTGGACACTGCCTACGATTTATTATGCAACTTCGAATCCTGCATATCAATCTAAGCATGTACACACATCCCAACTGCAACTCACGTAGGCTATGCATATGTGAATGGAAAGAGCAATTAATGGGGCCTTAACCACTTAGGGAAGTCCTCTCGATAAATTACTCCTGAACCAATATCAATTATTATGTTCCTTCCAACAACCAACCATACTCCTAAAATCGATTAATGAAATTTACAAACACATGTGGCAGTCCGTGGACTCGAACCCAGGATGCTCACACCGAAAATCTACACCTTATACATCGCACCACGAGGACAGTTTAAGGTTGGAGGACACTGCCTACGATTTATTATGCAACTTCGAATCCTGCATATCAATCTAAGCATGTACACACATCCCAACTGCAACTCACGTAGGCTATGCATATGTGAATGTAAAGAGCAATTAATGGGGCCTTAACCACTTAGGGAAGTCCTCTCGATAAATTACTCCTGAACCAATATCAATTATTATGTTCCTTCCAACAACCAACCATACTCCTAAAATCGATTAATGAAATTTACAAACACATGTGGCAGTCCGTGGACTCGAACCCAGGATGCTCACACCGAAAATCAACACCTTATACATCGCACCACGAGGACAGTTAAAGGTTGGTGGACACTGCCTACGATTTATTATGCAACTTCGAATCCTGCATATCAATCTAAGCATGTACACACATCCCAACTGCAACTCACGTAGGCTATGCATATGTGAATGTAAAGAGCAATTAATGGGGCCTTAACCACTTAGGGAAGTCCTCTCGATAAATTACTCCTGAACCGATATCAATTATTATGTTCCTTCCAACAACCAACCATACTCCTAAAATCGATTAATGAAATTTACAAACACATGTGGCAGTCCGTGGACTCGAACCCAGGATGCTCACACCGAAAATCAACACCTTATACATCGCACCACGAAGACAGTTAAAGGTTGGTGGACACTGCCTACGAGTTATTATGCAACTTCGAATCCTGCATATCAATCTAAGCATGTACACACATCCCAACTGCAACTCACGTAGGCTATGCATATGTGAATGGAAAGAGCAATTAATGGGGCCTTAACCACTTAGGGAAGTCCTCTCGATAAATTACTCCTGAACCAATATCAATTATTATGTTCCTTCCAACAACCAACCATACTCCTAAAATCGATTAATGAAATTTACAAACACATGTGGCAGTCCGTGGACTCGAACCCAGGATGAATTTAGTTGTGAGCTAGTTAGGAAAGGCGAATTAAGCTGCTCTATTTGGAAATCTCCTTTATGTTAATAGGAACTTATTATTAAGGAAATATATAAGAATTCTTAGCATGCTTACGTACCATGGATATACTTCCAACATTTATTGAGTAAACACAACTTAGTCACTCTTATATTCAGTTTCATTTGAGTATGTATTTGTTATGTGGATGAAGGAAACAAGAGGCATAGCTGTTTGTAACAAGCGTTTCCCACAAAGTTGAAAGAGTCACAGAGAGCTTACATCAAGGTACGTTAGAGTCAAAATGTCTGGACACACTGAGCTTGAAGAAGTTTAAGTCATAGGATGAGGGAAAGACAGAAAGAGGGAGAGAGTTCCAAAGCTTGCTTGTTGGGTAGAAGAAAGACTGGGAAAATGTGTTCAATCTTTGTTTTGAGAGTTGACTATTAGACTAGAGAAGGCAGGCGGGTGATGGGGTATACACTGAGAGAGCTCTGAAGAACATTGATTATTGTAATAGTGGTAAGAGAGTGAGAGAGATGCAACATTGCTGTGTGTAGAGATAAATTGTGTGGATTTAGTGAAAGTAAGTGAGTTGATTAGACTCTACCTTTTCGAGAAGTATGTTATGGGTTGAACTTCCCCACACATGCGAACAATATTCGATCTATGGGCACATTATGTCCCTATACAGAACAACAAGTTGTGCAGGGATGAAGAACCCACAGAGACAGTTGAGCACATTTAGCTTCTGGGAAGCTATTCCAGCAAGAGTGGTAATATGATCTTTTCAAGAAAGGGCAGAACAAAAAACACCAAGAATGCTGAAAGAAGATGAAGGGTTGATTTGTGTATTGTTGATGTACAAGGGATAGACCTATGGAAGTTCCTGACATGTAGATAAATGGAGAAATTAGGTTTTAGAAGCATTGGAAATACCAAAATGTTATCTGTCCCAATCGAAAATGGTTGCTAGATCAGAAGATAAGTGTGATATGGCCTCGTCATGTGGGTTTTTGTGTGATTGCATGCTAGGTATTTCTGGAAAGCTAGTTGAACAGTGTAAGGTAATGTCATCAGCATATGAATTGATAGGACATAGGAGGTACAGTTGAGAAGATCATTAATAAATATTAGAAAGAGAACTGGAAACAGGACACGAACCTTGAGGAACACCGGAGTTGATAGGTTAACCTATCCGCGGCGAGACTCCGATTTGTTAAACGCCGTGAGGGGCGAAGCTATTGCATTAATTTCTGACGAAAATCGTCATTATCCGATAAATATCGTTATTACTTATTCATATGCGCCTATTTTATGTTTAATATGAAGATAGTTACATGTTACAACAATAAAACAAGTGGGAATAGTATTTGGGGGGTGACAAACACGAAATATTGCCGAGCGGTTCATTCATGGAGTTGATAGAGAGCGAAACTGCACCCTCCCTTCACGAGCTCTCGAGCGAGACTGGAGGTAGTGCGGGCTAGTCTCTCTCTCTCTCTCCTCCCTCCACACCGTTCCCTTTCGACTTTGAAACCGGGTAGGGAGTTTTGGCGCCATAAATAAACCGATAATCACAGGAATAAGAGAAAAATAGGTGATAATTGAGGGGGGGGAGGGGGAGGGGGGAATTTAGACACATGTGGAGTAGTGATAGAATGTATGGAGAGGAATTATCTCACATATTTACACATTCCTTTGTTTTGAGTAGCAGAGGGATGTTTGGAAAGGCTTTTTTTAGGCCATGGCTCATATGAGAACGCTCGCCCTCCTGGGTTCAGGCTCATTTGAGGACGCTCGCCATTTATGGGTTAAGGAAGTGAGTATTGACCCTCCACAACCGCAGATATGGAACTATCCTAGAGGAAATAAGAGACAAAGGCACAGATGGAGGAATAGAAACCGTAGGAGGGTAGTTTGGAGAATATAAATTTGTGCCAAACTCTATCGAAGGCTTTAGATATGTCTAGTGCAATTGAAAAGGTTTCACCGAAGTCGCAAAAGGAGGATTACCAAGAGTTAGTAAAATATGAAAGAAGATCACCAGTAGAGCGGCCATTAAGGAAACTATACTATGGATCTGGAAGTAGACTATGGAAAGATAAATACTTAAGACATTTTGAATTCAGAATAGTTGTATAAACTGTACAGATGCAAGAATTAAAAACAATTGGACAATATTTAAAGGGACGAGAGCAGTCACCCTTCTTTGGGACAGGTTTAATGAAAGCAAATTTCCAGCAAGAAGGAGAGACATTAGAGGAAAAACAAACACAAAAGAGTTTGCCTAGGCAGGGAGTCAGCACGGAAGATTTTTTTTAAAGTACATCACAAAGAACCCCATCCGATCCGTATGCCATCTTAATATTTAGCCCAGAGGGGGCAGAAAGTATATCCTTAGAAGAGATTATGATATGAAGTATAAGTAAGTGAGAAGGGGGTGGAGAGAGAGGAATAGCACCGGAATCCTCCGAGGTGGAGTTTTTGGCAAATGTTTGAGCGAAGAGTTAAGCTTTGTCAGAGGAAGACGCGGCCACAGTGGGGATGTCAGGGTGGAAAAGAGGCGGGAAAAGACTGTAAATCTTTTCTCTCCTTTGGGCTCTTCCGACCATAAACTTTTCTCTGTCACCTGTCCTATCTCTCTGGCAGGGCCCCCCGATCCTCCCAACCAGCGGCGCTTGTGGCACTTTGGCGCTGCTGACTGGGAGGCTCTTCGGCAGTACTTCTTTGATTTCCCATAGAATTACTCCTGCTTCCATGTGCAGGGACCCTCGGAGAGTGCTGAATGCATTACCGAGGTAATCCTCTCGGGCATGGAAGCATACATTCCATTTTCTTTCTCTCGGTCTAATGCAAAAAAATCTTGGTTTACTAATGTTTGTTCTACTGCTGTCCGCAATAAGGAGGAAGCTTTCAAACGGTACCGTCGCCTTCAAACTCAATAATTTCATACTTCCTATGCTTCTGCCCAAAATCAAGCCAAGTCTGTTATTCGACTCGCCAAACATTCTTTAATCAATAATAAATGCACTGAACTAGCTCTTCCCAAGCCTTCTGTCATCTACCCAAAAACGTCTCCAACAATTTTTCTTCATCATCTTTCCCTCCTCTTTCCAACTCAGACGGCACTACCGTCACTTCTTCCTCTGACAAAGCTGAACTCTTCGCTAACACTTTCACTAATAACTCATAATCTCTTCTAATTATGTACTTTCCACCCTCTCTGGGCTTAATACTAAGAAGGCATACGGACGGACCGTATGGTGTTCCTCCTGTTGTACTAAAAAACTGTGCCTCCGTGCCGACTCCCTGCCTAGGCAAATACTTCCGTCTCTGTCTCTCCTCTAACGTCTGCCCTTCTTGGTCGAAGTTCGCTCTCATTCAACCTGTAAAGAAGGGTGACCGCTCTCAACCCTCCAACTATCATCCAATTGCTCTCATTTCTTGCATCTCTAAAGTTTTTGAAACTATTCTTACCTCAAAATTTCTTAAGCATTTATCTTCCCATAACCTACTCTCAGATCGCCACTATGGCTTCCTTAAGGGCCGCTCTACTGGCGATCTTCTTTCTTATCTTACTAACTTTTGGTAATCCTCCCTTTGGGACTTCTGTGAGACTTTTTTTCTGTTGCGCTAGACGTATCGAAGGCCTTCGATAGAGTCTGGCACAAAGACCTCATTTCCAAACTACCCTCCTTTAGTTTCTTTCCCTCCATCTGTGACTTTGTCTCTAATTTCCTCTCCAGCCATTCAATAGCTGCAGGTGTGAACGGCCACCATTCACTTCCTCAACCTATCAACTCTGGTGTTCCTCAGGGTTTTGTCCTATCTCCAATTATCTTCCTATTATTCATTAACGACCTTCTCAATTGCACTTCCAGCCCCATTCACATATATGCTCCCGACTCAATATTACACTATTCCACTAGCCTTCCACGAAATCACTCACAGCATGAACTCCAAAACTCATATAAGGAGGCCATAAAGCATCTATCTTCTGATCTTTCTACTCTTTCTAATTGGGGCAGAGAAAACCTTGCTACTTTCAATGCTTCCAAAACTCAATTTCTCCATCTGTCTACTCATAGCCCCCTTCCAGAAAACTATGACTTACTCTTCAACAACATACAAATTAACCCTTCATCTTCTCTTAATATTCTTGGTGTCTCTTTTTCTTCTGGTCTCTCTTGGAAAGATCATATTACCGCTCTTGTTGAAACAGCTTTTCAGAAGCTCAACCATCTCTGGGGGTTCTTTACCCCTGCACAGCTTCTTGCTCATTACAGGGGCACAGTGCGTCCATGTATTGAGTACTGTTCACACATGTGGGAAGGATCCTCTCACATAGCACTTCTAGACAAAGTAGAAAAGAAAGCCTTCCGTCTCATTAACTCACGTGCACTAACCAATTATCTGCAGTCTCTCTCTCTTCGCTGCATTGTTGCATCTCTCTCACTAGTCTACTGCTATTAAAATAATCAGTGTTCCTCAGAGCTCTCTCCATGTATACTACCCCCTCTTCGTAGAGCACGTAGCACTTGTCTTGCAACACAATCCAACCCCTACACTTTTCAACTCTCCAACCCAAGAGTGAAACGATACTCCCAATCTTTCTTCTATTCAACAGCTGAGCTCTGGAACTCTCTCCCAGAATCAGTCTTTCCCTCTTCTTATGACTTAAATTGCTTCAAACTCTGTGTGTCCAGGCATTTTGGCTCGAACGTCCCTTAATCTTGGCCCTGTCACTCTTTCAACTAAAGTGGAGGCACTCGTCACAGGCAATTCTGCCTTTTGCCTCCCTCACTCACATAGAAACCACTACTACTACTACTACTAGTCCTGATGTGGCGGCGTCTACGTCGTGGGGCCACTTCCCGAGGCTGCCAACCGCGGATGGCTGCCGACCCTCCACGGCCGAAGACAAAATCAACGACCAGTGGAGGAAAACCGGATGCCGGCCACAGGGAGCAGTTTCGGGAGCCAAACCGTCACAACCATCCCCTCCCCCCTCCCTGGGGGCACGGGTCCTTGGAGCGGCTTCGGTCACGCCGGGAATTTCCACACCTCTCACACCACACACACACATCACACAGTTTTTCCTACACTGAGAAATGACTCTCCGGCTGTCATTTCTCGAAGACTTCTTGTAGCCGGAGACATTGAGAGCAACCCAGGACCCACGTACACATACATATGTCCAACTTGCTCAAAACCCATCACTCCGAGTCACCATACTAAGGGTTCAGTTCTCTGCAATTCATGCGGGAACGGGACCCACTTCACCTGCACAACACTTGCCTCCAAGAAACACTACACAAACACCTGGACCTGTTCCTCATCCCCCTCCCTCTCCCAGTCAAATCCCTCACCTAAAACCAGTCCACCTCTCCTCCCCAACCCACCAAACCTTCCCATATCATCCACTCCCCCCCCTAAAACCCGTCCACCTCTCCTCCCTAACCCACCTAACCTTCCAATACCATCCACATCCTCAACTCAACACACCACACCCCATCCTAATCCATTCCAACCCCCATCTCCTGCTCCCCAATCCCCACCCCCACCTCACCCATCCCCCCCCCCCCCCCCCCCCCCCCCCCCCCCCCCCCCCCCCCCCCCCCCCCCCCCCCCCCCCACCCCATCCTCGTGCAGCAGCACCCAACATACATCGTGCACATAACATTAACATTCTTCAACTGAACATAGATGGCATCAACACAAAGAAACACGAACTCTCACACTTCATCAAACAACACAACATACACATTGCCATCTTACAAGAAACAAAACTCCGCACAACACAAAAAACACCCACATTTCATAATTTCACCACCATCAGACAAGACCGGGCTGTCGGCGGGGCGGTGGACTCATCACCCTGGTACACAAAGAAATATCATACATAGTTACCAGTGTACAAACCAAATCCCTCCTCCCCCCAAATGATAACACAACAGAAATACAGTCAATTAAAATACGCACTGGCAACAACTCCAACATAACCATCATAAACACATACATCCCTCCCCAAACATCCCCTACAGTACCAAATGAATACAGACCACACTTACAACACATCACAAACACCCCACACACCCCACACATCATCCTGGGTGGTGACTTCAACGCCAAGACGTCGGCCTGGTTTGTCGACAACCCCGACACAGACAGAGGGCTGGTACTACATAACCAAACCGATTACCTCATCATTCTTAACGACATCCATCAACATACCCATATTCCTCACCAAGCCCTCTATAACCCATCATCTCCAGACATCACCTTTTGCTCCCCAGAACTCGCCCCCACAACATCCTGGAGGGTGGTCAGAACCTTAGGCTCTGACCACCTCCCAATCATTATCACCACCAAAACCAGACTCACCCCAGCTAGCCACAAACACACATACACCAATTATAAAAGAGCTAACTGGGAAGCATTCACAAATGAGACAGAACAACACTTCACAACTCTAAACAGTACACCATCACTAACATCAACAATGCTGTACACATACTCAATAAAACTATCCAAAACGCTGACAAGAAACACATTCCAAGAGGTAACAGAAAAAGACACAACCCCAACTTCACACCAGAAATTCAAAACCTCATCAGACAACGCGACATACTGAAACACTCCCCAGCACCCCACACAAGACATCACACAACAAATTCAAGCACTCAACACCCAAACTAACAACAAAATACAAGAACAACAAAAACTAAATTGGAATAACTTCCTACAAACACTTGATCACAAAACAAACCCCAAAAAACTCTACAAAACACTAAACAGCATCACACTTTCCAACAGCAACACAACACAATCACATGCTGCAATCACAACAACAGACTCTACTTCTTCATGTAAACAACAAGCAAACACTCTCATCAATCACTTCTCACATGTCAGCCACCTAAAACCTCACAAAGACGACCGACGTGTCATCCGACGTAAGAGACAATTCCCCACAGACCCTGACTATACACCCTTCACCAATCACCAGACAAAGCATATCATCAACAATCTCAAGCACTCACCCGCCTGTGGCCTAGACAACATAAGCAACATACACCTCAGACACCTGGGACCACAAGGCATACAAGCACTCACTAACATATCAAACTACAGCTATTCACACAACACAATACCAGACATTTGGAAGCATGGTATCATCATCACATTCCCCAAACCCAACAAAGACCCCACGCTACCCTCCTCGCACCGCCCCATCACACTCCTTTACTCCCCCTCCAAAGTCATGGAATGCCTAGTATTACAACTAATTACACCTGATCTACTTCTAGCTCCAACACAACATGGCTTCAGGCCACTGCACTCCACAAACACTCTTCTCACAGACCTTACACAAAGAGCTTTCGACGGCATCAACTCAGCTAGACCACCACACAGATCACTATTAGCCACACTCGACATTAGTAAAGCCTTCGATGCCATCCCCCGCCACAACCTAACAAACAAAATCTACAACACAAACATGCACAACAACACAAAAAGGTGGCTGGCCAACTTCCTAGCAGGCAGATGTGCACACGTATCTTTTGCCGGTCAGTCATCTAAAATCAGAAACTTTCCAAACGGAGTCCCACAAGGACCCGTCCTATCGCCCGCACTCTTCAATCTGCACTCTTTTAAATCCAGTTGTTACAAACATTTTATGAATGGAGGATGCCTTTAGGCACATGGACCTTTTTGTTTTATCTGTGTTTTTCCTTCCTCCATTCATTGTCTCTTAAAAAAAAAAAAAAAAAAAAAAAAAAAAAATCTGTACATGCACGATATAACTACACCCAATACGCCCCAAATAAACTTAGCCTCCTATGCAGATGACATAACACTCACATGCACACACCATGACCCAAAAAGACCAACAGATCTCCTTCAACCCTATCTCAACACACTACATGGCTGGTGCACTACAAACAGACTTAATCTAGCCCCAGCCAAATCCACCGCAACCCTGCTCACAAGTTGGACAGGAGAACACGAATACATCCCTCAACTCACCATAAACAACACACCCCTAACACATACACACACACCCAAAATCCTAGGAGTAACATATGATACTCATATGACATTCAAACAGCACACCACAAACATTAAAAAGAAACTGACACCCAGACTTAACGCCCTCAGGTCACTTGCTCACACAAAATTTGGACACAACAAAGAAACTACCACCACAGTATATAAACAATACATAAGATCAGTGATGGAATACGCAAGCCCAGCCTGGGCTTCTAACCTAGCTGAAACACATCATAAGACCTTACAGACTATTCAAAACAAAGCCCTGAAGTTCATTACAGGCTGCACAGCTACTGCACCCACAGATCACCTACATCAAAAAAACAAAATCCTCAAAGTCAAAGACCATCTGGACATGAGAGGCACTCAATTCCTGGGAGCAGCCTCCACGAACCAAGACCACCCACTAAACTACATTGCAACACACCCACAGACACCAAGAAATATCAAAACAACACCCAGCACACGGTATCACACACAATTATTGTCCTCTCTCCCTCCCTGCCCACCCCGAACCAACTTCCAGAAGCACATCCATACTCATATCTCTCACCGATCCATCCACTCACTCACAGTCAACACGCAGCTGCATGCACGACCTCCCGAAATCCATCCTTCCGAATCCTCCCTTCCTCGCGAGGACAGAGTCCACCTGGCCAGGCTGAGATGCGGACACCATCCAGCTCTCCTGAGCTATCAGAAGAGACTGGATGACTCCGTTGTCGACGCCTGCCCGGGATGTAACACAGCACCCCATACCATTAAACACATCATAGAAGACTGCATTTCACACAACCACTTACGCCAACAACACAATCTACACTCAATGAGAGCTCTGTGGGAAAGCCCGATCGTGGCCATGGCCTTTCTCAGGGACTCGGGGCTGTTCGGCCAGGCAGTTTAAGGAACAACAACAACAACAACAACAACTACTACTAATAATAATAATAATAATAATAATAACAATAATCGGTTTAGTAAATGGGGTTGTGAATGCACAGTTTCCTAGCCTATCTTAACTTACTTGGTCAGCAGACTGACCTTGGCCAATACGATATTTCCTAAGTATCCCCACGCGATTACAGCATGGGCAAGAGACTTAGTGGTCCCCAGAGACTTATCCACTTTCATAACCATCACGGCCAGGAAAAGCTTTATGAAAAACTTCCCTTACCTGCAGTGAAGTCGAACCACTACCACCAGAGCCAGCATTTTAAGTACAGAGGCTTAGCGTGCTCGGCTGCCGTGACTGTGTATGTGTGTGTGTGCGCGTGTGTGTGTAGGATTGGTTATGTGTGTGTGTGTGTCTCTGTAGGATTGTTTATTTGCGTGTATGTGTGTTTGTGTGTGTTTCAGAGTGTGTGTGTGTATGTGTGTTAACGTAATTAGGTTCTCTGAGAGTATAATAATCAATGGGTTTTGCTTTGATGTAGAAGCAAATGTAATTATGTTATTTACATTCACTGGAGTATAATTATACAGTATATTCTGTGGGGGTAATATTATAACAGAAATATGCGTACATACCTGTACTGAAATATTCATGCATCTCTCTCTCTCTCTCTCTCTCTCTCTCTCTCTCTCTCTCTCTCTCTCTCTCTCTCTCTCTCTCTCTCTCTCTCTCTCTCTCTCTCTCTCTCTCTCTCTCTCTCTCTCTCTCTCTCTCTCTCTTTCTCTCTCTCTCTCTCTCTCTCTCTCTCTCTCTCTCTCTCTCTCTCTCTCTCTCTCTCTCTCTCTCTCTCTCTCTCTCTCATACAAGCACCTCCCAGGATGCACTTGCATTCAAACATGTTCACGCCATGACGCACGCACACACACAACCATGCATTCACACACACACACACACACAACCATGCATTCACACACACACACATACAGGCACACATACAAGCATCACGTACACATATATACTTTAAATGTACAGTAAATGAGTATATATTTCCACAAAATAACACCCAAACATGCATTCCAGCTTCTATGTACAGCGCACGCACACACACACACAAACACACACAAACACACCTTCAAACGGACACTCTCGGACTTAGAAATGCAAACTGTGTTGACTGATATGGGTCAGGGGGCAGATGTATTGCTGGTGTATTCTATTGTAGGTGAATTGTATTATATTGTCGGTGTATTGTATTGTATTGTAGGTGGATTGTATTGTATTGTCAGTATATTGCATTGTATTGTAGGTACAAAGGAGTACAAAGGAGTACAAAGGAAATCAAGCAACAACAGGTCTAGTGACCCTTCTAGGCTGCTTGTCCTCCAAAACACTGAGGATCAAGTGTCCAAACAGTGGTTTAGAGTGGGTAAGGGAACATTGGAAAGGGAACTACTGCCCTGGAACTAATGTCCGTGGCAGGACTAGGAAGTTAGTAGGGGACATATGGGTTAGTAACTGAGGGGAGGATAAAATAAAGTTATTAATTTACAAACGCAGTCAGTCGCGGGTTTGATGCGAGATATTTGTCTAGGCGGAGTTTAAATGAATCAACGGTGCTGCAGTTTATAACGTCTCGGGGAAGCCCATTCCACAAGTTGACAACTCGATTGAAGAAGAAATTCTTAGATTCGTGTGAGTTAAAAGATTTACCAATAATTTTGCAACCGTTTCCCCGCGTGTAATTAGATTGGTCGATAGTGAAGTACTTACTACAGTTCATATTGTCGATGCCTTTGATGATTTTGAACACTTGAATTAAGTCACCTCTTAATCTGCGCTGGGTTAAAGGAAATAGATTTAATTCTCTAAGACGCTCTTCGTATGGTTTGTTCTTTAGGCTAGGTATCATTTTGGTAACTCTACGTTGAACTCGTTCTAGCTTGTTTATGTCTTTTTGGTAATAAGGGCACCAGCATTGAACGCATTATTCCAGAAGAGGGCGGACTAAGGAATTGTAAAGGGTTAGGATAACGTCTTTGGATTTATGCTCAAATGACCTGCCTATGAAGCCAATTATTTTGTTTGCCTTCTTAACAACTTCTGAACATTGTTGACTCGGTTTTAGGTTACTCGATATTGTTACTCCCAGATCGGTTTCTCTGTTTACATTCTTAATCTGAGTGCCATTCATCGAATAGTTTGCTTTCTCATTTAGGTATCCGATATGTAGTACTTTACATTTATCCGCATTGAAACTCATTTGCCAAATTTGGGCCCAATGTGACAATTTATCTAGATTGTGTTGCAATTCTTGATCTTTTGAGAGTACGCTATTTGCAATTTTTGTATCGTCAGCAAATTTTGAGATTGTACAGGTGAGACCCTCATCTATGTCGTTGATGTAAATTAGAAAGATAATTGGTCCTAGTACCGATCCCTGGGGTACCCCGCTACTTACATTGGTCCATTTAGATGCCTTACCGTTTATGACTACTCTTTGCTTTCTGTCGCTGAGCCAATTTTCTATCCATTTCAACACACCGTCTTGTATTCCATGCGCTTTTAGTTTTAGCAGTAAACGTTTGTGGGGAACTTTGTCAAAGGCCTTTTGAAAATCAAGGTATATAATATCTACAGCTTTACTCTCATCATAGAGGTTGAGGATATCGCGGAAGAAGTCTAAGAGGTTTGTTAAACAGGAACGTTTTTTTACGAAAGCCGTGTTGAGTATCTTTAAGTATGTTATTTTCCTCTAAGTGATTTACGAGTCTGTCTCTTATGACCGTTTCTAGCATTTTACATACAACTGAGGTTAAGCTAATTGGACGATAGTTACTGGGTAGGGATTTGCTGCCTTTTTTTAATATCGGTGTTACGTTGGCTATCTTCCACTGATCAGGCATAGTTCCAGACTGCAAGGATTTATTGAATAGTAATGTCAGTGGTTTGGAGAGCTCATCCTTAGCTTCCTTTAGAACTCTAGGCGAGATTGTATCAGGTCCAGGCGTTTTATTTACCTTGAGTTTATCTAAACAATTCAATATTGGTGGATTGTATTGCATTGTCGGTGTATTGTATAGTAATGTAGGTGGATTGTATTGCATTGTCGATGTATTGTATTGTATTTTAGGTGGATTGTATTGCATTGTCGGTGTATTGAATTGTATTGTAGGTGAATTGTATTGCATTGTCGGTGTATTGTATTGTATTGTAGTTGGATTGTATTGCATTGTCGGTGTATTGTATTGTATTTTAGGTGGATTGTATTGCATTGTCGGTGTATTGTAGGTGAATTGTATTGCATTGTCGGTGTATTGTATTGTATTGTAGCTGAATTGTATTACTGGTTTATTGTACGACATTGTAGGTGTACTATATTGTGTATTATTGTGTATTGTATGTGTATCGTACCTTGGTGTATTGTATTGTATGTGCATTGTAGTGAAGGTTTATTGAACTGTTGGTGCTTTGTGTATTTGTGTAAGCGCATTAATTATATTGTAAATGTATTTTACTGTATATATATTGTATTGTTGGTGTATTATATTGCAGGTGTATTGTACTAGAGGTACATTGTAGACCTGGTGTGCTTTATGGTATTGTATTACAGTATTATTGTATTGTAAGACAGGTTTATTGTTTGCTACTGTATGTATGTGTATTTTATTTGTATGCTATTGTATAATATGACAGATACATGCTAAAATACTGGAGAACACACACGCACACTTGATTTGCCATACACGCATACACACACACACGTACGCTAGCACACGCACACGCAAACAAGCACACATTCATATACAAACACGCAACCAATCGTGCATGTATGAAACACCTCACATATACCGTACATATGCAACATAATACACACACACACACAAACACACACACACACGCACACACACACTTGCAAGCACTATCTCACTCATACCCTCTCTCCGTTCTTCTCTTGTACATAAGCGAAGGTATTTCTAGGCAGCACACATACACATACGCTCGTATACTCTCTCTCTCTCTCTCTCTCTATATATATATATATATATATATATATATATATATATATATATATATATATATATACATATTTTTATGTTATTTCACACTTTTGTCCTAACAAGTTTGTAAGCCTATTATATTGACCATTTAAAACTTATTATATTTAGTATTAGTAATATATATATATATATATATATATATATATTTCTTTTGTAGAATGGACTATATCACTACAAATATTGGACATCTGTGCTGGAGGTCTGATGTGCCGATCTACTGTACACGATGCTCACTATTGTACTGAATACTGATGAAGTATTACAATGTCCTCGCTAGACCTTCATTAAGCTTATCAAAACACCCCCTAGACCCCTTTTCAAGACAAATTTGTATATTTTTCGGTAGAAGAATGTCCCGGCCAAAGGCCAGTTTCTGCTAAATTACAGGCGAGCAATCACTCGCCAGGAAAAAAATCGACATATAAATGGCACAAAAGGTATTTAATTCGCCAAACTAATACAGTAGAGTGAACGTCTAAAAATCTCAAAACTAATGAGGCTAAACATGAAGGAGAAGGTGGTCCAGAAAAAAACAAGTATCGTCCTCTTATACGGATATGAGGTATTGTGTATTAGTTGTATCGTTAGTTATTTATTCCTGTCAAGATACGAAAAGGTGTTTCTTCCTTGTATTTTGGCTATTACTAGACGATTATATTCAGTTTAAAGAATAATTGTTGGAGTCAGAGGGTTAATTGAGATAAAGTTAACCCATTGGATTCCAAGAGTGCATTCGAAACCAGAATAAAATGTCTAGTGATAACAAACACTAAATCAAAGAGTAACCTGTAAGACTGAAAGTGTTAAATTTGTTTAGCTATAATATGTGCTTCTGGTGCGTCTATCTGAAGTCGACTGTGCTCATTCATTTGTCTCGGTGAAGGACGATATTAAGAAGTTAATTATTTATATATATATATATATATATATATATATATATATATATATATATATATATATATATATATATATATATATATATATATATATATATATATAGATGTGTGTGCGGGTGTGGATATACAGTATAGTATATAATATATTCTATTCTATTTTATTGGCAGACATCATGATCCCCGAAGGGGTGGCCCTAAAATTAGTAATCGCTTCCATCCACCTCTGTGCCCCTGTCTGCTGCCGCCCCTCTTCCCATCCAACACCGCTTACATGCATATACCTCTCAACTCCATCCTTCCACCTCACTCTCGATCTGCTCTCCCTTTCTGCTCTTCCACCTCACTCTCGTACACTCTCTCAGTCATTCACTCGCTTCCACATCACCGAACCATCTCAAGGTGTTCCTTTTCACACTGTCCAGCACATCCACACCACACTACTATCGTACTTCCTCATTCATCTGTCTATCCCTCCATGTAAATCCACACACTCATGTCAAGTAACTCATTTCCACCCCTCTCACTCTTGATTTGTGTCTTTCCAGTAACATCCATGGTTCACTCCAGTACGTCGATTTCGGGATTACCACACTATCATTCAATGACTATTTTACTTCCATGCTGACCACCCCATTTCTTGTCACTGCTTTCAGCAATCTTAGAACCCTCCTCCCAGGTAGCACCCTCGCCCACACTTCATCCTCCATACTCCCATCTTTACTTATCACACTGCCCAAATACTTAAATGACCTGACATTCTCTATAACCTTATCATTCAACCTCACATCACACTGCACCCCTTTCAAAGACCATTACCTTACTCTTCCCCACATTTACTTTCAAATTCCGTTTTTCACACAAAGTTCCAAAAATATTTACCAGATACTGCAACTCCCACTAATTGTCCCTCATCAGAATTGTATCATCAGCAAGCAGCAGTACAGGCAATTTCCACCTATTTCCTTCCCTTATCAGTGGTACACCAACATCCTTTGTTATTCCTTGTATTTGTTTCATGACTCCATCCATATATGTATATTTAACAGCCATGGGGACATCACACACCCTTGCTTTAACCCAAAATTCAGATAAAAGAACTCTCTCTGTTCATTCTCCACATGCACTGCCGCCTTTGCACCCTCATACATGTTCTTCACTACTTTCAGTAACTTGCCAGCTCACCGCCCTATCACACTCCTTTGCACCCCCTCCCAAGTCATGGAACGCCTTGTACTACAACTAATTACACCCGACCTACCCCTAGCTCCAACACAACATGGCTTCAGGCCACTGCACTCCACAAACACTCTTCTCACAGACCTTACACAAAGAGCTTTTGACGGCATCAACTCAGCTAGACCACCACACAGATAACTACTAGCCACACTCGACATTAATAAAGCCTTCAATGCCATCCCTTGCCACAACCTAACAAACAAAATCTACAGCACAAACATGCACAAAACACAAAAAGGTGGCTGGCCAACTTCCTAGCAGGCAGATGTGCACACATATCTTTTGCTGGTCAGTCATCTAGAATCAGAAACTTTCCAAACGGAGTCCCACAAGGATCCGTCCTATTGCCCGCACTCTTCAATCTGTACATGCACGACATAAATATACTCAATACCCAAATAAACTTAGTCTCCTATGCAGACGACATCACACTCACATGCACACACCATGACCCAAACACAGCAACAGATCTCCTTCAACCCTATCTCAACACACTACATGGCTGGTGCACTACAAACAGACTTAATCTAGCCCCAGCCAAATCCACCGCAACCCTGCTCACAAGCTGGACAGGAGAACACGAATACATCCCTCGACTCACCATAAACAACACACCCCTAACACATACACACTCACCCAAAATCCTAGGAGTAACATATGATACTCATATGACATTCAAACAGCACATCACAAACAAAAAAGAAACTGACACCCAGACTTAACGCCCTCAGGTCACTTGCTCACACAAAATTTGGACACAACAAAGAAACCACCACCACAGTTTATAAACAATACATAAGATCAGTGATGGAATACGCAAGCCCAGCCTGGGCTTCTAACCTAGCTGAAACACATCACAAGACCTTACAGACTATTCAAAACTAACCCCTAAAAATCATTACAGGCTGCACAGCTACTACACCCACAGATCACCTACATCAAGAAACCCAAATCCTCAAAGTCAAAGACCATCTGGACATGAGAGGCACCCAATTTCTGGCAGCAGCCTCTACGAACCAAAACCACCCACTACACTACATGGCAACACACCCACAGACACCAAGAAATATCAAAACAACACCCAGCACACGGTATCACTATCACACACAAATACTATCCTCTCTCCCTCCCTGCCCACCCTAAACCAACTTCCAGAAGCACATCCATACTCATATCTCTCGCCGATCCATCCACTCACTCATAGACAACACGCAGCTGCAAGCACGACCTCCCGAAATCCATCCTTCCGAATCCTCCCTTCCCCGTGAGGACAGAGTCCACCTGGCCAAGCTGAGATGCGGACACCATCCAGCTCTTCTAAGCTATCAGAAGAGACTGGATGACTCCGTCGTCGACACCTGCCCGGGATGTGACACAGCACCCCATACCATCAAACACATCATAGAAGACTGCATTTCACACAACCACATATGCCAACAACACAATCTAAACTCAATGAGAGCTCTGTGGGAAAGCCCGATCGCAGCTATGGCCTTCCTCAGGGACTCTGGGCTGTTCGGCCAGGCAGCTTAGGGAACAACAACAACAACTTAATTGCCAGCTACTCTGTATATTCTGAATACTTTCTCTATTAACTCTGTCATAGCCTTTCTCCAAGTCCAACAACATTTTTCAAGGCAAAGATCTGTTCTACACACCCTCTTCCCTTCCTATGCCCCCCCCTACTCCTCACCTACCAATTACTCCGTTCTTGCTCTCACTCTCTCGATCACTTCCCTACTGTACATCTTCCGTATAGGAGACATACTCCCGGTGATTACCACCTACTCCTCTTCTCCCTTTACCCTTATACAGGGGTACTATCATGCTTGTCTTCCAGTCTTCAGGCACACTTCCCTGCTCCCATACTAGTCTTCACATTTTCCATACCCATTCAATCACTATCTCACCACCATACCTCAGCATTTCCCCACACACTCAATCTATCCCTGGTGCTTTCCCCATCTTCACTCTTTTCAAGGCCTCACAGACTTCTGACCTGATCCCCACCTCCTCCTCCACTACTTTTCTTCTTCTCTCTCCCATTCCCCACCCAACTATGTTTGCTAGCATTTCATTCCCTACATTCAACATTGAAGAGCTCCCTCCAATTCTTGATTCTCTCTTCCTTCTCTGCTAGCAATCGCCCATCCTTACATCTCACACCCTTACTACTTAGCTTGCTACCCTCCCTAACTTTCTTGACCACTTTCCAAAACAGTTTCTTACATGCTTTCCACTTTACACTTGAAATCCTTCCAAACTCCTCATCTACTCTTCTCTTACTTTCCTTTACTATTCTCTTCACCACTTTTTTTCCAAGTACCTTTCCTTTTTCTGTTTGTTCAAATCTGCAGTCCTACTACTACCTAACCACTCTTTATATGCTTTCTTCTCTTCAACTGCTAGTTTCACCTCTTCAGTTCACCATGCTGTTCCTTTCACTCCTCTCCCTCTTCTCCTAGCTGCACATATCTCCTCGCATGCTGCACACCTATCTTCCGTAAACACTTTGCTCACCTCTTCCACTTCCTCCATTCCCTCCAATCAAACCTATACCTAATCGTGTTTCTACTGCTCTCATGAACTCTTCCCTGAATTCCTCCTCCTGTAACCTTTCCACACTCTTCACCACTCCACCTCCCTCCTGGCCTACTCTAGCTCTCTTCACCTATTTCTTCTGTATCCCAAGTTTAGCTACTACTACATAATGGTCAGACAAACCCCACCAATATCCTTATATAACCTAGCATCAACCACTAAACTCTTCATTTGCTCACCCATACACACATAATTAATCAAGGCCTTTCGTTCCACTGTCTCTCCCTCCCTCTTCCACTGTACTTTCAATGTGTACCTATGTATCATTCTGTGTCGGAAAAAGGTGTTGGCTATCAACAGCCTCCTCCCGACACACACGTCCACAGTGCACTGCCATTTCCATCTACCTCTGACGGTACACCCCACTCGCCTAAGACCCCACCTAATTTATTACCACCAATATTCCCATTCATATCCCCAATCAACTATATATTCTTTCCACCTTACCAAACTTATCCAGGCACACCTTAAAACTCACCCAACACTCCTCTTTCAGCTTTATCCCCTGTAGTAGCATACACACACACACACACACAACCTGTACTGTACTGAATATGTAATTAAATATATATAATTTATTTTGTCTGGCAGGGAGCCCCAGCTCGGCAGACCGTGCCATTTCCATTATTATTATTATAAACTTATGTATTGTATTTTCTTATTGGCATTACATTTTTGTACTTTACTTTACAACCACCCAAGTTTGTATTCCCACTTGCATTATCACTCACACAATCCTTGCAATCACAGAACCATAGTCCCTTACACGCTCTTTCCACTTGTTACTTACAAACAAACAGACAGCTTCTTTTGCTCTCTCATATATATATATATATATAATTGGAAATGCATTTCCTCGTTGAAGTATTATTTCATGGACAAAATTAATTTCTTTCAAACTATCGTAAAGGACCCCAACGAACACTGGTTAGTTGCGTGTTTGTACTGTACTTGTCTTCAATTAAATTAAAATCCCAACCCTTCCCCATCCCCAAATTCTGCGCACATGACGGAGGAACAGCTAACAGCATAAATGTCGTCACACCTATTTGAAGCAGTATCAATTGCAAAGGAAACAACATACTTCAGAACTTTCCTTTAAGGGGGGTGACCTGCTTTTTGTTATTTCTGACCTTTTCTCTCTTTCTCTGGCTTGTATCCATTCGGCCCCATTCAGCCAACTATTTTAAGACGTTTATCCCCATCTAGGTGTCGATTTCTTCCTGGCGAGCGATAGCGATTATATGAAGAAATCCGGCTTCGCCGGAGACATTTTTCTATCGAAAAATGTACAAATTTAGCCTGCTGTCAAACAAAAATAAAAAATATGCTGGCTCGCTACCGCTCACCAGTAAAAAAATGACACCTGGATGGGGATAAACGTCTTAAAACAGTTGGCTGAATGGGGCCAAATGGATACAAGCCAGAGAGAGATAGAAAAGGACAGAACAAAAACAGGTCACCCCCCTTAAAAGTTCAGATATTCGAATTGGCGTAACCTTATTACTTCAGCCTCACGACATTGCGTGTTCCCTTGTGTCTCGTTTGTGTTCGAAGCAGTTTTAGAGCAGTCTCCGCGGAATACTGAAATCAACTCTTGTGTCGAGCATGCGATTCAACCAGCCCATTGCAATTTGATGGCATTCAGAGAGGCTATAGGTGCCCCAGAAACTAGACAACTTCAGTACAGTCGAGTTCAACAGTTCTGAAATACCTTCATTAGGCTTGAATCAATTCTTATCCGTCACTTTATCAATATTTACAACTCTTAATAATAGCACATTCTGCTTATTCCATTATAAGAAGTTGGATGACGTAATTATAATTTCTTCTGGTTAACATTAGACGTTTGTATCCACCTTGATTGACGCCTTCAATGATAATTATTATTTGTTTTTACTTTCTGGCTATCATACGGCAACTTTAGTGAAGTTAGAAAAGACCTTTCGTTGTCAAAAAAGCGAAACCAGGAACCCTAAGTCAAAATTATGGATATTGTTTAAGGACATTTTGAATGTTGAGGGTATCTGTACACCCGGACTCAATAGTCCTTTGATAAATGTTGAGAAACAGTATAAAATAGAGCCGAAAACAAAACAAAACACAATATTCAACAGAAGTACGATAACAAAACAAAGGGCAATAGTTAAAGATTGCTTGGGCATAATTCAGGACTATTTAGAGGTCTACTGCTTCACGTTCAGATTAATTAGTTCTCATGTAGATTTTCGTCGAATTCTTGACTGTGACTGTGCCTGTGTTTGTAATAGACGCCATGGTCCATAATCACCTCAACGGCCCCTCTATCCAAGTTTGTGATTATATGTGTGGACTTTGGTGTGTGTGTGTGTGTGTATGTGGGAGGGAGGAGGGGAGTGAGTGTGTGTGTGTGTGTGTGTGTGGACTTTGGGAGTGCGGCGTGTGTTTGGGTGTTATATGTGTGTTTGGTGTATGTGTGTGTATGTATGTGTTATATGTGTGTTTGATGTATGTGTGTGAGTGAGAGTGTGTGGGGGTTGACTTGGGGCGTGTGTTATATGTGTGTTCGATGTATGTGTGTTATATGTGTGGACTTTGATGTGTTTGTGTGTGTGTGGGTATGTTTTATTAGTGCGGTCTTTGGGAGTGGAGTGTGTGTATCTCTCTCTCTCTCTCTCTCTCTCTCTATCTCTCTCTCTCTCTCCACAAACTTGTAAAAAATAACACAAACACTGAAGTAATTAAAAACTTGTACAAAAATAGTAGAAGGGAAGTGAAAAAAATAATTAGGGCGAACAAACAAAATTACGAAATGACTATTGCCAGAGAAAGTGCCACAAACCCCAAAAAATTCTACAGTTACGTAAACAAAAATAAACAGATCAAAAGCGGAATCGGACCGCTAATAGAAGATGGCCAGACAATAACAGGCGACACTAACACGGCAAATCTGCTCAACAAATATTTTGGCTCAGTTTTCACAGAAGAAATTATCGATCATACCCTTGAAAATAACACCTCAACTCATGTGATAGGAGATTTCACCATCAGTGTTACCGAAGTACAAAGCAAATTGAGTAATTTAAATGTAAATAAGACCCCGGGACCCGACATGCTCCACCCGAAAATAATTAAGAATGTCAAGGACGAAATAGCAAAACCCCTGACACAACTATTTAACTTATCACTACTACAGGGGATTGTACCGAGTGATTGGAAAGATGCGAACATTACGCCGATATACAAGAAGGGTAGCAAGGCCAAAGCGAGTAATTACAGACCAATTAGCCTAACTTCAATTGTAGGAAAAATCATGGAAAAAATCATTAGAGATAAGATAGTAGATTACCTCGAATCAAACAACCTAATCAAAAATAGTCAACACGGCTTTAGATCAAATAAGTCATGCCTAACAAATTTGATTGAATTTTATAACAAACTATTCACATATAACGACATGACGAAATCACTAGATATAATCTTCTTGGACTTTCAAAAAGCTTTCGACAAGGTGCCTCACCGAAAACTATTGGCTAAACTGGAGAGGATAGGTATCAAAGGTGAAATTCATTCTTGGATAAAAAATTGGCTTACAGACAGAAGACAGAGAGTGGTGATAAATGGAGTGGAATCGGAGTGGGAGCCTGTCACTAGTGGAGTTCCACAGGGTTCAGTCCTTGGACCGGTCCTGTTTCTCATTTACATTAACGATATCGATGTAGGGGTAAACAACACCATTTCCAAATTCGCCGACGATACAAAAATAGGAAATACAGTCCTGAACGAAGATGATAGAAATGCGTTGCAATCTGATTTAAACAAGATATCAGAGTGGTCGAAAAAATGGCAGATGCCCTTCAATGTCGATAAATGTCAGGTGCTGCAGGTTGGTAGCAGAAATATGAAATACAAATACGAAATGAATGGCAAACAAATAAAAACCGCAACGGTAGTAAAAGACCTAGGGGTACTAATATCTGAAAACCTAAAAACTTCCGACCAATGTATAGCAGCTGCAAATAAGGCAAACATAGCATTGGGCTTTATTAAACGAAAATTTACATATAAACATGAAAACGTAATAGTGCCACTGTTCAAAAGTATGGTGAGGCCCCACCTTGAATATGGTGTGCAGTTCTGGTCACCTTATCTGATCAAGGACATTGTAAGACTCGAGTCAGTACAGCATAGAGCGACGAAGATGATACCCTCATTAAGAAATAAACCATATGAAGAAAGACTTAAACGATTGAACCTGTTCTCATTAAAAAAGAGGAGGTTGAGGGGTCAGCTTATTGAGTGCTTTAAGATACTAAAAGGTTTCGACAAAGTCGATGTAAATGCACTATTCACATTAAACAATACTAATCAAACTCGCGGAAATGGAATGAAATTAAAAACCAAAAAGGCAAACCTAGATGTCACAAAGAGTTTCTTCACCTACAGTGTGGCGACAGAGTGGAATAAACTACCAGCGAGAGTGGTGGAGAGCGACACAATAAACGCCTTCAAGGGAAGGCTTGACCTCTATCTGCAGAGGGCTGGGGTGATATGAATGAAAAAAAAAAAAATAATAATAATGTATGTATATGTATGTGTGTGCACTGTACAGTATGTATATATATACTGTATATATGTGTGTATGTATGTATGTGTATATGTATGTGTATATATATGTATATATATATATGTATATGTATGTATGTGTATGTGTGTATGTGTATATATGCATATATGCATATTATAGTTTGTAAGGCCAGACTGCCTAGTAAGGACCTTGAGGTCTGTGTGGTCTGTGTATCTATGTAGCTCTATGTAGCTCTATGTAGCTCTCTCTCTACGAATATAGGGGGTTGTGATTATGTGTATAGGTGTGTATGTGTGTGAGGGTGGAGGAGGGATGAATGTATCGAGTGTATTGGGGCAGGGGGTGGTTATTATACATGTGTGTGTTATTTGTTGTACATTTTAGAATGGATGGTGAGGGAGCTGTAACTTAGAGAGAGAGAGAGATGGAAAGCGAAAGACAACTGTTTAACATTGATAGATCCTAGTAGTTTCAAAATGTTCTCTTCTACAATAAACCAAAACTATTCATGTTAGGTTACTTGTATTAATTATCCAAACGACACTACATCACAACTTTGAGCCACCTTGGCACACCATTAACATTTACAGAACGATGGTATTTTAATATTATTCTGGGTACCACTAGAAGATTTTGTTCGAGGAATAAAAGTTGTTTTATATATACAGACTGCCACACACTCCTTCTACACTGAATACATACGTTTAATGATAGCTGAAACAATATGATGAAAATAATCTACGTCCCATGGTCACATTTCCCGACAACTATATTTGAGCCACTCTGGCTTAAAGAAGTTAATTAATTACAGTATCATAAAAGTAGAACCACCAAAGAACCCCGAAAACTTGTCAAAATAAAGTATAGACAACGAGGCATCCTAGTTTTATTATAGATTTGTCTATATATATATATATATATATATATAATTATATGCCCGGTAATGACTACACTGCTACAAAACCATTGCTTATAATTATGGTCAAATCATTATACTATAATATTTCAAAGGCCGTAAAATTTGAACAACTGTCGATGTTACCAGTTATTCACAGCCATTATGTGGTACACTCAAGGCAAATACTTCAACTTTGTTTTTGTTATCTGGAAAATGTTCTCCCTCATGTTTAGCCCCATTAGTATTAAATTGTTAAGACCTTCGCCCCAGTAGTTTGACGATTTTGATCATTTTCGCCCCATTTCCTTAACAATTTCAAGACGTTTCATGTCCCTTAGGTGTCGATTTTTTCCCCTGCGAGCGATAGCAAGCATATAATTATTTAGGAGGACACATGTATACATTTATCTTGAAGGGTGAGGCTTGGGAGTGTTTTTTTAAAGCTTGATGAGGGTCAGGGGAGCAAACTGAAAAAAAAGACACAAATTAAATGTTGTAATGTTGAAAATGTTTAAGTGTAATTTATTGTCCTGTACTGATACTTTTACACATGTATGCTTGCAATGTATATATATTCAAAACATTATTAGCTATATAATTCAACATTCTGCCATAGTGAAGGTGAAACTCATATACTAATTGACATAATTATTATTTTATTGTTCATATAGCCGGGCGAAAATTGGCACGTCCGCATATTGATTATTGAGCTGAGACTTGATATAAATGATGGCATATTTCGTCAAAGATGAAAACAAACAGTTAAACCTTTCAGTATCATGATGCAGTCTTTGTATTTATCCTGGCTATCATAAAACACTTTTGTTTATGTTTACAAGATATATATGGCTACTAAAGGGTTAATTAAGCGAGCTCTTACCCTTCAATACCCGTAGAACCTTCAAAAGCTAAGCAAAAGTGTTAAATGATAGCCAGAATATAGTTCTGAAAGAGTTCATATTCCATTATTAGGTATCGGGGAATCAGCTGCACAAAGATGAGATTGTTTGCCCGGTTATTGTGAAGCGAGTATTATTATTTTTTCACCCACCAACTTCACTTCTAAGCTCAATTAAAGAAATCAACAAATACATGTGGCACTCCAAGAACTCGAACCTAGGATACCCACACCGAAATTCCGCGCACTTATGCATTACGCTATCAAAACCATTTTCTGTATGACTTAGATGTTTTGATTCCACACGAACAAGTACTGTACTTGTATGGGCCAGACGATAAATATTAGTAAATATGTATATTCAGGCCGACGGTTCTTAACGGTAGTTACTGATGATAGAAACTTAACAAGACATTACTAGGTGAGAAGACAAGTTAAAGTAACTTTCACTGTATACAGTACATTTTTAACCTTGTCTGTGTGTGTGAGTGTATGTGAGTCTCTCTCTTTCTCTGGGTATTGTATGCCTCTGTGGGTGTATATGTGTGTGTGTGTTTGTGTGTGTGTATGACTGTGTTCGCCTGTACGTGTGTGACCATGACCGTTATAAAGGCCGTCTGCCGCGGACTATAACACGGGCCCTCGTAATTATCCTTTACTGTATTGGCGTAATTCCAAAATGGCACCAACACGTATAGACGGAACGACAACACACTTGCATGCAGCTGCACACATATTGTCTCGCTATTTTTGTTTTCCTCTCTCACACACACACACACACATCTACACACACACACACACACACACACACACACACACACACACACACACACACACACACACGCCTATCTAAGCGACGGTAAAAAAGGGAATTATATATGTTTAAGTGTAAATTTTAAATTTCTTTTCATATCTAAGTAAATACTATTCCGTACCTCATCCCCAAACACGAAGAAATTACGAACCGCTCAGAATGAAGCCCTCAAAATCATAACAGGGTACATGTAAACAACAATCACAAACCACATACATGAAAAAAACACCGATCCTCCACCTCAAGACTTATATAGACATGATAGGAACGCAGCCCACGATCCACTTCACCTATATCACTCCTTATGGGGGGTCACCGGCCTTTTTTATCTTTTTCTCCTTTCTCTTTTTCCCTGGCTTGCATCCATTTGGCCCCATTCAACCAACTGTTTTAAGACGTTTATCCCCATCCAGGTGTCAATTTCTTCCTGGCGAGCGATAGCGAGTCAGCATTGTATGGATAAATCCGGATTCGCCGGAAACATTTTTCTATCGAAAAATTTAAAAAATTTGCTTGCTGTCAAAGCAAATATATATATATATGCTGACTCGCTACCGCTCGCCAAGAAAATATTGACACCTGGATGGGGGTAAACGTCTTAAAACAGTAGGCTGAATGGGTCCGAATGGATACAAGCCAAAGAGATAGGGATAGAAAGATGAATAAAAGCGAGGTGGGCTCCCTTAGCATATCACCCATCCCCACTTGGAGACATGAAACAAACACCTGCCCAATATTACAACCATATCCATACCAATATCCCATCCACTCCTCCAAACACCAACACACCTAAGCATATTCACACATACCTCACCCGACAAACCATCAACAACTACACAACACGATCCCAAATGTTCCACCTTCCAAGATTTCTTCAACTGTCTTGGTAGCGTAATGCATAAGTGCGCGGAATTTCGATGTGAGTATCCTAGGTTCGAGTCCTTGGAGTGCCACATATGTTTGTTGATTTCATTAATTGAGTTTAGAGGTGAAGTTGGTTGGTGGAAAAAACATAATAATTGATCCATCAGAAAACAAGCTTCCTAGAGAAACCCGAGTCAAACTTGCTACAAGATTGCAAACACTGAATAGATCCAACTTCTTGTTCTCAATCGAAA
>CM064513.1:62709123-62929123 GCA_032716605.1 Paralithodes platypus | reverse complement strand
TGAATTTTGGAATGTAATTAGGGAGATAAAAGGAAGCAAGCGTGTGTATTTGTGTGCGTGTTTTTGTGTAAGTGGCAGTGCGTGTGAGGGTGTCTGTGCCTGTGTGTGCGTGTGTCTGTGTGTGTATTTGTGTGCGTGTGTTTGTGTAATTGGCAGTGCGTGTGAGGGTGTCTGTGCCAGTTGGTGCGGGTGTCTGTGTGTGTATTTGTGTGCGTGTGTTTGTGTAAGTGGCAGTGCGTGTGAGGGTGTCTGTGCCTGTGTGCGTGTGCCTGTGTGTGTATTTGTGTGCGTGTGTTTGTGTAAGTAGCAGTGCGTGTGAGGGTGTTTGTGCCTGTGTATGCGTGTGCCTGTGTGTGTATTTGCGACTATGTAAGAGATATATTTAATCCGATAAATTAATTGTGGAAATACACAACAAAATTAAGCTATATATTCTTTGCAGACTTGCATACACACACACATTCACGAACGTTTATGAATGTTCCCACGCGCGAGCAAACACACACACACAAACACAAACACACACACACAGACACACACACACAGACACAAACACACACACAGATACACACACATACACTCCCCCAGAATTGGACGGTCTAAGTGTGTGTGTGTGTGTGTGTGTGTGTGTGTGTGTGTGTTACTCAGTTACTCAGTTACTTGTTCGTCAATGGGAATCCACGCAATGCGAGCTAAGCTCATTATTATCGCGCCTCCTTAACTGGGAATGTATTGCGTGAAATGCATGTTAAGTGTTTTATGTACTGTTGGAATGGCTGTGGATGTGTGTGTAGTCTGTATTTTAGCCAATTGGCGACATCGGAAACGAAGGCTTAGGGTGGATCTGTATGGTACCATTCTCACTATAGACGGTACCGTCTCGCCCGAAGGCTTAGGTAGCCATCAGCTTAGGTGAACCATATGATACCCATCTCGCCTTGTACCATTTTTGCCAACCCCAGATGGGACGTCACAACGTCGTCCACTTATTCCAGGTACCTATTTACAGCTAGGTGAACTGAGGCTAACACATGAAAGGAGATAAGCCCAATTTGTCTCCGCCCGGACGGGGATTGAACCCCCGACCCCTCGTGTGTGAGACGAGAGCTCTACCTACTAGGCTACGGGCTGTGTGTGTGTGTGTGTGTGTGTGTGTGTGTGTGTGTGCGCGTGTGTGTGTGTGTATGTATGTGTGTGTGTATGTATGTATTACCTTGTATGTGCTAATTATTCCACATACAATGTGTTGTAATATTTGATTAATGGTGCAGTATGATAATTAAAGGGAATAGTACTAAGTCCTGGTTCCGTCTTCCTCATTAGTGCTAAGTCCTGGTTCCGTCTTCCTCATTAGTGCTAAGTCCTGGTTCCGTCTTCCTCATTAGTGCTAAGTCCTGGTTCCGTCTTCCTCATTGATTAGTGCTAAGTCCTGGTTCCGTCTTCCTCATTAGTGCTAAGTCCTGGTTCCGTCTTCCTCATTGATTAGGACAGGCATACTGAAATGAACATTGAAAAGTAATTAGAATCAACATTATTGAGTGGTCAATCCTGTAAGTCCTTCACTAAACTGGCTCGGGTTGTCCCTCTCACGGGGAATAGGTCCGCTTGGGGGCATTCTGTGTATGGCCACCCTCGTAAGGGGAGTAAGGTGTCCGGCAATAGATAGATAGATAGATAGACTATTTACAAGCAGCAAATATGTCCATGAAACAATGCTGGCGAGGTCGGCAATTTGTATTAGGGCCCTGGCGGCCATGAAGCATGAGTGGTAACAGTGATATTCAATTTGTATTAGGGCCCTGGCGGCCATGAAGCATGAGTGGTAACAGTGATATTCAATTTGTATTAGGGCCCTGGCAGCCATGAAGCATGAGTGGCAACAGTGATATTCAATTTGTATTAGGGCCCTGGCGGTCATGAAGCATGAGTGGTAACAGTGATATTCAATTTGTATTAGGGCCCTGGCGGCCATGAAGCATGAGTGGTAACAGTGATATTCAATGTATTTGGGCCCTGGCGGCCATGAAGCATGAGTGGTAACAGTGATATTCAATGTATCCATGAAACAATGCTGGCGAGGTTGGCAGTTTGTATTAGGGCCCAGGCGGCCAAGAAGCATTAGTGGTAACAGTGATATTCAATGTATCCATGAAACAATGCTGGCGAGGTCGGCAGTTTGTATTAGGGCCCAGGCGGCCATGAAGCATGACTGGTAACAGTGATATTCAATGTATCCATGAAACAAAGCTGGCGAGGTCGGCAGTTTTTATTAGGGCCCAGGCGGCCATGAAGCATGAGTGGTAACAGTGATATTCAATGTATCCATGAAACAATGCTGGCGAGGTCGGCAGTTTGTATTAGGGCCCAGGCGGCCATGAAGCATGAGTGGTAACAGTGATATTCAATGTATCCATGAAACAATGTTCTGGCGAGGTCGGCAGTTTGTATTAGGGCCCAGGCGGCCATGAAGCATGAGTGGTAACAGTGATATTCAATGTATCCATGAAACAATGCTGGCGAGGTCGGCAGTTTGTATTAGGGCCCAGGCGGCCATGAAGCATGAGTGGTAACAGTGATATTCAGTATATCCATGAAACAATGCTGGCGAGGTCGGCAGTTTGTATTAGGGCCCAGGCGGCCATGAAGCATGAGTGGTAACAGTGATATTCAATGTATCCATGAAACAATGCTGGCGAGGTCGGCAGTTTGTATTAGGGCCCAGGCGGCCATGAAGCATGAGTGATAACAGTGATATTCAATGTATCCATGAAACAATGCTGGCGAGGTCGGCAGTTTGTATTAGGGCCCAGGCGGCCATGAAGCATGAGTGGTAACAGTGATATTCAATGTATCCATGAAACAATGTTCTGGCGAGGTCGGCAGTTTGTATTAGGGCCCAGGCGGCCATGAAGCATGAGTGGTAACAGTGATATTCAATGTATCCATGAAACAATGCTGGCGAGGTCGGCAGTTTGTATTAGGGCCCAGGCGGCCATGAAGCATGAGTGGTAACAGTGATATTCAGTATATCCATGAAACAATGCTGGCGAGGTCGGCAGTTTGTATTAGGGCCCAGGCGGCCATGAAGCATGAGTGGTAACAGTGATATTCAATGTATCCATGAAACAATGCTGGCGAGGTCAGCAGTTTGTATTAGGGCCCTGGCGGCCATGAAGCATGAGTGGTAACAGTGATATTCAATGTATCCATGAAACAATGCTGGCGAGGTCGGCAGTTTGTATTAGGGCCCTGGCGGCCATGAAGCATGAGTGGTAACAGTGATATTCAATTTTTATTAGGGCCCAGGCGGCCATGAAGCATGAGTGGTAACAGTGATATTCAATGTATTAGGGCCCAGGCGGCCATGAAGCATGAGTGGTAACAGTGATATTCAATGTATCCATGAAACAATGCTGGCGAGGTCAGCAGTTTGTATTAGGGCCCTGGCGGCCATGAAGCATGAGTGGTAACAGTGATATTCAATGTATCCATGAAACAATGCTGGCGAGGTCGGCAGTTTGTATTAGGGCCCTGGCGGCCATGAAGCATGAGTGGTAACAGTGATATTCAATTTGTATTAGGGCCCAGGCGGCCATGAAGCATGAGTGGTAACAGTGATATTCAATGTATTAGGGCCCAGGCGGCCATGAAGCATGAGTGGTAACAGTGATATTCAATTTTGTATTAGGGCCCAGGCGGCCATGAAACATGAGTGGTAACTGTGATATTCAGTTTGTATTAGGGCCCTGGCAGCCATGAAGCATGAGTGGTAACAGTTATATTCAATGTATTAGGGCCCTGGTGGCCATGAAGCATGAGTGGTAACAGTGATATTCAATGTATTAGGGCCCTGGCGGCCATGAAGCATGAGTGGTAACAGTGATATTCAATGTATTAGGGCCCTGGTGGCCATGAAGCATGAGTGGTGACAGTGATATTCAATGTATTAGGGCCCTGGCGGCCATGAAGCATGAGTGGTAACATTGATATTCAATGCCTCTTTTAATCTCTTGCGCCAGTTTGTAGTAGGGCCCAGGCAGCCATGAAGCATGAGTGGTAACAGTGATATTCAATGCCTCTTTTAATCTCTTGCGCCAGTTTGTATTAGGGTCCTGGCGGCCATGAAGCATGAGTGGTAACAGTGATATTCAATGCCTCTTTTAATCTCTTGCGCCAGTTTGTATTAGGGCCCAGGCGGCCATGAAGCATGAGTGGTAACAGTGATATTCCATGCCTCTTTTAATCTCTTGCGCCAGTTTGTATTAGGGCCCAGGCGACCATGAAGCATGAGTGGTAACAGTGATATTCAATGCCTCTTTTATTCTCTTGCGCCAGTTTGTATTAGGGTCCTGGCGGCCATGAAGCATGAGTGGTAACAGTGATATTCAATGCCTCTTTTAATCTCTTGCGCCAGTTTGTAGTAGGGCCCAGGCAGCCATGAAGCATGAGTGGTAACAGTGATATTCAATGCCTCTTTTAATCTCTTGCGCCAGTTTGTATTAGGGTCCTGGCGGCCATGAAGCATGAGTGGTAACAGTGATATTCAATGCCTCTTTTAATCTCTTGCGCCAGTTTGTATTAGGGCCCAGGCGGCCATGAAGCATGAGTGGTAACAGTGATATTCCATGCCTCTTTTAATCTTTTGCGCCAGTTTGTATTAGGGCCCCGGCGGCCATGAAGCATGAGTGGTAACAGTGATATTCAATGTACTGGGGCCCTGGCGGCCATGAAGCATGAGTGGTAACAGTGATATTCAATGCCTCTTTTAATCTCTTGCACCAGTTTGTATTAAGGCCCAGGCGGCCATGAAGCTTGAGAGGTAACAGTGATATTCAATGCCTCTTTTAATCTTTTGCGCCAGTTTGTATTAGAGCCCTGGCGGCCATGAAGCATGAGTGGTAACAGTGATATTCAATGCCTCTTTTAATCTCTTGCACCAGTTTGTATTAAGGCCCAGGCGGCCATGAAGCTTGAGAGGTAACAGTGATATTCAATGCCTCTTTTAATCTCTTGCACCAGTTTGTATTAGGGCCCTGGCGGCCATGAAGCATGAGTGGTAACAGTGATATTCAATGCCTCTTTTAATCTTTTGCACCAGTTTGTATTAGGGCCGTGGTGGCTATGAAGCATGAATGGTAACAGTGATATTCAATGCCTCTTTTAATCTCTTGCACCAGTTTGTATTAGGGCCCTGGCGGCCATGAAGCATGAGTGGTAACAGTGATATTCAATTACTCTTTTAATCTCTTGCACCAGTTTGTATTTGGGCCCTGGCGGCCATGAAGCATGAGTGGTAACAGTGATATTCAAATACTCTTTTAATCTCTTGCGCCAGTTTGTATTAGGGCCCAGGCGGCCATGAAGCATGAGTGGTAACAGTGATATTCAATGCTTCTTTTAATCTATTGCGCCAGTTTGTATTAGGGCCCTGGCGGCCATGAAGCATGAGTGGTAACAGTGATATGCCATGCCTCTTTTAATCTCTTGCGCCAGTTTAGCTGACTATGTTGTGCCCCATTTTACTGTTTTTCTCAATGAGAAATTAAGCTAATTATAATTACTAGAAAGGGTCACTGTTGAATACACCAATACAGAGATCAGGTACACGTACTAATAAACGATCAATAACTATATAACTCAGCATTGAGGAAGCTTAGCTATCATCTAGTGAGATTTTGAGTTGGTTAGATGAATTATAGCATTTGTAGAATCATTGTATCTATCATAAATTATGATATAGTAGTATTTTTTGCATTATTCTTATCATTATTTGTATTGATATTTGTATTATTGTTTTTATTATTTGTATTGTAATTTTTATTGTTTTTTGTTGTTTTTGGGGTTTTATTATCATTATTACTATCATATATTCTTTGTTACTTTGTCTTTTTTCAAAAACTATTATAGAAGCATAGCTTGGGTCCACAAATCAATTCAACAGGGCAGTTCCATAAACACAAGGACAAGGAGCACAATAGGAAACAATGTTATCATCGTTACTCCCTTAAATGGCAATACAAGGGGGGAGACCGAGTGTCTCTGTCTCTGTAATTGTACCATAATCAATCAACAGACAACGATATATATATATTTTATGAGTGAGGGAGACAAAAGGCAAAACTGCATGTATCGAGTGCCTCCCCCAGAGTTAAAAGAGTGACAGGGCCAAAATCAAGGGACATTCGAGCCAAAATACCTGGACAGACGGAGTTTGAAGCAAATTAAGTCATAGGAAGAGGGAAAGACTGATTCTGGGAGATAGTTCCTGAGCTCAGCTGTTGAATTGAAGAAGGATTGGGAGTATCATTTAACTCTTGAGTTGGAGAGTTGCACAGAGTAGGGGTGGGATTGTTTTGCAAGATGGGCACTACGTACCCTACATAGAGGAGGTGGTATACACTGTGAGTCCTCTGAAGAACACTGATTATTGTAGTAGCGGTAGAATAGCGAGAGAGATGCAACAATGCGGCGAATAGAAAGAGGTTGCAGAGAGCTAGTGAGTGGGTGGGAGGTAATGATACGAAAAGCTTTCCTTTTTACTTTGTCTAGGAGTGTGGTGTGTGAGGATCCTTCCCACACTTGTGAACAATACTCACTACAAGGACGCACTGTGCCACTGTACAGAGCAAGTAGCTGTGTAGGGGTAAAGAGCCCCTGGAGGCGTTTGAGCACACACAGCTTCTGGGAGACTGCCTTAGCAAGACTGGTAATATGGTCCTTCCAAGAGAGAGCAGAAGAGAATGAGATACCAAGAATATTGAGAGAAGATGAAGGATTGATTTTTGTATTGTTGAAGAATAAGGGATAGTCCTCTGGGAGTTCTCAACGGGTAGGAAGATGGAGACATTGGGTTTTGGAAGCATTAAAGGCAACAAGGTTTTCTCTGCCCCAATTAGAATTGGTTGTTAGATCAGAAGATAAGTGTTGTATGGCTTCATTACGTTTATTTGTGAGGGATTGCTGGCTGGGCGTTTTTGAAAAACTAAATGAGTAGGGTAAGGTAGAGTCGTCTGCGTATGAATGGATGGGACTGAAGGTACAGTTGAGAATATCAATTATGAACATTAGAAAGAGAATAGGAGATAGGACAGAGCCCTGAGGAACACCAGAGTTTTTAGGATGAGGAAGTGAGCGATGGCCGTCCACGACCGCAGCTATGGAATGGCCAGAAAGGAAATTAGAGACAAAGGCACAGATGGAGGGATAGAAACCGAAGGAGGGTAGTTTAGAAATGAAAGATTTGTGCCAGTCTATCGAAGGCCTTAGATATGACTAGTGCAATAGAAAAGGTCTCACCGAAGTCCCAAGAGGAGGATGACCAAGAGCTAGTAAGATATGAAAGAAGATCACCAGTAGAGCGACCCTTAAGGAAGCCATACTGGCGAGCTGAGAGTAGATTATGAGAAGAGAAATGCTTAAGAAATTTGGAAGCAAGAATACTTTCAAAAACTTTAGAGATAAAAGAGATGAGAGCGATTGAACGATAGTTGGAGGGTTTAGAGCGGTCCCCCTTCTTTGGGACAGGTTGAATGAGAGCAAACTTCCAGCAAGAAGGGAAGACGATAGAGGAGAGACAGAGACAAAAGAGTTTGCCAAGTAGGGAGTCAGCACGGAAGCACAGTTTTTAGTACAACAGAAGGAACACCATCCGGACCATCTATCTATCTATCTATTGCCTGACGCCGTGATCCCCGAAGGGGTGGCCACGAACGAACCGCCCCCATGCACCTCTGTCCCCAGTCAGTCGACGCCCCTCCCCCCAACCAGCACCGCCTTCGTTCATGTAGTTCCTCACTCCATCCTTCCACCTCATATTCGGTCTACCTCTCCCCCTCTGTCCCTCCACCTCGCTCTCGTACACCCTCTTAGTCATTCTCTCGCTTTCCATACGTTCCATATGGCCGAACCATCTCAAGTTGTTCCTTTTCACACTTTCCAGCACATCTACCTCCACACCACACCTCCTTCTTACTTCCTCATTAGTCTGTCTATCCCTCCATGTAACTCTGCACGCACTCCTTAAGTAATTCATTTCCACTGCTCTCACTCTTGGTCTGAGTCTCTCAACCAACGTCCATGCTTCGCTTCCGTAAGTCAGTGTCGGAATTACCACACTGTCATGCAAGGACTTCTTCACTTCCATACTGACCACCCTATTTCTTGTTACTGCTTTTAGCGTTCCTACAACCCTCTTCCCCTGTTGTACCCTCTCCCGCACCATCCGGACCATACGCCTTCTTAATACTAAGCCCAGAGGGGGTAGAAAGTACCTCTTTAGGAGAGATTAGGATATTAGGCATAAGTAGAAGAAAGGGGGGTGGAGAAGGAGGAATACCATCGTTATCATCCATATTATATATATATATATATATATATAATTACACTTATTTCCTAAGAAATAAAAGTAGCAAGTGCCTAAAGGAGGCACGTAATACGGGAGTCCACACTAGTGGGATCTGGCCATCCCTTTGAGATAACCACATGAAGTTGATAGGGTCTTAACGTTACGATTAAATAATGTATTGACAAACTGAGACATAATATAGTTCACCTTTCCAAGTCGACATAGTACTTGAATGATGTATTAATTTGGGAACAATAGGTGAAATGGAATTGTCCGTATTTTAGGAAGCTCAAACGTAGATGATAATTCTTACAACGAAATATACAAAGACACTAGCTTAGGCCCACGGTGGATTAAAATAATTTAATTATTTATGCACTGAGGACTCGGACAGTTGACTTAGGATTAAATTAAATTTTACAATTCCCTAACACAATCATGTGAGCTGCCACAATTTGACCCTCTGGTTAAATCAAGGATAGAGTACGCAATAATAAGATTCGTATCTATCACCAACCGAATTCATGAATCAAATATCACATCATTTGGACACACACAAATTTAACACAAAAGCTGTCTCGAAATGTACTACTATCGGACGTCACGACCACTCCTTATCCCTACCTCGATAGCCTTTATAATATACACTCGTAATGGACAAGGATCAACTCGATAAGAATTATTCACTATATGATGTGCTAAGAGAACGGTTTTGGGGGTCCTGCGTGCCCAGTTAGTTACTTGGCCCTCACTCTACCAAACCCTAGAATCGCTGTATGTCAATAGGTCATTAGCAATATTCAATCACTGGTTTGGCAATGAATATAATGCAGATTCTGACCGATCTGGCAAGACACATGAAGTGTCAGGGGAATGAAAATGTGATTATTATTCGGTAAGCTTTCTCCTGGTACTAAAGAGGGACACTCAGGGGTTGGGGACAAAGGGATACCACATGGGGTCACTAAAAGGCAAGGGGAAGCAGGTATCACTGCCGACTTGCAGATTACACAATTATGCTATATTCAGAACTCAATGCGATAAAGGGACGAACTCGATTAAGATTACTCATGTACTATTTTAGTTTGAGAGCAAATGGGGACAGGGATACGGGATATACAACTTAAGAAGTAATGTATCAATGAATACAGTTGCCAGGGAATAGCTTCACGATTTGCAAGTGGAACGCAAAGATGGGGGGGGGGGGGTACGTGTTTTAGCTATAGTACTCACATGTGCTGTGGTTTACTGTACTTCTGGCGAACATAATAATGATAAGTTTGCATTTATAATAAAAGCCAGTACAGTGAAATATGCCAATATATATTAGATACACAAGTCAAAATATTGAGAACTAGAGCTAAAGCATGTGCACAAACAAAATACAACTAAAGTACAAAGAAGATGCATGTAGAGGTCAAGTCAAATACAATATATCCATAAAGGAGAACAAAACAATAGTAACTATAATGAACACCAGAACAGTAGTATAAACCAATAAAGAAAGAAATTATAAATATGAGCCATTGTATTGAAATAGAATACAAATATATGACATGAGTAAAAATAGTGGAAACCCGAACAATATAATAAACTAATCGAAATATGGTATATATGAGTAAGAGATATTGAGGGACAGCACAACAAAACAAATGTCAAAGTGGAAGTATGATGAACATAAACATATGAGGCATGTATTGGTAATGAGAAGCAATGCAATCATCTAAAATAATACAAGAAAGTTTATAAAAACCAATGCTATGTGCTAATGCAATGAAGTTAAGAAGGTAATAATAATGATACTGTGAACCAGAAGAATAAAGTGTAACAAAAACATTAATACATAATCCTAATGATAAAGATTACAGATAAATGAAAATATAAAGATAATGAGAGCTATAACAGATATATAAAATAATAAAGATAACAGAAATAAGAAGACATAATGAGAGGCATAACACTAAACAAAGGAATAACAATAATGGAAAGACAATGGGAGCTATAATAATAAATATACAATACATATAGCATATTTAACTAAAGTATATAAGATCCATTCCAATATCATGCACCAATAACGCTAATAGTAAAGATAATATCAGCCAAAACACTCAAATTAAACAAAAATGGTAATAGTAACCACAGTGAGATCCACTGCATTTAAGTAATAAAGATAACGGATAAAATTAATTATTATAATTAGAGACATACAATTAATATAAAGCCAGAACAATAAAATATAATGATAAAGATGGTAAAGATAAATAAAGGTAGCAAGGAGAGCCAGAGCAATAGAATATACTAATAACGCCAATAGTAAAGAGAATGAAAGATAAAATTAAGTAATATACATAATAATATCAAAGCAATACCTTATATACTGTATATAATACACTGTATATAGATAATGCTAATGATAACCAAAACACTAACATAAACCAAACAAGATAATCAATATAAGTAAAGCTAATGAGAACTAGAAACATTAAAAATTAGCGATAAAGAAAACAGATACAATAAAAATAATGAGAGCCACTTCAAATAAATATACAGGTAATAGTAGAGCTAGTTATAAAGATATTGATAATGAGAGTCTTAACACTATCATATTATCAATGAAGAGCCATGTCACTAAAATATATCACTAATGATAATGAGAGCCATACCACTAAAATATATCACTAATGATAATGAGAGCCACACCACTAAAATAAATCAATGAAGATAATGAAAGGCATGGCACTAAAATAAATCAATGAAGTTAATCAGAGCCATAACACTAACATTTATCAATAACGATAATCAGAGCCATACCTCTAAATTATGTCAATTAATTTAATCAGAGCCAAAACACTAAAATAAATCAATGAAGTTAATCAGAGCCATAACACTAACATTTATCAATAACGATAAATAGAACCATACCTATACAATATATCAATTAAATTAATCAGAGCCAAAATACTAAAATATATTAATGAAGTTAAACAGAGCCATATAACACTAACATTTATCCATAACGATATAATCAGAGCAATACCTCTAAAATATTTCAATTTATTTAATCAGAGCCATACCACTAAATAAATCAATGAAGTTAATCAGAACCATAACACTAAAATAAAGCAATACACACAATGAAAGCCATAACACTAAAATAAATCAATAACGATAATGAGAGCCATACCTCTAAAATAAAGCAATGAAAATAATGAAAGCTATAACAGTAAAATAAAGCAATAAAGGTAATAGTAAAGATAATGAGAGCACCTGAGGACCACGCTGCATGTCAATAGCATAAGGAGGGCGCCATTTCAAACACACCTGGCCTCAAGTGTGTGTGTGGCTGTGGCTGTGTGTGTGTGTGTGTGTGCGTGTGTGTGTGTGTCTATTCGTTTCTCACTGATTGGGTATGCTTTCTCTTGCATCTGTGAGACAGTAAAATATATTTATTGCATTATGCTGTGCATTAGTGTATATTGATTTCGCCGCTATTGTGATAGTAAGCATATACTGTTTGCGTAGGAATATAGGCCTATGTCTAGGAATCTATGTATGTGCAAGTGCATTGTTACGATTGTCAGTAACAGCACCTCGTTCATAAGTTGACAGGTTTTGTCTTTTAAGATAATAAATGGTCTAAAATATTTAAGCAAAAATTAAAAAAATATATAGTTAGAAGGCTTAGAAGGTAAGCCTGAAATTTCTTTAAATACATTAATAAACAAAACTGAAAACATCCAACTCTCTATCTATCTATTGCCAGACGCATGATCCCCGAAGGGGTGCCCACGAATTGATCACCCCCATGCACCTCTGTCTCCCAGTAAGTCGATGCCCCTCCTCCCATCGAACACCGCTTTCACGCATGTACTTCTTAACTCCATCCTTCCACCTCTTTCTTGGTCTTCCTCTCCCTCTCTGTCCTTCCATTTCACTCTCGTACATTCTTTTAGACATTCTCTCACTTCCCATACGTTCCCCATGGCTGAACAATCTCAAAGTATTCCTTTTTACACTTTCCAGCACATCTACATCTACACCACACCGGTCTCGTACTTCCTCATTTGTCTGTCTATCCCTCCATGTAACTCTGCATAAACTTCTCAAGTAACTCATTTCCACCCCTCTCACTCTTATTTTGTGTCTCTCCAACAACGTCCATGCTTCACTCCTATACATCAATGTCGGGATTGCCACAATATCATGCAAGGACGTCTTTACTTCCATGCTGACCACCCTATTTCTCATTACTGCTTTCAGCGTTCCTACAACCATCTTCCACTGTTAAACCCTCTCCCACACTTCTTCCTCCATAATCCCATCTTTAGTCAACACACTGCCCAAATACTGAAATTAGCTGACATTATCCATAACCTGACCATTGAATCTCAAATCACACTCTGTTGATTATGAATATACAGTAGATAGGTCGCAAACAATACGCGACCCTACTTTGTACACAAGATGCACAGTTGTTGTCAGAGTCAGTCTAGGATCTATGTGAACGCATGCGTGTGTGTGTGTGTGTGTGTGTAAATGTAAGTATGCTGTATACTCATATACTGTATGTAGTAATAATTGTCTAGGAATCTATGTGTGTGTAAGGGTACATGTTAATTGTGTGTGTGTGCGTGTGATGGTGTGTGTGTCCGTGTCCCTGTGATGTGTGTGTGTGTGTGTGTTTGAGCTTATGGGTGTGTGTGGGTGAGTAGGTTTACATAACAAGCTCCCAAACCATGAGTGTTTACTTCAACTTGATTTTGAAGTGGGTTGTCTATATCAGCCTGATTGGTACCCGCAGACAGCCTTGTGTGTGTGTATTTTGTGTGTACGTGTTTGTGTGTATATAGCGGGTGTGTATGTGTTAGTGTGTGTACGGTATGCGTGTGTGTGTATTATCTGTCAGTCTGTTTTGTGTGTGTTTGTGTTATGTGTTTGTGTTATGTTTGTGTAAATATTATACTCAGTGTTACCGCTATCCCCTTTATCTGTTAACAATAGCAACGCAATAATGGTCAGCCTCTCTCTCCACCGAATTCCCTTTATACAACATAAACAAAATACAATTTTTAGTTCGTTTGATGTTTCAAAGTTTGTCCAACAGTGTGTTCAATTTAACTAAACTTTATTGTCTGTAAGGTAAATAGGTGAACATGTGTTCTAGTTGTGCAGTTGATTTGTTATTATTTAATCATATACATAATATGACTATAACTATCCTCCTTTCACTATTGATGTATAGTATTGTATTGTATTGTTGTTTATTAATTATAGGCGTGAGTCATTTTTGGAAATTATGTCCTAATTGTGGGATTATTGACTTGAAAGAAGACACTGGTGCTTATCGCGGACATCCATTGTATTCTATTTGCCCAATCGAGGCGTCCTACGTACACTCGATCCATAAAGTATCTGCACCCCTACGCTGATTATCTGGTGTGTACAGCTCGGTAGGGTTGGCATATCTACCTAAAGCTATACCCATCTATACTACTACCTACCTATACTACCTAAGACCTACTACCTACGACCTACGACCTATATTACCGATCTGTACACACCAGATAATCAGCGTAGGGGTGCAGATACTTTTTGGACCGAGTGTACTTCAACAAGGAGTACCAGTAAGGTTATTGGTTGGCAATGATGGACCTTGGCAAGATTATACATGGTCACAATACTCCTAATTTAGCCATCAGATTCAGGATTCACCCACAATCTTGGACAACGTGACAATATGAGCGTCCTACTTCATACTGTATATTGATATCGTACCATAAACTCTTGCCATACCCCAACTCTCAAGTTAGGACAAAGCAAATTTGATGTGTACATATAATGAATGGAGGTTAGTTTTGTCTAGTCAGAGACCTTCGCAAAGTTGAATAGTTTTCAGAAAAATGGTCTAACCTCCGACTGGTTATGAACACTTTAACTAATTCAGTGTTAACGAGACCCACATATAAAACATCACAATCAAATGTATACTGCTAGGGGGGGTCACCAGCTGTTTTTTATCTTTCTCTCCTGTTCTCTCTTTCCCTGGCTTGCATCCAATTGGCCCCATTCAGCCTACTGTTTTAAGACGTTTATCCCCATCCAGGCGTCGATTTCTTCCTGGCGAGCGATAGCGAGCCAGCATTGTATGGAGAAATCTGGCTTCGCCGGAGACATTTTTCTATCGAAAAATTTACAAATTTAGCTTGCTGTCAAAACAAATATATATATATGCTGGCTCGCTACCGCTCACCAGGAAAATATTGACACCTGGATGGGGGTAAACGTCTTAAAACAGTAGGCTGAATGCGGCTGAATGGATACAAGCCAAAGAGAGAGGGAGATAAAGATAAAACAAGCGAGGTGGGCTCCCTTAAACATTATATCCGAACATTTACAGCCACAAAGTAAATACGCTAATACCATCATTAAAATTATCTGCAGTTGAAACATAATTAGCCGTCAATGTTAATAGTTATTTGCGGCCTCATTATCATAACTTACAGGACAAATTGTGTTAAGCAAACATAATATTGAAGTCAATTTTCGAATGTTATAAATTACAATTTTTTATCGATGATTATACGCTGTGTATGTAGTGTATTTTGCATTCATATTGGGGCATGTAACTTACCAAATGTAGTAAGCCGGACGATTTAATAACCTTGCTTGACTAATTGCTACTTTATGTGCACCATCAAAGCCACACTGGCCATCCATTTGGTCCTTAATTTTCGTGTGGCCCTCCTCCAGTCTTTGCCAATTAGTAATTTATGAGAACCTATGTTTTTCGATTATGTTTTCCAAAAATACTGCAAGTACAGAGTGTTCCCTGAGTTTTGCCAGATACTTCCAGATATGAAAGATTAGGTCATTCTGATTAACAAATGTTCCATATACATAGGCTTTTGGAGACATATTTGTGCAGCTATGGTTTATCACAGTCAACGTTTTCATGTTTTTCGTCATTTTATATATTTGTTATAATCAAAAGGGACAAAGAAGCAAATGTGTAGTCTATGATAAAGTATCTTATCAAAACTTCATAGGGACACACACAAATACTCTGAAGCTTTCCTCATTTTCGCGTGGCGATGAGTTGATAATTACTAATAGAACACAACATGTCATATTCATAAATGGAAAGATGAAGAAAACTACAGAGGAGTTTGTTATGCTTCGTTACAGTATTAATACCATACTCCATCGTACACTACTCAGTCTTATATCCATTTGTTTCATTAACCCTCTCAGACATTTGACGCGATTTTGAGACGATTAGGGATACTTTAAAGCCTTTGTTACCATCAGGGGTATTTAAAAAACTTTAGTTTAGTTACTTCAACCTCTGCTGTTGTCTTTGAGTTAGCTGTGAGCAGAAAACTAATTTTGGAGAGGTAATTATAAGTGAGAGAACTCTATTTCTTATTGCTAATCTGGCAACCTCTGCGTCATAAGAGTCTGAAGGGGTTAAGAGGAAACAAAGGGGTAAACATGGCAAAACACGTACAATCACGCTAATAAGTGATGTCTCGGCACCAAGTATGTTTTTATCAATAATTGGTATCAGCCATATCTAAGCTTCATTTTGTTCATATCGAGTGAAATATACAAACATGTTCCTAAACTTACTCACCCTATTCAACATCTGACAGACATTAATACAGCACAGAGAGAGCCAAACGTAATGACAGCTGGGACATGACTTATTATCGTGACCGTACAACTGCCACGTGGAAAGGAGGAAATGTGTATGTAATTTGTCAGTTTTAACCCATTTTTCATGTACAGAAATGTAACAGCAAAAACGCTAAATGCTGTATTATGGTACAAGGTATCAAAACTTAATAAAACAAATCAAATAAATCCGCTGTAGCTTTTTTCTTCTTTTCGTGATGATGAGCTTGATATACTGTACAGTTGTGTTGATTTTTTAAAATGTTCAAGTAATTGCCTAGGGAATAGTGGATTTTTGGGAGTCAGTTTGAAGTATTGATAACATGCTTCCTTATACACTGTTTAGTTGTTTGTCCTATCCCCATCTTATTGAAGTAAAGCTGGATTATACATTACGAAAAACGCTAAAAAATGCCGACTTTAATGAACAATAAATGCAAAAAAAAAAAATAAAAAAAAAAAAATAAAAAAAAAAATAATAATTGTATAAACAAATATATGTTTTACTCAGAATAACTCAATCATTAATTTATGTAAGTATCTAACAAAACACGCTTTCCTACTCCACCAACCACTACCACCACCACTTCTACAATCTTCCTCACGATCCACATTTTCTACACTGTCTGCTACCAATACGCCACAAATGTCCCTTACCATCACTAAAACCACTTCATACTAGTTTAACCTGGAGAGTTTACACTTGGCCGCTTTGAGCTAGCAAATTCTACTTCGAGCTGATTGGTTGATGGTACCGTGGCCAAATAACAAACGCGAGATTTATGCTGTACTGTACAACACATAACCATCAGCCGAATCGCTCGGAATACAGTTTCTAGCTCAAACGAACCAAATGCAAAGTCGCCAGGTTAAAATAGCATACACAAAAGAACACACACCAATACCACACATACCACCTATCAAAACTACACCACACATACCACCTGCAATTACTACACCACACATACCTCCTCTGTTCCCCACAATACCACCAACCATCCCCATCTACTATCCAACAATACCACCACACGTACCACCTACTAACCCACAATGCCACCAGACATATACCACCCGCCACCTCCACCAACTACCCCACAATACCACCACACATACCATTTTCCACCTCCACCGACTACCCAACAATACCACCTAACAACCCCACTACACATACCACCTCCCCTACCTACACCCCTCATACCACCTCCACCAACTACCCCAAAATACCACCAACCACTACTACACTACCACACTTACCACCAACAACTACTACACCACCACAATACCACCAAACATACCACCAACCACTACTACACCCCACATACCACCTACCACTATGGGCTCACCTAAACGACGTAATAATACCAGATTCAGGAGCTCGTTTCGGTAAATGTAATGGCGTTTGAGAGGGACCCTTTCTCTTATGTCCTCCACTCTCCTTTATTGGACTCTTTTTCCTTCCTTTTATTGACATTTACTTCACTATTTTCCCTGCTTACTTCTGGAGTAGGCTCGGTTCGGCTCCATTTGTATTGTTAACTCTGAAAATGTTCGTGGTTTCTATTTAGTTATTTCAACCATGTTTAGTGCAATATGTATATACGATTAAACACGAAATATATACATAACATATATTAGGCATAGAAAACACATGACACAAAAGTGAACACAGGAAAATAAACTGCACAAAGTAAAGACCAAGAACACTATAATAATTTCTTTAAAACCAACAGACCGTAAATTATCATATAGGAAACCGCATTCAATATTGACGTGTTTTTGTGTTAAGTAGCATTTAGTTTAACGACAATAAGACCGTAAATAAATAATGATATCAGCGGTTTATTACGTACATGGCCATCAACGTTTAAACCTTACGTTGCCAATAGTACTGCCTTTCCCGTGACTGTAGAAACAACGGAATAATTGTCGACAGTTTAGCCCACAGGAATGGCTTGGGCTCTAACGCAGGTACAAATATATTAACCGAACAAGGGCATGTACAGTCTCGGTCATTGATGCTGATACTTATATTTCGAAGCTGTCTCGGGTTAAATTGAAACTTATATATTCTTTACCTGATACTTATTTTTTTCGAGGTTTCAAAATATATAAGTATTGATGGCCACGACTTTAGGCTGATTTACACTGGCGCTTTTTCCCGTAACATTTGATCCACCAAATTTTCTGGTATCATTAATTTAAAAGTGATGTTGTACGAGTATTGGCAATTAGACTAAACATATATTATTGCAGGTGACTAAAGTTCTTACAAAAGTCTATTTCAGAATTTCCCAGATCACAGATGCGGATAAATATTGTGGGAAAAAAAGTGTTCGTGTAAACCCGGCTTTACACACATGGCAGTCCTACTCACGCTCTCTCTCTCTCTTGCTTCCGTTTGTGTCACTAGTTTTTTTCCCTTGCACTACAACGATGTATACTTGTTATACTTATAGCTGGCCTCCATTGTTTATATATATATTTTGCCAACCATTATGTATAATTTAACTCTCCTAATTTTGTCACAGTTTCTTCTGTTATGTTATGATTGATATAATATAATTCCCTCTGTAGCCCTTCAGTGTTGTTGTTATTATTCTTTACGTTCCCTCTTTTTCTCCTATTCATATTTTAGTATGCTTTATTCTTTTAGTCAAGAAGCCCAGATATATTTTCGTCTAGGATTGACAATTTTCTAGATCTGCAATCTGTACCTATTTGAGAGAGGCTCTGCAACCGTCTCAATCCCAAGAAGAAAAAAAAGAAAAAAAAATACATACAGAAACAATTACTAAATAAACAAATATATATATATATATATATATATATATATATATATATATATATATATATACTGTATATATATAAACAAAAAAATACATAATAATAAAACATTCAATAAAAACATGAATATATAAAATAATACTACATAAATAAACAAAGAATACAATATAAAAGAAAAGAACATCAGTAAATCATAATGATTATAAGTTCAATTAACATCAGTTCATCAACAGTATCAATGTTATTATATAATCAAATTGGTTTTCTTAAGGCTCAGTTCCTACCACGGTTCAGAATCCGTCTAAAAGAGTTCATTAGTTTAAGTGCGTAAATCAACCATACTAACGCTAACATGTTCTCTAATGGAGTGAGAATCAATATTTAAACATTGTAAATGGTCATAATTATGCGTAGTTAGTCTAGTTCAGAGTATTTTTTAGGAAATTGCATCGGCAAAGCATGCGGAGTCTGCATTCTGTGTGCAGATTTTAGTGGTTTTCGGCCAAAGTTCTGTGTGATTAGCCTTGTGTGGGTCAGTTATCGTGGGCATACATATAAGGGGCTGTGTGCAATATCAAACCAATGTTTGGTGGTATACGTTAAATTACATCATGGAGTAATTGACCAAGAGTTTTCAAAATCCATTTACTTGCTATTAAATTATGTGTCACACACACACACACACACACACACACGGACAAAAATGATTACACAATCTAGCAATCACCGTCGTCTTCCAGGGAAATCATGGTAATCGTACATTAAAGTTACAAGATGGGTGCATCATCTAAACATATTACAAAATAGTATATACGGTACCCTGATTATAACTAATTATTATTAAGTCTGTATTTAATCTCCAAGTTCATGTATTAACAGATTAAGGACAATATAAGCGAGTAAGTTAACATATAGTACAGTATTGTTAGTGCACAACTAGTACTGTAAGTTACCACACTTGAAATCACTAGCCAGAGAGAATAAAAATGGTATATATTATCTTACAATGTCCCCCAAAAAGATGTCTGGTATGTGTTTCAACGATTGTGAATCTTATAATAATTAAAATAACTGTTGATATATCAGTGGGTCTATATAACCAATATCTAGTACTGACCAAGTACATGCAATCATAGATATCCATTATTATAGTTGGTTCTATTTCAACTGGCGGTAAATTTAATCCCTCTGCAGCTGATATCAAGATATTTAATGGAAAAATGGGAAACAGCTTTATCTCTTGTGTTATATTAATGCCAAGTTCTCATAATTAACAGCATATTTCGCTATAAAATCTACGTTATATCTGAGTGATCAAAAGACGGACATACCAACTTACCGTCAGCTGGAAAGTAACAGAAGGTCGCAGGTGAAATACAAGACACTCATTCATTTGGCGCTACCTTGGCAGTATTTCGCCCGATGAGGTAAAGCTATAGAAGTAGATTTGAGCTACAAAAATTGTCTCTAAATTCTTACTGTAGAACATCAATGTGACAGCTTAATGGGGGATGATACATTTTTTGGTAGATTTTTCATTTATTGATTATTGTTTCTAGTTTCCACCCTAGACCTCCATCAATTTTACTTTAAACCCCAGGATCCCCCTTGAAGATATATTTGTACATATTTCGATATAAACATTTCCCGTTTCTACTAAATTAAAGGCTCTCTATCACTCGTCGGGAACAAGATTGACACCTAAATGACACGAAAAGTCTAAATATTGGCAAAGAAAAGGAGCGACAGGTCTTAAAATCGCCAAACTAATGGGCCGAACGTCTTAAAATCGCCAAACTAAAAGGGCTAAGTATGAGGCAGAAGGATATCCAAAAATAACGACTCCCCTTAAAATTACCACGGCACAGATGTCTGCTATGTGTCCGTAGTAGACGGACAATTTACTTAAAATTGTTTCATACTTTAAAAATAAATATGTTTGTATTAATGGTCAGTTACAAGAGCTATATAAATCTATTGTTATAACACACGGTTTGTTACATGTCCAATTTAAGAGGAGATTTCCACTTGAGGGATATTTTTCGGGACCCCTTTTTCCCTCATGTTTAGACCCATTGTTTCTGAAATGTTCAGAAGTTCGCCCCCTTAGTTTGGCTACTTTTAAGAACTTGCCCGTCATTTCTGTCAATTTTAAGACCTTTCTTGCCATTTAGGTGTCGATTTTGTCCTGGCAAGCGATAGAGAGCCTGTAATTTAAGAGGAACCGGCCTTCGGCCGTGCTATTTGTCTACCGAAAAATGTACACATTTATCTTGAAAGGGGGTCGAGGGGGTGTAACTATTAAGCTTGATGGAGGTCTAGGGAGCAAACTAAAAACTTCCCCATAAGACACCAACCGCCAGCCAGAATATTGTGCTAGAAACATTCCTCACTGCATTGCTGTGAATGATCCCTTTTATCTACAGATACAGGACAGGCAGCCGTATTGCCAACATAATACCGTATTCTTAACCCCTTCTGTACCGGCAACGTCTTTTTACTTTAATTAATTTCATTGGGGGTGTGGTGGTGAGATTAATAAAAATAATATTATTTAAATATAGCTACATTTAGACGATTTTATTAAGCTTAGGAAGGATATAGGGTAGCTAAAAGGATTGATTGAGGTAGTCTGTAGCCTTTGAATGAGTAGACGTCCTTTCTAAGCTGTACAAAATCGTCTAATAGTTACCAGAATAGAATGAAAAGTACATCACCGGTACAGAAGGGGTTAATGGTCACAAGCATACCTAATTATTATATATTACTATATTTGTGTAAATTAGTTGCCGTAATGTAGACGCATAATTTTTTGTCAATTAGATATTCGTAAAGTAAATATAGACATTACAGTAGTTTTAATGTTAGTTATTTACAAATGTATTGATATAGTTATTTAATAGATATTTCTACTGTTTACTCAAATATGAAGTTGAAACGTTTAATCTATATTTGGAATTGCCATTATATAATGCGTCAAAGTCAGTCATGAACAAAAGTTAAGGTGTTTTTGGTAATGATTGATGTCTTTCATGTGGTGTTAGAACCTTGTCTTGATATCGGAGCAAATATCTCCTGCAAACAGTTGTTCGTGTGACACTGTACTTACCCCCTAGCCTTCGTTCATAATACATTTATCCTGGTTCACCTTTGGTATTTCTTGTCTTCTTAATATTATTTTAATTTTCTGGGATATCTAAAATATACCTTGCTGTTCTCCCTCGGCATTTCTCTTCTATTATTCTTATTAGTAATTTTCCCCGAGTTAACTTTTATTTTAATGTTCTGGAAAATATACGTATTTCTGTTCTCCCTCGGTATTTTTTCTTCTACATAATTATAAAGGTGATAGCGTTCATGACATTTATATATTCTCCATACGATTCAAATTATAGCTTGACATTTTCTTCCAGGAATTCCTATCTTATTCTCTCTTATTGTCTCTTCACATGCCTTTGTCTCATGGTTTGTTCATATATGTATATATACAGTATATATATATATATATATATATATATATATATATATATATATTTATTTATCTTGTATTGCACCGGTGGTTATGTCCACGTTAGTGTTACAGTCTATCTCTCTTAATAACATTTATCATTGTGTGTCATTGAATGACTGGAAGACTGGCATAATAGTCCCCCTATATAAGGTCAAAGGGGAAAGAGGAGTGTGTGGTACCACCGAGGAATATGTCTTCTAAGCGTAGTAGGGAACGTATACACTAGGGTAGTGATTGAGAGAGTGAGAGTGAGAACGGAGAAATGGATAGGCGACGAGCAGGGAGGTTTTAGGAAGGGAAGAGGATGTGTAGATCAGATTTTTACCCTGAATTGTGTTGTGGAGAAGTATCTGGAGAAGAAACAAAAGGTGTATGTTGCCTTTATGGACTTGGAGAAGGCCTATGACAGAGGGGATAGAGAAGGTTTGTGGAAAGTACTTAGAATATACGGAGTAGAGGGCAAGTTGCTGAAAGCAGTGAAGAGCATGTATGAGGGTGAAAGGGGCAGTACGTGTGGAGAGTGAGCAGAGCGAGTTCTTTGACCTGAATGTTGGTTTGAAACAGGAGTGTGTGATGTCCCCGTGGTTGTTTACTGTATATATGGATGGAGTCATGAAAGAAATACTATCAAGAGCAGTGGATGTTGGTGTATCGCTGAAAATGGAGGGAATTGAGTGGAAGCTACCTATACTGCTGTTTGCGGATGATACAGTTCTGATGAGTGATAATGAATGGGAGTTGCAGGGTCTGGTAAATGAGTTTGGAACAGTGTGCGAAAAACGGAATTTGAAGGTAAATACGGGTAAGAGCAAGGTTATGGTCTTCGAAAGGGGTGAAGTCACAGAGTGTGAGGTGAAGCTGAACGGTCAGGCTATGGAGATCGTCAACTCTTTTAAGTATCTGGGCAGTGTGTTGAGTAAAGATGGGACTATGGATGAAGAGGTGCGGGAGAGGGTACAACAGGGGAAGAGGGTTGTAGGAACGCTAAAAGCAGTAACAAGAAATAGGGTGGTCAGTATGGAAGTGAAGAAGTCCTTGCATGACAGTGTGGTAATCCCGACACTGACTTACGGAAGCGAAGCATGGACGTTGGTTGAGAGACTCAGACCAAGAGTGAGAGCAGTGGAAATGAATTACTTAAGGCGAGATCTCCACTTGAGGGATTTTTTCTGGACCCCTATCTCCCTCATGTTTAGCCCCATTGCTTTTGATATTATAAAACGTTTGCCCCATTAGTTTAGCGATTTTAAGAACTTTCACCCCATATTAAGACCTTTCGTGCCATTCAGGTGTCAATTTTATCCTGGCGAGCGATAGCGTGCCTGTAATTTAAGAGGAACCGGCCTTCGGCCGGGACATTTTTCTACCGAAAAATGTAAAAATTTATCTTGAAAGGGACTGAAGGGGGTGTAATTTTAAGGTTGATGGAGGTCTAGGGAACATACTAAATACCTCCCCTTAAGGAGTGCGTGCGCGGAGTTACATGGAGGGATAGACAGACTAATGAGGAAGTAAGAAGGAGGTGTGGTGTGGAGGTAGATGTGCTGGAAAGTGTGAAAAGGAACAACTTGAAATGGTTCGGCCATATGGAACGTATGGAAAGCGAGAGAATGACTAAGAGGGTGTATGAGAGCGAGGTGGAGGGACAGAGGGGGAGAGGTAGACCGAATATGAGGTAGAAGGATGGAGTGAGGAACTACATGAACGAAGGCGGTGCTGGTTGGGGGGAGGGGCGTCGACTGACTGGGGACAGAGGTGCATGGGGGCGGTTCGTTCGTGGCCACCCCTTCGGGGATCACGGCATCAGGCAATAGATAGATAGATAGATAGATCATTGTGTGTATGTGTTTCTAGTTACCTGTGTATTTTTGTAAGCGTTTTTCTGAGTGTGTATCCCTGTGAGCCTCCATCTGCATTTTCGTTTGTGTGGGAGTATGTGTTAGTGTATGTGTGTCTGTGTGCATAATTTGTGTATGCAGTCTTTGTCTTTGAAGTACTGACTCTACTTGTGTGCACAAGGACAATGGTTGTTTATGTGAGTGTCTGTCTGTTTGGCTTCCTCTTTGTGACTGTTGTATAACAGACAAGGAGAATCCCGCCAAAGTAACTGTCCTCAAGTTTCACTACATTCGATCATAACCCATGGTAACCCCACCCTCATAACTGTAATCAATTTAGCTCATATTCCCATACATTCTCTCATAACTCCTCCAAACATCACCTACATAACTGTCCTCAAGTCCCCTTACATTCGCTCATAAAACTTTATAACCCCAACAACATAACTGTCATCAAGTCCTTCATAACCCACACATTCTTCCATAACTCCTTACAACACCACCTCATTTCCTCTAATATCCCCCTTTATTATGGATGAGTTAAACCAGACTTATGATAATATACAAACTATTTATAATGTTATATAACACACCCAAACGCTTCGAGACGTGATCGGGATTTAAAAACCCCGGGAGACTTTAGTACACCGCCTGACTGACCAAGAACTTAGTACTGAAGCTCCTCCAAGCTTGTGGGGGATGAAGGTTAACTCAATGCAGTGTTACCAACATTATCATTCGCTCTACCACTAGCAAAACTTATCATAGCCCAATATGCACATAGATCGCATTTCAAGTTTTTGTGTACAAACATTTCCACTATGGACAAATCTTCAAAAACGCGATATGCAGTCCTGAGCATCAGTGGGTTAAATTTGATATGTTATAATTTTATTGCTTAAACTCCCTCACACTCCTTTCTATGTTCACACCTTTATTGTTTCAGTAGTTATATATGTTGCTGCTTTCTTTGCTATTATACGCTGATACTTGTATTTTGTTCTGCCATGGTTCGGGCATCAGGTGTTTCAGTATTTAATTTGTTTTTTCTTTTGTAAGTACATGCTAAGACCCATGTTCTTATTCCTCCTCAGGTTCGGGTCCGACATGGTGCTGGTGGAGAGCTATGACCTGAGCAACTTATGTGTAAGTAGCATTTATGGCAATCCTTTTCAACAATTTTAGTTGGTCAGCTTCTGAATTTAGGCTTTGTAAGAGTTCAGCCACCTACATATATATATAACTTTATTCATTTTACCGATATCCAAAGAAAGTGCGCTGACCTTTTGCTTGAAAAGAGAATGAACACTATAAGTTTGACGGCCAGCACAAACCACTCTGCTAGGAATGTGTTATAAGAAAGGAAAACAAAATAATAAATGTAGATTTACTTGTGAGAGGTAAGTAGAGGGATACACAGGTAAAATAGAGAGAGAGAGAGAGAGAGAGAGAGAGATGCACATTTACTATATGTTGAGCATTTGAGCATACCATTATTTTTACAAAAGTTCTACTATAAATTCATTTTATACATGGATGGAGGATTGCACTGTAAACATCACCATTCTCATGGGTGTGGTAAGTTTAATAAATCATGGAGAGAGCTACTTGGAATGGAAAGATTGGTGCCCTGGAGTCTCGTTCAGGGAGAAGCCGTGGGTGGAGTATGAGAGGAGATGTGTTGTACCGTACGTCATTGCATTGTTATAACAAGCCGAGACGTCGCGGCGTAAGTCTCCTTTGGTTGATTATTTATTCGTATGGATTGTATACACTATCATACATTAGGCAGTACTATATACATAACTTGTCATAAGATTCACCAATAGCATTCAAAGTTTATATATATCTTGTTCTTCATATATTGCATAAACATTTAACGTCTTCATATTACCATTAATACTAATTTTGATTCAGGTTGCAATATACTGTATGTTAATAAGGTTATTTCAATACAATCATAATCATTATGAAAGTCGTACACCGATTGTACTATTAATATATTCGTTATAAACTATTTTTATCTGATGTTTTGTATCTGCCTGGTCCTATCTGGTAAAATGCAGGCGTTTCTTTCTGGGCTGGCATCATCAATCTTGCTCATCCCTCCGTATTTTCACTCTTCATCTTCCGCCATTACAAAACTTTCTATTTTTCTTCAGTCATGCCAGTACACTATGACGTACTCTTAACATTGTATTTTGGCTGTTAACAGGAACATATATTAGGCTTAGGAAGGATCTGTGGTTAATGGAGATCATGTTCACCCTTTTGACTATTAGAGGTAATTCAAAGATAGCTGTATCTAATTGTTTACTGTTACCAAGAATGAAAGGGAAACTACCCCATGTTGCTGAAAAGGTAAATATTATTCCCATATTTCCTCTTGTGATGTACACCTATTCAAATTAAATCGAGGTTCTCCCAAGTTTTCATTATTGAATTATAAGCAACGGGATGTAAAGTAAGCAGTAATATTCAAAAGAACATAAAAATATACTAAGATCAATTGCCCTGATGAAGGTCTATGCGAAACGTTGTCAATAAAGTGCTCCTCCTCACATAGTGTTTATATTAATTCTGATACATTTCAAAGTATATTTTTATCATCAATTGTGTTGCCAGTGTATGCATAATCAATAACACAACAGGTGCCCGACGGATGCAAGTTATTGTAAAGTTAACTGCATATATGTCGACAACGTAAAACATCATATAAAATGGTTGTGAAATATGAACGCAAGCAAATATATTATTGATCAATAGGGTTATATTTAAATGTCACATCGTGCATATAGAAAGTTAGGAAAAGGTGAAAGGAGAGAAAGATTTTCTTATGACACAGTCTGGAAAACAAATGAGGTGCGATGACAGACGAGAATGGCCAATGGAAGAGGTGTGTAATATATGAGAGGAGGAAGGAGTTATGAGAGACACGAGTAATGATGGAGAGAGGAAGTAAGAATCATGGAAAGGAAGAGGTGAAATATAATATGAGAAAGGTTGGAGTTGTGAGAGGTACGATAAAGGATGGAGAAAATAAGAGACCAATCATGGAATGCAAGAGGTGTACGGAAGAGATAAATGTGAGAGGAATGTGAGGTAAAATAAATGAGCAGGATAAAAAGAAGAATATAATAAGAGACGACGAAATTATGAGAAAACACGAGTAAATATGAAGGGATGAGAAGGGAAATTAATTAGAAGAGGTATGACAAAAGGAGAAGTTATCAAAAACATGGGTAAATATGGAGAAGCTATGAAGTAGGAAGAATGGAATGAAAGAATTGTGTGTAAAATATGAAGACAGAAAGAAGTCGAATGCGTAAAGATGGAAATAGAAAGAAGGAAGATTGGCGAATTAAAGGGGTGTGTATACAGAATATGAAGGAAGGAAGAAGATAAGAAAGGTATAAGGAAAGATACGAGAGATAGGAGGAAGGGAGAATGGAGTGGAAGAGGTGTACGTATAATAGGAGGAAGGAGGGAAAGGAATTACGAGGGAATGACATGGAAAGCCGGTATTACGCGAACACTGTTTCCTGTGATGCTATTCAGCCAGTCGAATCTTATACTATATAAAGTCAAGGTATATAGTGATTCTCCTACGTAAAATATTCATCTTTATCATAGTGTCCGATATCAATACAACCGATAGCACATCACAGAAGGATGTAACCATGTGTGCAACTAACACTACCGCACTAGCTTGGTAGAGTGTGCATCTCTATCATAAGAACATAAGAAAAATGGAAATCTGCAGAAGGCCTATTGGCCCATACGAGGCAGACACCTTCTTCCCTACATCCCTATTTGTTTTTGTACAGCTTTATGCCTTACACTACATCTCTCACTATAACCTATAACCCCTGCACTACGTATATCCCCTACACTAAATCTATCTTTTAGCAACCTAAGAACATATCTCACTAGAACCTATATCCCTTACACCACATCTATCTTATAGTATCATGCATGAACATTTGGGTCCGATGCTGAATTTGTATATGATTAGGCCTGGGGGGTTCTTTATTGGTGAAGTCCAAGGGTTGGCAATGGTCCTGTGTTAACCAAACATTAATTGGTACTTGCCAAATTTCTAGACAAACCCATTCATTTTGTTCAGGATATTTAGTGAATAGTCTAATATACACAGACAGAGATATTGAATGCATATAACTTAATGTGGTCAAAAACTAACCATGAACATACATCATACCTTGAATATTGCGATTATGGAACAAAATCCTCTCCTGGTTATTTTAGAAAGATCCAAAAAGGAGGGAAGGAGAGTGGGGTGGGGTGAAGTTAATGTGATCCTTTTGGGTAGGTGCTGGTCAAATCTTGACGAAATCCATGCATTTGTTCATTAGATATTATGCGAACAGAGAGAAGAATCACTGACATACATACATACTCTGGAACAATTGATTGCAGAGAAAATGAGGCATCTATAATGACCCAAGTAACACAAACGCTAAGAATTGAGTTATTCCATGCACTTGCCAGCACAACTTCCCAGAAGCTAGGTGCGCTCAACCGTCTCTGTGGCTTCTACACCCCCGCAAAGATTCTTGCCCTGTACAGGGGCATAGTTTGTTTTTTGTTCTATGTGTATGAAGGCAACTAAAGGCAAAGCTGCCTGTAACAAGTGTCTCCCCCAAAGTAGGAGTGATAGTCGCATTTGTAAAAGTTTTTGTTGTTTTGTGTATTGGAAAGAAGTGTGGTGTACTTGTTTAGTGTCGTGAAATTAATATAAGAAGGTGTTTGTGAGTGTTAGCTGGATTACTGTATATGTAGGTAAGACACAAACAAATACAGTGAGGGAAACCAGACAAATGAAACAGGAGTTCTAGCAAACCTTTATCACATGCCTACTACTCCTCCCATGAGTATTGCCCTGCTCGGTTGGTGTCTACAATCTCCCCAATCTCACCCATGTATCGAGTATTGTTCACACGTAAGGAGAAGTTCCACCAATAATGCACTTTGTGAAAGAATAGAGTAAAAATAATTTCTTCTCAACAATTCACCTCCTCTTGCTGAGTACCTACAATCTCTCTCTACACAACACAGTTTTGTAACTCTCACTATTCTACCGCTATTACAATAGGCAATGTTCTTCAGATCTTTCTCAGTGTATACCTGCTCCCTTACGGAGACCTGGGGGGTGGGTGAGGTGGGGGGGGGGGGGATGAGGGGGGTACCCACCTTTCAACAAACTCCTTTTGTGTCCAACTCTCTAATCAAAGAGTGAACTGAATCCCTAGTCCTTCTGCTCAACAAGCAAGCTCTTAAACTGCCTCGATCGATCTGTGCTTCCCTCATCCGATGACTTAAAATGCATCAAGTTCTATATGTCCAGACATATTAACTCTAACGTACCGGTACCTTGAATTTGCCTCTCTTAACTTTTTCAACTTTAGGGGTGACACTTATTACAGGCAGCATTGCCTTTTGTCTCCTTCATACACATAGACAAAAGTATTAGGAATAAAGCCATATGAATATATAGAAGCCAAGGCTCACACCCTCATCAGGATCATCCATGCATCTCCAAATTTGTTTTTGGAGTATACAGTAAACTAATCAGGAACTAGTACCTTGAACATCAGGATTATCGAACAAAAAAAAACTCATCGTGGTGTTTTGTGGCACTCACAAAATGGGATCAAATTTGATCAAAAGTTAATAGAATCCTTTCGGGTACCAAGTAATGGGATTGACTAAGCATCGTCGAAATCCATTTATTCATTCTCGGAATAGGCCTATATTGCAAAGAGACACACCCACACAAATACATAGAGGTGGAAGCAACATGCTGTGCTTCATGCCAACTTTGACGCACGTAAATATTGGAGGAAACATTTTGGTTATGGAAAATATAACGAAACATATCTTATGTCCTATCGTCTTAACGATGCAGGAGACAGGAAGAACAACGCATGGAAGGGGTGAATACAATAATTTACTTGAGAGAGAGAGAGAGAGAGAGATGTTTGTATATTATGGCAGAATATTCTCCTTGATATATAATTTATTGAAGACTAATGCATATATATTATTACCAGTAACTAGTTTCTTCTTCGTGTTATCAATGTTTCGGACTAGTATACCTATGCCATCACTTAGTTGGTGAAGATTATTTCCAAAGTTCAAGTCCATTGTTTATTTATTTATCTTTCATATATTTATAAAATGTTCGTCCTTCATAATCTCATCATCAGTTCCCTGCATCACTTCCGTTCCCCTCTGAAATTATATTTATGAGAGTAATACTATTATTATTGAAATAGGAGAGTTGCTTGCTATGCAGTAGTGAATGTACCTTTTCATGCAACTGTTAATTTATTTTGTATTAACTTCACCACAACACCAAACACCTCCTATGAAATTAATGAAAGCACATGTGCGATCCACCAGGATTCGAACCCGCGTTATCACACACAGATTTTTGACACCTTAACCATTACACCACCAAGACGGTTAAAGGCTTATGCACATGCCTACGACGTATTATCCATTCTCGAATACTGGATATTAATCTAATCATGTTCATACTCCCACCGCACCATGGTAGCCTAATGTTTAAGTGAAAAGAAAGAATATTCATGGGGCACAGATCATATAAGATACTACCCTCTATATTCAATTATACCAGTTTTGCTACCATAAATAATACCCCAGAGACGAACAAAACTTGTGCAGGGAACTGTACACTAGCGCTTATAAATATAATTATATATATAACAAACAAGTTAAAATGGAGTACTGTTGAGTAACATTTAGGTGGGCGAGGGTAAAATATATCACGGATGAGAACTAGCACTGTACTTCTACTGCTGATTAGACCGAGACTGACAGAAGTCATAGTTAGTTAGTTAAAATAAAACTGCAGAGGCTATCAACCCTTCTGGAATATTAAGCCAGCTCAGTCAAGAATAGCGTCAGGACTGGAGCCCGTTTTCGAGAACTCCAGTCCCTTGTGACAAAAGTCAGTCCCTGAATTATGATATTATACGGGCGACTGTTTGTATTTGTCTGGATATTGCTAATGTTTGCGATTGCTGTTTCGATGGCTCGTTGTGGTAGTGTCAGTGTTTTGTTAGAGCTAAATAGTCTGTCAATACCTGTGGTTTAGTTATATATTACCGGTTGTTAATGTCTGATCAGTAGTGTTTCGTCAATTTGAAGCCGTTACTTATCCTGACAGCATAATACTATCCTAGTATTTGTTGCTATTTGTTGTCTTGTAATCTCGGTCTCATCTTGTTATTTCGAATGATCCTTGATAGAGCCTGTTTGTAGGTGCATGCTGAGCGTGTGACATGTGTACACACGTACTCACCTCCAAATATACATATATACATATTCTTCCACATATATATATATATATATATATATATATATATATTCTGACATACGTAGCCCTGTATGTTAATTTAAGAGGTAGAATTAGAGTTGAAGGAGTGTCAAACTACCCAAGCGGCGAAGCAGACTAGCGAGCGAACCAGCGAGTGGGAAACCAGCTCGTCCGCATACCAGCAAACAAGCCTTCACACCTGCGTGCGTCATAGGGGACCCTGCAAACTACTTCGATGACCCGACGCTATGGCGTATGATCGACGCCAGGAGACCACATTGGTCCACGCACCTGCTATGCAACTCGAGGAGCTATGATAGGGGCGCGCACCATCACTCGCCTCCTGATTCGTTCCTACACCATCATTGTTTAGTATATAAGGCCCGAGTAGTGGGCATTCAAATCAGTCTCATTTGGAGTTGGGGAAGGTGAACTTGCAGCTGGAGGAAGACGGGGTGAAGTATTATAATGGGATTGTGACTGTCAGTCAGATTATATAAGTGTGTGTTAAGTGTGTTCGGTGTAAACACTTACGTTATGTTGGCTAGTGAGATATGTGATTGGGAATTAACGTTAACGCTATTATTATTTAGTTGACTAACTTGTGGACTAAAGCAACTCTTTAAGTAATTGGGTTATGATGAAAGTAATACTATTGTTTTATATTAATACTTACGAGTTCTTTCATTTTCTTTTAATTAAGCTTACATTGCTTAACGGTGCTTAGTACGGTGATGCTATTGTCTCATATTAGTAATATCGCCTTAGACTAACATGGCTGTGTTAATATTACTTCTAGTGATTTCCTAAGCTGAAGAAAAATCTTTTAGCTTCAAAATATTATTTTGCTTTTCATATTATTTGAGTGAGACCTGAATCGAATCTATGAAGCGATCCTGTAACTTAATTTACTCATAATCAAACCTCAATGTTACGTGGTTAAGAAATACATTTAACTAATTATTAAATATATATCTAACTTTTTATGTGACATTGATATAAATCCTGATGATAATAATAATATAATACTGTTAACGTAAGACAAGAACCAAGAATAATTACATTAAATATAAATAAAAGGACATTAAGAAAACTAGCTATTCATTTAAAAAATGGTAAGAGACAGAAATATTCTTACTTTAATATTTATCTTTCAAGACTTTTTATAGAATTAATAGTCCTTCTTTAGCTATAACTTATTCGGTTCATAACCATAGCCTACTAAGCTTCGGTTAAATAATAATTCTTTATAAATACTTCATGACTTTAATTAGTTTCAGTATTTTTCATAATTAAAGAGTATCAGTCAATAAAGGATACCAAGTCCTAAGATCCAAAAAGGAAAGGAAGCAACAACAGGAAATAATTTGATTAGATTTTACTTTTGTTTTGCCTTCAGCTGACTGATACCTTAATATAACTCATTTAAATCCAACTTCACTACTGCTTCATCCATTCCACCATTAAAATCTCCGACTGGCAATCTTGTAAGTGACCCACGAGGTAAATCTAACCTTCTTGCGGATATTTTCTCCACCAACTCAACCTTAGATGAATCAATGATCTCATATCTACCACTCATAATCCAATACATTCCTACGCAGATGACTCAACACTCCACAGTTCCTTCACATTTTCCAATTCTTTCACCCAACCCGATCTTATAAATTCAAAAATAAACACTGCAATTTCTCTGAACCAGGACCTTTCTAGAATTAATGGATGGGGACAAAAGATCTAGATGCACAGAAAACCAAATACATTCACATTAACTACTAACTTGAGCTGGACACATTATGTTAGAAGCATTGCTAAGAATGCCTCTAAAAAACTGGGACTCCTGTACAGAGTTCGAGAATTCTTCACTGACGAGCAGTTGGCCGTGATATAGTCATGTGCGTTCTCAGATGGATTACTGTTCACCTCTGTGGGGTGGAAGTGGGGTGGTTGCATTGAGGCAGTTGGACAAAATTCAAAATAAAGCTATTAGATTAATCAATAACCCTGCAATCACACAGGACCTTCCTACATTATCCATACGAAGAAACGTTGCATCCCTTGCATTATTCTACAGATATTTTCACAGCAATTGTTCCGAGGAACTTGCTTCAATTGTGCCGCCTCTCCACATCTTTCCCCGTAGAACTAGGGCAGCTGAGAGCGCCCATGAATTTACACTTTCTCCTCCACAATGCAGAACTTCTGCTTATCAGAATTCATTTATCCCCAGAGCTACTACTCTTTGGAATTCACTTCCCTCGAATTGCTTTCCACAAACTTACAATCCACAAATGTTTAAATCCAGTTGTTACAAACATTTTATGAATGGAGGATGCCTTTAGGCACATGGACCTTTTTGTTTTATCTGTGTTTTTCCTTCCTCCGTTCATTGTCTCTTAAAAAAAAAAAAAAAAAAAAAAAATATATATCTCTGTGCTATCTAGATTCATCAAGTTAACCACTTGAGGATCAAGATACGTAACAATATATATACATGCACATACCTATGCATAAACACAGTATAAATACATTCAAAATTCACAAGTTATAGAGATTAATGATTAATGTTTGCGTTATCGATTTAGTGAACCACCTAGTTGTTAGGTAGTTGGTTGTTGGTACTGTATTAATAAGTGTTATTTAAGGTGTCTATTAAAACTAGAGAGAGAGAGAGATTGATAAAGTGGGATCAAAGAGATAAAGTAGAGCAGCGTTGAGGAGACAGCTAGGTGTTTTATTATCATAATATGCATTGAGTAAGATGGTGGTCAGTACGTAAGATTGTGAGGTACCACGGCACTAATCTCTGTGTATTTACCCTATAAAACCTATAGTGTGTGAACTATTCACGCTGGCATTCTAAGGCTAAAACTATAATCCTGTTTAAGCCGGGGTCACACAAGCGTTTTGTCCCTCAACAGTTATCCTCAACGCTGGTCTGGCAGCTTATAAGGTAAACATTTAAAATATTTTGGTAACATAAATTCATCTACCCACAGTCTAGTTTTCAATACCAGTGCACACAATTCCAGAAATGTTGCCAGAAAAGTGTTGATTATCGAATGTTGACTATAAAAGCTCTCGTGTGATACCGGCTTTTACATACATGTATACATCGACTTCGGACCGGCACACCCATAGTCAGTGCCACTAACCACTCGGCACTAATAGAGATTGCAAAGACTTTAAGGGGGTAGTGGTTATGTTTTGGTCTATTTAGCTATTTATTTATTTATTGTATACTAACCTCGCTAGACCTCCATCAAGCTTAAGAAAACAGCCCCTTACAATCTTCGGTAAAACATATGTCCTGGCTAAAGACCGGTTCCTCCTAAAATTATAGGTTCACTATCGCTCGCCATGAAAAAATCAACACTATAATGGCGCGAAAGGTCTTTATATTGACAACAAAAGGGAGCGAAAGGTCTTAAAAACGCCAAACTAATTGAACGAACGTCTTAACATAAGAAAGTTAATGGGACTAAACATGAGGGAGAAAAATCAACGTCCTTCCCCCTAAATCAACGTCCTTCCCCCTAAATCAACGTCCTTCCCCCTAAATCAACGTCCTTCCCCCTAAATCAACGTCCTTCCCCCTAAATCAACGTCCTTCCCCCTAAATCAACGTCCTTCCCCCTAAATCAACGTCCTTCCCCCTAAATTAACGTCCTTCCCCCTAAATCAACGTCCTTCCCCCTAAATCAACGTCCTCCCCCTAAATCAACGTGCTTGCCCCTAAATCAACGTCCTTCCCCTAAATCAACGTCCTTCCTCCTAAATCAACGTCCTTCCCCCTAAATCAACGTCCCTCCCCTAAATCAACGTCCTCCTAAATCAACGTCCTTCCTCCTTAACGTCCTTCTCCCTAAATCAACGTCCTTCCCCCTAAATCAACGTCCTTCCCCCTAAATCAACGTCCTTCCCCCTAAATCAACGTCCTTCCCCCTAAATCAACGTCCTTCCCCCTAAATCAACGTCCTTCCTCCTAAATCAACGTCCTTCCCCCTAAATCAACGTCCTTCCCCCTAAATCAACCTCCTTCCCCTAAATCAACCTCCTTCCCCTAAATCAACCTCCTTCCCCTAAATCAACCTCCTTCCCCTAAATCAACCTCCTTCCCCTAAATCAACCTCCTTCCCCTAAATCAACCTCCTTCCCCCTAAATCAACGTCCTTCCCCCTAAATCAACGTCCTTCCCCCTAAACAGAATTCCCCAAAAGAAGACTGAATATAAAGATAATATTGAATAAACAGGCATGTGCAGTATGTTCATGTTTATGTATTTATTACTATACCATTGTTTTGGATAACTTAAAACCATTCCAGCTTATGAATATGGAGAAACTAATTGTATGTACATGTACCGAGTATGTGTATGTTCATGTGAAGGCTGGTCCTATCCAGAGTGATGTTTGGCATCCTCTACCTCACCTTAGCTGTTTGTCTCTCGTTTACTGTCCTTTTTCCTTCTGGGGGCAGGGGGTATGGACTCCTCCTCCCCTTGTAAGATTCACCTGCTAAGCGAGACAGAGTAAGGGGCGAGGGAACGTGAAGGTGATCCCGGACACTATGAATTGTAACTTTACATGTTATTTTTGTACGGGCTCTGTCTCGAGTCAGCCACCCCCAGCTATGGGGTATGTGCCTGAGTATATACATACATTTATGTCTACCATTGTGTTGGTGTACTTGAACGTATAACCTACTTGTACCGCAAGAGAGTCTTACGTATAGTCATTGTCCGAGTCAGAGTCCTTCCAACATCACCATATAGATTTCCATGCTAATTAGCCAGGGTTGGTGAGGAGGGAACATTTGGCCGTATCAGCGACCCTAGCAGAACAATGGCTACAAGATAAAGGCCAGAGAGAGAGAGACAGACATAGAGAGAGAGAGAGAGAGAGAGAGGTTTATTATTTATTATTCATTTTATTTTATTTTTTGCTCAGCTTAACATTTGTACAGCGTAAGAAAGTCCTGTAGTAATCAAGGCTTTAAACACGATCACAATGTACAGTTTGGCTCTCACAGTTTCATCCTAAACTAAATAAAACCGTGAATAATGGCCAGAAAATTATGAAGAACGGCATCATCGTACTGAAAAGGATAAGTTGGGTTTATGCAATAAATTTCAGCAGAGGAATTACCACTTGCGAGTTTCGGTCTATAATAAAGTTGGAGCAGTAAACATCGCTATTTACCGGAAACGCCAAGTAAAACACGATTGCAGTGCATATAAAAACACACACAATCTAAATTCAACATTCTTTCTATCCATCAGAATCCTACATCATTATTGCATTTCTATTGAATATAAATGTCGACAGCTTCAACTTCCTTATAGAACGAACCTCGGAAGTGGTCAATTAGATCGGATCAGAGTATATTATATTACATTATGTTATACTTCGTGCGAGTATTTCCTTTTGGGTGTTGACAATTATTGGCTACCAGAATCATGTTTTCGTTCCCAGAGTACACAAATAAATATAGATGACTTCCAGCAAAACAAATTTTACCTTCGATTCAATGTGTCCAATATAAATTGCCGCGGAGTCGGGAATCCGCTTCAACCTTTTTCTCTTATTTTGATAGTTTGATGTAATGTATTCTTGTATATAATAGGACTTTGCAATATTGTGAGCTATAATATTAAAAATAAAAGCACATCGGAATTTGTCATATAGTTGGTTATATGATAATGTTATATTATACTATATTTTGGACCTCGATATGTGGCTCCGATACATTCGCCACCAAAGTGCTCAAGTCACACCAAACTAAAGCAAGCATTAACTCAATTATTTGTTTTCCGGTGAGTCCCGTATCCCCGAAAAACAATTGTATTACTTTAAAAATATTTTTTTATAATTTTTTTATATATTAAGTATGTCTATTCAAGGTTATACGCTACAAAAGTCAAAATGCCGTCAGAATGGAGGGGGAAATATCCAGCACGCACACACGGATCTTGTATTCCAGCCATGAGATTCAGTGGCTTAAAATGTGGTAAAGAAACTTGTTGACCACTCTCTTAAACTTGTAATTGCTAAATGACGTCATCCAAGGTCAACAGGTAGAAGCAATAAGGATCATAAATTACATTGATGGGCCCTGGTAAGAATTTTGGTGTGTCATATAAGGCTCATATCGCTCATATCTAGCCATTAATTAATCAAATCGAACAAATCAATCAAATCAGACATGTGCTCCATGTGGCCCCCATTGTCAGATAATAAGCTTCTTTTGTTATATATTATACTTAGATACAAGGCTTCCAAGAATATTCGCAGCGAAAGAGATTGTGTTGTATACAACTGATCCGTGTAAAACCGGCTTTAGAATTAATTACACAGCATTTTATACGAAAATACGGTATATATGCAGTATTTATTTTGTATTATTTTGTTAGGAGTAATTACAAATATATTACAGGCATTATTCTCCTTTGAACAAAACAAAATATCCACACAGTTGGTATTTTATTTATGATTCACAATAGTTAATGCAAAGGCAGTTAGATTTGTATTTGTACTTATTAACGATATTAGTTTTACAAAACAAAACGCTTCAAGGTGAGTGAAATCTATCGGAGGGAACTCTTAGCATCAATGTTTGGTCGCCAAATATGATCCGCCAATATTCATGGGATACTTTGCATTGCTATCAAAACTATGCTGAAGATAGACTACATTTGGTGACAGTATTTCTATTTACATTTCAGTCATACACTGCTAGTTAAAAGTTGCCAATAAAGGTTTCTGGAAAATACATTCGTGTGATACCATGCTTAGTGTGTGAATATATCTGTGTTATGGGGTGGCACGACTCTATTTTACATTGTGATATATGATGAAGAGGAGACACGAGGTGAGGAAATATTGCTGCTCACCCAGACAGATATGTGTACCGAAAAGGAGAGAGAGAGAGAGAGAGAGAGAGAGAGAGAGAGAGTTAGAGTTAGAAGAAATAGTTAGCACCTCAAAGACCTTGTGGTCCATTCTGGGGAAATACTTAAAGTGGAGATATATAAATTGTTTAGTGCACTACACTCATTACATAGTGTGCAAAATACTATCTGCTGACTTCTTGAACTGCTATACTGAAGAACTGCTTAGAACTTCTGAAGGAAGTTATATGATAACAATAATCCACAAATACTAGTGCTTATCCTAGTCAATTCTTACTTTCAGTCATGGTTGCATGTTCTTTTGGCAGAGGGCTGAGACCCTGAGTTTTGTATTCCTTTTAACTTCCTTTATATAACATTTCACTCTCCTACTTATATATTTGAAGATATCTAGATCTTCTTGGCTCTGACCTCGTTAGGCCTTCCTGTATGAAATCCTTTTCCTTCTAATTGCTAAAGCTATGTCACTTGTGAACCATATTGGTTGATGTGAACCTAATTTGGAAAGCTTAATATGAACGAATGCAGCATTTCGATATATAAATTGCTCATTGAATGACCACCAGTTGGCATTAAGATCCTCACTCTCATGTTTGATCTGGGAGAGAGAGAGAGAGTTACACAGATTAAACAGATTGACACGACATTGATGATTTTTTTTTTTTTTTTTTTCTATGTGATTGAGGGAGGCAAAAGGCATAACTGCCTATAGCGAGTGCCTCCCCCATAGTTGAAAGAGTGACAGGGCCAAAATCAAGGGACGTTCGAGCCAAAATGCCTGGACACACGGAGTTTGAAGCAATTTAAGTCATAGGAAGAGGGAAAGACTGATTCTGGGAGAGAGTTCCAGAGCTCAGCTGTTGAGTAGAAGAAAGTTTGAGAGTAACGTTTCACTCTTGGGTTGGAGAGTTGCACAGAGTAGGGGTGGGATTGAGTTGCAAGACGGGTACCACGTGCCCTACGTAAAGGAGGTGGTATGCACTGGGATAGCTCTGAGGAACACTGATTATTATAGTAGCGATAGAATAGCGAGAGAGATGCAACATTGCGGCGGAGAGAGAGAGATTGCAGAGAGTTGGTGAGTGGACGGGAGTTAATGATACGAAAGGCCTTCCTTTCAACTTTGTCTAGGAGAGCGGTGTGAGAGGAACCTCCCCACACATGTGAACAATACTCAATACAAGGGCGCACTATGCCCCTGTACAGAGCAAGAAGCTGTGCAGGGGAAAAGAACCCCCTAAGGTGGTTGAGCACACCCAGCTTCTGGGAGGCTGCCTTAGCAAGACTGGTAATATGGTCCTTCCAAATGAGAGCAGAAGAAAAAGAGACACCAAGAATATTGAGAGAAGATGAAGGGTTGATTTTTGTATTGCTGAAGAATAAGGGATAGTCCGCTGGGAGATCCTGACGGGTAGATAGATGGAGAAATTGGGTTTTGGAAGCATTAAAGTTAACAAGGTTTTCTCTGCCCCAATTGGAAATAGTATTTAGATCAGAATTTAAGAGTTCTATGGCTTCATTACGTTTGTCGTTTGTCGTTGAGGGATTGCTGGCTGGGGCGTTCTGAAAAACTAAGGGAGTAGTGTAAGGTTGAGTCGTCTGCGTATGAATGGATGGGAATTAAGGTACAGTTAAGGAGATCATGTATGAAAATTAGAAAGAGAATAGGAGATAGGACAGAGCCCTGAGGAACACCGGAGTTTATAGGGTGAGGAAGTGAACAATGGCCGTCCACAACCGCGGCTATGGAATGGCCAGAAAGGAAATTAGAGACAAAGGCACAGATGGAGGGATAGAAACCGAAGGAGGGTAGTTTAGAAATTAAAGATTTATGCCAGACTCTATCGAAGGCTTTCGATATGTCTAGTGCAATAGAAAAAGTCTCACCGAAGTCCCGAAAGGAGGATGACCAAGAGTTAGTAAGATATGAAAGAAGATCACCAGTAGAGCGACCCTTAAGGAAGCCATACTGGCGATCTGAGAGCAGATTATGAGAAGAGAAATGCTTAAGAAATTTGAGAGCAAGAATAGTTTCAAAAACTTTAGAAAGACAAGAGATAAGAGCAATTGGACGATAGTTGGAGGGTTGAGAGCGGTCACCCTTCTTTGGGACAGGTTGAATGTGAGCAAACTTCCAGCATGAAGGGAAGACGTTAGAGGATAGACAGAGACGAAAGAGTTTGCCTAGGCAAACGGAAGCACAGTTTTTGAGAACAACAGGAGGAACACCGTCCTGACCGTACGCCTTATTAGTGTTAAGCCCAGAGAGGGTAGAAAGTACATCTTTAGAAGAGATTAGGATATTAGGCATAAGTAAGAGAGAGGAGGGCGGAGAGGGAGGAATAGCACCGGAATCATTCAAGGTGGAGTTTCTAGCAAAAGTTTGAGCGAAGAGTTTAGCTTTGTCAGAGGAAGAAGTGATGGTTGTGCCATCAGAGTGGGAAATGGGAGGGAAAAGACGAGGAAGAGAAATTGTTGGAGAGGTTTTTGGCTAGATGCCAGAAAGCTTGGGAAGAGCTAGAGTTGGATAGTTCAGTGCATTTATTATTGATGAAAGAGTGTTTGGCAAGTCGAAGAACAGATTTGGCTTGATTCCGGGCAGAAACATATGAAGAATGAGAGTCTTGAGTTTTAAGGCGGCGGTACCGTTTGAATGCTTCCTCCTTATTGCGGACAGCAGTAGAACAGGCGTGAGTAAACCAAGATTTTTTAGCATTAGTCTGAGAGAAAGAGAATGGAATGTATGCTTCCATGCCCGATAGGATTACCTCGGTAATGCGTTCAGCACTCTCCGAGGGTCCTCGGCCATGGAAGCAGAAATCATTCCATGGGAAATCAAAGAAGTACTGCCGAAGAGCCTCCCAGTCGGCAGCGCCAAAGTGCCACAAGCGCCGCCGGCTAGGAGGATCGGGTGGCTGTACTGGAGAGATAGGACAGGTGACAGAGATAAGTTTATGGTCGGAGGAGCCCAAAGGAGAGAAAAGATCGACAGTATAAGAAGAAGGGTTAGAAGTTAGAAACAGGTCAAGAATGTTGGGCCGATCTCCGATGCGATCCGGGATACGGGTGGGTTGCTGAACTAACTGCTCTAGGTCATTTAGGATAGAAAAGACGTAGGCTTTTTTACCAGGTGGATCAGTAGTGTGAGAGGAGAGCCAATGGCGGTGGTGAACGTTGAAATCTCCTAAGATGGAGATTTCTGAGAAAGGAGAAATGGATAGAATGTGTTCCACTGTAGAGTTTAGATAGTCAAAGAATTTGGGAAAGTTGGTAGAGTTAGGGGAGAGATAGACAGCACAGAAATATTTAGTAAGAGAATGACAGGAAAGTTTGAGCCATAAAGTTGAGAATTCAGAGGAGTCGAAATCGGGAACACGAGAGCAAGTGAGTTTGTTGTGCACATATGCACAACATCCGCCTTAGGCTTTGAAACTAGGATAGAGAAAGTAGGAGGATACAGAGAAGGGGTTGCTGGATGTTGCTACAGACACCTGAGTTTCGGTGAGGAAGAGAAGATCAGGTTTATAGGAGGAGAGATGGTGCTCAACAGAGTGAAAGTTAGAGGAGAGTCCGCGAATGTTGCAGAAATTAATAGAAAGAGTAACAGGCCGAGGTCCAGGTAATTGTGTGGGGTCGTCAGGGGATGGTCGGTCGGGTGAGGGGGCATTTATGGTCCCCCCCCTGGGGACTCCGAGGCTGGGCTACAATTCATATTTTTTTTTTTTTTTTAAATTTTGGTGTGGAAGAATGAAGTGTGGTGTGCATGTTTAGTGTAGTGAAGTGGATAGGAGGAGGAGGTGTTTGTGAGAGCTAGCTGGATTGCTCTCAGTGTAAATGAGGCACAATAAAATCAGTAAGAGAGGCCAAGCAAGTGAAACAGGAGTTCCAGCGACTATTTATCACATGCCTATAACCTCACCTGGGTCTAGCCCTGATCGATTGGTGCCTACAATCTCCCCACATTAATGATTAATGATGATCTCTTACGAACGATTGAAAAATGTACAGATGATACAGAGCATTCAAGCACATCAGTTTCTGCATGGCATGTTCAACAAATTAAAAATGCTTTTGATATTATTATGTTATCTCCACCAACCGACTTTACTCCTAAACTCAATTAATGAAATCAACAAATACATGTGGCAGTCCAGGGATTCGAACCTAGGATGCTCACACCGAAATTCAGTGCATTTATCCATTGCGCTAAATTAAGAAAATGGACTAATATTTGGCAAATTAATTTAAATACTGACATATGTAAAATATTCATGATCTTTCGCCGCAGAATGAAACCGGTGAAAAATTATGAATAAATGTTTCCAAAAAAAGGCAATATAGTGGACTTCAAAATGTCACAATGGAAAAATCAAGAATGAAACTGACTATATATCCTTACTGACAAACCAGATATTGCGAAAGATGTAACAGTACTAAATAAATTAATTAATATAAAAAAGTTCTTAGTCGTTGATATGTTGATGCCACGTTTTTAGTCTTTCAGTTATTCACCATGTTCCCTTATTCTTTATTTGTGTAAATAATACACACTTTAATATTAATTTTAAGCCAAAAGCTGACCAAAATCGAAAAAAACATCGTTCTTAATAATCATTACAGCACACAAGGAAGAGGCTTTCGAAACTTACCTTTACCGTAAGCCAATATGTACCCAAATTATTTCGTTTATTCCCATTTATTTTAAACACAATCTTATTTTAACTATCACTATGCTATCACATATACAGCCTTTCGATGTTATTCTGACTATTTTGCTATTGACAAAGACTTTGAATTAATTCCTTAAATGTTTGGGTTCCTTTTCAACTTCGCCGACACTTATATAGGGCCTAGGTAAAGTCTTTGACAGGATGCTGAATAATAATATATCTATTATAGCAACTGTCTTTAGATATATCATTAATTTTCAGATTATATTTATGGGTAGCAAAAGTTCAATTCTACGGAGAAAAAAACTCACTGGTTTACTGCGAGAATTTGAACTCCAATTATTATTTTTAAATCTGGAAGCAACATAAGTATTTTTTGTTTATATATATATATATATATATATATATATATATATATATATATATATATATATATATATATATGATTCCTAGTGATCTTTTCTCATCAGTTGTTTATGTAATACAAATATGATGCACATATAAAGGCACACATAAGAGGCACCTAAAATATAGGATTCATGAACATTTAGGTAGGTCAATAAGAACGGGTCAACCTGTATCTAAGCCTGCTTATTCAACCATTCGAGAGTATGTTTAAAGGTCGTTGCACACTGACATGAAAGCCCCTCCAGGCGAGTTCCCGACCCGAAATCTCAGCCTGATATGGCGAATCGGCAACATAATCATGGATATCGAAAATTAGCCGTGGGTGACTCTCACGGTCCAAGTGACGTATCGGGGGTCGATACAAGATTTTGAGCTGTTCAAAAGTTTGTGGGAATCCCCCGGCAACTGTAAAAAATTGTCTGAGTCTGGTCTCCATCACGAACTCGCCGTATCACAAATGAGTGGTCCGTATCAAAGACGTATGATCCGTATCAAAGCCGTATGGCCCGTATCAACGTCGTTTGGTGCGTAAGCCTGCCGTGCGGACCCGTATCTCTTCCGTGCGGAAAATTGGCAATCGAGTTGGCAAAAAAAAAAAAAAAAAACACGAGCTTAGCCTCAATACGGTTGCACGTCTCACGGCGTCGATACGATTCTTCTGAGTTATATCGCAGTCTTTTGGGTCGTATCTTTTCCGTGGACTAGTCGTGTACCCTTCGCACGACATTTACTATCTTCTTTGTAGCATTAGTTTCTCCACCGTATCGGCATCACTAGAATCTTATCAAGTCGTGCGGAAGAGATACGGTAGAGATACGACTCTAACGATGCCAGCCATATTCGCCGCAATCTCTAGTTTATTCGGCAAGACACAGGATTTGTATGTGTCTTGTGGGTGTTCGTGCCAGTCTTAGAGGGGCTGCCGTGTCAGTGTGCAACGACCTTTAGGTAAAGTTTGCACGATAAATAGAGAGAGAACACAAATAACTTTAATCCTAGTAACTGGAGTTCATGGAGGAGCTTCTGACCCTATTCTTGACTTACATTGTGCTGGCTTAATAATCCAGAAGGGTTCATAGCCTCTGAAGTCCTATCTTAAATAACTAACTTTAGCCATTAGTGGTAGCGGCATGGATCTCCTTATACTTGAGAGTATCCACCAGGCAGTGGAGTGCTAGTCGGAGTCCTTAGTACTTTTCCTCTGTTTCAAACGGAAGCTATAAATGTGTATTATATTATTTATATATTTAGGATTAGGATGTTCTATTTTCAGTATTTTCTTAAGATTTGTAATTTTACATTGTTTAGTTTTGATTAGGTTTTCGTTTACTATAATAATGTCTTAGTTGTATCTAGTATTTTTGGGTTTTAATTGAGTTATATACCCTTAAGTTTAGGAGTTGTCAACTTTTCAATTTTCAATTAATATTGTATTGCTTTCACTTGCTTAACTTTCTTAAATCGTAGTTTGCATTGGGTTATATGTAGATTATTTACATAACATTGCCCAAATATACTTGTTTTAGAGACATTGTTCTGTGTTCTCCTCCTATTTTTCACAATGCTTAGTAATTTGGTTTATAAGAGTCGAACGTTCATTATGTTTTAACTTTTGTTTCCCTAGACGGGTAGTAATTGTCAGTATGCTCAGTATTCTTATTCTTTTCTAGAGATTGTTCGCCTTCGAACTGTTTAAGTATATACGCAATATTTTAGTCGTGTTTATATCTTAATATCTGCACGTTCAAATAATGGCTAGGCTTTTATGCATTCATAGTTGTAAAATTGCATGTTATTTTATAGTCCTGATAATGGATCCTGTTGGTTCCGAAACGTAGCCAATGAAGGTGTCAGTCATGATGTTGTATTAACCCTGGTCATGCTGTTCGTATTATATATATATATATATATATATATATATATATATATATATATATATATATATATATATATATATATATATATATATATATATATTTGTCCACAAATGTTGTTATCATGATAGGCATAGGGAATTGTTCACACATTTGTCATAGTATGCTATTCTTTCTCTATAGGTTAGGAAAAGTAGCTGCAAACAGCTTCGTAACGATCAGTAGATTTGTTGTTGCTTGTTTTCATTTGTATTCCTTTCTCTGGAGATACTCTTACGAAACAAAGACAAATGTGTACATTGTATTACACTTAATAAAATTACTGTACACTCTTCCTAAAACTGTGCTAATGTGAAAGTATGTTCAAATGACAAGTGAAGCTTGTTACAGGTTGGTTCTATATTCAATTTTCTTTTCAACAATATGGAAAGGGCCAATCTAATAGTGTTGATGGTAAAATGGTAATTGTATAGAAGATATGGATATATTACTAAATAGATAGATACACAGATAGATCGACAGACAGATAGATACTTGCATAACTAGATAGAGAGTACTTCAGTAAATCCTGCCCCTCTCCCCAACCCTTCTCTCTCTCTCTCTCTCTCTCCCTTGCCGACCGCTTCATCCCGTAGTAATAGCGTACCAATCTTGTTACACCTTGCAGACAGGGAGCGAGGGGTAGGCCATTTTCTAGCCAGCGGTGTGTGAGAGAGAGAGAGTAAAGAGATTCCTTAAAATAAATGGGTCTTCAACAAAAACGTAAACTTGTCAGATGTTTCCAGATGTTTAAATATCCCGGACTTGAAGATCGGCCGAACATACTTGACTTATTCCTAAACTCTAGTCCTTCTGCTTACACTGTATATTTTCTCCATCCTTTGGGCTTCTCTGATCATAAACATAACAATGGTGTCTGTCCTATCGCTCCAGTTCGGCTTTCCCTTCTTTTCCCACTCTGACGGAAGTACCACCACGTCGTCCTCTGGTAAAGCTGAATTCTTCGCTCAAAACTCCACTTTGATGGAGTTTCCTCCCTCTTCACCCCCCCCCCCTATCTTACTTATGCCTAATATCAAAATATATTCTAAAGATGTACTTTATGCCCTCTCTGGGCTTATTACTAAGAAGGTGTATGGGCCGGGTGGTGTTCCTCCTGTTGTACTGACAAGCTGTTCTTCCATGCTGAATCCCTGCAGAGGCAAACTCTTTTGTCTCTGTCTTTGCTACGTCTTGCCTTCTTATTGGAAGTTTGCCATCATTCAACCTGTCCCAAAGAAGCGTGACCGCTCTCAACTATTCAACTCTCATCTAATTCCTCTCATTTCTTGCATCTCTAAAAGTTTTTAAAACTATTCTTGATTCAAAATTTCTTTACACATGTATCTTCCTATAATCTACTTTCATATTGCTAGTGTGGTTTCTTGAACGCCTTTCTCGCGGGGCCCGTCATATGACGGAGACGATTTTCTGGCTATTATGAGGCCTGGGAATGAGGCCAGCTGTTGCAGGCAACGCTTGGGGGCGTCAACCGAAGCCTAGAGAGAGAGAGAGAGAGAGAGAGCTCATGTGCCACACATAGTGAAAACAGCTAAGCTAAAAATTGCTCATTTGTAGCTATTTTTCCCTTTGTTTGCAAGATCGTTGCAAGATAACCAGACGCTGAACAGGGATGATTCAGGTGTAATTTGAAAGCTCTATTACCGTACTTTTATGGATATATAATTGTATTACGTCTACTGTTGCTTATGTATGAAAATGTGCAGGGATGCTGATGACTCTACCTTACACAATTTAACTAGTTTTCCACAACGACCCAGCATGCAAGTACTCCATAACTCACATGATGAGGCCATAGCACTCCTATCTTGTGATCTATCAACTATCTCCGATTGGGGCAAAGAAAATCGTTCAATGCTTCCAAACCCCATTGTCTCCTTCTATCTACCCATCAAAAACTTCTACTTAACTTTCCCTTATTCCTATTACAATCAATTAATTAACTTTTCGCTTTTTATCAATATTCTTGGTGTCTCTTTTTATCCAGATCGTTCTTTGAAAGATCATATTACCATTCTTGCTAAAGAAGCTTTCTAGAAGTCAGGTGTGCTCAACCGTATCTGTGGGTTCTTCACCCTCGCACACCTTCTTGTTCTGTTTAGGTGCACAGTTCACCCATGTATCGAGTTATGTTCGTTCGCATGTGTGGGGAGGTTCCACTCATGCTGTACTTTTCGAAAGTTTAGAGTCAAAACCATTTTGCCTCATCATCTTACTTTTCTCTTTTAGTCTACAAGCCCTTTCTACAACACCGCAGTGTTGCATCTCTTCAACTCTTCTATCTTTATATCAACAATCGGTGTTCTTCAGAGCTCTCTCAGTGCATACACTCTTTCTTACGACGAGCTGGAGGTACCCGGCTTTGAACACGATCCCACTTTTATTCTGTCCAGCTCACCAACACAAGAATTAAATCATTGTATCAGTCTTCTACTTAACAAGTGAAGTTTGGAAATCTCTCCCTCATTCAATCTTTCCTTCGTCCTATGTCATGGACTCCTTTAAATGTTGGATTCCCAGGCATTTTTACTCTAACGTACATTGAATTTGGCTATCTGTTACTCCTTAAACTTTGGGGGAGACACTTGTTACAGGCAACTTAGCCTTTTGTCTCCTTCACTCACATAGAAGATATAAGTGTGGGTGATTTTGTCTCCTTCACTCACATAGAAGATATAAGTATGGGTGGAACCTCCCTACACATGCGAACAATACTCGATATATTGGCACACTGTGCTACTGTGTCCCTTTCTTTGTCTCGTCTAGTAGGTGAAGTGTACAAGAGGAGAAGGATCCTCCCTCCCCCAGAAAGAAAGTTAGAGCAGACACGGCTAAGGGTGGGTAGAGGATCCCAAACCTCACTCTTGATAGGACCAGCCCTTACCATAAATAATTTTCATTTTTATGAGATTATTGGTACTCCTTCAACAAATAATAACAACAATATAACAACAACAACATAACTAATACTAACAATAATGCACTGATAAACACTTATTTTTATTTAGCCAAAACAGCTATACAGAGAATGGACAAACATCTCTAGACAAAGGGATGATGGGAGTTGAGATGATATGAGAAGGAGAAATGAGACGAACAAGAAGATGGGATGGAATGAGATACGACGGGGAGAGAGAGAGAGTGAGAGAGAGAGAGAGAGAGAGAGAGAGAGAGAGAGAGCGCGCGAGAGAGAGAGAGAGAGAGAGAGTACGAAGACTTATAAAGGAAAATAACAATGACACATTAATGATCTATATGAAACTGCTTGTACCTAACCTACCTAGCCTTAGTAAACTATATAGGCCTAGAGGTTAACTTAGTATGGACGGTAACTATTACAATGTAAACTGCTTGTACCTAACCTACCTAGCCTTAGTAAACTATATAGGCCTAGAGGTTAACTTAGTATGGACGGTAACTATTACAATGTAAACTGCTTGTACCTAACCTACCTAGCCTTAGTAAACTATATAGGCCTAGAGGTTAACTTAGTATGGACGGTAACTATTACAATGTAAACTGCTTGTACCTAACCTACCTAGCCTTAGTAAACTATATAGGCCTAGAGGTTAACTTAGTATGAACGGTAACTATTACAATGTAAACTGCTTGTACCTAACCTACCTAGCCTTAGTAAACTATATAGGCCTAGAGGTTAACTTAGTATGGACGGTAACTATTACAATGTAAACTGCTTGTACCTAACCTACCTAGCCTTAGTACGCTATATAGGCCTAGAGGTTAACTTTGTATAGACGGTAACTATTACAATGTAAACTTCAATTAATGTTTACCACTCAATTGCAGAAAAATGTTCTGCCTCATGTGAATGAAAATGCTTTCCAATTATCTTGCAACCATTTTCTTTGGTGTAATTTGAATTATCAGTTGTGAAGTATTTGTCACCCATATTATCGAGACCCCTCTGGATTTGTAATACCTGAATGTGTCCCATCTTCGCCTCCACATAGTCACGTTAAATAGATGTAACACTCTTATTTATTATTTGCGGAATAATTTGTGATATTCTCTGCTGCATTGTTTTCTGTTTTCTATGTAATTTGATAGACTAGACTGGACATCAAATGTGTACACTCTATTCCAGATGGGAGCACCATCGGTAATTGCATGAAGCAAGAATAAGGTCTTCGGATTTGTTTTCGTAAAATGGAACCAAAATTTTACTTTGTTGCACTACTGGCTTGGTTATATTATTGCAACATATTGATTTTTTCTAGGTGAATTTGTCCATCAATGCCTTTGTGTTGACTACCATTCGTAGAATAGTTTGCTCTTTCATTATTGTAACCTATTTATAGTATTTTACATTTATATGTAATTTACCTAATTAATGTCGCATTGGTTGGACGTCCAAGGGCGATACTACTGTATTTGTAGTATTTTAATTGTTTGCAAATTTTGAAATTGTGCTTGAAAGACCATTACCGATGTCAATTATATGAATCAGGAAAAAAATCACTCCCATTACTGATTAAAGGGGGACACTAATTGTGGCATTATTCTAATACAAAGTCTAGTAAACCCATTTCAATTAATTTAGACTATAACTACTCAATGTTTATGTCCAGTAAACCCATTTGTATTTCATTGAAATACTATACCAACCCGTTTATGCTATTAGCTTATTGTTTTGTCAAGCTTGTGGGGGACTTTGTAGACAGTTTTCTGGGAATCAAAATACACTATTTTAACGGTTTTACATTCGTCATGTGTATTACAAATATGTTATAACAAAATGAAGAAGGTTTGTCAGGCCCATATGAAGCATTTTTCGGAAGTCGTATTGTGATTCTTTTACTATTTTCCTGTCTTCAGATAGTAGCTTGATGCTGATGATTGTATCAAGCAACATATGAATTGAAGTCAGGCTGATAGGATGATAGTTACAAGGTATTTGTGTGTGTGTGAGTGTGTTCAAGGGAAAGGGAGAGTGATAGTGAGAGAGAGAGAGATGGCAAGAACGAGCGAGAGAGAGAGAGAGATGTAAAGAAATAGCTATCTGTGTAAAGAATGAAAACAATGATATGAGGTTAGAATTAAATGTGTGTCTGTGAGTGGGCGTGTTTGTGTGTGCCTTAGAGAGAGAGAGAGAGAGAGCGAGAGAACAACGAACGTGTATTTGTGGGTCTTCGATGGGCCCCGACAACACTGATTCCCCAGAAAATAACCCTCGGGATACATACAGTATGTCTTGTCTGTCCTCGGCCGGGCTGAGCTTATTTTCTTTAGGGGGGCCCACCTCGTATTATTTTTCTCTCTCTCCCTCTCTCTCTGGGTTGTATTCATTCGGTCCCATTCAGCCTACTGTTTTAAAACGTTTATTCCCATCCAGTTGTCCATATTTTCCTGGCGAGCGGTAGCTAGCCAGCATATTTGTTTAAATGTTTTTGACAGAAGGCTAAATTTGTAAATTTTTCGATAGAAAAATTTCCCCGACGAAGCCGGATTTCTCCATACAATGCTGGCTCTCTATCGCTCGCAGGATGATATCGACACCTGGATGGGGATAAACATCTTGAAACAGTTAGCTGAATGGGGCCGAAAGGATGCAAGCCAGAAAAAGAGAGAAAAGAAGAGAAAATATGCAGGTCACCACCCTTAACCCAATTAGACTAGGAAATAAACCTTACCTTAGCAGAGGAAACCATTATATTCTAACCAGTTTCACTAACAAATACCACCCTCTTTTGTGGTAGGTTGTAATTCAAATGGCAGCAATAACAAATACGAAAGTTTATGCATACCCAAATATACACAGGTTTAATTTCATACTGCGCAGTGTAAAATTCGTGTGTTCAATTTATTGCACACACAGAGAACCAATATTTAACTCTGTCAGTATACCTGTATGGATTAATTTATTTCGTACTGGTTATTATAAGCCAATTTTATTAAGCTTAGAAAGGACACTTTTGTTGTTAAAGGGTTAATAATATTAAGTTTACCCCTTAGATTCATTTAAGTTCCTTCGAAAGCTATATACAATCTCCGAATGATACCCAGACTAATAAATAATCATCCTGACATTGAAAACAAGTTAATCACATAATAGAGAGATTCAATATTGTGACATTACCTGAGAACACATTTATAAAAGGCATTGAAAATATACCGGTATGCAAAATACCCCCAAAAAAGTGTTGAATTGGTATTCAAAACTAGTACATACTGATTAAAAAACAGTTCCTTTACAATAGTATGCGTTCTATTTTGTACGTATGAATTTCATAGTGTGCAATACCCTATACCAGTTTACCATACGAATTCTGTACCTCTGTGATTTTCCATGTATGAAGATAAAGTTTTGTCAGTGGCTTACGAATATAGCCCAATATGCGGTAGGTAATTAATCTGACCAATACACCTCTTCTCACACTCGTAAATCATTTACAATATTAATATTCTTTCCAAATTAAATTCACAGAACAAGCGTGTCAGAACTGTTACCTAAGATGTGTACAACCTTAAGGGGGGTCATCTGCCTTTGTTTCTCTCCTGTTAAATTTCTCTCTTTCTCTGGCTTGTATCCATTCGGCTCCATTCAGCCTACTGTTTTAAGACGTTTATCCCCATCCAGGTGTCGGTATCTTCCAATATATGGAGAAATCCGGCTTCGCCGGAGAATTTGTTCTATCGAATAATGTAAAAATTTAGCCTGCTGTCAGAAACATTTTTAATAATATGCTGGCTCACTACCGCTCGCCGGGACAAAATCGATACCTGGATGGGGATAAACGTCTTAAAACTGTCGACTGAATGGGGCCGAATGGATACAAGCCAAAGAGAGAGAGAGAGAGAGAAAGAGAAAAAAAGGTGAGGTGGGCTCCTTTAAATATTCACCTCTATAACTCCCAAACGACTAGAGTAATCGAGTCAATATGTCTACCTCTTCGGAAGGGCCAGCCAGGGAATAGGTGTGGGATTTTACAGCCCTTTGTTCTAACCTTTTTTTAGTTACACAGCTTTTGGGAAGGGTCAGCCCGGGAATATGTGTGGGATTTTACAGCCCTTTGGTCTAGCCTTTTTTTAGTTACACAGGTTAGGGTTCACAATTTCTGGACTACCTAATTGAAACAGAGTATAGTTAACCTAGCCGAGTTCGACCTGGTGTAATGTATTCCAACTTATGCTACTAAACAGGTAAAACAATACCAATGGAGCAGTTCTGTCTGTATGTAGAGAGCTAATCAGTCAAGATGTGGTGCTGCCATATATATGGAATGGTAAGAACTGGGTTGCATAAAATGGACTAGCGTCTGGGCTCCTTCCTTTGTCTTATTTGAAGCTGGAATTATGCTGTGTATTTCCTTTCATAATACCAAGTCAAATTCTGATACATATTATAGTTTGAAATTATGTTTCGTATTAGGGTTTTCCTTTATAATCAATAACGTGGCTAATATTATCTTGCTTGATGTTGGAAATATGGTGTGTATTTCGTTTCCCATTTTTACAAAATGTGTTTTATGATATGTTTTTTCAGTTAGGTTGGTAATATAATGGACTACCGTATGCCATTCACATTACAGCATCATACCAAATTTGGTATATATATATATATATATATATATATCTGCCTTCTTACCTTTCTCTCTTGGCACCCATGTTTACCAGACAGCCCAGACAATCATCATCGACAATATGAAGAACAACGACAACAACCAAAGCAACATCAATATATCATTATCATATCATATGAGCCCAATACAATGATAACATCATTGGTCGAACACAACTATAATATATATTACACGTCTATCGTCTATATATATTACCTAACTACATCATCAACAACAAATTGACTTGATATCACCTGTAATTAAACTTGCATTGTGAAGTCCTAGTGAGACAAGCCGGAGAATCCAGCTATTTCCCACAATCACCTCCTCCTCCTATCCATTTCACTACTCTAAACAAATATACTACTCTTCTGTCCAGTATTGTAAACCAAAAGAAACAAAATAATAATACAAGATATGTTTGTATTGGCTCTCACTCTCTCAACTTTGAAGGAGACACATGATAAATGCAGCTTTGCCGTTATATCCATTATACACACATAGAACAAATACGCACCCAATCACCTATTTCTTCTGCATAAATAGAACAACAACCTGACTTGATACCAACCCTAATTAAACTGTCAATGTGAACTCCTAGTGAGACAAGACAGCGAACAATGCCTGGCACCGGTCACTCAGGCAGGCATCTGTAGGGAGAATTAAGGTCTAGTTATCTCTGCCGACGAATTTTGAGGAGGTTATTGTTTTACATCCGTGTGTCCGTCTGTTTATCTGTACACACGGTTTCTCCAAGGTTATTAACTGACTTTCACGAACTTTGATGGGTAGATAGGCTTTTCGACAAGGAAGAAGTGCTTCCATTTAGGAGGCGATCGGTGCAGGGCATACCTCCGCCAGCGTAAGCGGAGAGTGCCCCTTTAGTTACATAAGCGTATACTCAGGGATCTTTCTCTGCAACTTTTGGTACGGCACCTTTTCTCCCTTTGATTGTGTCAAATTAAGTGCCAACATCGTAACTGTAGTGCTTAAGTAATAAGTGGGCATTATAACTTATGATTGTCTACTTTTAAGTAATACAATACAGTTAAGATATTGTGGTATCGAGTAATAAGCTGTTCATTGGTTTATTATGAATCTCATCTTGCAGTAACTTCAGGTATTGTTGAGTAACTAGGCTTGGCCTGGAAGCTTTTGAAATCAAGGGTAATTCGGCTTTGCCTGTCTTCTAGAGTGTGTTCGAAAGTGCCATGCAGTTGAAATTCTGTAGTGTTTGTCCGTTTTAACATATACCGGTATTTTATATACGAGTACAACAAGGAGGCTGATATTATTCGTCCAATACAATGACGCCTATCTTTGTGTAAATTGTTGAAATCATTAGATGGCTATATTAAATTTGTGAAGTCATGTGGAAGTCATCAAATGTATTTATTTAAAAATAGTTTTTTCTGAAGTTGAATAACATAAATGAAACACGCCTAAGTCACAAAATGCCAAAAGTTACAGTATATCAGACTGAATTGAATCATCTCATTAATTCGTTACAACATATTTTCATGTCTGAGGTTAATTTAATCTTGTAGACAGTATAATTATGATGTACCAAAACTAGTGAACTACATAGGATGCCTGGTGTGCAGTAAACAAGGTGTCCGCCACTCTCCCCGGTATTGACAACCTCTCCGCCTCCTCCCAGACACTGATTGACGCCGGATACAATAGTCAAGGAAACTGCTGTGCCCGCCCGCTGCCGCCTGAGTTACGAGCGACATTAGTTTGATTTACGACTCATAGATGGCGCTGAGTCACGTGTTCCTCCCGGGGGACCAGGGGCAGACGGGGATTTAGGGGAGCATCTGTGACTGAATTTAACTGTTGCTGAGGGAATGGACGCTGGCCAAGAGGTTAGAGTAAGGAATGGGCTTGAAGGCAGTCACTCGGCCGTTTTTTTCTGGTAAATCCTCTCTTTCATGTATATACCGATATGGTATATATATATATATATATATATATATATATATATATATATATATATATATATATATATATATATACAATATGTGTATGTATGTGTGTGTGTGTGTGTGTGTGTGTTTGTATAATTGTGTGATACCTGTTTTACGTTTTCAGAAGTTATGTAAATCACAGTAAAGTATCGGTCTTTAAAAGAGGTTTTTGTTCCATATAGGCTCTAACGATGATACAAGAATCGTATCCGAATGTAAGCAAATAAATCAAGACGTGGTTACCAGCTGGTGTTTATCTTCTTCATAGTTCTGCACTTCCCACGGACAAGATCACTAGCTGATATACAGTATATACATATATATGAGTGAGTGTGTTTGTGCGACATGGATTAAGTAAATATGTTAGTTATCTGAATTAAATATGCTAATCAGTCAGAGGAGAAGATTAGCAAACATTGAATATATATTATGAAACGACTATGCGTGTGTGCATGTTATTTTTGTTCTTCTTGATATTAATTAGACCATTAAAGAAGTTGAATGTTTTCTTAGAATCGACTATAAGGCCCTTGAGATACTAACTCTTTAATGTAGCTTAAAATTAATGTTATTATCCCAACGTCCCAATTACGGATTATAATCAATAGTACCTTTAATTTCCTTCGATCTCTGCAGCAGAAAGATTTGTGTCATGGTAGAATATTTCCACTCCTTATATGCAGGGGTTTCACAAGAGTCAGTGTTAAGTTCGAATATATATATATGTTACATTAATGACTGCATGTTTCTTATTTAGTATACCTTGCATTCCTAAGCAGATGATTCAACATTCCGTGAATCATTCACATTTGGTAATGTTTTCACAAAATTATGTGTAGCCAATTCCCAATTCAACACAAGCCTTTTTAAATAATTGCAATCAAAACTATTGAATGGAGCCAAAATTATGCAGTTTAGTTTAATGAAAATATAACCAAATTTATTCAGTTAGTCAATAGATAAAATTCCCACGAACCCTATATCACATTCAATCAAATTAATTCCCATTTCTAAGTTTGATATCTCATATTAAACAACAAACGTAGACTTCTTTATGGCATTCGTGATTGGTTCAGTTAAAAGCAGAGGTTTATTATTTACAAAAGTCATGTGCGCTCACAAATAGAATATAGCTCTCCTATTAGGGGTAGGTGTTGGGAGGTGACACTGAAACAGCTAGATGGAAATTCAAAGTTAAGCGGCAAGAATTATCAGTAATTCACCAAGTACAAATGAATGTCTTCACTTAATTCTACTGAAGTTGGCAACATGATCACGTACCAAGGAAATCGATAAAGCGCACGAATCAGGATAACAACTTTTACCTGTTTTCTACCGGCAAATTTATCAATTATTTTCCAGAAATATCATAGAAACATGTACTATATTGTAAATGTTCAGATGAACTTGCATCTGTTGTGCCATCTCTTCACATATTTCCGCGAGGTACTACAGCTTCTGTCAGTGCCCATGATAGGACGATCACTCCTCTACAGTACAGAACTTTTGTTTTTCAAAATTAATTTATACCTCAAACTAAGTCTCTCTGAAAATCACTTTCTTTGGATAACTTTCCACCTCTGTTTCATCAAGAAAAGCTCAAAACTAATTGCTGGAAAATGCTCATGAATAGAAGATGCCGTTACTGTAGGTGTATGGACTTGATTATTTGTTATCAGCTTTGTGTATTTCTGTCAGATATGCTCTTACATGCAATAGTATCTCACTCTCACATGCACTCTCTCTCTCTCTCTCTATCATAGGAGCACATGCCACTCATACATGCCCCCCCCCCCCCTTGTTAAACCCCTCAATACCCTCATCCTGCTGTAGACTTACGTTCTAATACCAAACACCGCTGTAGATAATACATCCAGAACCAGAAACAGAACAAAACAATAATAGGCTAGTAACAACTACCACACAAATCATTGTTGTCAAGGCTTCCACAAATAAAAGATCCATTACACTTTTAAAATGATAATAAGGATGCATTTTAATTCCAGAAGTCTACGATATTGGAGAAACGGACTAAGACTTAACCCAAAGAGCTCGTAATTGAGGTAGTCAAAAGTGCTGTTCATGCGCAATTAAACCCTTCGATTCTGACAGAATTTGTTATATTTACTACATAAAGCAATATTTCTTCTCCATGTGCGTATATTTTACTTATATGATGAACATATGAACAGTGAAGTGTGATAAAAGAAGTGAGAACAGCAATTGGGTGGTAGAAAACGTATATTTTCGCTGGGTGGTCGTATTCTGGGGCGCCTGGGCTCGAGATATACATCTACCCTCTGCAACGTCTCGCAAGGTACTGAGCGGCTTCTGTGAGGCCTATCGCATACGCTATACAGATACTTTCGTTAGGCTTATCGTGCTTGCCGGGTTAAGTTATTAACCTGAGGAATGTGCGAATTAGTTACCTTTGATTCTGACATAATTGGTTATATTTACCATATAAAGCATTATTTCTGTTCCATGTGCGTATAGCTTACTTGTATTATGAACATGTGAACAGTGAAGACCGGAAAATAGTTGTAAACAGCAAATATATGTTGAAAAACTTATATTTGTGGAGGGAGGGGGTGGATGGAGGCGAGAGAGAGAGAGAGAGCAACATAGGTGTGCTTCCTGGGCCTGTTGTTGTACATGCATGTGATGGGAAGGAGGAAGTGTGGAAGACCATGACGCATCATATTTTGTAAGGAAGGAATTCTGAACATAAGAGGAATATTAAACTATAATTGAGGAAGAGGGCAGTTGGGGTGGGGGGGGGGGGGGACACATGTTGGGGAGAAGAAGGAGGTAGTGGAGGGGAAATATCCTACCTAATCACATATTGCTTCCACTTGAGTGCCTGTGGGGCATTTTTTCTTTTTGATTTGGCTTTATTCTGTGAGGACTATTGCATTTACTATACAGACACTTCCATGAGGCTTATCGACCTCCTCGGGTTAAATGAAGAAAAATAGCGATAACACAAATTTATCTTGACACCAACAATAATGATTTCATACACGAATACCAAATTAAGTCCTACAAACTCAATTATATAGACAAAATTAGTAAGAGAGGAGGTGGTGTCGAACTCTAAATAAAATAAAATATATGTACACTCAATGATCAAACTTCTTTGAATATCTCTGAACTGTTATGTGTCTTGATTAAAAACAAAGACATGGAGATTGATATTGTAGTCAAATACTGGTGCCCAACATATACCAGCGAAGAGGAATTAGCTCTATATACGATAATTTACAAAAATCTCTATCAACACAAGAAACCCCGATCATAGGCGATTTTAATCACCCCTATATTCAATGGGGACAAGTAAATGGATCTGGATTTGCATCAGGAAAAATTACCATGTTTATTAAGGATAAATGTCTACATAATTTAGTCCAGATACCCACAAAGGGAAGATGATATTTTAGACCTAATAACCACGACCCACGAAAATTTAGTTTCTAACCTGGAAGTTGAGAAATTAGTATCTGGCTGTGCCCAGAATACTATCAGGTTCCAGCTTAAGGGAGGTGACCTGTTTTTGGTCTGTCCTTTTCTATCTTTCTCTGGCTTGTATCCATTTGACCCCATTCAGCCTACTGTTTTTTAGACGTTTATCCCCATCCAGGTGTCAATTTTGTACTGGTGAGCAGTAGCGAGCCAGCATATTTTTTATTTTTGTTTGACAGCAGGCTAAATTTGTACATTTTTCGATAGAAAAATTTCTCCGGCAAAGCCGGATTTCTTCATATAATGCTGACTCGCTATCGCTCGCTAGGAAGAAATAGACACCTAGATGGGGATAAAAGTCTTAAAATAGTTGGTTGAATTGGGCCGAATGGATACAAGCCAGAGAAAGAGAAAAGGACAGAAATAAAAAAAAACAGGTCATCCCCCTTAACACGTCGCATACAAACAGTATTTGCAAAACTTGTATTCCCAATTATATTATGGCGGAGTTTAACAGAATCAAATATTAATTAAAAACATTAATTTTCATCTTGAAGGAGTCACCAACATTGAAGATATATATGAATTATTTGGTTTATGTTAATGAAGGAGGCAAAAGGTAAAGCTGCCTGTAACAAGTGTCTCACCCGAAGTTAAAAGAGTGACAGAGAGCCAAATGTATGGTACATTAGAGTCAAAATGCCTGGCCACACGAAGTTTAAAGCAGACTAAGTCATAAGATGAAGGAAATATTGATTGGGGGAGAGAGTTCCAGAGTTCAGTTTGTTAATTCTTAGGTCAGAGAGCTGGACAGAATAGAAGTGGGATTGTGTTGAAAGGCAGGTCCCTTCCAGCCGCCGTAAGGGAGGGAGTATGCAATGAGAGAGCTCTGAAGAACGCTGCTTGTTGTAATAGCGATAAAAGAGTGAACAAAATGAAACATTGTAGGTGAAAGTGGAAGGAAAGGATAATAAAACTGAATGCACTCCCTCCCCATTGTTCGCTCCCTCCAGCAATATTTCGATCATTGGGGATATTACAGAGACCAATAATTGAGCAGGGCAATACCCAGGGGAGGCCCCTTAGGCATGTCATAAGGAGTTGCTGGAACTCCGGTTTTATTTGTCTGGCTTCCCCTACTGTTTCCTTTTGTGTCTCGACTACACAGACAAAGACTCGCAGTTATCTTGGAGGGATCGGACAATTTGTGCGGCCAGTGTATCTACGTAGATTCGTGTAAACATTCTCTCTCTCTCTCTCTCTCTCTCTCTCTCTCTCTCTCTCTCTCTCTCTCTCTCTCTCTCTCTCTCTCTCTCTCTCTCTCTCTTTTCTATACCTTACTCCCTCTCTCACCTTATTTCACGCCCTGCCTGGCTATTCTCCCGTATATCTTTCTCTCCATCTCCCCCTCTCTCTTATATTACTGTCTCCCATTCTGACACTCTCTCCATCTTCTCCCTGTTTACATATCGTTCATTCTCACTTGCTTCATGTTCCTAGTTTGTATTATTTCGTTCGTCTTTTTCGTGCCTTCTGAAATATACAGCTGTACGCATTATTAATGTTACAGTCATTTGAATTTGTTTGAACATTTAACCCCCTCTGTACCGGCGACGTCTTTGTAATTCTATTATGGCTATATTCAGACGATTTTGTGCAGTTTAAGAAGGATCTGTGTTAGTAAAAAGGGTTAAGTTAGATAGTTTGAAGCCTGTGTCTTGCTTGAGGCCATATTAAGCTGAGTCAAATCATATACAAATAGCTAGAATATAAGTAAAATAACATTGCCGGTACAGAAGGGGTTAAGGGGAGATGGATCGTATATCTGGGTCCCCTTCTCCGTCATGTTTAGCCACATTAGTGTTTAGATTGTATGACGTTCGGCCCATTAGTTTGGCGATTTTAAGATATTTCGCTCCATTTCTTTGGCAATATTAAGATTTGTTCGTGTTATTTAGGTGTCGATTATTTTCCTGGCGTGCGGTAGCGAGCCTGTAATTCATATTTATTCACCAACTCACCACTTAACTTGGAAATATACCTAATTAAATCAGTGCAACTAAAGAGGAACCGGCCTTCAACCTGGACATATAATTATCTTGAAGGTGGGTCTTCGGGAGGTGTTTGTTTAAGGGGAGATATCCACTTGAGGGATTTTTCTTTTTTCTTGACTCCTTTCTCCCTCATGTTTAGCCCCATTGTTTTCCTAATGTTAAGACGTTCGCCCCATTATCTTGACGATTTTAAGAACTTTCAACCCATTTCTGTCAATTTTAAGACCTTTCGTGCCATTTAGGTGTCGATTTTATCCTGGCGAGCGATAGCGAGCCTGTAATTTAAGAGGGACCGGCTTTCAGCCGGGACATTTTTCTACCGAAAAATTTACAAATTTATCTTGAAAGGGGCTCAAGGGGGTGTAATATTAAGCTTGAAGGATATCTACGGACCAAACGAAAAACCTCCCCTTAAGCTTGATGGAGATCTAGGAAGGAAACTAGAAACTAAATATGTAAATGAACAAATCGACCAAAAGGTGAATCATCCCCCCTTAAAGCCAAGCTCTGAACTATCAAGGATATAACAGGTATAGTAATGTCTCGTTCGTGCCCAACAGATATTCAAATGGATACGTCGCTATTTACCCAGTCAGTACCGGCGACGTCCTTTTCATTATATTCTGGCATCTATTAGACGATTGTATTCATCTTGGGATGGACGTCTACCCATTAAAAGGCTACAGACTCTCAAATCATCCTTTTAGCTACCATACATCCTTCCAAAGCTTCATAAAATCGTCTAAATGTAGCTGAAAACAAATACAAATAACGTCATCGGTACAGTAAGGGTTAATGTTCACGACGGTACACAAATGGCCAAGCATCTTCCCTACACAGCGGTTTATCGAAATAATTCAAATTGTATCATAATATAATTGTAACACGGAAAATTGTCCAGAAATTCCTTACCACGACCGTAAATCTGTATTTATTCTTACCTGAGACATTCTAAGAACATCATCGAACATATCTCAATAATTAAAATGCTTCGGAATTAGACTAAGCTCGACTGATTTTCAAGCATTTGGTGGCAGTGCAGTGAAATATAGTGCACAGTTTATGGAACAAGTTATATAAGCATATTATATAAAAAGAAAAATTATCTGTAAGTACATAATCTAAGTCAGATTTTTCTCACCTTTAATATTCAATGGCTCTAATTTATCATATTTTAGTGCACCTGCGACGCGTGCAGGTGGTTGTACTGTACTCTGAAATATTCATTGAAGCTTTCTCGAACGGAATTAAAATGTTTTGTCATGACTTGACAGTATTTGTTTAGTCTTGGTTGAACATTACGTTTTCTTTATTTAAATCGATCCAGTAGGATGATAAATTACCTTCCTAATATACAGTTTAAAGATTACATTCATACATTATAGTATCCATAATAATGTTCTGGTATTTATCTCCGCTACTTCCTCGACGATATGCAACTCAACTCTGCTCCATGTATTTACTGCAACTATTGTATATTAAGGTAATTTGTTTCTTTGTATCTTGTTCTATAGCTTTTATCGTCACAGTCAGAAACACTTTTTTATTTTATGTTTGTTCCGGTATGTGAATTTTTGGGGTTCGTTTAATCACTTCGGGGATAATAAAAATGAAATGAAACTGAGTATAGGCAATTTGAAGCATTCTGTTCCTCAGATCTCAGATATTTTCATATTATGGTTTCTCTCCCATTATAAAGTTCTCCATAATATATGTATGTACCGACATTTCTTCAATCAATCTCTATTTGGGCAATTTCCATCAAATAAATATGCATGTGCCATTATTTGTGAGTCGGGGCATCATATGGAATAACCATTTACGGATTAACGGCATTAACTGATACACCCTTTTACCGAAGAGAGTGCATCGATATCAAATAATAATAGTAACAAAATAATAATAAAAATAATAATAATAATTAATGTCGTTACTGTGATTACTGATGACACTACTGGTAACAACACAAGAAAAGCGTATGTTAAGTTTAATTTACTATAATTCTTGAGGATTTTCATGTTTCTCATGTTGTTTGTTATATAATAATCATATTGATATTGTGAAGCAATGTTTAAATATAGAAGCCAATGCACCTTGGATGAGTGATTGGCCTATGTATCATAGTCACACACACACACACACACTCATTCACTCTCTCTCTCTCTCTCTCTCTCTCTCAGCTATCTACCTGAATTGGCTTCGTTCTTCACTTATTCCAATATACATGTTTGTCTATTTGTTTGTGATTATCAGGTTAATGATTTTCAAGTTAGCTCATATATATTTAATGCTCTCATTGCTAGTGAAACTTAGTCAGAAACAAATTTATTATTCCTAGAGCTGAAACCTGAAGGCCATACTTTTTACCCAGAAATATGGTAGTGAGCCTGAACAGAGCGAGATGTGCACTTTGGCAGGAAGGTAAGGTATTCCTAAAGAAGCATGCTATTCTCTACCTATTATCAGTAAGCAATAGAGGCTAACATAATTTTAGATTATGCAGTGGAGGGTGAGGGGAGAGAGTAGCTTAGCCGGACACACAGGATAATCGACTTTATATATTACCAGCAATATATAGGAATTTGGTATAACGTTTAAGAACGTTTGCTAATTGTTCTAAATAACATCAATAGTAAATGTTTGAGCAATACAGTGGCCTCAGTTTAAAGGACATAAGTAACTGTGTTATTTGTTGATTTACAGATCTAAATAACTTCACGTCCTTAATATAACATATGTTCGGTTGTTATAATCTGCAATATATAAAATTGCTACTCCTAATCAAATATAATAATAAACAATTCGCCCCGTTTGGGTTAGTAGTCCTGCTGCAGATATCTGTGTACTCATGACTCAGTCTTCCCTACTTACATTATATTTGGCAAACATCATGATCAATGTAAGCAATAATACTCTAACCATGACTTTACGGAAAGTCGAGATCTGATCCAACTTACATACGACATTTTGAATACACTTGAATGTAGACAAATTAGATTAAATCTTGACATATTTAAGTAGTCAAAATGTCGACAAATTAAACTCCATATATACCGAATCATCATCTGATGACCTTATGAGATATAGGTCCATTAGCTATGCTTACAAAACCACAGCCTTCGGATGTGATATACATAGGTTTTTGTATATCAAAACCATTAATCCATCTATGTCGGATGTTCCTAAACATGGCACTTAATTAGTACTAGCCTTTATCAAGTAAATTTAAGTATATCTTATATAAGATTATACAAAAGAGTTTGGCCATTTTGTTTTAAACTTGTATGCACTCCTGAGGTAGATAAATATATATAATATGTGTGCGAGTGTGATTTCCCAGATTGGTCTGACATTTGAAACCAAATTGCCTGAGTATGATTTAGTCTACGTGAACTGATCATTTAACTATCATAAACGAAACGACTTCATATTATTAAGAACATGGTGACCCCCCCCCCTTCAATTATAAAATATTATTCGTGTATTGACAGGTACAGATCTTTAATTAATCAGTGATTGAACAATTTCCCTCAAGTAAATAATTATGCATGTGCCATTATTTGTAGACATTGGTATTATATGTAATAATCATTTATTGATTAATTAACGCCATTGACTGATGCACCTATTTACCATGGAACATCAGCAAAGATATCGTGTCGGAAATAGGGCAAGAATTCCCACTGTATGGCAATCGGGCCTATCATGTAACAACAGCTCGGCTTACTGTATCTCAAGAAATATTTCGTTGACATACATGGATTAGCCATTTTTGTACAGGCGATGTCTTTATCATATTTTCCTAGCTATATTTAGACGATTTAATGAAGCTTAGGGAAGATGTATGGCAGCTACAAGGATTAGCCTAATTGAGATAGTCTGAAACCATTTACTGGGTAAACGTCCTTAAGGGGGGTGACCTGCTTTTTGTTATTTCTGTCCTTTTCTCTTTTTTTCTGGCTTATATCCATTCGGCCCCATTCTGCCAACTAATTTAAGACGTTTATCCCCATCTAGGTGTCGATTTCTTCCTGGCGAGCGATAGCGAGCCAGCATTATATGAAGAAATCCGGCTTCGCCGGAGAAATTTTCTATCGAAAAATGTACAACAAATTTAGCCTGTTGTCAAACAAAAATTAAAAATATGCTAGTTCGCTACCGCTCACCAGTAAAAAATTGACACCTGAATGGGGATAAACGTCTTAAAACAGTAGGCTGAATGGGGACAGATAGAAAAGGACAAAACAAGAACAGGTCACCCCCCTTAAGCTGAAATAAATCGCCTTATAGTTGACAGAGTATAATACAAAGGAATGTCACCGGTATTGAATGGGTTTAGCAAAAAACATAAATATGCAAAACTCATCACGCACTCATAACACACTAAAACACAACATGTATAACCTGACTGACTCTTCCCAAATGTTAGAATTATTAGCTTGATTACTCTAGTATTTTGTTTAGTTATAGAGCTTAGAGGTCAAGATTGCTGGCATACTTGAATTGAATGAACCATAGCCATAGCCGATTAGAAACACGTGAGGAATGTCAAAGTAAATTATGTGAACTTTAAATTATACAGTGTATGGGCAAGATTTTCGGAACTCTGGTGATTTTGACAGGCTATGAAGGAGAGGACTAATTGTCAAGCAATAGCGTAACCAACGACTTCCTTCCCTGATCTATAATAGTATGCGAGATTTTAGATTTGTTGATCCTATGTTTTAACCCTTACTGTACCGGCGACGTCTTTTGTATATTTCTCTAGCTATATATAGACGATGTTGTGCTGCTTAAGAAGGATCTGTGGTGGCAAAACCGGTTAAGGGGAGATTTCCACTTGAGGGACTTTTTTCTTGACCCCTTTCTCCCTCATGTCTAGCCCCATTACTTTTGAGATTTTAAGACGTTTGTCCCATTAGTTTGGTGATTTTAAGAATTTCCGCCCCATTCTGTCAATTTTAAGACCTTTCGTGCCATTTAGGTGTCGATTTTATCCTGGCGAGCGATAGCGACCCTGTAATTTAAGAGTAACCGGCCTTCGGCCGGGAAATTTTTCTACCGAAAAATGTACAAATTTATCTTGAAAGGGGGTGAAATTTTAAGATTGCTGGAGGAGTAGGAAACAAACTAATAACCTCCCCTTAAGTGAGATAGTGCTAAGCCTGTTGGAATCCCTTTTTAGACTGAATAAAATCGCCTAATAGTAGCTAGTATAAAGTTAAAAGGACGTTACCGGTACTAAATGGTTTAACTCTATTATTATGTTAACTGATGTGTTTGTATATATTTCGTATCCAACTAGGAATTAAGACTAATATAGTACAATCATATATCTTTTCTAAATGTCCCAGAAATTCCATGTCAGATTTTTCGTGATGTTTGGAGATTTCTTCACAAACACAATTTACGGTTTGTGATTGACAGATTGATGGTTGGCGTACTATGAGCTATTTTATTATTGATATTTTGTTTAGTTAGGTTAGCTACAGCGTATATATACCTTCAGAAGGATCTATTTGATGATTATTTTTAGATATTAGTTATTTATGCCTCTCTCTCTCTCTCTCTCTCTCTCTCTCTCTCTCTCTCTCTCTCTCTCTCTCTCTCTCTCTCTCTCTCTCTCTCTCTCTCTCTCTCTCTCTCTCTCGGTAATCATAGGGGAGGGCTGGTGGGGGTAAGGGAGGGAAGTGATCATGGCTTAATTACTCGGAAAGGGGTAAGAGAGAGAGAGAGACAGAGAGAGAGAGAGAGAGAGAGAGAGAGAGAGAGAGAGAGAGAGAGAGAGAGAGAGAGAGACATTCAAAATCAAATAAATTCCACTAAAAGGCGGTTATCCTTTACAAATCCATTTAAAATATTAATATATTAAAATAATACAAAATTATGGTTGGATACAAAACTATCACAAAGCAATGCACTTGTACTGCTAAAATAGCGGTAGCTTATGTAATAAATGTGTTGCTTAAAAGGAAGCTTGTAAGAGTATAAAATCAAGTACAAACTAGCATATGTAATAATGGATGGCAGTTTTCTCCACATCTTTGGTCCTATATCATACTTCTAGCTCAACATCTGTTTTAGACCTAGCTAAATAGAGACAATGTTGTGTTCTGGTTCTACTATTGGGTATATCACAAACAGTAGGACATGTTTTTAAACCATGTAAGATAGAAACTGCCCTATAACTGAAGTACAACACAGGTGTTCAACCTATGATTTTCTTTTACTCTTATCCACAGTTATTCAATTATCAGTGTTGCACGATCACAATTCTTTGCACAACCTATGCCAATGAAAATGCCTTAACATTTTCGGAATTTAGTATTAGACCATTGCTTAAAATATATGTCTTGATCCTTAGGAATGTTTCTTAGGAATGTATTGTGAATGAGACAAATAAGTCCATCTATGTTACCGATGCACAGACACTGAATATCATCAGTATATTGTACCAACAGACAGTTCTCAAATTTTCCAAATACGTCATTAAAAATAATATTTTATAGAATTGGGCCCAAGATTGAACCTTGCGGGACTTCATAAGCTATGTTTTATATGTTAGACGCTAAATGTTTGATTAAGACAGATTGAGCTATATTACTTAGGTAACTGTCAAACCAGAAAGGATAAATTTTTAGCTTGATACATTTACTTATAAGAATTCTGTAGTGTTTGTGTCGTCGAACGCTTTCGATAGATAACACAGAGTAGGGGAGTAGGGGAGGTGTGGCAGAGTGGTCTTGCCACTGGACTGGTAATCCAATGGACCCGGGTTCGAATCCCAATATGTCAATGGGAAGATATTATTGGGATGGAATTTGTGCTGTACCTAGTTTCTGTGCATTACCACAGCACACCGAAATGCCAAAACAAAGTACCCTCATTGTTCCCTGATTAAATAGCACTGTATGAATATTCCCATATTCAAAATATGCTACAGGGGGGCAATGCCTAGTGAGTTAATTGCTCAATAGGTGGCGTTCTGATAGTGAGGGTCCGAGACTGTGAGGCGCAGGGGAGAAGCAGCTTCAGAGATGGAGTTGGGATCTGGCCGTGAATGGGTGCTTCTCATGTCTCGCTCCCTAGGCTGTAACAAGACCTCACGGGCCTCACCGTGTTCATCGGTAGAGTGTAAAGGCTATCAGCCTATGCCCGAGAGGGAGTAGTTGGAATATAGAACAAAAATAAAAAGTACAGATACTTTCTTCTGGTCCATATTATTGTAAATTGTATCCGTAACAACAGTGAGAACAGTCTCGGTAGAAAATATAGGCCTGAAACCATGCTGACTGTTTGATAAGAGCGTTCTTGATGCTAAGTAGTGTAGCAGGTGATTGACAATTATTTGTTCGTATATTTTTGGGACTGCAGGAAGTAGTGAAATTGGCCGGAAATTGCTTGCATTGTCAATATAATGTTTATAGATCAGCACATATCACTTGGGCATGCTTCCTAGCAGTGGGAAACACATATTTAACTATAGAGATATTAACTATACAAGTAAGATAAAATGCTATTATACACAATGTGTCTTTAACAAATCTTAATGGAATGTCTGACCCGACAGAGCTAGTGTCATTTAGGTATTTTACAGTTAATATTATAATATTTATGTCAACAGGTTAAGGTCTAATATTTTCACCAGCCACAGAGGTAACATTAACCCTTTCACGTTTTTATGACGCAGAGGTTGCCAGATTAGCAATAATAAATAGAGTTCTCTCACTCTTATAATTACCTCTCCAAAATTAGATTTCTGCCCACAGCTAACTCAAAGACAACTGCAGAGGTTGAAGTAATTAAGCTAAAGGTTTCTAAATACCCCTGATGGTAACAAAGGCTTTAAAGTATCCCTAATAGGTTCAAAATTGCGTCAAGAACGTGATAAGGTTAATATAATGATTTGTAGTCTCGTTTTTACCTTGGAGCATATTCTGTTGTTTTCCATAAGTAGTTTTACCCACACTTGCGTTATATGTATTAAATTCCTCTACTTTAACTTTCGATAAATCAGAACGCAATTCACTATATTTACTTTTGATATTAGGAACAATTTCCCGAATAAGTGTCCAGGTTGCAGCGGTATTACCTCTACAGTTATATATTTGATTAGTGTACTATAAATATTTAGCTTTACCAATGAGAGTTGTAACTGGTGTTTCTCTCTTTTATACTCTTGTTAAATTGAAGGGACGATTACTTTATTTCTCCGTGCTTTGTTTTTGTTTTTACCAAAATAGCTTAAGGGGGGTGACCTGCTTTTTTTAGTTTTCTCCTTTTCTCTCTTTCTCTGGCTTGTATCCATTCGGCCCCATTCAGCCAATTATTTTAAGAAATTTATCCCCATCTGGGTGTCAATTTCTTCCTGGCGAGCGATAGCGAGCCAGCATTATATGAAGAAATCCGGCTTCGCCGGAGACATTTGTCTATCGAAAAATGTACAAATTTAGCCTGCTGTCAAACAAAAATAAAAAATATGCTGGTTCGCTTCCGCTCACCAGTAAAAAATTGACACCTGGATGGGGATAAACGTCTTAAAACAATAGGCTGAATGGGGCCAAATGGATACAAGCCAGATAAAGATAGAAAAGGACAGAACAAAAACAGGTCACCCCCTTAACGTATGTTTCCACTCGCCCATGGTGCAAACGGTCTTCCAATTACTTTGGTGACAATTGGGCATTTTAAATAAAACAACATTATCCCATTAATTTGAACTAGCTCATTTGTGTTTTTGTTCAGTTAAAAGTGTGAATTTTGTGTTTTGTCTGTGTTTGTTCGCTGTTTTGTCTTGTGTTTTGTGTTTTCCTGTTCTTGCTCTGTCTTGAGTCGGCCACCCCCAAGAAAATAAAAAATAAAAATAAAAAAAATAAAATAGAGGAAAAAAAATAAAAAAAAAATAGGAAAAGTGGGGATTGGGCCTGACCTTATAAATAGATAGATAGATAGATAGATAGATACAAGTATTTAAGGCATTCATATTATCACCAACCCACCAATTAACTTACAAATAAACCTAATTAATGAAATCAATGGAACTAATGAATACATGTGGTACTCTAAGGATATCAGATTAATTCAGTGCTAGTATTGAACAAACAGTGTCTTGGCTATAATTGCTAAGTTGACGAAAAGTTCTAACTATAGGTTGGCGTTTAGGCATATTTATATTTACTTTTATACTGATATGATCATGGTCGGCAATTATATGAGGAACAATATCATGGGTTTCCATGATTTTGGGATTATTAGTTATAACCAAATCTAAGAATGCTATTGGCATAAGCGTGATTATTTTAAGTGTATCTATAATGTGAGTTAAATTGTTGTTCATAAACAGTCTACATAATTTATTTTCGTTTGAAAGCATGTCGTCATTTAAATCAACACGAACATGGGAGAGCGAGACAAAAAAAGTGTGTGTGTGTGTGTGTGTGTGTGTGTGTGTGTGTGTGTGTGTGTGTGTGTGTGTGTGTGTGTGTGTGTGTGTGTGTGTGTGTGTGTGTGTGTGTGTGTGTGTGTGTGTGTGTGTGTGTGTGTAAAAAGAGAAGCAAGGCGAGACATACAGTACAGATTATTCTGCCTGAGGAGGGTGAAGATCTAGGAGAGAGAGAGAGAGATAATGTGATTGTGGGTGTGCGCGCGCGCGCGTGTGTGTGTGTGTGTGTGTGTGTAAAAAGAGAAGCAAGGCGAGACATACAGTACAGATTATTCTGCCTGAGGAGGGTGAAGATCTAGGAGAGAGAGAGAGAGAGATAATGTGATTGTGGGTGTGCGAGCGTGTGTGTGTGTGTGTGTGTGTAAATAGAGAAGCAAGGCGAGACATACAGTACAGATTATTCTGCCTGAGGAGGGTGAAGATCTAGGAGAAAGAGAGAGAGAGAGAGATAATGTGATTGTGGGTGTGCGCGCGTGTGTGTGTGTGTGTGTAAATAGAGAAGCAAGGCGAGACATACAGTACAGATTATTCTGCCTGAGGAGGGTGAAGATCTAGGAGAGAGAGAGAGTGAGATAATGTGATTGTGGGTGTGTGTGTGTGTGTGGGTGTGTGTGTGTGTGTGTGTGTGGGTGTAAAAAGAGAAGAAGGCGAGACATACAGTACAGATTATTCTGCCTGAGGAGGGTGAAGATCTAGGAGAGAGAGAGAGAGAGAGATAATGTGAGTGTGTGTGTGTGTGTGTGTGTGTGTGTGTGTGTCTGTGTGTATAAAAAGAGAAGCAAGGCGAGACATACAGTACAGATTATTCTGCCTGAGGAGGGTGAAGATCTAGGAGAGAGAGAGAGAGAGAGAGATAATGTGATTGTGGGTGTGTGTGTGTGTGTGAGAGAGAGAGAGAGAGAGATAATGTGATTGTGGGTGTGCGTGTGTGTGTGTGTGTGTGTGTGTGTGTGTGAGAGAGAGAGAGAGAGAGAGAGAGATTAAGCTATGTAAATCTCACTATTCCTTTTCGACTTACGCCCCTCATCTCTCACCGCTGATGATGTACAGTCGCGTTCAAAAGCTGTGTCCCACCTTCACAACTTCAGCTCTTGTTTTTCCTTTTAATAGAAGGAACATGTAGGCTATTTAACATCACAATCACCACTAATAATGTTATCACATGCAGTCAATGGCATAAATTATTCAGATTCATAATTTGCAAAACGATTAATAGTAGCCTAAGACTACAAACCTAGTACTCACCATGTGTGTATTAAATATATATATTAATAGTTGCCTAAGACTACAAACATAGTACTCACCATGTGTGTATTAAATATATTAATAGTAGCCTAAGACTACAAGCATAGTACTCACCATGTGTGTATTAAATATATATATGTGCATACATTATCACTACCGGAATTATCACTAGTAAAATATCTCACATTTATCATCACAATCGCCACCATCAACTTTATCAGAACCCATCATCACGGTTTGTAGCATATTTTACATTCATCACTACCTTATATTGGATCATACCCAATCCAGCTGAATCATCACGTGCAAAATAACCTACACTCATCGTCATTATCACTTTCATCATCTTTACTAGGATCCATCGTCGCCATAGTCATTATTATGTAGGTGATACATTTACATAATATCTCCTGTACTATCACTTACGTAACTTACAATCATCATATATAAATTATCATCATCATTTTCATTCGGGCACCCTACAATCACAAGCATCACTTATACTGTATATGATCAATTATATTGCAATTTCGAATCATTACATGCGTCGTAATTTACAATGATCACTATAATTACCTCCATCAACTTTATCAAGGCCCATCATCACAATCATTAGTGTCTTTTTATTCTACAATCCTCACTTGCCTTTATCTTATAGTCATCACTCGTTTAATTAATATTCTACAATCACTTTCTCTTAGCCTACATTTGTCACTTACTATATAACCTGTAATTACTACTCGTTCATATCGTGTAATCATTATTTACTTGATTTAAAACCTACAATCATCAATCTTTATAACAATCCTCAGCATCAATTTATATACTCTAAAACACATCACCCTGCAAATCATCACTCGCGTTATAACCGACCATCACCACCACAATCACCACCATCAGGTTTATCAGAGCCCATCAACACCACAGTCATCACCATTTAGGTTCACCACACCCAGAACACCATGTCCATTATAGTCTTGTGGGTAATTCCATTATAAACCTATCAATTTAAGTGCTCCATTGCGCCACTTCAGCATCCTTTCACATAAGCACATTAACAGTATTTGGACCGTTTTCTTCGTATTATTCTGAGTATCATTAAACCATTTTATTAAATCCTCTTTTATTGTAAGAAGACTGGATACCTGGCGAAATAGGTATCATGTATAAGGGGAAAGGGGAGAGAGGAGTGTGTGGTAACCACATGGGGATATGTCTCCTTTGCATAGTAGGGAAGATAATCTGTAGGACAGTGATGGAGAGAGTGAGAGGGTTAACAGAACACTGGGGAGATGAGGAGCAGGGAAGGTTTAGGAAGGGAAAGGGATGTGCAGGTCAGATGTTCTCCTTGAGGTGGGGAAGTATTTGGAGAAGGGATGGAAGTTACTGGTATATGCTGAGTTCATGACCTTGGAGAACTGTTTTATGTATGTGTTTTCTTTATGGCTATCGTTAGAGGGATTCACCTTGTTTTATAGAGGTAACGACTGATAGTATATTATTAAAACTATCAATACGTATCTCTTCCCTACAATATGGTAGCATATAAAACTCATATTGCACCATGACGCATTCTTGCAGTACATTATTGCTACCATTAGTCAATTTGATTCAGTTTCAGGATAGGATTGTTCAAGTCAGAGGGTTGATTTAGATAGTTATTACTCTTTCGATTCTCCAGAAATCTTGCCTAAGGCGGGTAAAATAGCCAACTGTTAGCCAGAATATAGTGGAAAGGGGCGGTCATAATATGGAAAGGGTGAAAAATATGGTCGTCGGAGGTATACCGAACATACCTATAGTCTACTCACTAAAAGTAGGCCAGATATATTGATCTTTAACTTGTATATCTCAAAAATGGCTAGATCAAATGGGGTGTACAACACTGTACATTCTCTTTTCCGTCTGCCTCTTCCAAAGTGGTACATACGAGTATATTCGCTCAATTACGTTTTGATCTATAGAGCTTAGTGGTCAGGATTTGTGGCCTAATTATGATCAGTAGACTATAGCTACGTCATAAATATTTCATAAACATATTCATTTTAATTAGACCAGCAATGGTGCCTTTAACCTCTGTGACTCTAAAAGGTTTAAAACAAATTACTACTGCCATCATCACCATTACTATAATCTTCATCATCACAACTATTGTCATCATCACTACAACTTTCACCATCATCACTACTACTCACCATAATCACTAATACTCACGCGATCGTCACTTCCATCATCACTACTGTCATTATTATCACTACAACTCTCATTACTTGTCACCATCATCACTACTATTATGACCATCATCACTATTACTAGTACTGTCACCGTCATATCTACTACTGTCACCATCATATCTACTACTGTCATCATCATCACTACTGACAACATCATCAATACAACTACAACCATCATCACTACTATTATCACCATCATCACTACTATCACCATCAATCCCACTATTACTACCATCACTTCTAATGCCAACTAAACTAACTTAACCTAGCAAATGCATAGCGAGATGTTTTCGCCCCCAGAACGGGGCTCACACACTAAGAACGCCATCATTGCTGGGGGGGGGGGGGTAAAACCATATTTTGGACCTAAAATCATAACTATTGCATATATTCAACAAATATTTTGTTTGACTGACGTTCGCATTCCCGCAACAAATGTTCATGTGAAATTTGGTGAAAATCCATCCAACGGTCTAGGAGGAGTTCCGAGACAGACGGACGACAACGACAACGACAACGACAACAACGACAACGCCGACGACAGACATTTTTTTTGTGTGGTACCCATTATACGTGGCGGCGATACCAAACTCTGCTTTCGCAGAGTTGATAAAGTAGATGTGCCGTTTTGCCCAAAATCAAAACGGCATACCCAACTCTGCGATGGGTTACCATCATCACTATTAATGCCTTCATCACTACTACTTCCTTCATACCTACAACCGCCACAATCATCACGACTACTCTCATCATCACCATTACTATGATCATCATCACTACTACAATTACAATCATCACTACTACTCTCACCATCATCACTACTACTGTCACCATTGTCACTACCATCTTAATCACTACTAGCATTGATACAACAACTATCAACCAGCATTACTACTATCATCACCACCATCTTACACTCATCTCTACTACTGTTAACATCATCACTACTACTATAACCATCATCATTACTACTGTCACCATCATCACTACTACTGCCATCATCACCATTACTATGATCTTCATCATCACAACTATTGTCATCATCACTACAACTTTCACCATCATCACTATTACTCACCATAATCACTAATACTCACACCATCGTCACTTCCATCATCACTACTGTCATTATTATCACTACAACTCTCATTACTTGTCACCATCATCACTATTACTAGTACTGTCACCGTCATATCTACTACTGTCACTATCATATCTACTACTGTCATCATCATCACTACTGTCAACATCATCAATACAACTACAACCATCATCACTACTATTATCACCATCATTACTACTATCACCATCAATCCCACTATTACTACCATCACTTCTAATGCCAACTAAACTAACTTAACCTTGCAAATGCGTAGTGAGATGTTTTCGCCCCCGGAACGCCATCATTGCTGGGAGGTCCGGGAAGGGGGGGGGGGGGTAAAACCATATTTTGGACCTAAAATCATAACTATTGCATAAATTCAAAAAATCTGTTTTGACTGACGTTCGCATTCACGCAACAAATGTTCGTGTGAAACTTGGTGAAAATCCGTCTAACGGTCTAGGAGAAGTTCCGAGACAGACGGACGACAACGACAACGCCGACGACAGACATTTGTTTTGTGTGGTACCCACTATACGGGGGGGGGGGGGGGGGGGGGGGGATACCAAACTCTGCTTACGCAGAGTTGATCATAATAATATAAAGTAGATGTGCCGTTTTTCCCAAAATCAAAACGGCATACCCAACTCTGCGATGGGTTACCATCATCACTATTAATGCCATCATCACTACTACTTCCTTCATAACTACAACTGCCACAATCATCATGACTACTGTCATCATCACCATTACTATGATCATCATCACTACTACAATTACAATCATCACTACTACTCTCACCATCATCACTACTACTGTCACCATTGTCACTACCATCTTAATCACTACTAGAATTGATACTACAACTATCAACCAGCATTACTACTATCATCACCACCATCTTACTGTCATCATTACTACTGTTAACATCATCACTACTACTATAACCATCATCATTACTACTGTCACAAGTGTTACCATCATGTATCCTACTGTCACCATCATCACTACTACTGCCATCATCACTAATACTCACACCATCGTCACTTCAATCATCACTACTGTCATTATTATCACTACAACTCTCATTACTTGTCACCATCATCACTACTATTACGACCATCATCACTATTACTGGTACTGTCACAATCATATCTACTACTGTCACCATCATATCTACTACTGTCATCATCATCACTACTGTCAACATCATCAATGCAACTACAACCATCATCACTACTATTATCACCATCATCACTACTATCACCATCAATCCCACTATTACTACCATCACTTCTAATGCCAACTAAACTAACTTAACCTAGCAAATGCATAGCGAGATGTTTTCGCCCCCAGAACGAATGCGATCTTAGTGTGTGACACGCCATCATTGCTGGGGGGGGGGGGGGGGGAGGTGTGTCCGGGAGGGTGCGGGGGGGGAACCATATTTTGGACCTAAAATCATAACTTTTGCATAAATTCAAAAAATCTTTTTTGACTGACGTTCGCCTTCACGCAACAAATGTTTGTGTGAAATTTGGTGAAAATCCGTCCAACAGTCTAGGAGTTCCGAGACAGACGGACGACAACGCCGACGACAGACATTTTGTTTTGTGTGGTACCCACTATACGGGGGGGCGATACCAAACTCTGCTTACGCAGAGTTGATAATTAGATTGTAACTTCAAATCATATACAGTCGTGGACATGAATATCTGAACATTGTTTGGAGGTGCAGCTACTGTACGATTCAGTGGCGAACCATTTTGAAAATAACTGCAGCCACAACAATCACGTTACTATACCCTGTTGCAAGTAAGTAAATCAAAACTATTGAACATTAACTTTTATAACTCACGAAAGACTAGGGTAATCGAGTGAATATATCTACCATTTGGGAACGTTCAGCCAAGGAATAGGTGTGGACAATTACAGCCCATTTGCTGTAGCCCTTTTTGAGTTACAGAGGTTAAGGTTCATGATAATTTTCTGGCCTACCTATTTGGATTATGGTATACTTAATGCTCACCAGCTTAGTATAGCATTAGGAAATGTTCAAGTATTCCTGACAACGAAGGTATTCATATCATTGGGCAGTAGTAGACATTCGGAGTTATATTGATGTTCAGCTATAATTCAAGTAGAATTATTTGTAAATGAATAGGAAACAGTAGGATATAATAAGGATAATAATATATATATGACACCAGAGTTTGTTTTCTAAGATCTAATTCGAAAATAGGTGACTGATTGAATGAACCACAGACTTTAATGATGGTTGATAGTTTAAGATATTGTAGCGCATTATATTTGCCTATTCACAGCCTAACACACTCACACACACACACTGAAGCGTGCCATTATTTTTTCTCTATTATGTCTACTACTACTTAAAACAAAAATAATAAATATACAAATATAAGGTCGCACCCCTTTCCCATTCTTATGTAAGCCATTATAGATTTATAGAAGAGCGACCAAAACTTACATTACTGTATGACCACAAACATCTCAGTAATATATTGTATTTCTTCTGTTATTACTACTATTTCTACTAATACTACTGCTACAAATAAGGTTTAATTGAGCAGCTAGTCAGTAAATTACTAAGAAAGTTGTAAACCAATCTTAATGAACAGCTTATGCTTGTAATTATCATTGTGTAATGTAAATTATGTACACTATAATATTATTACTGTAAATAATGTATTTATATTTATGTAAGAAATTACAAAATAAACGAGTTAATTAACTACACTCTCTTACTCACTAAAGTCCAATCAGCTTAACTCCAGTTGTCTGTAAAATGCTAGTAACACTCATAAGAGACAGGTTCATAAAGCACTTAGAAAACAACATACTCAAAGAAACTCAACATAGCTTCCGTAACTTACGCTCCTTCTTAACCCATTCAGTACCGGTGACATCCTGTTCATAATATTCTGGCAACTATTAGACTATTTTATTCAGCTTAGGAAAAGTCTGTGGTAGCTAAGCTAGTTAATGGAGACAGTTAGTAGCCTTTTAATGGTAGAGGTACTTCCTAAAATTAAATTACATAATCTAATTGTTGCCAGAACAAATTAAAAGGAAGTCACCGGTACTGAACCGGTTAACAAATCTCTTGGACTTCTTTCCTAAACTTATATGACGAGAGTAAAACTGTAGATATAATGTATCTATCAAAAGGCCTTTGACAAAGTTCCCCCACACACGTTTATTGATAAATTTAATAGCGCATGAAATATGAGGTAGTTTGGTAAGATGGATAGAAAATTGGCTCAATTAAAGAAAGCAAGGAATAGTCATAAAAGTAAAGCATCCAAATGGACCAATGTAACCAGCGGCGTGCACCAGGGTTCCGTATTAGGGCCTGTTCTCTTCCTAGTTTACATTAAAAATGTAGATGAGGGCCTCATTTGTACAATCTTAAAGTTTGTATACGATACAATTATTGCAAATACTGTACTCTCAAATGAACATTTAGAAGATATGCAAAATAATCTAGAAAAGTTGTCATGTTGGGGTAAAATTTGGCAAATGAGTTTCAATGAGGATAAGTGTAAGGTACTCCATGATGGAAACTGATATGAGAAACCAACTGTTCAATGAATGGCACTGAGCTTAACAGAGTAGACAGATAAACCGATTTAAGAGTAACAGCATCGAGTAACCTAAAACCCAGTCAACAATGTGCAGAAGTTGTTAAAAAGGCAAACACCTTGTCTCAAATCAACGACTGACTGCATTTGTAAATTAAAAGCTGACTAAGATATCACTCTTTTCCCCAGATACATGAAGGATCACTTATTGCTGAGTCCCAATTATCACCTACTAACATCTCCTAACACTGCCATTGACATTAGTACCAGGACAGTACTTCTCTTGTCAATTGATCTTTATCCACTCTAAACCCCTGTTGAGCACACTAAGCAGCAGTTATTTAGAGGGCAAGCAATCTAGAGGGGTCACTAGCTAGATGTGTTGTTGTTTGACTTCCTTTGTATTATTTTGTACCACAAACGCATACACACACACTCCCTCCACACCTTATCTCATTCTCTCTCACTCTCCTAGATCTCCACCCTCCTCAGGCAGAATTGTCTTTCTGTCTTGCCCTGCTTCTCTTGTTATTACTCTCTCTCTCTCTCATAAATAGTCTTGGATTAGTTGTTGATGAGGTTTTCAAAAGTATTTGACGCACATCAGAAGAGGTTGCAATAAGAGTATACAACCAAATAGGTTAAAGTTGCCTGGGCCAGATGGCTTCCTCATCAGAGTCTTTTGAGAATTGCCTGAACGTGTTTCATCCTAATTGACAATGTTGCTATAACCTGAATAATACACAAAGACCGTAAGTTAACCAATGTGACGTATTATTATAGAATGTGGATCATGAGTTTCCTTAATATGACATGCTCATTACCTAACATTCATATGATAAGACTGCTGTGATAAATTACTATCTGAACAGCCATATTCTGGTTATGAATTCCCGTCATGGATTCAGGCGAGGCCAATTATGCCTCATCGTCATGCTGGAATTTTTCCAGCAATATAATGATCGAGTAAAGCCACATCCTATGTTTGCTTGGAATGTTAAAAAGCTTTGACAAATGCTTCGTCCTATGATAATCTCAAAATTACCGGTGAGTGCAATACGCATTTGTATAGAGGTAATACTGATTTCGTAGTACCATAAGATAGAAAGTATAGTATGTGTGATTAATATTGTATATATTGAATTAACTCAACACACTTTTGGAGTTCCACATGGTTATGTTCTCGGCTAACTGAATTGATAATTCATATTAATGATATTGAAGTTGTTTGTTTAGGCTTGAACTCAAAGTTTGCAGATGGAACACACTTTCTTATATTTATGTTTGTATTATATTTACAACCCGATGGTACTAGGTTTCCACACAATACTAATTATTAATAATAACCCACTGGTTATTTTATAAATATTTTTTTTATCACAAAATCTTTAAGCACCAGAACTCTGGGTCAACCCCCTTTTATCTCCGCGCTACTGCAGTTCCCTTCTTCACCACCCTATTCTTTTCCCCTCTCCTTGCTTCCAGATATTTGAACTACCAAGTTTATGATCTGTCTCTCTTTCCTGTATATATATATGCTTGCATGTAATAAGGAGAACTTTACAATAAGTTAACCTGAAATACACATTATATACACCGACTTATACTAAAACATACACACCTCTTCAGTGACATCGTTTTCTAGAGTATTGGTGCTTGTATTGAAGGCTGAGTAAATAATAAAACTTTAGAGGAATTTGAAAATTTATTCTCAGTTAGTGAGGTTTCTATTAAGCAAGCAAATGTATGAAGCATGCGCTTGATAGACATCGACAGTACCTCCCTGGAATTAATTTGGATTAAGATATCATCTATTCTATTGGGGTCTAGGAATCCTCCTCCCCTTGTAAAATTCACCTACTAGATGAGACACGAAAAGGGGTGAGGGAACGCGAAAGTGGTCCCGAACCCTCTGTCTCGAGTCGGCCATCCCCAGGTATGGGATATATGTGCCTGAATATAGATACTGTATATACTTTTTTATTTCTATATTTTAACTACTCCCTCTCAAGCATATAGGCTTAGAGCCTGTTCATTCTGGACACGATGAAGCCGGGGAGGTCTCGTTCCAGTCCAGGGAGTGAGACATGCGAAGCACTCACCCACGGCTCGAAGCAGCTTCATCTTTGATGCTGTTTCGATGTTGTGCTTCACTGTCCTACCCCTAGACTCGGACCCTCACTCCCAGAACGCGGCCTATTGAGCATACACCTACATTCACACACACACACACACACACACACCACTAACCACTAACCACTATCTGGCCCCTCCTGAGGCCCAATCTTCTCTATCTCTCTCACCCTGCTGCTGCTGGTGTTATAATATGCTCCAGCGAGCCCCTACATGCTCAACCACAATCTGGCCCTTCCACGCTCTGACCATTTATTAGTAGTTGCATTACACCACGCCTATAGAGAGGGGCCTTCTTCCTCCAGAGTTTAGGTAACCCCTTCTGTACCGGCGAAATCATATTTATCTTATTCTAACTATACTGTATATAGCCGTGTTGTGCAGCTTAAGAAGGATCTGTGGTAGTAATAATTGTTAATTAAGATAATTCGAAGCCTATTAATTTCTGGAGGGCCTTCTTAAACTGAATAAAATCGTCTATTATTAGCCGGTATATAATGAAAAGAATAGAACTGGTACTGCACGGGTTAAGGAGGTATCACACGAGAGTTTTCATCGTTAATTATCGATGGTCGGTAGTTTTCTGGCAACAATTGTTGGACCATTTTCACTGGTATCGGAAATGAAAGTAAACTGCCTATAATTTATATTAGGTTGTGAAATTAGAAGCGTTGACGATAAAAGTTGAGGGAAACATGTGTTTGTGTGATACAGGCTTCATTAGTTGTATTAAACAACTCGTTTAGACAGTCTTGCATGTGTTTTCTAATTTGTATTATACATTATATACAGTATATATATATATATATATATGTATGTGAGTGTGTTTGTCTCTTTAATAGGGGAGTATTTTGCCTATCTTTACTGGTCCCCAGTAGGATGATGCCCCTTTCCTAAATATATTTCAAGAATAGTATTTAACTATATTATTCAGCTAACTTAGGGCCAGTGGAAAGCCGGATATGTATTTGCTTACCTCTTTGAATATCACAGATGAGTTGCAAGCTACGTAAATTAAACTAGTGTTAGCCAGTGCCAAATGTACGAGATACCATCGTACTTAAGGGAATAGGTTTTTTGTTTAAACCTATGGAGAGATTATAGATAGATTTTTGGGATCGACATGATGCTATATACCGGAGCTGTAATCTGTCTGTCATCCAGTATTGTACTTTACCTGTCAAAAATTATAATCAATGAAGCAGCTCAAATTATTGGATCTCATCCTAACAAACCACAATACCCTTCGCCTATACAGTGGGATACTTACTTGCGTTTAACAAATCCTATTACATCCAATGCATTGGCCCTACCACACCCCACCATATCTTTACCACACACCCTAACACACACCTCACCACATTCACAGTAAACCCTCCATCACTCCCCTACCTCACCTCGCCACACCCTACTGCACACGACCACACTCACTACCACACCATACCTACACCTCGCCAGACTTTACCACACCCCTCGCATGCACTCTCACAATCCATCACGCTCAATCACACCCAACCTTCACCCAGCACACTCACTTCGCTAACACAACACACCATACCATACCATACATTACCACACTACACCACATACATTGCCACACCCACCACATACATTACCACACTCCAACACATACATTGCCACACTCCACCACATACATTACCACACCCACCACATACATTACCACACTCCACCACATACATTACCACACCCCACCACATACATTGCCACACTCCACCACATACATTACCACACCCACCACATACATTACCACACCCACCACATACATTATACTATGTGCACCACATACTACCACTCCACCACGTATATTACCACACCCACCACATACATCACCACACCCTACCACTCCACCACATATGTTATAACATCGGAACAACACCCTACCACACTTCTCCACACTACCAAACCGCATCAGATAGCGAACTACGATGCTACTTTATAGAATGCAACCCAGTTCTGCCAATCCTAAATATTGCAACATTTCGTTTTGCCGGACTGACCCTCTGCATACATACCGTGCTAGGAATACCGCTCCGTTGTTTTGCCTGTGAATTGATTTGTTACATCTTCCTACTGCTGACATGGAAAATGACGGGAGTAATTAAAGGTTCCGTTAAGTTTGATTAAGCTGACTAACATGAAATAAATTGTAGTTAATTATGCATTAGATCAGGTTAAGATATGCTTGGCTTACTACTGTAGAGTAGGTTGGAATAAATTGGACATTCCGTTTGGTTTGGTTGAAATAGTGTTTGGTTGATCGCTGCACCATTCAAGTAAGATCAGAAATGGGCTTCATAAAACAGCCTCGACTATGGTTATGAGGGCGGATTTTTGTGATGGTAATGGAATGACTATCACCATAAGCACTCTACCTTCACCATGGAATGACTATCACCATAAGCACTCTACCTTCACCATGGAATGACTATCACCATAAGCACTCTACCTTCACCATGGAATGACTATCACCATAAGCACTCTACCTTCACCATGGAATGACTATCACCATAAGCACTTTACCTTCACCATGGAATGACTATCACCATAAGCACTCTACCTTCACCATGGAATGACTATCACCATAAGCACTCTACCTTCACCATGGAATGACTATCACCATAAGCACTCTACCTTCACCATGGAATAACTATCACCATAAGCACTCTACCTTCACCATGGAATGACTATCACCATAAGCACTCTACCTTCACCATTTGTTTTACTGTTGAAGGAAGGAAGGAAAGGAGGGACGAAGGAAGGGAGGAATAAAGGAAGGATAGATGGATGAATGAATTGAAGGGTATGAGAAGGGAAATATATAGATACAAACGATAAGAGGGACAGGGGTGTAGCCAGGAGTTATCGAAGTGTATATATATATATATATATATATATATATATATATATATATATATATATATATATATATATATATATATATATATATATATTCTGACATACGGAGCCCTGTATGTTTATTTAAGAGTTAGAATTAAGAGTTGAAGGAGTGCCGAATTACCCAGGCGGCGCAGCAGAATAGCGAGCGAACCAGCGAACCAGCGAGTGGGAAACCAGCTTGTCTGCATACCAGCAACCAAGCCTTCACACCTGCGTGCGTCATATCGGGACCCTGCAAACTACTTCGATGACCCGACGCTATGACGATGATCGACGCCAATCGACGCCATTGGACCATGCACCTCTTACGCAACTAGAGGAGCTGTGATTGGGGCGCGCACCATCCCCCGCCTCCTGATTCGTTCCTACACCATCATTGCATAGTATATAAGACCCGAGTAGTGGGCATTCAAAACAGTCACATTTGGAGTTGGGAAGGTGAACTTGCAGCTGGAGGAAGACGGGGTGAAGTATTATAATAGGATTGTGACTGTCAGTCAGATTATATAAGTGTGTGTTAAGTGTGTTCGGTGTAAACACTTATGTTATGTTGGTTAGTGAGATATTTGATTGGGAATTAACGTTAACGCTACTATTATGTACTTAACTATTTTAGTTGACTGACTTGTGGACTAAAGCAACTCTTAAGAAATTGGGTTATGATAAAAGTAATACTGTTGTTTTATATTAATACTTGCGAGTTCTTTAATTTTCTTTTAATTAAGCTTACATTGCTGGTAAGAACAAGAACGGTGATACTATTGTCTCCTATTAGTAATATCGCCTTAGACTAACATGGCTGTTTTAATGTTACTTCTAGTGATTTCCTAAGCTGAAGAAAATTCTTTTAGCTTCAAAATATTATTTTTGCTTTTCATATTATTTGAGTGAGGTCTGAATCGAATTTATGAAGCAATCCTGTAACTTAATTTACTCATAATCAAACCTCAATGTTACGTGGTTAAGAAATACATTTATCTAATTATTAAATATATATCTAACTTTTTATGTGACTTTGATATTAATCCTGATAATAATAATATAAAACTATTAATGTAACACAAGAACCAAGAATAATAACTACATTAAATATAAATAAAAGGACATAAAAGAAAACTATCTATTCATTTAAAAAAGGGTAAGAGACAGAAATATTCTTACCTTAATTTTTATCTTTCAAGACTTGATATATAATTAATAGTTCTTCTTTAGATATAACTTATTCGGTTCATAACCATAGCCTACTAAGCTTCGGTTAAATAATAATTCTTTATAAATACTACATGACTTTAATTAGTTTCAGTATTTTTCCATAGAAAAGAGTATCAGTCAATAAAGGATACCAAGTCCTAAGATCCAAAAGGAAAGGAAGCAACAACAGGAAATAATTTTATTAGATTTTACTTTCGTTTTGCCTTCAGCTGACTGATACCTTAATATATATCTCTGTGCTATCTAGATTCATCAAGTTAACCACTTGAGGATAAAGATATGTAACAATATATATATATATATATATATATATATATATATACAGTCCTTAACATCTTTCCACTTCATACAAATTATGATGTTTGGTTAATAAATGATGAATGATTGCGACTACCGAGAATCGAACTCTGGACGCTCAAATAGGACGGCAGTGCGCTAACATTGGACTGCCAAGAAAGGTAAAAAGCTAATACACACTCTTCGTATATATCCCTTGTCGATATATAGAAATATGCACTGAGGATTACACTAAACCCAACCTTGTTATGTAATTCAAATGAAAGTACTGAAACACCTACTGTAGACATAATATTATGACAAAACTGCCATGATCGCGACATCGATTATCATGTAGCCTAACAGTTAAAAACGGTACGTACAACAATTTGTTATCCCATCACACCTCACTATATTGCTCTCTCCCGGGTTAGGAGGGGGGGGGGGGTGAGGTTGTGCAGTGTTACTTGAACAATCTTCACTGTTAACACTATACCATCACTGAAGGAAGGAGGAAAGGAGGTTAGTAAAGAGGGAAGGAGGTAAGAAGGGAGGGAAGCAAGGAAGGTATGGATGGATGCAGAAAGGGTCGAGGTTGGGAGGCGGTTGAATAAGTAAAGACAGGAAGGGATGAAGAAAGGCAAGGAAAATGTCGCAGACAAGACAGAAATATTTTTTAAGAAGGAAGGAAGGGAGGGAGGGATCTAATCAAAATATGTAGAAATAATAAAAAAGGTGTAACTGGAAAGAAAGAAAGATCGAAGGATGTAATAAAGCGAACATTGAGTGTATGATAAGTGTGGTGGTAATGTAACATAGCCTCACTATAAACACCATACCCTCATACTCTCACTGCTGATGAAAGAAAGGAAGGAGAGGAGGAAGGAAGGAAGAACAAATATGTGTATGGATAGAAGGAAGAGAATGTTGAAGAAGGAGGGAGAGGAGTAGGAAGGGGTGGTTGGAGGAGTAGATGGAAGGTGGATGGAGGGAAGTGAATGGTAAGAAGGATGACAAGGAAAGGAGACATTGTAGTAGAGATAACATGGGAGAGATGGAGAATTAAAAGATATATGGTAGAAAAGAGGTCTGGGAGGGTACAGGATAAGCAATTATATAATACATGAATTATCACACCTTAGAACACCCTCCCACACCCCCCAACCATCTTACCTAACCTTATCACAACACAAAACATTCAAACCAAACCCACCACATATTATAACACCACCCCACCCCCCCACATACTCTACCACACGCCCATCACACACCCCACCAAATGCCCCGCCATATTCTCCCCCCCCCCCACCATACGTCCTGCCACCATCCCCACGCAACACGCCCCACCACACCCCCAACACGCACTCCACAAATCGCCCCACACCACACATTACCATACACACTTAACTTTACCCCACCAAACTCTTCCAGCCCCCTACCACAGACATTTGCTACCCGGTTATGGTGCCAGAGTTGTGCGGTACTAATGGAGCATCTTCATCATAAACATCATCACACTCTCACTACTGGAGGAACTGAGGACATGAGAAAGCAGGAGGATTGATTGTGATGGATGGATGGAAGGATTTTAATGATAGATGAATGGATGATGATGGGTAATTGGATAGCTAGGTGGTTGGGAAGGAGGAAGTAAGGGATGTAACGAAGATAGGAATTGGGTGATAATGATGGGTGATTGGATGGAAGGAAAGAGAGGAGGTGGCTAAGTAGGGATGCACGGAGTGAAGGGACGATGGGAAGTGGATAGGTAGGGATAAATAAAGTGAGGGGAGAGGGATGGTTGGTAACGATGGATGGATGGAGGGAGGAAAAGAGGGGTGGTGGGTAGGTAGGTAGGGATGGAGGGAAGGGCAGAGTGTAGAGGGGTAGGCAGGAATGGAGGGAAGGGAAGGTGGGTAGGTAGATGGAGGGATGTGGAGGTGGGTAGGTAGGGATGGATGAAAATAGGGAATGGAAGGGAAGAGGGTAGGTAGGTAGGGATGGACGGAAGGGAAGATGAGGAGAGAGAAGAATGGAAATGGGTAGGGTTGGATGGAGGGAACGGAAGGTGGGAGGTGAGTAGGTAGGGGTGGATGGAGGGAGAGAAGGAAAGAGGGAAGGTAAATGGGTTTGGATGGATGGATAGATGGAGGAAAGAGAGGAGGTTTGTAGGGATGGTTGGAGGGACGGTTGGTAGGTTGGTAGGTTATGACAAAGAGAAAGGGTTGAAGTAAGGGTAGTTAGTATGAAGATAGCATAGGAATGGAAAGAAACTAGGGAAGAGTATTGATGATTACATACTATACATTATCTCGCCATATCCCAATTAATTAATTTTAAAACAAAAAAAATACACCACACCACACTTATTCACACCTATACCATACTTCACCCCACCTCTACGACACTCTGCCATATATCTGCCACACTTCACCACACCTCTGCCACACTTCAACCAGGCTACCACACTTCTACTGCATTGTTAACATGACTCTCTGCCGGGTTATGATGCTGAAATTGTGTTGTGTTGTTGAGGCTAAATATAAACCCGATGCTCTCACTACACTCTTAATGTTCAAGGAAGACCTGCAGGAAGTAGGGAAGGGTGAGAGATAGGGAATACGGAAGGAAGGAAAGAAGTAAGAAATATAGATTGCTTGATATTATTAAGTAAGGACAGGAAAAAGAAGAAAAGAGAAAGTAAGGATAAGTAATGGCGCAAGGAATTACTACCTCCACCAGCCCTACAACGTCTTACCACGCCCAATCGCAGACCTCTCCACACACCCCCACCTCACCACAAACCTCTCTAAACACCCCTCCTATCTACACAGCTCACCACTACCACACCCTATTACACTCCAGCACCCCCTCCCCCCCCCCCCTTCACCCCACCTAACACCCTATCACAAACAGTACCACACTCTACCACATAATATGGCTCTCTTCCGCTATATGGACGGTTTTGTGTGATGCTAATGGAGCCTCACCATAAACATTATACCCTCACGCTCTCACTGATAGAGGATGTAAGGAAGGAAGGATGGAAAGAAGGGATAAGGACAGAAAGGAAGGATGGACGGGTGAAGGAAAGAAGGGAAGTAGGTACGAGATAGAAGGAAGAAATTAAATAAAGAAGGGAGAGGAGGTGACTGGAAAGATGAAAAAGAAAACAAATGAATGGCAGAAAGTAAGGAAGAGTAAAAGTAGTCAAGGAAGGAATTGCCACTCTTCACATCCTACTACAGATGGCTCTCTTCCGGGTTATGGTTGCGAGGGTTGTGTGATGTTAAGGGAAGATTGGTAGTTTTTCTGGACCTCTTTCTCCCTCGTGATTAGCACAATTAGTTTTGAGATTTTAAGACGTTCGGCCTTTTAGTTTGGCGATTTTAATACCTTTCGCCACATTTCGTTGTCAATTTTAAGACCTCTTGTGCTATTTAAGTGTCGATTTGTTTCTGGCAAGCTATATCGAGCCTGTAATTTTAAGACAAATCGGCCTTCGGCCGGGAAATGTTTCTACCTAAATGTGTACAAATGTATCTTGAAGGGGGGTCTAGGGGATATTTTTCTAAGCTTTCTGGATGTCTAAGGAGGAAACTAGAAACACATATAGAATAATTAATAAACAAACAAATAAGTTAACCCATCCCCACTTAATGGAGCTTCATCATTAACACTATACCATCATACGCTCACTGCTTACGAAAGGAAGGAAGGAAGAAGGAAACAAAAGGAAGAAGGTAGGAGAGAGCATAAGGGAATTAATATACATACATTGATTAACTCTTTCTGTACCGTCGATATCCTTTTTAGTTTATTCTGGCTTCAACTTATCGATTTTACTCCCTTTTGGAAGGATTTATAGGAATTCTAAGGCTTCGAACAATTTTAATCGACCCTTTTAACTACCACAGATGCTTCCCAAGTTGCATACAGTCGTCTAAATTTAGCTAGAATATAATACAGCACACGTTGCTGGCACACACTTTTTTACTCCCCTACCACAGATGGCTTTCTTCTGGGTTATGATGATGGAATTTGGGAAGAACTATACATGAATATCCCTTTAAAGTGTTTTGACGGTTTTCATGATCACTGGATAATAATCGACGATCTTGTGCAGCTTTGGAAGGTTCTCTGGGAATTAAAGGGGTAAAGTATATTTCAATTAACCCAATGACTTTCAAGTATCCTTCCTAATGTGAATACAAGTGTCTTTTGATAGCCAGAATAAAATAAAGAAATGCGTTCTCAAGTACTGAAGAGTTTTAACGAAAAGCGAACAACACATAGTTCGGTCCTCATTAGAATGATAAATGAAGGGAAAGGAATGGACAAGGAAGGACTGCCATGATGAATTACGAAGGTGTATGAAAGAAACAAATAAGTATGGGTAAATATGGAGAACAACAGATGAATCCTATATACTGTACATGAAAATACACGAAGCAAAGAAACGAGGAAGCGAGTAAAGAAGGATTGCATGGAATAATAGTAAAATGGTGAGGAATGAAAGGAACACGAAGAACAATATGTAAAGGCAATGTTTTAAAAGGTGAGGAATGAAAGGAACACGAAGAACAATATGTAAAGGCAATGTTTTAAATGGTGAGGAATGAAAGGAACACGAAGAACAATATGTAAAGGCAATGTTTTAAATGGTGAGGAATGAAAGGAACACGAAGAACAATATGTAAAGGCAATGTTTTAAATGGTGAGGAATGAAAGGAACACGAAGAACAATATGTAAAGGCAATGTTTTATATGGTGAGGAATGAAAGGAACACGAAGAACAATATGTAAAGGCAATGTTTTAAATGGTGAGGAATGAAAGGAACACGAAGAACAATATATAAAGGCAATGTTTTAAATGGTGAGGAATGAAAGGAACACGAAGAACAATATGTAAAGGCAATGTTTTAAATGGTGAGGAATGAAAGGAACACGAAGAACAATATGTAAAGGCAATGTTTTAAATGGTGAGGAATGAAAGGAACACGAAGAACAATATGTAAAGGCAATGTTTTAAATGGTGAGGAATGAAAGGAACACGAAGAACAATATGTAAAGGCAATGTTTTAAATGGTGAGGAATGAAAGGAACACGAAGAACAATATGTAAAGGCAATGTTTTAAATGGTGAGGAATGAAAGGAACACGAAGAACAATATATAAAGGCAATGTTATAAATGGTGAGGAATGAAAGGAACACGAAGAACAATATGTAAAGGCAATGTTTTAAATGGTGAGGAATGAAAGGAACACGAAGAACAATATGTAAAGGCAATGTTTTAAATAGATGAACTCGGAAGGGTAAATGAAAGATATATGAATGAATTATAAGGCGGAATTATAAGAAGACGTGAAGGAGAAGTGAGAATAAGCTATGGAGTTGGAATTAATGAAAAGGTGATAATGAAGCTAGGAAGTGCAGGGGTTGAGGGCAAGGAAAACACATGTGTGAATTATATAGTGAGAGAGAGAGAGAGATTTATATAGATTTACATATATACACTGGCCCCCACAGACCTTACGATCCAAACGAGGTGGTCAGGACTTAATTCTAGTAGAGATGGCTTATCCGATAGAAAAGGAAAGTTGAAGGAAAGGAGAGAGAGAGAGAGAGAGAGAGAGAGAGAGAGAGAGAGAGAGAATCATAATATTATTTTCATTTAACAATGGTTGTTCTCTGATACATTTTTACAGTAGTTATAGAATATATATTCAATTACATATCATACGTATTTGCCGTATGTAGTCAATCAAAAATAGATATATTTCAAGAAAAGATAAGCAAATCCTGTGTTAAAGTTACACACTACTGTATATTGTTGTTCAGAAACGTAATATTTTAGTTGTTTATAAAAGAGCTTGGAGAGAGGGACAGAGTGAGAGTGAGTGAGAGAGAGAGAGAGTGTACAGGAACAGATATACAGTATATGCAGAATCCAAATTAAAACAGTGTAGGCAAATAAAGATAGAGAAATATCGTGATTTCTATTTTATTCTGACTCCTCCAGGTCCTTCATGAATCAAGTCCTCTAATGAAATGCCAACATATAATTAAAAAATGTGTTATTGGTGAATTATGACGCCTTTCATAATTATCTTCTGGATACCATAATTCGATTATAGTTAGTTTAACATCCTGTACGAGTGAGAGGCTTGAACGAGATATGTTTTACCATATTGAATCCAAGAGGTTTGTCCAAAGATATATAAATCGTCTAAGGGTAGCCAGCATACAAGGACTACCGGCAATTTGATAAGAAGCTGTGATACAATAAAGGAAAATTATAAAATTAAGGAAGTACTAAAGCAAGAGGAAACTTTGGACAGAAGAAAGGAAGGAGTTAAGAAGGAAAAACTAATATACAAGAGGAATGACAGAAGCCGCGGATGTGATTAAGAAAGAAGGAAGAGGAAATAGAGGAAAGTAGAAAGAACAAAAGATTGACTAATAGAGAAAGATAAGAGGCGAACGTTTGACCATAAATATAACTAGGAAGAAACTGCAGAGTGTAAGAGAATTTTAAGAATCCTAAAAGGAAAGGAAATGCTGTACATTCATAAGTATAGTGATGCATTGTCAGAAGAGAGACGTGAGTGACAGCAAAGTTAAAACAAAAAGTACATATTGAAATTATAAACTTGAAAAAAGCTACTACAAAATGTGAGTCATAAAAATATTTCCAGAAGATAATTAAGAATGAAGGAGATACAAACAGATACAATATATTTACAAATAGAGAGATAGATGGAGAGAGAAAACTCGTAAGATGGGTGAAAAAGGAGAAAGATAATAGGCGTAAGTTAGGCCATAAACACCACCCCTTTGCCGGAACATCTGGTGGGCTGGGAGAGTGTGTAAAGGGATATAATATATATATATATATATATATATATAATCTTAATAAATAAAGGTCAATGTTTGTCTGTCTGTCTGTCAGTTACCCGACCTACCCGACCTTTGTTACTAAACTCCTCCCACAGTTTTGGTGCCAGGTGGGAGTGTTGGGCACCGTTGGAAAGCCCAGGCTTTGGAGATGGTTTTACGCGAGTTTAGTGGAAATCAGAGATACTTTTGTTTAATAAAATGTTCGGCAGAACTTATGTAGTATACGGGAGCGAAAAAAATGCGAAAACAAAATTGCCGTTTGGGGCAGAAGGAGGCCTCCGATCGAAAAGGTGTATGGAACGAAAGTTGTTCGCAGCCCCCCAAAATAGGGGTACGGATGAGGTCAGATCCAAAATCGGCGGTCATTTAGCGACCGAAATCGAGGTCGCCGTTTAATGAGGCACAGGGAGGTCGAGGCCGGTGATTATGGTAGTAGTAGTATTGTGATGATTGTGGTAGTAGTGATTGATGATGGTGATTATGGTAGTAGTAGTGGTGGTAGTAGTGATGGTGATTATGGTGATTACCCGGGCAACGCCGGGTACCCCTGCTAGTATATATATATAAAACAATCAAACAGGTCAATAGATAGATAGACAAATTGATAGATAGGGATGCATGATGATGGATAGGTAAACGGAAAGAAAGATTATACACGATACATAACAAATACTAGATGATGAATAGTTAGATACCAGGCAGAAATTAGAACAGATACATTACCCCTTTGACTGATGAAATATAATTATATATAAGAGAGCGAGTGAAAGGAGAATGGCAGACGTAAGGATGAAGAAGAGAATATGTGAAGGTTGAAAAAATTAATATAATAATGTAGGAAGATGATACAAGAAAGAAAGACAAACACATGCAATAGACAGACAGATACGCAAATAGACGGATAGGTACACAGACAGACAAACATAAAGAAAGAAGGAAAGGTGTATGCATAATACAAACTAAGGTGTAAGCTTGCCCATAGGCACCACCCCGTTGACGTAGGGACACTATAGTAACAAAGATTAATCAACGTTCACCATTTTAGTGCAACTGGTGTCATTAGCCTCCCTTTACACTCATATACGTCTATTAATCTATATACTGCCAGCCGAATTAGTCCACGAGGTGGTGGCCACGAATTAATTGACGCTGTATTCCAAGGCAATTTGTATAATTTTCGAGCTTGTTTTCAGGGGAGGGTCGTTAGCCCAACAGCCCATTTCTGTGTATAGTGAGTTATGTACATGTGAAATGCTGTTGTAGTGTCGATATGGTTGTTGATGCTAATGTAGTTTGTAATCAGTGTAATCAGCTTGCCCATGCTGACAAGGTGTTGGCATAATTATACTTGTGTCCATGCAACACTGGTCTACCGTATATCTCCGGATATCAAAACTGACGGATGAATGAGAGAACGATAAAACAAATATAACAGTAAGAAATTAAATTGAAAGAGAGGGATTGAATATATTGAGGACGAAATAAGAAGAGGAGGATGAAAGGATAGATAGAGAAAATAAACAAGACAAATAGAAGGATGAGAAATAGAAAGAACGAAATAGGATCAACAAAATAAGTAAAAAGCAGGCAAGAATGAAATTATACATTATTTTGATAGAGAGAGAAATTCGGGTGGGTGATATCAAGTAAGCTGAGGGTATAAGTTAGAACATAAACACCAGAACCCCCTTGACGGAAGATGAAGGATTGAAAGAGATAATAAAAAAAAAAACAAACAAAAACAAAATACATAAATGAAGCATGGAAACAAGGAAGCATGCGCGAATAAAGGAAGGGAATAATATATTAAGAGAGAAACAAATACATACAGACAGACGGGAAGGATAACAAGTAAATAATTATATAGAAAGAGGATAAGAATGAAGGAAGAAAAGATGGGTGATAAAAAGGAAGCTCAAGGGGTATAAGTTAGACCATAAACAACATCCCTATGCCGGCACATCTGGGACTAGGGCTGAAGTAAATATATATTATAGAATACACAAGGAAACACTATATAAGTAAAGGCAAGACGAAAGAAGGAAGATGAAGGAACGAAAGAAGGAATGAAGGAAGTATGAAAAGAAAGACAAATGAAGGAAGAAACTACAGAAAAATGCACGATTGCTGGAAGGAAGGAATGGAAGAAATAGATGTACATAGAGATATAAACAAAGGAAAGAAAACTCGGTGTATATAATAATATAGAGTTAAAAGAAAGGAAGAATAACGAAAAAGATGAGGCGCTAGATAGACTATAAACACCACCTCTTTGTTATCACAGATTGTCAACTAAACAGGAAACAAAATCTGTCAGGAATTAACGGACATTGAATGTAATTATTAGAGAATGTTAGATTATATATAAGGAAGTAATAAAGAACGAAAAAGATAACACATTGTTCAATTATGTAGAACAGATATACGAGTACAAGAAAGGTATAGTTACATTTACATCACAAGCATCACAAGGAAGACAGAGGGATAAAAAGAGTGTATTAAAAACAAAACAAAAACAGAGAAATAATGAAGAATTATGGCAAAAGTTAATAAATGAGGAAAGAAAGAAGAAATATAGAGTACACAAAGCAAAAGAAAGAAGAAAACACGAAGACAAACAACAAAGTTAAAACAAAATATAGTAAAAATGAAAGTAAAAAACAAGATAGATATAAAGAAAGATTAAGGAAGAAAGGAGCAAAATTAAAAAACGAAGATCTGTAGAAAAGGTAAGTGTACGAAGGAAGAAAGAAGTAAGGAAGGTAGGTGATAATGAGTAAGATAATAGGCCTAAGTTACACCATAAACACGGACACTTTGTCGACACATCTGGCCGTATGGCAGGATGTCTGAAGGCTATAATATATATATATGCTTTGTGTGGGGGAGAGCAATTAGTGAACCATTATATGTATAACGTGTGGTGTTGGAAGCTTCTACGGTAATGATATATAGTTATATCTTAGTTGTCGGAGTCGTCAACATAGCATAGAATGTATAAGTATATTCTGCAAAGGAACAAAGGGATAGCGTGTGCATCGTGATTAAATATTCATGTTAATAGAGATCCCGAAATAAGGAACAGTAATACTTATGGTAAAATATATTCTAAACCATAAATGTTTGCCCATGGTGGCAATCAAAGGTACTCGGGGAGTATGAGCTTTTGCAGGGCTGTGGGGAGGACCAGGGATCTTGTCGTAGCTGGGCTGAGTCCTCTTCTTCTTTTGTGTCTAGTTCGGCAGCACGCTGCTGAAGAACTGAGCGGAATACGACCTGGCACCTCAAGCGAAATGTAGCTTGAATATGCTGGAAGAACAAGCAGAATACGACTGATGCGATCGACAAGAGGAATATGACTTGTCTGAATGTGTGGAATAAGACTGGTGTTTTCAAACAGAATACGACTTGAGCGGAAAACTGCAGTGTTTCACTCAGAGCTTGTATCCAATTCTTTCTCCTGCTGTTCTGGGACAAAAAGATATTCATGGTCTCTGTTGTTGTGGTGTCTTTAATTCTCCTGTCAATCCGGGGTGGCAGGTAAAAGTGATAAGAATGGCAGGAGCTGAGGTAATAACGAGATATTAGTTCCTGGGGAGCTTGGGGGCGGAGTCTGGGCCAGGATTCGTGACGTGGCAGGTGACGTCGTAAGGCATGACACCTGGGCAAATGATCTGGGCATTATGATGTTGTCAACTGGCCATACAGAGAGAGGTGGTTGATGGGTACTTCGTATATTTTCACCTGGTATCATTACCACCGATACAGTGTGTCTTGGAGGTGTAGGTGTTGGGGAATTGGGCATTGTAAGTTAATTGAAATCGATTTTACCTCATTGACCTAATTTCTTCCAAAAGTGAACACAATTTTTTGTTGATTGCCGAAATACAAAAATTATGCCGTCGACCAAGGACATGCAGTATTGTTTGCGTATGTATAAGTTATATCGAAAAGTAGAAAGGTAATTGTTCCGAGAAGCTTTGTGTAAGTGTTGCGAGTGCAACCCACTTAGCACTATAACGCTAGTTTGCTTTTCGTCTCGCTAACATTGGACGAATTGATGCAGTTTAGGAAGCATCAGTAAGGGTCACAGACGGTTTTTCACCACCATGGCTCCAAAAGATCTTTACAAATCGTGATTAAGCTTATCTACTGTTTACCAGACTACTGTATATGTGATACTCTATCATGAAGGTGTTTTAGGGGATAACACTGTTTACCAGACTACTGTATATGTGATACTCTATCATGAAGGTGTTTTAGGGGATAACACTGTTTACCAGACTACTGTATATGAGATACTCTATCATGAAGGTGTTTTAGGGGATAACACTAGTTGATCTCAAGCTGGGGGGATTTTTGCGGTGCGCTTTAATTATTATTGTGGCTTTATTTGTCAAGCTATTTTTTGTTGGAATTATTTTAGATTGCCTCCCTAAACTACTCTTCCAACTTAAACAAAAAATGAACGCCTCCTCAAACACCATTTCAAGCTAAGCAAACGCTCACAAACTCCTCAAAGTGGACACCGGGAAGGGACGAAGTGCCATATAATCGCCAAACTAATTACACGAAAAGTCTTACATTTCTCCAATTAATGTGGCAGAATTGGGGATGTAAAATGACCTCCCTTGCTTAGAAACAGTCACAATATATAGTCACATATATACTTCTTTATTTATTTATCTTATTTTGTATTGTTCTTGTTTGTATATAATTTTGGCGGTGGTAATCTTGTCGGGTATCAGAAGCAATTCCCCAGAAGGCCGTGTTGGGAATGAATCGCGAGTTTAATACCGGAACGACAGCAAGGAGGCTCTTTACGCCTTCTTATGGCAAGGGAAATGACGTCGAACTCGTTTATTCTGGTCACCATGTTGTATACCTTAGCATTGTATAGCTTAGCATAACATATCAGAATATAGCATGCCATAGCATGTTATAGTAAACCAAATCAGAGCATATTATAGTAAACTATAGCAAAGTGGATCGTAATAGCTTTGTCAATTTTAGCACGGTATACCATAGCACAACGCAACATAGCATGCATATTATATCATTGTAGTATATCATTGTATATTATATAGCATAACATAAGTATAATAGAGTAGAGCATAATATAGCAATGTCTAGCACAATAATTTATAGAATAACATAACAAAGTATAGCATAGTATAGCCTTGTATAGCATAACACATCATACTATAGCACAGTAACACATAGTATATTATTGCTATAGCATAGCATATGGTAGCATAGTGTTGGATAGCAGAGCATAGTGTTCTTAATAATGAGGAAACACACTGAGGTCTCTATTAACCTCCTTAACTGTTACTGATATTTCTTAAACTGATAACATTCGTCTAATGATATCTAGAGTAATTTCAAACAAAGCATCATCGTACTGACGAGAGTTAAAGTCGCTTAAAATTAAAACAAAATATCGCTATTGTCAACTATGTCTCATGATGGGAAAATAATGAAAAACAAAAACTGTGTAGATTTGCTAATGAAGATAGACTAGCAATTTAAAGTTCATTTAGACGAGCACATTTTCCCGCAGCTTATATTCTTAACTTTGATCTGACAGCTCCTGAAGCATAGGCTACATTTGTAAGGTGCTGTCACCTATACAAATCTACTTGCAGTGCAAACTAGCCTTATCATGTTGCCAGAACAGAAGTTGTAAGATAAAATGTTGCTGGATAAAACCCTAGTATAAACCGCCTTTCTAGAGAAGCTGGCGACTTTACTGGGGTGGCGTGTTTAGTGTTGTTTATATTGGCACAACACACTAGCTTATTTTCTATACACCTAGGTAAGGTTTAAAGAGCCTTGACTAGTGATCGGTAGAACTCTAGGTATAATTCTCATAAAATAGAAACACCTCTTTTTTTTCTTCAAAACCGATGTAAGCCCTTGCAATACACATTGGTCATTTTAATATCACTCCATTCGATATAAGGTTAATTTATTCAGCTTAGAAAATACCTCTACAGCTTAAGAAACAATTGCCATTGTCAAGGGTTAAAGCAGGCTATAGTTAGATTCTTTACAATATACTATTTACTATAACTAGGCCATACATCTTTAACCATAACCTCTTTTAACTCATTAACCCCTTCAGTACCGATGCCGTCCTTTTAGCTACGTATACTATGGCTACTATGAGACAATTGTATTCAGCTTAAAAAGACCCTCCAGGAATTAACAGGCTTCGGACTCTCCCACTTAAACATTTATACTACCACATATCCTTTTCAACATATCCTTTTCAACATATCCTTTTCAACATATCCTTTTCAAACTGCACAGAAACGTTTAACTATAGCTAGAAGACAACTAAAAAGACGTCGGCGGTACAGAAGGGGTTAAGACCAAAAGCAGTATATCACGTGAGATGAGTCAACCGGGAAATAGGTGTGGATATGTACAGCCCGTGAGTTGTATAACTTTTTGAGTTACAGATGGTTAGACTTTAATATATGTGGCCTACTTATAGTGAATATACTATGTATTCTTACAAAACACTTACCCAGGGCTCCACATTACCTGATCTAACAGTTACTCCTTCATAGAGGCTTTTAAGAATTTTATCTCTCTAAAACTAGACGATTGGAAGCAGCTTAGGAAGGTCCTTCAGCAATCAAATTAGTAAGATCTAACTTCATTATCCCTTTACCTCCCAAACACCCTTTTTAAGCTGAATATATCGTCTAGTAATAGCCAGAATAACAGGAAAACATGAGTCATCGTATTCTGAAAGGCTTAATTCAGTTCCTCACATCACGATGAGCTGCTTGAGGAGTATGTTTGGAGTTACTCGTAGAGACAGATTGAGGAATGAAGAGATACGTAGGAGAGGGGGGCAGCAGGAACATTTGTCAGCCAGAGTGGACAGAAGGGTGCTGAGCTGGTATGGTCATGTTGAACGAATGGGAGATGAAAGGCTTACAAAGAGAATATGTGAGTCAGGTACAAGGGGAGATAAAAGGGCAGGAATACCCCCCATTGAGATGGAGAGACTGTGTAAGAAAGGCTTTGGATGATAGAGGAATGACTATAGATCAGGCAGGGGAAGTGGTGGTGGACAGGAGTGAATGGAGAATGCTTGTGAATAGTTGAGTGAACACGTGGTCATTTGGAGTAAGGGGTCGGGCGCAAGTTGGACTAGATAATAGTCCATCAGGCGCCTGGCCCGGGGAGACGATTAATATGAAGGGTGTGCCTGGAAGTGTGGTGGGCGGGCTTGTGGCTTTGGCTCCGCTGCATGTCTGCCTGCCGAGATCGGAACCTCTCCGTGTGGTCAGGGGCCGGGGGAGTGCTGGAGCGACCTTGGTAACCCTGGTCTCTTGGTCTTCTGGGTGACCTGGATGTGTGTGAGTTTGTGTTTTTTATCTGTGTTTATTTTTTGTTTTATGTTGTTTTTGTGTTTTCCCTGTTCTTGCTCTGTCTTGAGTCGGCTACCCCCAAAATGGGGATTGGGCCTGAGCATATAGATAGATAGATAGACATCACGATTGAGTAATGACCATTGATCTGTACATGACATTGCAGCTAAACCAGATCCTTACCTTTCACGTTTCAGATCTATTATTCTTTACTTCTATTCTATATACGTAGGCCTATCATATCTTAGGAGATTGTATAGTTAACCAAGAAGTTTCAGAACCCTGTAGATACTATATACCTTGATTTTCAAAAGGCCCTTGACAAAGTTCCCCACAAACGTTTATTGATAACATTAAAAACGCACGTGTGTTGCAGTGGATACAAAATTGGCTCAGTGACAAAAAGCAAAGAGTAGTCATAAATGGTAAAGCATCCAAATGGATCAATGTAAGTATTAGGGTACCCCAAGGATCGGTACTGGGGCCAGTTCTCTTCCTAATTTACATTAACGACATAGATGAGGGTCTCACCTGTTTATTCTCAAAGTTTGCTGGTAATACAAAAATTGCTAATATCGTACTCTCAAATGAACATGTTGAAGATATGCAATATAATCTAGATAATTTGTCGATTTGAGCTCAAATTTTGCAAATGTGTTTCAATGCGGATAAATGCAAAGTACTCCATATCGGAAACCGAAATGAGAAAACAAACTATTCAATGAATGGCACCCAGCTTAAGAGTGTATACAGAGAAACTGATTTGGAGTAACAATATCGAGTAACCTAAACAGAGTCAACAAAGTTCAGACGTTGTTAAGAAGGCAAACACAATAATTGGTCTTATAGGCTGGTCATTTGAGAATAAATAAAACAAAATAATCCTAACTCTTTACAATTCCTTAGTCCGCCCTCTCCTGGACTATTGCGTTCAATCCTGGTGAGCTTACTGCCAAAAAGATATAGACAAGCTAGAACGAGTTCAATGTAGAGTTACCAAAATGATACCTTGCCTAAAGAACGAACCATACAAGGAGCGTCTTGGAGAATCAAATGTATTTCCTTTTTACCCACCGCAGATTAAGAGATGTTAATTCAAGTGTTCAAAATCATCAAAGGCATCGACAATATGAACTGTAATAAATATTTCACTATCGACCAATCAAATTACACGCGGGGGAACGTTTGCAAAATTTTTGGTAAATCTTTTGACTCACACTAGTCTAAGAATTTCTTCTTCAATCGTGTTGTCAACTTGTGGAATGGGCTTCCCCGAAATGTCATAGACTGCAGCACCGTTGAATTTTTAAAACTTTGCCTAGACAAAAATCTTGCTTCAAATCCACGAGTGACTGCATTTGTTAATTAAAATAAGTATTTTTATTTTACTCTATTATATTACTAACAACTGTCCCTTTCTAGCATCTCATAATCCTGCTACGGACATTTGTCCCAGGGCAGTCTTCCCTTTCCATCTTTCCCTTACCCACTCAAAACTACTTTTTTAACACTTGACCATCAGTGTTTTGGAGGGCAATCAGCCTTGAGGGGTCGCTGGACCTGTTATTGCTTGATTTCCTTTGTATTCCTTTATAGCTAACAGAGAACGTATACTACGGTTCAAGGTCTACAACATGGCTGCCTCTAGAACGATGATGGTATAGCTCCTCATTTTAAGAGTGCTTGGGGAGTGGTTGTAGTGTCAGTATTATTTTTTGTTCTACTGCCTGGCTGCTTTTAAACACGGGTGTGGTGGTGGTGGTGGTGGTTCCTTGGGGCTCTTTTCTGATGAGGCCAATTGGGGTTTTATCTTTATTATATCCTGCAGTCTTGGTATGATCATGGTGGTCATTTTAATAATACTAATGGTAACAATGAAAATACAAATATATATGTTAATAAGTTTATCTTCTATAAAATCGTATCATTGTCATCATTTTATGATTATGATTACTACTACTACCGGTATTACTATTATTATTATTATTATTATTATTATTATTATTATTATTATTATTATTATTCTCCACTAAGAAATATTCATCAGCTCATGGACCCATATTTATACAATTATAGAGTAGTTACCACAATTTATGTACAGCCAAATGCAAAAGCTGAATCTGAACTTCACAATTGCAAAGACTTTGTTTACCCTATTAAACGTAATTTGAACAGCTCACCGTGGTGCTAAGAATCCACCGAAAATTCGACCCTCGTAACACATAATGGAATGTGTGCATCAGCGTGTTGGTATCACAGCCCCACATCCCACGGCGAATGTTTTTGCACACAAATGATGTCGGCTGTTTCCCGGCCCCAGTCAGATGGGAGGAGGGAGGTGACGAATTACGTAGTATTGCTTGAATATCCCATATATAACTATATTATTGCACTACAAGGCACATGAAGGCGTATTTGAAGAATTATGATACATATATTAGATGTAAAGATATAATAAAGCGCATAAACAAGCTGGGAGTGAGTATGGGTGGAAGGGAGGGACGAATTTATCCTCCTTTCCTCCCCTTGCTATCAATTATGCTTTTAGCTCCTTATACTTGCTCCGGAGCCCTTGCTTTTACGCTCTTACATATGTATATATATTAAGGAACACCCCGTTCTTAACATTAATCCTTCATTACAAAACCCAATGCACTAGAATAAACTAATGAAAGCATATGATCTTCCCGGGATCATATATATATATATATATATACCGGTATATATATATATATATATATATATAGTATATGGGATTTATCTGGGGTTGAGAGAGCCCTACTACCGCTTCAAAAACAGTGAGGGTGCAGGAGGGTGTTTGAGTGTGAGTGTGTGTGAGGTGTGTGTTGTGATGTTTGGTGTCGAAAATTGCCACTTAGACCTACTTGTCAACCAATGTTCATAATTATGTATCCTGCCTTTGCCTCGGTTTTGTTATGCGTTTGAAAATCGCGTTCATGTGAGGCCTGTCACATTTCACCTGGAGAGCTTCTTATGATACCTATTATGACATATTATGGCATACCACAGTATATGCCATATGGCTAATTTTGCTTGGCACATTAATATTATAATAATTACAACCTATATTCAAACATTTTGAGTGGTTTGGGGAAGGGGAACGTTTATAAATCAGTATGATATGTTTAAATAGAGGTATATTGTAAATTAATGTTAATCAAATATGCAGGAAAATAGTATTACAGTACTTATGTTACCATACTATGTATTGTTGCACCATCTGCCGAGTTTGCAATTTGTGTTTGTATTTACTAAAATGAAAGGTACTAATTTATGTGTTGAAATTAATACAAATTCAGATAATACTGTACATAATTTTGCATATTTACTTTATCTTCCTCCCTTTATACAATGAAAAGGTATACGTAAAAACACTCTACAGAAACAAGATTTTGTTTGTCATTTAAAACTAGGACATGCATTTTAAACATGACTCTACAATCATATGTAGAAACAAATAAGATAGCCTGGATAAGAAACAACAAATTCACAATATCCTTCGTATACTGTACCGTCATGAGTATACTGTACCGTCATGAGTATACTGTACCGTCATGAGTATACTGTACCGTCATGAGTATACTGTACCGTCATGAGTATACTGTACATAAGGTTACAAGAACTCGAATTTGCATTAAGGTCAAGTTTTGAAACAACCGGGTGCATTATATTGTCTATTTTGAGTTCGATACTGATTCAAATGGGTGCTTCGCTAATTATGCTTTTGGGTTTCGAGCCTCACATTTGATGGCAATACAACGGCCTTCCAGTGCACCACATTGGAATTGGCAGTGTAATTAGTAACATAGCTAATATGAACATTGGATGTTAGCTAGGATGATCAAGGTTCACAATTTTAGCCTATTTAGGTGATGTGGTACTGTTAGCTGAGGCAGAATATCATATAAACAAAAGACTGGGGTTCTCGTAGAGAGGCTATCAGTCCTGACGTTATTGCTAGACTTAGTGTGTTGGATTAATAATCCAGTAGGGTTGATAGCCTCTGAAGTCCTATTTCCACTAAACATCATCTAAATATATTGTGTAAATTACTTAACGAGGGGATGAATGCAAAATCTAAATGTCAAAGGATTAAAAAAAACGCATCTTAGGAGTGTCAAATGAACTTGCTGATCAATACAAATACTTTGGACAGGATTAATTGTAACTTTAAAGACAATCATTATGTTGAAATGACGCTTATTAACTTATAGAGCAAATTTTTAAAAATCCGATTTTAGAACATTTAATATAGTGCATGCAAATATTGTTATGTTATTATTGAATTCATACTGCTTACCTGAATATGGACTTAAATTAGGCTTATGGGATATAAGTAATAGCAGTAAAAGCCAAGTTTTTAAAGTGATAAATATGCTATTATCTAAAGCTCTTAAGAAAAATGTATGTTTCTAGATATGCTAGTAGCTATAGCGTAGCTGCGTTTTGTGATAAATTGCTATTAAATCATTGTGTGGCACTAGTTCATGAACTAGGTGTACTTTAAGAGTATTTCAGTTAATAATAACGCCATTATTGAGGTTTTTGCCATGTCCCGCAATGAAGGCAACAATTATTATATTACTAAGTATACAATACGTTTTAGCAATAATTATGATTTTGATACTATATGAGCAATAATGTATTGGGTTCAAAATCATGAAAATAGAACAGTAGTAAAAGTAAAATAATTTCTAGGAGATACTTATGAATGTAATATGTTGTACATATGTATTTGTAAACTAGTTTAGTATTTGGTATACCCAAATTATATGCTTACGGCATACACATTCAGGAATGATTGATTGATTGACAGATTGATTAGCACTATATGGAGCGAGGTGGGTCGATTTAGATCCCACCTGTTTCACTTCATTAGTTTGGAGATGTTAAGACGTTTATCCTTATAAGTTTGGCGATTATAAGACACTTCACCTCATTCAGGTGATGATGGTTTCTTGGCGAGCGATAGCGAGACTGCAATTAAGGAAAAACCGACATTCAGCCGGGATATCTTTCTATTGGTAAATGTGTATACTGTATTTAGGGGATATTGGTGGCGTTTTTTTATGTTTTATTATTGTTTGTGTTTAGTTTGAATGGTATAATGGGAGGCGTTTAATCATTATGTAGGTGGCAAGCTAAGAGTGAATTGCTCCTAAATGGCTGGATTTATCAAAATCCTTAAACAATTATTAAAACAAAATATTGTAATCCCCTCCCACCCCCCTCCTCCAAGACGTCGCAGTAGATAGTGTTACAGAGCCCATAATGTAAAGGTGGTGCGGTGTCACAGTGGCAGTTTTCCGGCGTTTTTACTAGCTAATATCTGATTTTAGCCTGTGATTCTCGGCTGAAAATAGCGAAGTCAGCCAAACAGATGAATTCACTTTATTATGGCTGTACACTGGTCAGGTACCGAATACTTAAGCACGAATTCAGCGATAATGTGAGGTAATATGTCAGCCAAAATCGGCGACAAGCAAGAAAAAACGCCGATATACTGTATTTGTCTATGTAACAGCGCCTTCTTTAATGTTCTTGCTGCGCTGTTACTTATTCTGCACAAAATTAATTCAAACAATTAAATAGTGTTATCTATTGTTTTCAGTTAAGATACAATTAACATGTATAATTATCTTCTAGTTTAGTTGATTTAACTTAAGTTTATTTAACTTGTGTAAATGAATACTATATCTTGTTGTGAACATATTTTATCTCATCAGGCTTGAAACCGATTCACATGAGTGTACGTTTACTATGACTTCCGAGTGTATTATGGTGATTCACATGAGTGTACGTTTACTATGACTTCCGAGTGTATTATGGTGATTCACATGAGTGTACGTTTACTATGACTTCCGAGTGTATTATGGTGATTCACATGAGTGTACGTTTACTATGACTTCCGAGTGTATTATGGTGATTCACATGAGTGTACGTTTACTATGACTTCCGAGTGTATTATGGTGATTCACATGAGTGTACGTTTACTATGACTTCCGAGTGTATTATGGTGATTCACATGAGTGTACGTTTACTATGACTTCCGAGTGTATTATGGTGATTCACATGAGTGTCCATTTACTATGACTTCCGAGTGTATTATGGTGATTCCAAAACTAATGTTAGGATCACTACCAATTATGACTACTTGAGTTAGCCTAATTTTACTATTACTACCTCCTCCAGGATTATGAATACTACTATTGAATCTAATAACAAGTATTCTTCAAGTATCGCTATTATATTTACGTCTAGTAATGTCTTACTTTTACCACTAATATTATTGATGCTACTAATACTACTATCACAACCACTCCCCCTGAACTATCACTACTGCTAAAACAACAACAACAACAACAACATCTACTACAGCCTATACTAGTACTACTACTACCCACTAATACTAGCACTATTACTAATATCACCGCTATCCAGGATATTACCGCGGCTCTCGTTAGTATAATATTATCGGCGGTTATAGTTTTATTCCAGACGGTCGTTATTAGCAGGTGAATGCAGGGAGGGCGCTTATTAGGAGTGTGGCTATTTACGGCGATACTTTAGGGAGCAATAGAGGGTGTATTCTGCTCCTAAGCATCCCCCTCACTCTCTCTCTCTCTCTCTCTCTCCATATATATATATATATATATATATATATATATATATATATATATATATATATATATATAGAGAGAGAGAGAGATTATGCTTCTCTTTTTCTGGTTTTGGGTTTTGGGTTTTTAATGTAACTGTACGGTTATACTTTTAGGAAATGTATAGTTTATGGTAAATTCATATTGTTGGATTGTTCGACAATGAACCCAAGAACCAACCCTGAAAATACGCATGACATGCACCTTGCCAGAAGAGGCCTGGAACCTTCACCCACAGAGATAGGCCCTTGCCTATTGTAGTGCTTCACCAACAGGTGAGGCCCACGCCCCCTTTGATCCAGTCTCAAGACAACGGGGAATCCTCTCACCACCTAGAAGGGAATCCTCGCCCTCATTCCCCAAGAGAAGCTGGGAAACAGCCTAAGCCGCTGATCGGCCAAAACGAGCGCCTGGGCAAGCCTCTGATTGGCCACAGCACTCACCTTGTCCCTCTCCCAAGGAACCAAATGCTTCCAACTTTTACTAGATCAGAAGTCTGGAAGGAGGCGAAGCCAAGCGCCATGATTGGTCCAGCTGTAAAACCAAGGATCAATCAGAGAACGCGCCTGAACCTGAACATGAATTTTGTGCTGGGCCATAATTATAAGGTCCTGAAAACTTAGTCGCAACCCTGGCCTATGTGGTTGGCAATGTTGGTTTAGATCAGTGTGGTTAAACTGCGTAGGGTCTGGTTAGTAGCTGGATGGGTGACTTCCCAGCACATCAGATGTTGCCACACATACATGGGGTGGTTGAAATTTCCTTGGTTTGCCACCAAGGTCCAAGTAGCCCAGGACTGTTGAAGAAGCTCCTATCCCTCTGTAGTTCCATCTCAAATGAGTAAATGAGTAAATGAGTACCTGGTTTCGTTGTGGCACAAATGAATCCAGGAACATGGTTGATGGCTTGCCAGCTACCACCAAGCACACGAGAATGAGATCTTAGTTAGCCACCAGGATTGCTCATGAGTCATTGGGCTGACTTCCTCTCGTGTTAGCCTTGTCCCACCCAGGCATAAAAGTGGGTACCTGGAGTGTAAAATCGGCTTGGACATGGTCATTATCCTAGGGTAAATTTGATTACTTGTCTCACCTTTACTGTATTCCCTGTCTCTATGTGTTGGTCCGTCCCTCTCTAAACAGATCCCTAAAACAGAATACTCAAAAAGGAGTGTAAACTCACGCATGTTGGGTGAAACCCCGACTCCTTCATCTCTTACTACAACTCATGTCCTCACCCCTACTATTTCCTATGTCCCAACTATAGTATTCGAGGCATTGGGTGATCAAAATTATTATTACTTGTCTCCCCTTTACTGTATTCCCTGTCTGGTCGGTCGGTCAGGACACAGTTCGACTGACGCTCACCAAGAGCACAATTCTCCCCTTCAGTGACCCATGCAGTACCCCCACCTCTCTCCCTCCACTGCTACTTCAAACACAATAATATTATTCATGCATGAACCCATCCAGACCGACGGAAGCGATAAAATAAGTATTTAAGAATATAAATGTGTATACACAACAATTAAATAGAACAACCTGGACGAAATTACCTCTCGCTTGCCACAGCAACCTGTGACTCATCATGGGTAACATAATTCCCTGAGGTACAGGAGTTGATGTCCTTGATATATGGCCACACTATAGAGGAGCCGATAGCTTTTTTAACGAGTTAACTAAGCACTGGAGTGCTCGGAGAACAAGTTGCCGAAAACCCTGGCGGAGTGGCAGAGAGACGCCCCTCCCAAGATGCAGAGTCGAAGCCTGATATCAAAGTAAGACAACAGAGAATAAGCCAGTACCTGACCCCAAATTGACCTGATGAAAAAGACGACTGAGACGTAACCTGTGTTACAGCTGGATCGGCAATACATATTCGGGATTCTTGATCGTAGGACAGAAATGGCTTAAGTGACAACGACACGCTCGATTCCAGTCCCAAATACTATATGCTCCAGACAACAAAAGCACCAACGCCCTACAGAGTTATCGTCTACGGTAACGAGGTACCTTAACTCGGCGAAAGTGTACAACAGGGGTAGGCTATGAGGCTAAACTCCCTCAGACATTTATAGGTTACGTTATTACTAAAGAAATGCAATACTCAAGAAACTACGTTAATATTAAGCCTCTAATAATGTAGAATAGAAGCAGGCTAAAGGTATGACAGTGAAATGCTAAATGACAAATGTACACGCCTACTTGAAAGCGCGTGCACTACACTAACTGTCCCCTACTAACATGCACTAGCATGTAGCATACAAGATGTTCATGATCCAGTAGATACCTAATAATACACATGGGAGGAACATGAACAGTAGTCACTTATTATAATAATGAATCTATACTTGGAATAACTAAAAGGTTGCAGGCAACAGTACTGCGCCGGTAGCCTACTACCGCATAGGCTACTTCGCTTCTCTCACTCTGTCTCCCCTCAGAGTCCGTATGCGCCCTACGCAACAGAACTCCGGACACAGCAGCAAAACGACAGTGCAGTTAATTGATACATGAAAGTATTAATAGTGTTGTCTTGTGTGTGAGTAATGTGTATTGTAAAGTGTTATAGATATATACTTAAAGAGAGCTGCAATGCATAGTAAAATAAAGATATATCCCACTCATCATCCCCATGTGTTCTAGCTAGCAGGCCAAGTCACAGGAACAACGAGTCCCAGCACCGAAAGCGAGAACCCAGGAGAAGACTGTAGAGAACACAAGGACAGATAAATTACGTTACTCTACTATACCGGCACTACGAGCGAGCTGTAGTCTCGGGTGCTACACTCGCTCCTGGCTCGGTATGCAAATCAAGGCTAAGTCCTCGTCCCTCTACAGACAACTCCTGGGCATGGTCGGGCTCTTACACATGGCACCAGTCTAGTCACAAATGGGATGATGAGCAGGGCATATAACTCGTGAACATGTAGAACGTTCACCAACTATCCTCATCAAGAAGATCGCTGTTCACATTAACCCCTTAAATCTAATACATGTAAATATATGCTTGTCCTAAGAGTAATACGAGAGGTGAGTGCTGAAACTCCTTTAGGACCTCAAGGGAAGGTTATGCATTTAAATAGAGAGAAGAATGAAATGAGAGTAATGTCGTCAGAGAGAAAGAGTGCAACCGTGAGAAGTGGGGAGAGAGAGCAAGGGATGTTAGAATCTCAAAGGTTCTAGGCAACCTAGTCCAGGAACACACAGCCAACCTCCAGGCAGTGTGCTGTACGACAACATGGGCCCAGCCCAGGCAGGCAACAATGGACTACCAACCCTATCGCGCCTAGCTATAAGGGCAAGGCTGCCAACCAGTCCATACGTCTGGCAACCACCCGGCCGGCAGCGCGGCGTGTTGCTACCCTCTTGCTCTGAAGCCCAACTCACTCTCTCTCTCTGAATTCCCATTATCCTATCTATCAACTTCTCTATTGATACTACATATTAAATGGAAGGTCTCGACATGGCTTAAAACAAAACCCACCACTGGTTAGCACATGACGAGACCTTTGCAGAGATACAAAGAACATAGTTATAAGTTGTCACACTCAATATACATAGCGGCTGACGGTAGCCAGATCACGGGCGGTACAGTGGAGTACCAAGGAGTACAATCAGGTTGCGTTGCCCAGCACTGGGGTGCGTCACACCTGGCTGACGATACTTGGCTGCAGGAGTGGCAGCCATCAAAGCTGCGAGTCCCAGGAGGACGCTGTCCATCCTCACCCTTTGTGACTGCGGCCCCCTAGACCCAGTTGTTATTGTCAATTGCAAATTTTTATATTGTATATTTATTTGTCTTATTTTACCTGGTTTATCTGTCAATTGTACCAGTAACCTTACGTACAATAAAGTTGTTTATGTATATATTATTCTGTATATCTTATTCTCCAGCTGAGTACCATAAGAACCCCGGTTAAACAATTATGGCACAACATGTTCATATACACTATAATAAAGTTAATATGATAGTCCATCTGTTGTGACATATGCTGACATTTGCTGACATATTGTCATTTAGTGTTCTTATGCCTCGGTGTTTGCCTGCAGATGGTTATTTACAATCTAGGAAGCTGTACTTTGTATATGGATTTTGTTCAATGGAGTTTCTTTTACTTATTAATTCCACAGTTTCACCGAGCTCTTCTCTGTCCATTTCCCAATTTTCATTTGCTTTCGCCCTTTCCCTTCTTCAATATTCCCATCATTCTTTCACTGGGGTGATTTTTTAATGCCTCTGTTTCATGTTGTATACAGTAGCTCTCAAAATTTGATTCTATTTGCATAATCATATGTCGGCTTTAATTCCATTGTTTATAGTTGTATAACATTTTGTCTGTTATCCTTCATTATTTTTTAACTGGAATTCCGTATTGATAGTCAAGAAATGAAGAAACAAAATATAAAAATGTCTACATATATATATATATATGTATATGAGAGAAAGAGAGAGACTTCTTAAACACTGCCACTTATTTCTATCATCTTCTTCTCTCAACAAATAATCCTGGCCTAAGTCAATTCCGTATCTATATCATGTAATCCATTCTCATTGTACCCTTGCTATTTTTGTGTGTTATGTATTTAATAATTGTAAACAATAATTAAGCCATCATCGTGATTACTTCGTCTGGTTGATTAATTTTAGTTGGTCACGGTATCCAGACTAAATAATAATACTCGAACCTTTGCGCTATCTCTACCATTTGGAAAAAAACCAAAGAGTAAATATACGTGGACATCTACAGTGTGCTTATTCGAACTTTCCTTGAGTTACTAATATATAGGAGTTCAATTTTTCAACTCATCCCAATAAGGAATACAAAGGAAATCAAGGAAAGGATAGCGATCCCTCGAGGATGTTTGCCCTCTAAATCACTGCTGCTCAGAGTGTTCAACAGTGGTTTAGAATGAGTAAGGGACAATTGGAAAGAAAAGTAATACCCATGGCAGGCTTATGAGATGTTAGTAGGAGACAATTTGGGTTAGTCACATCACACATATATAAGTGATCCTTCGTTTATCTGGGGAAATGAGAGTAACGTTTAGGTAATTTTTTAAAGATGCAGTGAACTTCAATGTATCTGAGAAAAGAGAGAAACACAAACATATATTTATTGACAAATGCAGTCAGTCGCGGATTTAAGGCAAGGTGTTTGCCTTAACAGAGCTACAGTCTATATCATCTGGAGGAAGCCCATTCCACAAGTTGAAAACTTGATTGAAGACTCATTTTAGTAAAACATGTACCAATGATTTTGAAACAATGTCCTCGCCTGTTATTTGCTTGGTCGATCATGAAGTATTTATTACAGGTCATGTTGTCAATGCCTTTGCTGATTATGAACAATTATATTGGGTTGCCTCATGATCTGTGCTTGATTAAAGGAATGTATTATTTTTAAGACGCTCTTAGTATGATTTGTTCTTTAGACTAAATATGTTTTTGGTAACTCTACATTGAACTCTTTCAAGATTATCTATATCATTTTTGGTAGTAAGAGCACCAGGACTGAATGGAATATTCTAGAGGAGGACAGACTAAGGAATTGTAAAGAGTGAAGATTACTTCTTTGGATTTATGCTAAAATGACCTGCAAATATGTCCAATTATTGTATATGCCTTCTTAACATCTGTACATTTTTGACTGGGTTTTAGGTTACTCGATATTATTACTCCCAAAACGGTTTCCCTGTCTATACTTTTAAGCTGAGTGCCAGTCATTAAATAGTTTGCTTTCGTATTTCGGTTTCTGATATGGATAACTTTACATTTTACTGCATTAAACCCATTTGCCAAATATGAGCCCAACACAACAATTTATCTCGATTATTTTGTATACCTTCTGCATGATAATTTGTGAGTACGGTATTTGCAATTGTTGTATCGTCAGCAGACTTTGAGATGGTATAGCCTAGGTGAGACCCTCAGCCATGTCATTAATGTAAGTAAACAAACAAGAGAACTGGCCCTAGTACTGATCCTCGGGGTACCCCGCTAGTTACATTGTTCCATTTAGATGCTTTACCGTTTATCACTACTCTTTGCTTTCTTTCACTGAGCCAATTTTCAATCCATCTCAACACACTGCCTTGTATTCCATCCACATTAACACAATCACTGCGGCAATTGTCATATGACAATTGCTTGGTCTGCACTGTACCATACAGGGGTTTTGGATTAAAAGTTACCTTAGTTCCCTGCACATTTTCATGTATAAACAAGAGCTAGAACGTTAGAACGTAGTTCAATGATATATCCCTGAGAGTAGAATAATGGATCTTTCCAATGACAACTAAATGATGTTGGTATACCACTGGTTGTATGCTACGAAATTGCAATCGTGGGGCAAAATTGGTAAAAATTAGCAGTTTATGGCGGTTTTTGCTATTTCCAAATCAGCAGGGAAGCGTGAGATGCTGTGAAATTACCACAGTGTTCACACTGGCATGCTAAGCACTAGATGTAGGGGTTCCACGCTGTTTATACTCGCTTGCCTGTCTGTCAAGCCACGTACGACGCAGATTTTCGGCGATTGTCATATGACTATTGCCGCAGTGATGTCCGTATTTTTTATATAGTATGCTCGCAGTCATTGAGTTAAGGTTAAGCTAATTGAACAGTAGTTACTAGGTAAGGATTTGCTGTTTTTTTTTAAATATCAGTGTTATATTAGCAAGCTTCCACTTAGTAGGCATTGTCCCTGACTATAAAAATGTAATTAAAAACAATGACAGTGATTGGAGAGCTCACAATTATCTTCCTTTAGAACTCTAGGTGAGATTGTGTTGGGTCCAAGGGATATATTTACCTTGAGTGTTTATAAACATTTCAATACCTCTCTCTGTAATGCTAATATTGCTTAGAGCATCAACATTATCTATATGAATTGGCGATGCTGTAGGAATATCACTAAAGTCTTCTGTTGTACAAACTGATGCAAAGATGGTATTGAGGGCATTACTCATCTGTACTTCATCTTTGGTTTTCACCTACTAACGATCCAGTAGTTGAAGTATTTAATTTCAATATTCTGATGTAACTGTGTAACTCTTTCAGGTTTGTTTTACTATGATTCACAACATGTAAGTCAAGGGCCTTTTTTCTTTGCTTTGCTTAATCAACTTGTTTAGCTTTACGTCGCAGTGTGTACCACCTCCTCTACATAGGGTACGTAGTACCCGTCTTGCAACACAATCCTACCCCTACTCTGTGCAACTCACCAACCCAAGAGTGAAAAAGGTATTCTGTCTTTCTTCTATTCAACTGCAGAGCTCTGGAACTCTCTCCCAGAATAAGTCTTTCCCTCTTCCTATGACTTAAATTGCTTCAAACTCTGTGTGTCCTGGTATTTTGGCTCGAACGTCCCTTGATTTTGGCGCTGTCACTCTTTCAACTCTGGGGGAGGCACTCGATACAGGCAGTTCTGCCTTTTGTCTCCCTCACTCACATAGGAAAACAAAGAAATCAATGAACAGTTTTTCTCATTAAGCAAACAGTATGCAATTTCTTTATTCCACCATTTAAGCTTAACATTTTGGACCAAACGCCATTTGTCGATGGCATGCACACTTGCACGGCTTTTAAGCAATTGATAGTACAACATTCCCCTGATGTATTTGTGATGTTATTGTCAATTAAAAGCTTCACTCAGTTTCTATAAGTGTTGCTCTAAGTTTACGAAAGATTGTTTTTTTTTAAATTTGGGACTTTCTCATTGCTGCTAATGGTTCAATAATATTAAACTATATACTGAAAGTGATTCTAGGATGGTCGATTTTACTTAATTCGACACTAAAATTCAAACCCTCGCCAAATTCTTATTTCGTTGCAAGTACAAAGTCAAGCCCATTATTACCACAGGTCAGAGATTGAACAAATTGAAAAAGTTAAGTTTCTTGCAAATTGGCAATGGCATACATTTCATGTCTAGAATGTGAAGGAAACATGTCGCCCCACTTAGGTACATGTAAATTAAAGTCGCCTAGAATGATGGTACCTTGATCGTTACTTATTTCTACAATTTGTTCGTAAGTCTCTCAATCGGTTTGCATTGATTGAAATAGGGGTCCATTTATTAAAGCTTGTGTTATTTTTATTCCCTGATTATTTTTTTATGAGTACATTATTATTATTTTAAGATGTATCGACATTTACAATTACCCTATTGTGGTTTTGACATTAAGATGAGGTTAAGACTTTATTTGATAAAAACACAAATACAAAAATAAAACGACTTCGCCATTTTCATTGTTTTAATTTTTCTCAAACTTTGTATAACAGGGAAGTGGATATTCTGTTGAAAACGCACTTTTTTCTGTATTAAACCAATATTCCATATTACTAGTTATATCATAACTTTGTTATCTGTATTTCCTCTAGAATTGAAAATGTGTTGCGTATGCTATGAACATTTGCATAGAACCCCTTTAGTAAATTATGGTTACATTTTATTGGCTGCGTATTTTCCAAATTTCTGGGTTTAGAACAGACATGAAAAATGCCCATAGGTAACACTAGAAGATTACCTCGCTCTCTCTCTTTCTCTCTCTCTCTCTCTCTCTCTTTGACCATGCACATCCCCGTCAATTATCACCCGTCTCCTTGATGCAAATATACAACGATATACAAGTTGGGAACACGATTATAAACACCGTTGTTAAAGTGAGCCTTCTCTAATGGTGTTTATGTTCACCTGCATCCTTGCCTACTTTGAACACCATACACCTCCTTCTACCCCACACCTAAACATGCACACATACTGTATACTGTATATAACGGTAAAGGAAAGAATCAAACATAACATATCATTAAACAAGACCAAGTGAAGGATTAAGACATTAATTTAAATGGAGGCCTTAACACAATCCTACACACCTTGAGAGCTCTGTGGGAATGCCCGACCGTGGCCATGACCTTCCTTAGGGACTTGGGGCTGTTCTGCCAGGAAGCTTAGGGAACAACAACAACAACAACACCACAACCTAGTGCCACTTTTTGAGGGTTATTACAATTTTATAAAATTATTGTTGAAGGTTTTGATTGCAATTGCCTGTTTCAAGCGATATGTGTTTAACTTGCCCCTTGACTAAAAGGAACTCGCCTCCCCAGAACACTTCAATCTAAAAAAAAAAAAAAAAAAAAAAACACTATTAAGCTAAATACATTTTTTCAGTAGAATCATATACCTGGGAAATACTTGTTTCCACTGCATTGCAAGGTCTCTATTGCTCGCCCAGATAATAAACAACTCCTGGATGGAGTGAAATAGTATATATTCGCCAAACTAATCAGGCAAAATGTCTTAAAATATCCATATTAATTAAATGAACCAGGGAAGACCCCAAAGCAACCAGCCTTACACTACATAGGATTACCACAATATACCAGTGCTGATTAGTTTAGAGTAGCACATAGCATTATAAAGAATACATTTGATCAAGGAATATTCCTGTGGTATACTGTAGACGATAACAAACTATACTTCCTCCCATTGTTGTCTGGGTGAGATAAAGTAGCACGGGCAACTCCAAACACTTTGACATATTCCATATTATATATTCGTCGCTCTCCTCCCAGCAAGATTGAAAATTATAACATAAAACAAAACAAAAATAGCAGAGATTGGTTAGGTGAAGCAGATGATAGTTTTAGCAATAGGTAGTGGTATGGTAAATGTTCTTTGGGATTTATTTCGAAGTACAATATATCAACACAAACACAACCAATCCAGAACAGTATATGAACGTTTGCACTAGCTACACCCGTTACACACACTACCTAAACCACTACATTCAGTTGTTCTTGCCTCTCATCCTCTCATCTCTCAGTTATATTTTGACTGTCTCATATACCTGCCCCCTCCTCCACCTCTCTCTCTCAACCTGCATCCCCTAGCCCCATCCATATCCACACCCCATCTTTGGTACTTACAGTATATCGCTCCGGCTCTCTACAACAATTCTATTGTGCCTCCCTTCTCTCCCTTTATCCACCCTTCCCTCTTCCACATTCTTTTAATCCCCTTTCACTATAATTTATCTTCAGCTCAGTTCGTTGGGGATTCGCAGGGAGCCACTTTTGAGTTGCACGATGTACAGGGGTTTTGGGATAACAATTACGATGATTATTATCCCCTTGCTCAGTGATGAGAAATGGATGTTATTATCTATGCTGATAATAGTCGGGTTATGATGGTAACTATTCCTTCTAACTTGTTACATACCTCCTCTTCTAGATTTCATCTCTTCCTCAGCTATCCTCTCTCTCTCTCTCCTTCTCTCTCTTGTTCAGCGGTATCTCTATGAATGCATGTTCATCAATGTACAAAATTACGATCACTAGATATCATCCTAAGCATTTATCTTTGCAACGGGTTTAGGGAATTACTGATTTTTGACACATTGAGTACCATGATGTTTAGGTTGTGGAAGGCTTTTTTCCTCCATACCAGAAATATTTCATCGAATGAGCCTATGAAATGTTATTCCCACACTCAACTTAACCTAGCATTACAATGTCACATACATTTTAACCTATGCCATCTTTCTCCATATGTAGTCAATCAGTGTAAACAAATATTACCTGAATGGTATTGTTTGAAGGTAGGTGATTATTTAAGTGCGGAATGTTGTATTTTAAGTATGCCGCGACCCAAACTAGTTGCATAAAGTAACTGCTAACATGATCCCCCTTATCCCTCCTCCCCCTGTGATGCCTGGGGGTGTCTGAGAGGAGGGTGTAGCGAGAGTGGTAGTAATAAGCATTAGTAAGGGGGGGATATGAGGCCTTGTTGTGCCGTACGATATCTGCCACACGGCTCCCGGCAGCGTCGTACGATACTTCACCCACCCGCCAGATGCTCTCTATATAGGAGAGAGAGAGAGAGAGAGAGAGAGAGAGAGAGAGAGAGAGAGAGATGAAATCTAGAAGAGGAGGTATGACAAAAGTTAAAAGGAATAGTTACCATCATACACATTGTTTTCTATGTGGATGAGGGAGACAAAGGCTAAACTGTCTGTGACGAGTGCCTCCCCTAGAGTTGAAAGAGTGACAGGGCCAAAATCAAGGAATGTTCGAGCCAAACTGCCTGGACACACAGAGGTTGAAACAATTTAACTCGGGATGAGGGAAAGATGGATTCAGGGAGAGAGTTCCAGAGCTCAACTGTTGAATAGAAAAAGACTGGGAATATCGTTTCACTCTTGGGTTGGAGAGTTGCACACAGTTGGGGTGAGATTGTGTTACAAGACGGGTACTACATACTTTACGTAGAGGATGTGGTATACTCTGAGAAAGCTCTGATGAACACTGATAATTGTAATAGAGGTAGAATAGCGAGAGAGATGGCAGAGAGTCGGTGAGTGGACGTGAGTTAAAGACAAAAAGAATTTCTGTTCTAGTTTGTCAAGAAGTGCTGCTTGAGAGGATCCTCACGACACATGCGAACAATACTCAATTAAAGAACATACTGTGCCCCTGTTCAGAGCATGAAGCCTGGCAGGGGTAACGAACTCCCAGAGGTGGTTGAGCACACCAAGTTTCTGGGAACCGGTTTTAGCAAGAGTGGTAATATGGTCTTTCCAAGAGAGATCAGAAGAAAAAGAGATACCGAGAATACTGAGAGAAGATGAAGTGTTGATTTGTGTATTGTTGAAGTATAAGGGATAGGACCTGTGGGAGTTCTTGACAGGTAGATAAATAGAGAAACTGGGTTTTGGAGCATTGAAAGGAAAATGCCCCAGAACGAGAAGCCCACCACGGAAGCCACGAGCAAGCACCACCAGGAAACGGGAACAGAAACACCCGAAGGAAAGGCCCACAGAACGAAAGGACCAGGTGACCAAGCCAACCAGTTAAGACAGGCCGAAGCCCGCAGGGCTAAGCAGCTCCAAACCACACCTGCCTATCACTTCTAACCACTGACCCTTCCCCCACCTCGCGTATACACTACCCCTCGTGTCCTACACCTCTACCTACATGATGATGAACATGAATACACCTTAATGTAATACACCCATGCCCTGTCCCTAGGTTGAGCCAATGCCAACCAGTTCAGACAGGCCTAAATCTATGTATGTTTTTCCATCCAAGAAGTAATATGTTAACCCCCTGTCTTGCCAGACAAAGTTTCTGAAGACCAACCGCCCCCATAAATCTATGTATGTTCTTCCATCCGAGAAGTAATATGTTAACCCCCTAAAATACCTTGTCTTGCCAGACTAAGTTTCTGAAGACCAACCGCCCCCATAAATCTATGTATGTTCTTTCATCCGAGAAGTAATCTGTTAAAACCCCATGTCATAATTGATAAGAAACTATGATACCCACGGGTACACCAGTGTATATATAACCATTATTCATGTAAGACCTAGACAGAAATGACTGCAGATGTTAGCCACCATGCAGTAACTCTAATTCTTACCCCAACCAGAGATTGTATACACCACCCTCTTTTACCATTGTCTCGACGCCTTTCCACCACGAAACAATACCGAAGCTACCCCTACGAACTGCCGTTTTCTTTGATATTATATATGTCATAGAAAACGCAGTTCCCAGGAACAACTAGAATCAGCAAGAAATAGTGTCAGAGTAACAGTGTCCATAACCATCGTATTGACGAGTAATAATACACCATGTTTTTCTCTACTTTTATCCACAGTCAAGCACACACCTACAGTTAACCTCCTCTTCCCCACAGCCCACAGTCCACATGATTCTATCATTTCCAAACTCATATACCACCACTTATTGCTCATCCCCCGGTAGCGTTTGGCTAACGTACCTTCCCTGTCATTAACCCTCAGGCTACGATACCAACTGTAGCCTAATGCCACCCCTACGCTCAGAGACCTTAGGGTCAAACTTCCACGTAACCCCCCTTAACCCTCTCCCTCTCGTTAACCCCCCACGCTCCTCAACTCCCTTCCGACCTAGCCTCTCCAGCATACCCCCTGAATATCCTTAACTTTTCCTTTACTAACATTCTCAAACCTTTTGTATATATACTCCTATCCAGCCTACCTTCCCCCAGTAGGAAGGAACACCATTAGAACTTTACAAACCCTTTGCATGCCATCTATTCCCTCACAACCCATTCACAACCCTGTACCAAATGATCGTCCGTGCGAGGCTAGCCGCCTCACCAGTGACTAACTTCTATTGCCATACTTCCAGATCAATGTGGCAGAGTTAGCAACCCAGTCTCCACCACATCCAACCATCCATGCAATTAACAACCTAACCAAGTAAACCAGCTGATCAAGGCACCTTCGGTTTTGGTATTACGAACACCCACATCTGTCTCATAAACAGAGGGTTATTACAAACCCTTGTGATATGGCAAGCCCCCAGCCACAGCCGCCCCGACGACCATCACAGAGAAGGGACGCGCACCTCCCACTTTCACCCACCCGAGGAGGGAGACCCCTACCCCTGCGGAGGTATACCTGACCCCTGTTTTGACTTCCGGGTCATTGCCAGGTAGCACAGGAATTCTTCCTATCAATGAACTAACCATGTATGACTAACACCCATACTAACCTCTATTAACCCACAATAAACCATTAACCTTCCTTGCATACTCCGATAACCAAATTAGCACCTCAGCAATACCCTAGAATGAAGACTGAGCAATTTAATAGAGACGCTCCTAGCACAGCTGTCCCAAACCTCCTCGCAAAGTAGATCCGGTCTTTCTCCCCTAAATACTTCCAGTATAGCCAAAACAGTACCTCATACTAAGGCTCAGTTATATTACAGTATGAAGGCTCCATACAGCCATGTGCCACAACAGTAATCACCCCCTGACCTAGTTCCCGTATCAATTGAGAGCTCAAATAAGTCCATCAAAACTCGAGATCCCTATGGCCGACAGGGTCCAAAACCACACCTATAAATCAAGCTCCAGCCCCCAGTAAAATCAGTTGAAAGATAGACACCAACCAGTGGCTGGTCCCTTAAGTTGACCTCTAGCTCTGCCCTTGTTTTGTTCCTGAGAATTGAGTTCCAGAGCCGGCAGACTCCGTGGCAGATTGAGATAGAAGAATCTGTCCACGTCCACGTAAAGGAAATCTAAGTGCACCTTATAACCTTCACATAAACCAGTGGGGATATAAGAGTGTAGCCAGCAACGATCGCCAAGAGATCCGTCTTGAGAACTTCTACATATGGACCATCTGGACGGCCGCGGAACCAGTCACTAGCCCCCAACTTCACGGACGCAAGATAACCAGGACCAGACCAATCAAATACGACCCAAGATTCACTCTATCAGCACTACAGTGTTACAGTGCTATTTAGAGACTCACTTATTAATATTTCTATGAAGTGGCTATATCTTTGCCCCAGTATAATTCACATATAACCATTCCATTAGGAAGTGCTAAGCGTATCAGTGTTTATTAATTAACAGGCGATATTAACTCTCGTAATTACCCATATATCCAGATATTATTACATAGAAGTGAAACCCTAGTGATATCTGAATGTTCGCCCACTGATTTGCGTTCTATGTATTTCTGATACAAGAATACAAAACTTTGATCAGTACCCCCCTGAGGTTACTAGAATTCCCGTGCTCTAAAATACGCGTGTCTAATCTAGTCTGTGAACTACTACTTGTGCATCAGAGCTACCAGTGATAAATCTAATAGTGAATATGAATCTATAAGTAACATTTATGGTCTCCAGTATATCAACTTGTGAATAAAGCCAGTGATCAGAAGATTAATACCTGAACGTTGGAAGTGGGAGACTAGGCTCCATCCAGATCCACTTAATGCTAGTTATTCAATACTATAATTTGTCTTGTACGAGTATTCATACCTTCTTATGCTTCATATTAATCATCATCAAGGAAACTATAGAAGTGTGTTCATCAATAGTAGTGATCGTGTGTCTTGTTACCGTGTGTTTATTTTGTGTTCTCTATTCCTCATACCTTGTATTGTGCATGCAGCCTTATATACCCAGTCAGTTAGAACTCACATTACCCAAGTTAATCCTGTAGAAAAACAGGGCATAACAGAAAGCAACAAAAAATTTCCCAATTGGAAATGGTTGATAGATCAGAGGATAAGTGTGCTATGGCTTCAGCACGAGAGTTTTTGAGTGATTGCTTGCAGGGGCATTCTGAAAACCTAGTTGAATACTGTAAGGTAAAGTCATCTGTATATGAATGGATAGGACTGAAGGTACAGTTGAGAAGATAATTAAAGAACAGAAAGAGAACTGCAGATAGGACAGAACCCTGAGGAACACCGGAGTTGATAGGTTGAGGAAGTGAACGATGGCTGTCCACAACCGCAGTTATGGAACAGCCAGAAACTTAGAGATAAAGGCACATATGTATGTATGTATGTATGTATGTATGTATGTATGTATATACTCAGGCCCAATCCCCACTTTTCCTTTTTGTTTTTGTTTTTTGTGGGGGGGGAGTGGCCGACTCAAGACAGAGCCCGAATAAGGATATCACAACAGAAAACAATTAACACACAAAAACAAAATACAAATTCACACTCATCTAGGTCATTAAGGAGAAGACCCAGAGACCAAGGTCACCAAGGTCCCTCCAGCACTTTCCCGGCCCCCGACCACCCGGAGAGCTTCCGGATATCGGCAGGCAGACATGCAGCAGAGCAAAACCACAAGCTCGCCCACCACACTTCCAGGCGCGTCCTTCATATAAACCGTCTCCCCGGGCCAAGCGCCTGATGGACTATTATCTAGTCAAACTTGCGCCCGACCCCGTCCTCCAAATGACCACATGTTCACTCATCTATTCACAAGCATTCTCCATTCATTCCTGTTTATTACCACTTCCCTTGCCTGATCTACAGTCATTCCTCTATCATCCAAAGCTTGTCTTACAGTCTCTCCATCTCAAAGGGGGTCTTTCTGCCCTTCTATCTCCCTTTGTATCTGAATCACATAATCTCTTAGTAAGCCTTTCATCTTCCATTCGTTCAACATGACCATACCAGCTCAGCACCCTTCTGTCCACTCTGGCTGACAAATGTTCCTGCTGCCCCACTCTCCAACCTATCTCTTCATTCCTCAATCTGTCTCTACGAGTAACTCCACACATACACCTCAAGCAGCTCATCTCCATCACATCCAGCTTTCTTCTCTTCTTTTCCTTCAGAGCCCATGTTTCAGCCCCATACATCACTGTTGGCAAAACAATCCCTTGATACACTGCACTTTTTACTTTATTTCAGAGATTTCTCTCCTTCCACATACTTCCCATTGCTCCGAAAACCTTCCTTCCTTCTCTCACTCTCTGTTTTACTTCCATTTCCATACCTCCACTCCTGCTTATCGTTCCTCCTAGATATTTAAAACACTCTACTTGTTCCAATATTTCCCCATCCAGCCTCACATCTAGATTCACCCTACGATCACCCCTATTACACACCATTACTTTACTTTTATTGACATCCACCTTCAGTTTCCTACTCCCACAAACCACACCAAATTCTTTGACTACCCGCTGCAGTTCCTCCTCTGAATCCGCCACCAACGCTGTGTCATCAGCGAACAGCAACTGAATCAACTCCCAATCTCTACCATTCTTTCCTACTAAACCCAATCCTCTTCCGATAGTTCTCATTTTCACCTCGCTCACCACACCATCCATAAATATATTAAAAAGCCATGGTGACATTACACAACTCTGTCGCAAACCTACATTTACCTGAAACCATTCACTCAACTCACCATTTCCTACTCTAACACACGCTTTGCTCCCTTCATAAAAAACTCTTAACTGCTTTTTAGATAAAGGCACATATGGAGGGATATAAACCAAAGGAGGGTAGTTTAGAAATTAGAGATTGTGTCAGACTCTATCAAAGGCCTACGATATGTCTAGCGCAAGAGAAAAGGCCTCACAAAAGATCCCAAAAGGAAGGAGACCTAGAGCTAGTAAGATATGAAAGAAGATCACCAATAGAACGACCCTTAAGGAAGCCATACTGGTGATCAGAGAGTAGATTATGAGAAGAGAGATGCTTAAGAAATTTAGAAGTAAGAAGAGTTTCAAAAACGTTGGAGATGCAAGAAATGAAAGCTATTACTTAAATAGTTTACATAGTGCGGTACACTCGTTGCAAAATGTGCAGAAAGCTATTTACCCTATTTTACAAGTGCTATGCTGAAGAACTGTTTACAAGATGTAATGTATTTTTGTAGTATAGATATTAGAGTTTTCACAAAAGTTCCATGTATATGTGAGCTAAACCTCTTTCTTTCAAACGTCCAGCCATAGTTGTATACAGTATTCGCATATAGGTTGACATTTTATAATCTAAAGTTCTAAACCCTCATTAGAACTTAAATTGTTTGGTGAGTTGACCGTGCAGTCTACGAGCTTCCAACGAAGAGAGACGAGAACTTTCTCGTGGCTTATTGTCTCCTAATCAATTTCATGTGTCCAACCCTAGCTTGGAGTCTTTCAAACCAATCTATGGTATTCCGAAGTGCTTAGGATATGTGTAACACAGAATATTAAATGAAATGTCCACAGTAGAGCTTTATAGAGCGTCTAATGAAACGAAGATAGAGATAGATATAGATAGAATGCGTGTGCGTGTGTGCGCGCGCGTGAGTGTGTGAGTGACAGCGAGACAGACAGAGAGGCTAGCGATGCGAAAGAAGGTTATATTACAGTAATTAACCATCTGAGAAATGTACGGTACATTAGTAATTCACCGGCACCTCAGTAGTACATTCTAACCTAGTTAATGAAATACCCGCCTCTAATTAACACACAGCCAACATTTTTGAGCACCTGTGTCACCTTATGTAAATTTGTAGACTTGCCATTTTGTACGCGGCAATGAAGTTAGTACGCGATATCGATATAAAAGTTGCTCCCCCAAAATGTGTAGTTAGATTAACCCTTAAGTACCGGTGCCGTTCTTTTCATATATTCTGGCTACTATGAGACGATTGTATTCAGCTTGAAAAGGGCCTCCAGCAATTAACAGGCTTCGAACTATCTCACGTAACCCTTTTTACTACGACAGATCCTTTTAATAAGAACTGCACATAATCGCTTAAATATAGCTAGAACAAAATATAAAAAGACGTCGCCGGTACAGAAGTGACACATTTAGCATCGAAATAAATCTTGACTGTCGTACATTTTTCACTACATTTAATAATTAAACTAAACTCTTTTGATCGTACGTGAATGCATTTGTATCAAACGTGAGTACTAATTGAACCACCGATGATGGACATGGGTGACTTCGTAGTTACTGTATAATAAATAAATACCTTGGTTAAACGGATGAGCGCTGGTCCTATCCAGAGTGAGGTTCGGCATCCTCTACTCAACCTTAGCTGTTTCTGTCTTTCTCTTTTACTGTCCTACTTTTTCTTCTGGGTGGCAGGATGTTTGGAATCATCCTCCCCTTGTATAATTCTCCTACTCGACGAGACAGACAAACGGGCGAGATAACGCGAAAGTGGTCCCAGACCCTGAGAATAGGAACTTTAAATGTTTTTGTTCGGGCTCTGTCTCGTGTCGGCCACCCCCAACAATGAAGTATGTGCCTGAGTATATACAGCCATACATACAATACATACAAGAAAATCTATAAATTGTCAATGACATGGCCGTAAGTGAACAATAAGCTAACATAATTATATCATTATGCAATATAATTTAATTTTTCTTTCTCATTTTTGCTGATGAAGTTCCGATATGTTTATACGTAGCTTTGTCTCACGCACACACGAGCATGTATATACATTGCCTTTCACGCACATACACACATAATTATACTTATTTTAGACACACAAACCCACACATTCTAATTAGGGTTTTATCTTCCAGTACACCTCACATCGTCCCTTAAGTACCACCCAATCATCCAGTAACATGCTGCGGTGCTCTCTTCATTACCAGCAGGCAAAGATTTGGCCTCATTGAGCAGCAGTTGTGTTGATATTTAACCCTTTCAGTTACATAGCGTCTTTTCCATTGTTTTCTTGCTAATACTAGATGTGTTTATGCAGCTTAAGAAACACCTCTAGTAGTAATAGGAGTTATTATTTTCCAATTTATATTATTGAATCCCACTGGTCTATCCTAATCCTAATATAATGTTCTAACTATAATCACAATTCAAACGATTAAGAAAAAAACGCTCATTTACCAAAAGAGTTAAAAACAGAAACAGCAAATACTACAACTTTCTTCCTCTCAAAATACAGTTGTTTTTTTAATTATTACCAACATTAGTAGAAACGTGGATGGTGCGTGTGATAATGAGAATGTATGAGGGGTCACAGGCTGTAGTTAGAGTGAACGGGGTTCTGAGCAAAGAGTTCTCAGTGAAAGTTGGAGTTCACCTAGATTCAGTGCTGAGCCCATTATTGTTTGTTTTGCTCCTGGAGGCTCTGTCAAGGGACTTTAAAACAGGACTCCCATGGGAGTTGTTAAATGCAGATGACCTAGTTCTAATCGCAGATAATGCTCAGGAAGCATAGGCAAAGTTCAATAGATGGAGGGAAGGTATGGCAAACAAGGGCCTAAGAGTTAACATAGATAAAACAAAGGTCATGATTAGTGGAGTAGGGCACGGAACTATGGAAAGAAGCGGGGACTATCCATGCGCAGTATGTGGGAAGGGGGTGGGAAGTAATTTAATTCAATGTTGCATCGGTAGTGACTGGGTACACAAGAGATGTAGTGGGCCTAGAGGACCTTTGACAAGATTCATAGTCTTTGAATGTGCAGTGTGCAAGAGAGAACTAGTGTTAAATGATCTGCCTGTTAGTGTTGATTTTGGCACTGAAGTGTGTGAATAAATTCTACTATTTGGGTGATATGGTTTCTGCCGGAGGCGGCGCTGAAGCTGGCTACAGTCAGAGTAAGATGTGGCTGGGGTAAGTTTAGAGAGCTGTTGCCACTCCTGACCATGAGAACACTTGCACTAACCTTAATGGGAAGGTGTATATCTTGTGTGTTAGGAGTGCAATGACCTATGCCTCAGAAACGTGGCCGGTTAAAGCGGAGGATATAGATAAAATGGAACGGAATAAGACGAGAATGCTGAGATGAATATGTGGAGTTAACCTCAGGGACGATGTATCAATTATTATGTTCCCTTCACCAACCGAGTTTACTCCTAAACTCAAGTGAGGAATTAAGAAGGTATCTGGGCATTAGGAGTATCAGATGCGCACGAGCCAACTTGGTTGGTTTGGACAAGTGGAGAGAATGGATGATCAGTGCTGGGTGAAGAAATGCCGAACTGTGAATGTGGGGGGGAGCTGTGCGTAGGGCTAGACCTAGAAAGACATTGGATCAGGTACTCTGGTCTGATCTCAAAATATAGAAATTGACAACAGAGGCAACCCTAGAGAGGGTCGCCTAGAAAGCTCTCATATAGGATGTGAGACTGTAACCACACTTTCTTTGGAAAAAACGGTTATTAACCTTTAACGCCTTACGAGCGGGCCCGTTAGTAACTTCTACTACCCGCCAAGCGTTTTTTTTTTACCCTAAACGACCTTGTTTCCGTGCTCTTTTTCATGCATAAACAAAACCCAAGGCATAATACAATTATGTATCCCTGAAAGGGCGTTAATTGAGCTTTCCAATGACACCAGAACCATCCTCCTATGACCACGCGTTCTCTTGCAACGATCGTGCAAGATGAGTGCAAAAACCCTAAAATACGGTAATATCCTTACATAATTCCCTGTGTAGTGAGGGAGGGAGGGTGGATGTGTGTGGAGTAGACGTCAGTAGGTGCGCGGGACCCGTGCCGAGCGGTCATGAGCCGACCTATGCTCCTCCCAACGCTCATCTCTCTCTCAGAGCCATTATTGCTCAAAAATTGCACACAGACTCAAGTCGGGCCCGCCACATAGTCTTTTCTTCTCTAGCCCGACTTTAAGTCCACCCCCGCCAGACAAGGGTTAAATAGCAATAAGCCTACTGGAAGTGTCTGTATAGCAGATGTGATTGGCCTTACGGAAGAAAGCCCATGTGAAAACAAATAAAAAAAACGCACCACAAGCACTCAAATGGAAGCAATATATGATTAGGTGGTATATTCACCCTCTAGTACCTCCTTCCTCTTTCGTAGATGTGTCCCCCCCTCCCTCCCTCTCCTTCCTCTACTTTCTCCCCCCACTTACCCCCTCCTTAACCCTCAATTCGCAGCGGCCGTCATATGACGGGAGAGAGAAAATTGGCCTATCCTACGGCACCCGTCATATGACGGGTCCCATTTTGAGACTATTATGAGTGATGAGAGAGAGATCGGGAGTTGGAGGGACCACAGGCGGGCTTCAACCGCTTGCCACTGCCGTGCGGCATACACTGAAGTCCTACACACACTTCTCTCATTCCTGTGCTCTCTCTCACATACCATAAACACCAAAATTGCCACTAATTTACCGATTTTTCCCTTAGGTTGCACGATCGTTGCAAGATAACCATATTCCGTACAAGGATGATTCAGGTGTCATTGGAAAGCGCTATTATCGTCCTTTCACGGATAGATAATTATATAACATTCTGGTTGTTGTTTATGCATGAAAAAGAGCATGGAATGAAGGTATTTTTCGACATATATAGCCCCTTGGCGCTATGGTGACTTACACAAGACACCCTGCTCTTTGATAGTTAATTATTGGCTATTTTTCCTTCTATTTTCCCCCTTTCTCTACATGAAATAGCATGAGTCATGCTCTCCTACTTTTCCTCGTAACCTTCACATGCTCGAATAACAGCTGGGAGAATCAGTTTGCTTCGAGCAGACTCACGAAGCACTTGTACATCTCTCTCACCTCCCTCAACCCCTTCCTGCCACAGATATATGTTTTTCATTGGATATTTGCTGTTTCCACCTATTTTCTGTTCTTCACTGTTCACATGTTTATTATATAAGTAAAATAAACACACATGGAGCAGAAATAATGCTATATATGGTAAATATAACAAATTCGGTCAGAATCGAAGGCATTTTTTTGCATATGTGTGCGTTTAAAAAACATCAATGGTGTTCTCCTTTGGTTAAACTTGTATGTGTATATGTATGTATGTATGTATGTATGTATTATCTTATACCGTTCATTAAACCTTCCCAAAGTTCAGTAATGAAGATGAGTTTAGTATTATTTATCGCCAGGTTAAGATTAAACTTGTATAGTACACTATAACAAATAAAAGGTGTGAAATATCTAAACACAAAAGTCTAGTTGTGTGTATTAATAGTGATGTCTTTCAAAATTTCATATACTTCTATCGGTGAAAGTATCTACCGGTATCGGTGTGAGTATCCTAGGTTCGAATCCTTGGAGTAGGCCTACCACACGTAACCATTAATGTAATTGACTTTATTAATTGGGTATATTTGTAAAATAATTGGTAGGTTGTTGATAATATGAATTTAATGTATTTATCACTATCGATATACCAATAATGGATATATTATTGCGGACACTGCATTACATGTATCCCACCTGTAAGCCTACAATCTTCTGCAATATTAGATAGATTGGATTTGTTTGGGCTGGAAATATTATATTAGGCTGGGTTAAGCTCGGTTCACACATGCACGAATTAACGTCCCGTCCGTCCCCGACCAAGAAAATAAGCAGGACGGCATCAATCTGGAGGCCCCATGTTCCGTTCCAACGTTCCAACCGTTCCAACGTTTTTTTGCCGCCGTTCTCATCCCGTTATATTCGTCGTCTAGACGCCGCCAGGCTGCGCCTAGACGCCGATTGCTCCTGTGTGTGTCCGTGTGTGTCCCCTGGGTGTCCCCGACATAACAATTTTTCTGGCAGTTGCCCCGACCCATGCGGACCATTTTATGCATGCATAAAAAGGATGCTGCCCAGGCACGGCGAATTAATGGTCAGGGACGGACGGGACATTAATTTGTGCATGTGTGAACCGAAGACTATATTGTGTTGGGTATTGATTTAGGTTGGGTCATGTTAGATTAGGATGGATAATAAGGTTAGGTTGTTAAGTTGTTTTAGTTTAAATTGGGTTAAGTTATGAAGGGTTTGGTTAGATTATATTTGGTAGGATTGGCTATGCTTAGGTAGATTAGATCAGTTTGGGTTAAATAAAGGTAAGTTGAAAGTGTAAGAAGGAAACGGCGACAAAAGCTCGGTTCACACATGCACGAATTAATGTCCCATCCGTCCCCGGCCCTTAATTCGCCGTGCCTGGGCGGCGTCCTTTTTATGCCTGCATAAAATGGTCCGTATGGGTCGGGGCAACTGCCAGAAATTTGTTTATGTCGGGGACACCCAGGGGACACACACGGACACACATGGGAGCAATCGTTGTCTAGGCGCAGCCTGGCAGCGTCCAGACGACGACTGGTGGCGTCTAGACGACGAATATAACGGGACGAGAACGGCGGAAAAAAAACGTTGGAATGGTTGGAACGCTGGAACGGAACATGGGGCCTCCAGATTGATGCCGTCCTGCCTATTTTCTTGGTCGGGGACGGACGGGACGTTAATTCGTGCATGTGTCAACCGAGCTTAACATGTGCCCTCCCCCTCCCCCCAACACACACACAATTTGAAAGGGAACCAGAGAACAAAATTAAAGGTACGTTAGGGTCTATATGCCTGGACACACGGAACTTCAAGCAGCTTAAGTCGTAGGATGACGGAAAGATAGATTGAGGGAGATAATTCCAAAGTTAACTTGTTGAGTAGAAGAGACTGAGGAAATCGGTTAGTCTTGGGCTAGATGGTGGGGCAGATTAGAATAGATAGATTCGATTAAGTTGGGTTAGAAAATAATATGTTAACTAATTTCTCCTAATCAATGTATAGAGTTTCTGTTTTGTAAAGTGAAAATAATTCATCCCAACGTTAAACCTTTTCAGTATATGATACCATGCAGCATGTTTTTATTATATTTCGATTAAAAATATATGATACCCTCGGAGGGGGTAGAGGGATCTTGACCTGTTGGGAGCCTGATCAATTCTGGCTCTTCTTGTGCTATCCTGGGCCTCTTCCTTCTCGATGTTTTCATAATGGTCCAGAGGCAACTCATATGGGATTTGCTTTCGGTTCTACTCGTCAGCCAATCACGGTCTCCGTTGTTATCCAGGATCTGTTGCGATTTGAGACGTAGGTGCGAAATAGGCTCCATGGCTAATGAAGTAGGCTGGGTGGCTAGGATGGCAGGCTCCACTCTCAGGGATATAAGGGGGGTCGGGCTTGGGGTGGCTGTGGCATATTCTGTAAGTACCAGATATGATGCACAGGACGTACAGGTCCAGAATACGGCATTTGATAAGGGTGTAGGCGGTGGGGTAGAGTAGAGGGGTGCCGTGTGGAGGGCAGCTCCATGATCTGTATTGTAGATGATCCTGTGAAGAGTGAGGCGTGGCGGGTGGCTGGACAGGGTTAGACGTCGGAGGGGATGCAACCTGAAAAATTGCAGGGTTATCAATGGGGAATATTCCCGAAAGTTACTAGATAGGTTTGGCCGAGTTTCCTAGTGGCTGAGTTCGTATTTGGCCGACTTTTCTTTGTATTACACTTAAGCACTATTGCTTCGGAAGAGAACAGTGGTTTTATTTAGTAGCTTTCCCAGTGTATACCACCTCCTTTACGTAGGGCACGTGGTACCCGTATTGCAACTCAATCCCACCCCTACTCTGTGCAACTCTCCAACCCGAGAGTGAAACGTTACTCTCAGTCTTTCTTCTACACAACAGCTGAGCTCTGGAACTCTCTCCCAGAATCAGTCTTTCCCTCTTCCTATGACTTAAATTGCTTCAAACTCCGTGTGTCCAGGCATTTTGGCTCGAGCGTCCCTTGATTTTGGCCCTGTCACTCTTTCAACTATGGGGGAGGCACTCGCTATAGGCAGTTCTGCCTTTTGCCTCCCTCAATCACATAGAAAAAAAAAGTGAAATGCAATCAGTGGAGTTAATACCGTGTACACAATTTTACCAAGTGACACCCTGTAAAATAATGCAACACCCAGTAACACCAAGTATCATCCAGTAACACCAAGTAACATCCAGTAACACCAAGTAATACCCAGTAACACCAAGTAATACCCAGTAACACCAAGTAATACCCAGTAACACCAAGTAATACCCAGTAACACCAAGTAATACCCAGTAACACCAAGTAATACCCAGTAACACCAAGTAATACCCAGTAACATCAAGTAATATTTAGTAGCTTTCAGGAACATCACGTGCCACTCAGTAACACAGAGAACAGTAAGTAGCATTAAGTAACACTTGATAATATAGTGTGACACGCATTGACATCAGCAACAATAAGTAAACAACGAGTGACACGTGGCCTCTATAATCAATTAACTAAAGCCAGACACCTGGGGAATTAGAGCTGTTAAAACAAAGTTCACGATTGGGTGATACAACACTGTGGAAATGGGTAAAGCAACTTATCTTCACAATTTCACTATATATGCTGTACACTTGGATGCCATAGTCTTTAGTCCATTTAGAAGAATTCGTGGACCCCTATGTTTTTCTTTTAGCAATTAACTATATGCCTATAGATTGATTTTTTGGATGGCATTTGCTTTTCAAATAATAGTGTACGTAGTTTTGTTTTTGATGTATAGACACTTTTATTCATAAGTTCGCTTCCAGAGATATACTTTCTCAATTTGAAATAGGTGAATTCCACGAATAATTATGAGTGGGCTAGATACTATGGCATCAGAGTGTACATAGACCATTGTGTATTGTAATAGTAATGACCTACAACAAGGATATACAAATAAGTAACCGATATGCTTTTGCCATACACTTATTTCTACACAGGAGTTTGTACTAACTTGAGTTTAATTTTGTTTTTAGTTTATTACACAGTAAGCCACACAACCACCAGAAAAATTTATGGCAGGAATTTTCCTTCTCAGTATAAGTGACTTGCCTTTTATTCAACCTATATTTACACGATGTTATGCAACTTAGTAAGGTGTTGTTGTAACTAAGTGGTTTATTGAGGAGACTTGTGATATTTTTACTGCTAGAGATTCTTAAACTGACCAAATCGTATAATACTAGCCAGAATAATATGAAAAGAGCGTCATCCGTACTTAACTCCTGTCTTTTTTGTGTTCTATGTGAGGAAAGACTGATTCTGGGAGAGAGTTCCAGAGCTCCGCTGTTAAACATAAGAAAGACTGAGAATCCAGCAATGCTTGCACAAGCACACACACACACACACACACACACACACACACACACACACAGTACTACTAACTAACACCAGCTGCTTCCAAGACCCAGAACTACATAAGTATCCACAAATGTAAGAAATACAGTTTAGAAATGCCGGACGCCTTCTTCGTGTGCATGTGTGTGGCGCCTAACGCCTTTGTCCTAGGGTTGAGAATCTATTATATATATATTATTTATTGTTTTATGTGGATGAGGGAGACAAAGGGCAAAACTGCCTGTGACGAGTGCCTCCCCCAAAGTTGAAAGAGTAACAGGGTCAAAATCAAGGAATGTTTGACCCAAAATGTCTGAACACACACAGTTTGAAGCAATTTAAGTCATAGGATGAGGGATAGATGGATTCAGGGAGAGAGTTTCAGAGCTCATTTGTTGAATAGAGGAAAGATTGGGAATATATATCGTTTAACTCTTGAGTTGGAGAGTTGCACAGAGTAGGGGTGGGATCGTGTTGCAACACGGGTACTACGTACCCTATGTAGAGAAGATGGTATACACTGAGAGAGCTCTGAGGAACACTGATTTTTGTAGTTTGCTTTTGAGGGATTGCTGGCTGGGGCGTTCTGGAAAACTAATTGAATAGTGTAAGGTACAGTCGTCAGCATATACATGGATAGGACTGGAGGTACAGTTGAGAAGATAATTTATGAATATTATAAAGATAATTGGAGAAAGGGCAGAACCCTGAGAAACACTAGAGTTGTTAGAATAAGGAAGTAAATGACGGCCGTTTACAACCACAGCAATGGAACAACCAGAAAAGAAAATTAGAGATAAAGGCACAGATGGAGAGATAGAAACTGAAGGAGGGTAGTTTAGAAATTAGAGATTTGTGCCAGACTCTATCGTAGGCCTTTGATATGTCTAGTGCAATAGAAAAGGTCTTACCGAAGTCCCTAAAGGAGGATGACCAAGAGGTAGTAAGATATGAAAGAAGATCACCAGAAGAGCGACTCATGCTTGAGATGAGAGCAATTGGACGATAGTTGGAGGATTGAGAGCGGTCACCTTTTTTTGGGGCAGGTTGAATGAGAGCAAGCTTTCAGCAAGAAGGGAAGACGTTAGAGGAGAGAGAGAGATGGAAGAGTTTGCCTCGGCAAGGGTCAGCACGGAAGCACAGTTTTTTACTACAACAGGAGAAACACTATCCGGACCGTATGCCTTCTTAGTATTAAATCAAGAGTGGGTAGAAAGTACATCTTTAAAAGATATTAGGATATTAGATAAAACTAGGAGAGGAAGGAATAGCACCGGAATCATCCAAGGTGGAGTTTCTAGCAAAAGTTTGAATGAAGAGTTCAGCTTCGTCAGAGGAAGAAATTATGGTTGTGCCATCAGAGTGGAAAAGGGAGGGAAGGACGAAGAAGAAAAATTGTTAGAGAGGTTTTTGGCTAGATGCCAGAAAGCTTGGAAAGAGCTAGAGTTGGATGGTACAGTGCATGTATTATTGATGAGAGAGTGTTTGGCAAGTCATAGGACAGATTTGGCTTGATTCCGGGCAGAAACATAGGAAGAATGAGGTTCTTGAGTTTGAAGGTGTTGGTATTATTTGAATTCTTTCTCCTTATTGCGGACAGCAGTAGAACAAGCGTGAGTAAACCAAGAGTTTTTTGTATTAGTCTAAGAGAAAGAAACTGCAATGTATGCCTCCATGCCAGATAGGGTTACCTTGGTAATGCGTTCAGCACTCTCCGAGGGTCCCCGGCCACAGAAGTAAAAATCATTCCATGAAAAATCAAAGAAGTACTGTTGGAGAGCCTCCCAGTCGGCAACGCTATAGTGCGACAAGCGCCGCCATCTGGGAGGATCGGGTGGTCATACTAGAGAGATAGGACAGGTGACAGAGATAAGTTTATTGTCGCAGGAGCCCAACGGAGAGAAAAGATCGGCAGTATAATAAGGGTTAGAAGGTAGAAACACATCATAAATGTTGGGCCACTATCCAAAGCGATCCAGGATACGGGTGGGATGCTGAACAAGCTGCTCTAGGTCATTTAGGATAGAAAAGATGTAGGCTTGTTCACCAGGTTGGTCAGTGGAATGAGAGGTGAGGCATTGGCGGTGGTGAATGTTTAAATCTCCTATGATGGAGATTTATGATTATATATTGTAAGGGAGCAGCGTGGTAGCAGAGACGGAGGGAGGAGAGAGACAGTTGACCCACCTTAATCTACACCGGTAGCGGCTGGTGTCCAGTGGCGCAAGCACCACCCGTGAGAGTCTATGCACGTGGTGTGTAGGCCTGGGACCCCTTCACCCACCTACACACGTGGGGCATGTAGGCGTGGGAAGATCTATGTTTCCCACGACAGGAGGCCTTTATCTGATATTCTGTGTGACTCTGCTGTATAGACTAGTGTGACACCAGGTTCTTGCCGAAAATAGAGCTTGGGAAGAGATGTGTATAGGGAGGGAAGAGTTGAGAGTTAGTACCGGTTGGAGAGCCCGACGAGGCAGAGGTGGGAGAAGTTCCCCTATTCACGCTGGTCTGGGTACACCCCTGGACATGCGTGACGTGTTGTCTGCTGGCTTGTGTGTTCAGACAAGTAGGTAGAGTGTACTGTTTTGTCCTTTGAAGGGGAGATGAGACAGCATTGGTGCATTATTGTGTATGTGTAACGAGCCCCAGCGTTGTGAGGGGCTCTGAGTTTATGGTGTGTTGGGTATTGTGTAACGTACACTGATTAGTGTTCTTGAGTGCACACGTTCTCCGAGCGGGTTGTCTGGTGATATCATATGGTATCATATATCAGTCTGTAATTGAGTGTGTTCCAGTTTACTGCTCGGCGTGCTAGGCGTTGATTAACCGTTGTCTTCAAATGTCCTTTTTGTGTAGTGTTCATTCCTTGTAACGAGTGCATTTACTCGAAGCCTTCACTCGGCGCTTAGCCTGTTATTATTCTTTGCCGTGTTTAACTGAATTGTCATGCCTATCAACTTGTTCGTTTTCCCTAGTTAATAGTAATTATAATTAATACGAAAATTAGAAGCGTTTAATATAATCCTTCTTCATTGATTTGTGTTTATCTGAGACATTAACCCTTTTTGACCTTCTGAACGCAACAGCATGCTAGTTGCCCTTGCTTGAATTTTAATCTCTTGGGTTCAGCATTGTAGGGCCGTAACAATATATATATATATATATATATATATATATATATATATATATATATATATATATATATATACTGTATTATATAATGAATTAAGAATAGATTAAAATATTTAGAGGTGCAAAAAATTAAAGCAATTGGACGAGAGTTGGAGGGTTCAGGGTGGTCACTTCTCTCTGGGACAGGTTGAATGAGAGCATGCTTCCAGTAAGAAAAGAAGATGTTAGAGGAAGGACAGATATGTAATAGTTTGCCTAGGCAGGGACTCAGCACGGTAGAACAGCTGTTTTTTAGTACAACAGTAGGAACACGTTCTGGTCCATACGATTTCTTAGTATTAATCCCAGAAAGGGCAGAAAGTACAACCTTACAAGAGATTAGGATATTAAGAATAGGTAAGAGTGAGAGGGGGTGGAGAGGGAGGAATAGCACCAGAATCATCCACTGTTGAGTTAGTAGCAAAAGTTCGAGCAAAGGGTTCAGCTTTGTCAGAGGAAGAATTCATTGTGGTGCCGTCAAAGTGGAAAAGAGGAGAGAACGGAAGACAAAGTTAAATCTTTGGAGAGGTTTTTGGGTAAATGCCAGAACGTTTGGAAAGAGCTGGAGTTGGAAAGTTCAAAGCATTTGTTATTGATGATAGAGTCTTTGGCGAGTCGATGAACAGATATAGCTTGACTCCAGGGAGAAACATAGAAAGTATTAGATTATTGCGCTTAAAGTCAACGGTACCATTTGAATGCTTCTTACTGATTGAGGACAGCAGTATGACAGGTATGATTAAACCAAGATGTCTTTGCATTAGACTGAGAGAAAGAGAATGGAATGTATGCTTCCATGCCCAAAGGAATTATCTTGTTAATGTGCTCAGCACTCTCTGAAGGTCCCTGGCCATAGAAGCAATAAGCATTCCATGGGAAATCAAAGAAGTACTTTCGAAGAGCCTCCCAGTCGGCTGAGAGGATTGGGTGCCCATCTGGAGTGATAGGAGGGGTGAAAAGTTAAGAGGAAATGCCACAAATGCTGCATATATTTATATATATATATATATATATATATATGAAAATGCAACATTCGTGGCCTTTCTTTAAACTGTACCTGTATGTATAATGCAACACTAGTTTCCATTACTAACCAAGAAGTACAAATTGTTGTAATTAGCTTGAAGAGTCTAACCGGTACTTTTCACGTTAAAGATTATTACCTGGTGCACTAAAATAATAACATATATCTCCATGTTAATGCCAGCTTACAATAGTATAACTTAACACAAAGTAACGCCTCAAGTATCGGTAAGGAACAGTAACAATGTCCTCTATGGTGACTGTGGGTAAAGTAACGGCGGGAGTTTTCTAGCACCACTCCGAACTGGTGACAACTACCTGAAAAATGACTGGTCTCCTGGGGTGGCTGGAGAGAGAGAGAGAAATTATGACGATTATGGAAACGAAAACAAAATAATGATATGTAAATATAACTGAAGAGATGTAAAGAGAAAGCTTGAAGGAAAGAGGTCAAGAGATAAAAGGAGACAAATGATGATAGAAGTTGAAAATTATAATGAACATACAATAGTAGAATGTAGAAAATCAATAATGAGAGAGCCAGTAAATGGGATTGAGCGAGAAGTAAAGATAGAAAGAGTAATGAGAGCGAGCTTTGCAGAGAGATAGAGTAAAGAGAGATCTGGAGTCTATGCAATTGAAAGGAAGGGCCCGAGAAAATAAAGATAAGGGGAGCAAAGGGATAACTCTGGTTGACAGCACAAGGGGTGAAAGAGAATGAGGTATATATCGTGATTGAACACTCGGGAAAGGCGGCTGGGAAGAATAGATTGGAGACAGAGAGGAGAGAGCTAGAGATGAGACTGTTATGCTTTGCAATGAGGACGGCTGTGCCACTCACTTCAGCATGAGGGAGTGATTGCTGATTAATTAATTTTTTGCACTCAAACTGCAGATGCAACTACCAACATTGCAGACCCTTGAAGGCCACATCCAAGGCAGCAGATGCTGGAGCGTCAAGTGCTCTACACCTCTGCACAAGAACGACAAGTGAGTGAGACAGGGTCAGGAAGGGAAACCAAGGAGGAGCTTGTAGAGCAGCTCCTCACTTTCGACAGCGAGAAGCTGACCATTCAGGGTATATTTTTCTGTGATTCAACCTCGGCACTGTCGGCTGTCAGTAGCCTGTAACTCCTGCGAGGCTTCAATATTTTCAACTTTGAGACGCTGGGTGCTTTATATGTGTTACAATAGATGGTCATGTGGAGCTTCAAGGTGTTGTTTGCTTCCGACACCAATGTTTTGGTGTCAAACTTCACATTTCAAAAAGCATCATGAAGAGCAAAAGGTGTAAGGTAAGCTTCTCCTGGCATAGAAATAAAGGTTTTCAGTACGTAGAGCTTGGTTGAAAGAACTGGCTGATATGAAGAAGCACCATAACCACCCACCCACCATCATGAGGGCATTATCCAGCAAAATTAACAGTTGCAGGGTGGCAAACAAGAAAGCCCCACCCCCTTAACTAGGTGAGCAAGAACAGTACAACCTGCAAAGCTGCCTTCTTCCACCATCAGCAGTAGCAGCAGTGATAGTGGTACAAAGCAAGCAGCTCGAATAATGCCAAAAACAACAGCAGAGTAACAGCTGTTTAGCAAAAGAGAAACCAACCACATCAGCATTAACAACAGCAGCAGCAACAGTGGTAAAGTATTAATTGTGGTGACTGCAACACCAGCAGCATTAACAACAACAGATATTATAATAACAGCAGCAACTAGTAGCAGCAACAGCAGCTTAGGAGTTGTGACAGAAGGAATAGGACAGTTAAGAATATTGGCACAGTAAGTGGGGAGCAAGGAGCCGACACTGCTGTTAGCCAGGCCACACTGCTGACACCTAATACAGGAATGTGGTGGGTGATGAAGTGTATGTCACATGTGACAAGGCCATCACCCGCACTATCTGGCTATAGTAAAGAGCATTCTCGCTCTCCTTGAAGCTAGAATATTGTCACACAGATTGTTCCACCCTCCTAATTGGAGGAGCTGCGAATAAGGTAGATGCCTTCACCACCATGCGGTTCTTTACTAACCAGCAGTAATGTGTCTCACACTGCCTATACACCACTAGGCCTACTAAGCAACCCTGGATTGGGTATTGCTGGTTTGTTGCAACAAAAAAGAAAATACTTTATGCAGAGCTATCGCAAGAGAAATCCAACTTGCTGGAATAAGGACTTGCACCAAGTTGCGTGTTAACAAATTGGTTTCCACTAGCAAATGGGCCTTATAAAAGTGAGAGAACACTCTCCGGAGCAAGTTGAGTGGGTCCGAAGTTGGCAGTAAGATTGATTGAACCCTGGTAAAGGTAAAAGTAATGGTAGGGAGCCAATCAACAGGAGATTCTCCCTCCCCTCACTAAACTCAATGGTACAATGGTCACAAGCTGCAAGGAGAAAGCTGAGCTGATGGCTGACCTGTTCTCCACTCTAGCATTTTTTTTTTTTTTTTTTTTTTGTGATGTCCATATGTATTGAATAATTTTATCAAAGACTACAGAGATCACCACCCACCAATATTAATAATATATTAATACATTGCAATTCAAGAGTTAACATATTTCAGATTAGGGGAGGTGTGGTGGAGTGGTCTAGCCACTGGCCTGGTAATCCAAAGGTCCCGGGTTCAAATCCCGATGTATCAATGGGAAGATATTATTAGGATGGAATTTGTGCTGTACCTAGTATCACTGCATTACCACAAGCCCACCGAAACATCAATAAAATACCCTCATTGTTCCCTGATTATATAGCACTGTATGAATATTCCCATATTTAAAATATGCTATAGGGGTGCAATGCCTGGTGAGTTATCTGCTCAACAGGTGGCGTTGTGTGTGTGTAAGTGTGAGAGTCCGAGTGTAGGGGGTGAGACAGTGAAGCACGGGAATGAGGTGGCTTCAGAGATGGGGTCATTTCGGGCCATGAGTGAGCACCGTGCCTCATGTGAAGGCAAGATGGCAGGTGCTCCTTGTACTCTACGTGCTTCACATGTCTCACTCCCTAGACTGGAACAAGACCTCACAGGCTTCACTGTTCATTGTAAAGCGGTGAATGTTAAGGCTCTCAGCCTATGCCCGAGAGGAAGTAAGTTGGAATATAGAAAAAAAACAATTTTTTTTTTTTTTTAGAAATATATTGTATTTCCACATTTCTTTTCACACATTTACACATAGTCCTTTAGCTATTGTCAGCTGTAACCTTGCACTTCTAGTCCGTAAGTATAAGTTTTTAGACTATGGTCACAACAATTAATGGCTATATAAACCCTATGAATTTAAATAATACCATAATTAACCCTTTTGTGTACGGAAAGACACACTTGCGTCTTCTTGGGATACTTAAAAGCCTTTGTGACCATCAGGGGAGTTTAGAAACCTTTAATTTATTTTTTCCAACCGCTGGAGTTGTCTTTGAGTGAGTGCATTGGCAGAAAAATAATTGAGATTACGAGAATTGTATATATAATTACCAAGTGGCATCTTAGGAGCCTGAAAGGGTTAAGAGAACGAGAAAGAGAGAGTTAGAAAGAGAGAGAGAGAGAGATTGTGAAAAATAATAGTGGGAATAATGTGTGTATGTGAGCATAGTAAATATTATTATGTTCCTTCCAACAACCAACTCTACTCCCAAAATCGATTAATGAAATTTACAAACACATGTGGCAGTCCGTGGATTCGAACCCAGGACGCTCAAACTGAAAATCTACACCTTATGCATCGCACCACGAAGACAGTTAAAGGATGGTGGACACTGCCTACGATTTATTATGCAACTTCGAATCCTGCATATTGTTACGACCGGCACTACGAAATAAACAAGGGCACTTAAGAATGGACTAGATGATAGGCTATATCTACAACACCGGTACGCTAATTCCAAACCCTCGAACTATTACGCCGGTGAACAAAAACACTTAAAACCTCCAGAGTTAATCTCCTGGATAACGGGGTATCAATTAACTGGGTTTTAGTGCACTTCTACAAAGGCTTGCCGTTGACGGCAAAGCCTACTCACAAAAGGAGTACTTTACGTTAATAAAATGCTCTTAAGTAATAACAATGCTTCAATAAACTATAATAAGATTTAATAAAGGAGTATATGCTTACGTTAACTTTAGTGCGAGTCTTTACTCAACACTAACCTCTACAATGCTCTATGAAAGCACTGGAAGTCTAGTCTTACAGCAATCAGGTATAGAATCTTCTGAAAACGTCTGATGCTCTAAGATGCTCGTTAATACAGAACAAAAATAAATGCAGGGGCAGGACACCAAAGTGTGTATCTTAAATACACCAATAAGTAGGATACATAATATTATATATAACAAGGGAGTGTAACAACTCTGTGACAGCACTAATAATTAACCACTCAGAAACAGTACTTCCTTAGCCAACGTAACAGCCAAACTGGGTGTGCACTATGCATCAACCTTGGCTAAAATAAAGCGTGAATAATTGCTTTATACACAATGAAAGTTAATAAACACAATGCTGTCTTTCTCACTAATAAAGTCTAGCAGTGGCATAAAAGGTACTAGTAAACTAGGCAGAGTGCAAGCATGCTCGTAGCCTACTGTCTCCCCTTGAACAGATTTCCCTTATGTTACGTTACGTGACTTGGAGGCTCTCTTGGTAAGTCCAGATCTCAAGTATCTGGTCTTACCCTGGCACTCCACAAAGGTCAACACAATGAGGTAGCAAGTATGCAGGTGAGAGTAGGCAAAAGCCCTTCACTTGTATACTGCTACACTCGCAAAGGAAAATATGCATAATGGTTACAGGCTAGCTAGCTTCGTCGATGTTGTACAGGCTCTGACTTGCCACATACATAACTCAGACAACAACCAAAGATACCTTCCACTGTCTAGCATTAAATAATAAGAGAGAACAGCCCAATAATTAGAAGCACCCCAACACTAGGCTACCATATGACTATGACTCTACTACTCCCTAAAACTAGTGCAAACGTGAATGTGAGAGCTGGTGCTGGTAATACGACTGGCCGACTATGGAAGTCGTATGCAGAACCAGAAGGGATAAATAATTGAATAAAGATGGAAGTATGAAAAAGAAGAAGTTCAGAGAGAGAGATAGTAGTACAGCGGGTTAGATGGGGGGGGACAGATTGTAAAGGACATGTAGGACCAAGCACGCTACGCCAAGCTCTTCAGGAGAAACGCGGCAGGAGCCCCCCCCAGCACCAACAAAGGCAGCGAACCCAATCACAGACGACTACGTCACGAGGAGCAGGCGTCACGTGACGCGTCAGGCCCGCCGACCACTCACAAGCGTGGGAAACTCCTCCGAGCGAGGGAGGCAAACGTACATACACACGCACATACTACCACCTCACTGCCTACCTCGCTCTTTCTCCTTTAACTTCACAAAATGCATCTTATATTCTATGAATGATATAAAATACTTCCAAGTGTCGCAGACAAGAATAAAGATCACCACTGATCTGTCTGTGACAGCATGAACTCTAAGAAAGAAAGAACATCGTTCTACGATTATTGTAGCCCATTTCACTGCCCTGGCGAGCGCTAGCGAGTTACGAGCGTATTCTGGCAAGCTGGCCAGCGTAACGCTGCGCCCAATATGTGGGACGTTTCAGCCTCAGGTGAACTTCACATCTGACCAGACAGAATGCCCATCAACCCCGCATCACCTAGCTACTCTACCAAGTTTTTTTTTTTTTTTTAAGAGACAATGAACGGAGGAAGGAAAAACACAGATAAAACAAAAAGGTCCATGTGCCTAAAGGCATCCTCCATTCATAAAATGTTTGTAACAACTGGATTTAAACATTTGTTGATTGTAAGTTTGTGGAAAGCAATTCGAGGGAAGTGAATTCCAAAGAGTAGTAGCTCTGGGGATAAATGAATTCTGATAAGCAGAAGTTCTGCATTGTGGAGGAGAAAGTGTAAATTCATGGGCGCTCTCAGCTGCCCTAGTTCTACGGGGAAAGATGTGGAGAGGCGGCACAATTGAAGCAAGTTCCTCGGAACAATTGCTGTGAAAATATCTGTAGAATAATGCAAGGGATGCAACGTTTCTTCGTATGGCTAATGTAGGAAGGTCCTGTGTGATTGCAGGGTTATTGATTAATCTAATAGCTTTATTTTGAATTTTGTCCAACTGCCTCAATGCAACCACTCCACTTCCACCCCACAGAGGTGAACAGTAATCCATCTGAGAGCGCACATGACTTTTATATATTACGGCCAACTGCTCGTCAGTGAAGAATTCTCGAACTCTGTACAGGAGTCCCAGTTTTTTAGAGGCATTCTTAGCAATGCTTCTAACATAATGTGTCCAGCTCAAGTTAGTAGTTAATGTTACACCGAGAATGTCAATACTAGGGGAAGTGGGAATATTTACATCATTAAAAAATATATGGGAGTCAGTGAGATTCTGTCGGTTAGAAAATTGAATGTACTTGGTTTTCTGTGCATTAAAGGAAACTAGATTCTCTTGTCCCCATTCATTAATTCTAGAAAGGTCCTGGTTCAGAGAAATTGCAGTGTTTATTTTTGAATTTATAAGATCGGGTTGGGTGAAAGAATTGGTAAATGTGAAGGAACTGTGGAGTGTTGAGTCATCTGCGTAGGAATGTATTGGATTATGAGTGGTAGATATGAGATCATTGATATGAATGAGGAACAGAGTTGGGGCCAAAACTGATCCCTGGGGAACACCAGCATTTATTGAGTGAAATTGAGAATAAAGGCCATCTACCATTACACGTATTTTTCTGTTATGAAGATAAGAAATTAGTGGAACTAATGATGCAAGGCCGTAGTGTGACATCTTCGACAATAAGGATTGATGCCAGACTCTATCCAATGCCTTTGATATATCCAGTGCTATTGTATGTGTTTCACCATGTTGGTCTGTAGCTTGGTTGATTTGATGCGTAAGAAGGCAAAGAATGTCTGCAGTTGATCGACATCGTCTAAAACCATATTGCCTATCACTGATTAATTTATTATTCTCCAGATGCTTAATTATGTGATTATTTAATATAATTTCAAAAACTTTGCCAAGAGTGGAAGTTATAGCTATTGGTCTGTAGTTTGATGGATCTGAAGAGGCACCTTTTTTAGGAACTGGATGGATGTTTGCTTCTTTCCAGGGTACTGGGAAGCATGAGGTATGAGTACACAGACGGAAAATTTTTGCCAATACAGGAGCGAGCACCAAGGAGCAATTCTTAAGTACTATTGGAGGAATTTCATCTGGACCAGGAGCCTTATCTACTGAGATTCTGCAAAATAGTTTTGACATGTCTGGTGTGGATCTTAAGTGAGGGAATTTCAGGTGAATTAAAATTAAGTACAGGGACATCTTGATTTATTTCATCTAAGGTTGAGTTGGTGGAGAAAATATCTGCAAGAAGGTTAGCTTTACCTCGTGGGTCACTTACAAGATTGCCAGTCGGAGATTTTAATGGTGGAATGGATGAAGCAGTAGTGAAGTTGGATTTGAATGAGTTAAGAGTAGACCAAAATATTTGTTATCATTTGGATTATTTAGAAGTTTATTTGCCTGCTTATGGAGAAAGTTTGATTTAGTTAGGTTTAATACAGTTTTGGCATGATTTCTGATGTTTCTAAAGTAATAAAAGGCTTCATGTGTTTGATCTTGTGTATGCATTGTAGGCTATTGCTTTTTGTTCAGTTACTCTAGCACAATTATGGTCAAACCATTTAGGTGAATTAGATCTTTTACTGTACTTTTGATGAGGAATAAAAGTTTCCATTCCAATTTTTACAAAATCTTGTATGTGGCTCAAGGTGGAGTGTGCATCATTAGAAAAGAAAGAGGTCCAGGGAATATCACTAAAGAAACCTTGAAGACCCTCCCAGTCTGCCCTATCGTAATGCCATTTAGTCACCAAAACAGGTTCAGAGTGGGAAGGTGTGGTAGGTGATACACAGGTGGCCTGTATCAGACAGTGATCAGAAGATCCAAGTGGGGACCTCACTGTAACATCATAATTTTCTGAATTGGTTGTTAAAAATAAGTCCAGTAGGTGGGAATTATGATTAGGATTATCTGGTACACGGGTGGGTTGGTTGACTAGTTGAATGAGATTAAATGAGTCTGCAAATAGCTCTCATTCAAGCCAGCATCATCAGTCCTGGCTGAATGAGTGAGCCATTCAACATTATGGACATTAAAATCACCCAACACAGTTGTGAAAACAAGGCACGATCACAAACATAAAACACTGCATTATAAAAAAAAATCTGCACAACACTTCCCCAAAATAATAGCATCATAATAATTATATCACGCTCAACGAGCAAACTTCACAAAGCCTAGCCTACTAAGACAACAGCTCAGAGTGTCTTAGATTCTTGCTGTGATATACTGCACTTATATACTATCAAAAAGAAATATTTTTATGTGAGGTTTTTATATTTTTAATAGTGTTTTTGGCGGCGTTGCACTACAGGGGCAAGCCTAGTTTTTCTCCACTCTCAAACACACACTGACTGAACGGCGAGGGTTCTCCTTCAAACATACCCTCCCGTGACAAACAATCAGCCAGAACATTATCAGTGCCCTTAACATGCCACACATCCAACTTGTGTTCCGGCAGCAAAACAACAACTGACACTGATAAACTGCCCAGTCCATCACAAGACTGACACTTCTCTTCGCTCTTTCCAGCAACGGGACCTGCCAATAACCTTTCACTATTTCCACCTTAGTGATAAACGAGGCAGCCCCGATGCGGTGTATGGGGTTGTCAACTCTGGGTAATGGATAGGCGTCTGTCAGGGATAATGCTTCCACACTCTTGCAATCAACATACACACGGATCTTGCCACTTAACTCAGGTTGCAAAGTTACTGGCAACGACCACTCACGATACCCGTTATCCCTCAGGCCCTTTTCCCACATGTAGTCTAGCTCTGCTTTCACGACAGGCTGTTGAGCAGGATTTATACGGTAGAGAGCCAATTTGAGCCTTGCCCTGTCTCCAGCCTCCATGTCGGATTCTAACCCGTACATCAGGCCTGGAGAACCAACAAACATGCAACTTCACTTGGCGCTCAGGAACAAGAGTTGCAACTTATCTCGAAGAACAACATGCCTAGTGCCCTCCCACAACCCAGCCGAGACCGCAGCTTCTAAACTATAGTCTCCCTCCTTCTCCACCTTCGTCCCTAGAACAGCCAGGTCATGAGAGGGACAATCTGTACCACCTGTGCAGTCACTCCCATAGTTCATAATTGCTAAGGCTTCCTCACCGATACCGTATATGCGCACCCCCGCATTCCTTGCGACTACATCTGCCTGCGCAGCATCACCGCCTTCAGCGACATGGCCAGATACAGTCGGTCTATGGTAAGGCTGTTGCATTCGACTAGAGCAGCAATGGGAGGCTATGCAACAACCGGGCGCATCCACTCCACAGCCAACCTCACCAATCTGCTTAATGTCCTTATTCTGACCACCACCCTTAGCAGCCATGGGTCGACCCTGACCTGACAACCATGCCAAAGCCTCGTCGCCCACCTTGAACCACTGAAACAACGAGGCCAACGGTGTACTAACACTCAAGTGACCTGCCAGCGGAACCTCGTGCACCGCAGGAGTTGTGAGGCCTGGGTGCTCGGCACAAACAGTGGGGTATGAACCGAGCCGGTGCTGGAGCGCTGCACATTGCCGCTCAGGCAGGTGCTCTAGCGCTTCCACAGTCACCTGACTCCTGTCCCCCGCCCACTGCTCCGCCGAGACATGACAATCCCAACTCTCCTCCACCTGTGCCCCACTGCCCCCCTCTCATTCTCAACCTTGGCCGCTGCAGACCAACAGTAGGCTGCTCAGGTGGTTGCCTCACAAACTCCTTTAACAGGTTCACATGACATGCTTCCCCGTCCTCGAGTTCAATAGCCCCGTTCCCACAACTCTCAAGACCAGGATCTTCTGCTTGCAACCGACATATATCCGAGGGTGCCAACCTATCTAAGTGCTCCTGAAGCAACTTGTGGCCACCCCCAAGACTATGCTGCTCAAGCCTCGCCTGCTTCGCCTGGGAACCTTTCTGTCGCGGAGTGCTATCACGCCCAACCATGTCACTAGGGGGGACAGGTTCTGGGGCCACTCCGGAGCTCGCCTTTGGGTCAAGTACCGAGTCACCAAGGAGTGTCGCTGGGTCCGAACTCTCAACCCGACCACCAGCCTCGACTTTGTCCTTCCGACCCTTCCTCCGCTGGTCTAGAACTTGGGTACTAGGCTGTGACACCTGAGCAGACTGAGATCTCTCGAGCCCCTCTTGCTCCTCCCTACTCGTGTCGGCCGCGCTCTCGGCAACGACTAAGGGTGGAACCTCGGAAGTGGGCACCGCAAAGTCATTACCAAGAAGGAGGTCGACCACCTACACTGGCAACTTCTCCACCACACCCACATCCAACTCCCGTGTCACACCGTCCACCTCAAGCTCCATTATGACCAGCGGGTAAGACCGCGTAGCATTGATGCCTTGAACCACCACAACCCGAGCCACGTTAACAGGCTTGCCAGTGAAATTCTTAACAAGTGTCTGGGAAGCGCCCGTATCACGCAACAACTCAAGCCTATGCTTCACACCAGCCCACCTCACAGTGCCTGCCCCCTATGACCACAAAAAACATCACGGACGGGTGACGAGCCCTCCTGCTGCTTCTGCACCGGCGATGACTTCGCAACCGACTGTTTACCCCGGGCAAACGCGGAAGACCTCAAAGACACGCCAATGTTGCTCACTAGTGACACCACTGCTGTAGGCGGTGCCCTCGGACATGAGCGCGCAATATGCCCCTTCTCATGACACCTGAAACACTCATCTTCACTCTTGGAATTCCTCTGAGGTGAGGAAGGGCCCTGGCGTTTCTTAAACGGGAAGGGTTTCGACTTGGGTTCATAATTGGCAACAGTAATCTTGAATGGATAATTATTTGTGTCATTAATTCGGGGGGGGGGGGGGGGGGGTGGAGTGGTACGCCCCTGGTTACCTGCCTCAGCTCTCTGTGCAGACCCGCACCCACGAATCAATGACACCCTAAGGTCAGCCAGCTCAGCCGCCTTCTGCAGAGTTTTCGGTTGCTTTTCTTTAAGGTTAAGAGTCAAGTCACTGCCAGTACATTTAAGAAATTGTTCGAGCAACACTAGTTGTTTTACTGAATCAAAAGTAGTTGCCTTCTCCGACCTTAACCAATTTTCAAATGCATCTGACAGCTCTCTAGCATGTTCCTGGAAAGTACTCTCCTTTCTTTTTGGAACCGCCCTAAACTTCAGCCTATAGGTCTCTGGCTGTAGCTCATACGCCCTCAGGACAGCCTCTTTTAACAATTCGTAATTCACACAGGACTCTAGGGGCAAAGCATCGTACGCCTTGAGTGCTTTCCCCATCAATCGTGAAGACACAAGGGCTGCCCACTTCTCCTCGGGCCATTGGTGCTCCTGGCACTTTTTCTCGAACCGGAGAAAACATTCTGTAACTCCCAACTCATCAAACACTGGAACCAACTTTAATAGATGCGACAGGGACTGGTCATGGGCTCGACCCCCCTGGGCGACCCGGTTCCTCGTCACCTCTACACGAGTTTTCTCTAGGTCAACATCGGCACAATACCTTTCAGACTCAAATTTAAGCTCCGCCTCATGCTTCCGCTGCTCGAGCTCAGCCCTCCACTGCTCGAGCTCAGCCTTATGCTTTCGCTGCTCGAGCTCAGCCTTATGCTTTCGCTGCTCGAGCTCAAGCTTCTGCTGCTCAAGCCGAAACAACATCTCGGAACAAACCCTGAGGAGGGGGTGCTACTATTGGGGACCCACCCCATGAATCACCTAGAGGCATACCCAACCGCCAGCGGGCATCGGCCTGCGGGAACGTACCCGGCTCTGGAGCCCGAGGGGGCGCCATGGTAGGAGTCGAGTGGAATGGGGACTGGGCCGAAGGTGCCCCATGCACCCCACCGAGCACACAGGTAACCAGCTCACCTCTCGACAAACCGCTAGTACCGGGAAACCCTAAGACCGTGGCCACACACTGAATAATTCCTAAAGCATACACAATGAAAGTTAATAAACACAATGCTGTCTTTCTCACTAATAAAGTCTAGCAGTGGAATAAAAGGTACTAGGAAACTAGGCAGAGCGCAAGCATGCTCGTAGCCTACTGTCTCCCCTTGAACAGATTTCCCTTATGTTACGTTACGTGACTTGGAGGCTCTCTTGGTAAGTCCAGATCTCAAGTATCTGGTCTTACCCTGGCGCTCCACAAAGGTCAACACAATGAGGTAGCAAGTATGCACGTGAGAGTAGGCAAAAGCCCTTCACTTGTATACTGCTACACTCGCAAAGGAAAATATGCATAATGGTTACAGGCTAGCTAGCTTCGTCGATGTTGTACAGGCTCTGACTTGCCACATACACAACTCAGACAACGACCAAAGATACCTTCCACTGTCTAGCATTAAATAATAAGAGAGAACAGCCCAATAATTAGAAGCACCCCAACACTAGGCTACCATATGACTATGACTCTACTACTCCCTAAAACTAGTGCAAACATGAATGTGAGAGCTGGTGCTGGTAATACGACTGGCCGACTATGGAAATCGTATGCAGAACCAGAAGGGATAAATAATTGAATAAAGATGTAAGTATGAAAAAGAAGAAGTTCAGAGAGAGAGATAGTAGTACAGGGGGTTAGATGGGGACAGATTGCAAAGGACATGTAGGACCAAGCACGCTACGCCAAGCTCTGCAGGAGAGATGCGGCAGGAGCCCCCCCCCCAGCACCAACATAGGCAGCGGCACCCAATCACAGATGACTACGTCACGAGGAGCAGGCGTCACGTGACGCGTCAGGCCCGCCGACCACTCAAAAGCGTGGGAAACTCCTCCGAGCGAGGGATGCAAATGTACATACACACGCACATACTACCACCTCACTGCCTACCTCGCTCTTTCTCCTTTAACTTCACACAATGCATCTTATATTCTATGAATGATATAAACTACTTTCAAGTGTCACAGACAAGAATAAAGATCACCACTGATCTGTCTGTGACAGCATGAACTCTATGAAAGAAAGAACATCGTTCTACGATTATTGTAGCCCATTTCACTGCCCTGGCGAGCGCTAGCGAGTTACGAGCGCATTCTGGCAAGCTGGCCAGCGTAACAATATCAATCTAAGCATGTACACACATCCCAAATGCAACTCACGTAGGCTATGCATATGTGAATGGAAAGAGCAATTAATGGGGCCTTAACCACTAGGGAAGTCCTCTCGATAAATTACTCCTGAACAAACTTTTCTTTCTATCCTAACGAGGCTGCTAATAACTTGTTTAACCTTTAAACTGTGTTAATAGGTAGGGCAAGGGATATACCCTATGCAGCATTTTGACGATTTTTATAGGGATTACTGAATTGAGTGAAATTACCATCAACATCCCTGAAATGGGAAAGTTGTTGTTGTTGTTGTTGTTGTTCCCTAAGCTGCCTGGCCGAACAGCCCCGAGTCCCTAAGGAAGGCCATGGCAATGATCGGGCTTTTCCACAGGGCTCTCATGTAGTGTAGATTATGTTGTTGGCGTAGGTGATTGTGTACAATGCAGTATTCTATGATGTGATGGGGTGCTGTGTTGCATCCTGGGCAAGTGTCGACGACGGAGATATCAAGTCTCTTCTGATAGCTCAGAAGAGCTGGATGGTGCCCACATCTCAGCCTGGCCAGGTGGACTCTGTGTTCGCGAGGAAGTGAGGATTCAGAAGGGTGGATTTTGGGAGGTCGTGCCTGCAGTTGCGTGTTGTCTATGAGTGATTGGATGGAATGGCGAGAGATATGAGTATAGATATGCTTCTGGAAGCTGGTTTGGGATGAGCAAGGAGGGAGAGATGACAGTATGTGTGTGTAATACTGTGTGCTGGGTGTTGTTTTGATATTCCTTGGTGTCTGTGGGTGTGCTGCCATGTAATGTAGTGGGTGGTGTTGGTTTGTGGAGGCTGCAGCCAGGAATTGGGTGCCTCTCATGAGGCTCTCATGTCCAGATTAGAAAGTTGTGTGGACAAAAAGTGCGGTCAAGTATAGTGGCACGGCATCCTCCTACTTCCCTCTGATTTCAGATGCGAAAATGGGGTGTGTTCTAGCACCTACACGATCAACACTTGTATGAACTGGTTAATGGGTCAGACAATTGGGCAGAGTCGTTGCGGAAAAGATGTGAGCAAGTTCAAGATCCCCGATCTTGATATTGCAGATGATGCAGTGATCTTAGGAAAGACGTTCACATTTTTCAGTTTGGCCCTTACATGAGCTACTACATCAGGAGTCGCAGCTACTGGGTTTAAAGGTCTCTTAGACTAAGAACAAAGTGCATTTGGTGACTCACTTGATGATGCAGTGCAATCTGTTCATGCATGTGGTGAGGACAGAAATCTTGGGCAAATTTACACATATATCTTGGTAGTGTGATCCATTTAAGTGGTGAGTCAGGCTAGGATGTTAATCGTTGGCTCGGCTTAGCATATAGGGTTATGGATTCACCAAACAAAAGTATATGGCGAGGTTGATACCTGTGCAAAAGGACGAAATTGCTGATCTTCAAGACACTGATGCTCCCTGTTTTATTTTATGGATGTGAGACATGGACAGTTACAGTTAACAGTGAGTTAAAGCGATACATCAACGCCTTTGCTACCAAATGTTTTCACAGGATCATGGGCTATCGCTGGCATGACTACGTCTCAAACAAGCGAGTACTCTGTGAAACAAATTCAAGATATATTAGTTGCATGGTCCTTGAACGCCTATTTTGGGTATATGGGCTCCCTGAAGATGACCCTGCTTACCAGGTGCTCTCTGCAGAGGACAACCCTGAGTGGGGGATGCTTAGGGAAAGACCACAGAACATATGGCTAAGTCAAGTCGAACAATCTTGCGATAGGATACTTGATTTGGGTCAGGCAGATGCCTGAAGTTTTGCCTGGGAGTACCCCTCGGAGTGGAGTCGGAGTGTTGCTACGCGCTGTCATAGCGTATGCCCCCATTGATTGATTTATTGATTTATTGATAATATGGCTATATATGATATAACCATAGAACAACAGCTAGGACGACGAATTACACAGTAGCGAGAATATGCAAAAGTAAAAACAAAATAGAGGTTCTGTAAACCATTGACATCTCAAGAAAATATTATGAATTAAGGCAAGGTGAAATTTATATAAAACTTGGCGGTAGAACATAAAAGAAAACTATAAAGAGAAAGCTGAAACTAGGACGAAGACATTGGGTGAGAACATACTGGACGAAATATTGTTACGTATAAACGAAACATTTGTCAAAGGGAGAATAATAGACTGATACTTCAGCAGTTAAAAGAAAGATAATATATTATATTTAAAACTATGGTAAGCAAACTGAAATATATAATACCTTAGCATTATAGGCTACTTAAATAAATGCACGATCACTGACACTTGGTAAAGGAATTGAAGTAGACGTGATTGAAAGGACGAAGCAATTTATTAGAAGCAGACACAATTGTAGAAGTTAGATACTATGCCAAAGTAATTATTATGTGCGCTAAAGTTGATGAATAGAATATTCAGAAAATATAAGACGACTTAGGCAAGGAAAATGGAACGAATGAGGAGACAAAAAGGACCGAACAGGGATATAAAATTAATTAGTGCATGATAGAATAAATAGTATAACATAATATTATAATGTTTACATGTTATGATTTACATACTACCTGATGAAATAGAATATGCAATACAAGTATACAGCTCAAGAAGGGAGAATGGAATACAGGTGGTGCTAATATGAGCAAGAAGCAATGAATTACACGGGGATATAATACTACAAAGTACATACTAACACGGGCAAAATATATAATAGTTAATGAAATATAAAAATATATATATAATTCCTAAGACCAAGGCAAATTAGAATGACATGATGCAAACCAGATTGAAAGCACTAAGCAGTATAAACGCGAAGGGAACAAATATGAGAACATTTAAACTGAGAGAAAGAATGATAGGGAGAGTGTAAGTGACAAAGAAAGGTGATGACATACGGAAGTTGAAAAATAGTGGGACGAGAAAGAGAATGGAACGAAAAACGGAAAGAGACCTTATACACTAGGACAAGGAAAATACACTATACTTTGCATAATAGCTGATGTATAAGAAAATACTACACAACGTAGAAAAGGATAATATACATAAATAAGTAAGATTATATGACAAAGCATTGAATTGAATGGGAACAATAAGAATAGAGAAATACTAACAACAAATATGATATGCATTTCATTTCATACAACAATTACTTTGCAAAATAACATTATTGAAAGGTGACGAAAATAAGAGGATATCATGGATTAAAAGGAGAACAGTAAAGGGGGAAAAGCATAAAGAGGCGACACTATTAAGATCTGTAGTATAGCGAACGGAACATAAGAGACTAAAATAACACCGAACTAGGGATAAGCGAACGGAAGAATGGGGGCGAGACATAAAAGGAAGAAGCACTGGATTAGAAGGGGAATGAGAATAAATGGTAATCAGGGGAGAAACAAGGAGGAAAGAAGAAAGGCTCGGTGGTCTTAGCGAGCGAATGAGGTTAGCGGATAATGGAAAATACACAGAGGAGGCGAGGAAGGATGCGCGAATTCAGCAGATAGATAGAAAATTAGATAGATAGATGGAAAACACACCAACATACGTTAATGTGAAATGTACTGTATATATTGGATTATTCGTAGTAGTTAAGTTAATGGATAAGACTAAATTGACTACACTGTAAAACTGTAATACATAAGAAGAAGAAGAAAGAAATACACAATAAATGCTTCAGTTGTTTATATATTCAAATGTGCACCCATAAACGATTGAAACCATGTTCCACACTTACTATAAGTGCATCAATTCGAACTCATAATTTGTAAAATGTACGGTGGTGATCAATCAAATCCAAAATATATACTAAAAATCCGTACCATTCACTTAACCACTACGGTGATTATATCGATTGTAAATAATTGCGAAAAAGAAAGAGAAGAGCAACCGAATACTTCACGAGAGAGAGAGAGAGAAAAAAAAGAGAGAGAGAGAGAAAAAAAGAGAGTGAGAGAAAGAGATAGAGAGACTGACTAAAGTGAAAAGAAGGGAGTGTGGTGGAAGCGGTGAGCAGAATTGGGGGGTACCAAGGAAATAATATTATAGGAACAATGGTCGCAGATTATTGCCCGGGTTAATTTTAGGGACATTTCAATATAATAAGACTATATGTATATTATATTTCTGGCTATCCTTAGACGATATTATTCAGTTTTTAAGTACCTGTGTGGTAGCTCAAAAGGCTACTTGTCAAAGTTTTCCTAAATTATTATATCAGGTAATTCCTAAGCTGAAGGCAGTCAGTAACATTAAACATGACGCCATCTTACAGAAAGGGTTAAACCGGAGTTATACGGGTAAATTTAAGTAGCTGAAATCATCGGACTTCAAGTATCGGAGCAAAAGTATGTGAACATAGATACATATACCAAGGAGAACCCTTACATTGGTTCAAGCATAGCGTTTATCAGGAATAAGTATGTGGATGCTATCAGGTGTGACGCCTCCCGGCGTTAGCAGAATGGTTGCGTGGGGCATTGCAGCTCGCTAGCGCTCGCCAGGATGGGGGGATGGGCTACAGTTGTCCTAGAATGATCTGCTTTATTTAATTAGTGTCGTGTTGCCACAGACAGTCTAGAAATGGTCTTTGTTTTGGTCTGTGACCGCGCCTTATATTTTATATTCGCTATAATATAAATGTTGCTTGTGTGGGAGGCGAGCGAGAGAGGGTGAGGGAGTACACCTGGCAGCGGGGTGAGCTATAACGCGGCTCGCTTGGGCGCTGATGGCGTTGGCGGCCGGGTGGTCAACTAGTCCCTTCCCATCGCGGCCTCGTGTTCTTTACCAGCTCAGAGCTTGCCTGACACGCGTATCGCCTACATCCTTTGCAATTCTGTCCCCCATACTCGCCACTTTGCATACTATTTCTCTCTCTCGACTTCTCCTTTCTCATTCTCTAATCTTTATTAAACTCAACATCCCTTCTGGTTTCAGCATAGACGTTCACCGTCGACCAGTCGTATTGTACGCGAAGCTCTCAGATATTTCCATGTATTAGGTTAAGGAGGTATTATGCTTTATTGAGGTTAGAGAGACGGACTTTTCCGTATGTGTCCTCTCTCGGGAAGGTTGTAGACCGGTATATGTCTCCCTGGCAAGGTGTTGAGTGATTCTGCTTGGTTATCTAAAGCTAGACTGGGGGTAAGGTTACTGTGTCGTTGTCTCCGATGTGTGCAGTGTTAGCTAAGCCCTGCACGACATCGACAGGTACTGTGGGAGCCTAAGTTGTCTTCGGGTGGGTTTACTTTGCGAGCACAGCTCTGTGGTGTGAGAGGGCCATAGCCTATCCCTCACAACATAGTGCTGCCTCTTTGTGTTGACTTCTGAGGGATCGCCAGGATAGAGCTAGGTACTAGAGACCTAGATTTATCAAGAGAGCATCCCCGTCATATAACATAATCTTCATTATACCACCTTCGGACAACGTTAGGCTACGAGCCGCATGCTCACCCATTGTTGCCCTGCCTTGATACCCCCGCTAGACTTTATTAACTGAGCAGACACTGGTTAGAGATAAGCCCCCATTATTATATGTATGCAACATTATTATTCACTGCACTTTTGAGCCGAGGTTGTTGTTGAGTTGCACAACCCTAGTAGGCTGTTGCGTTGTGTCACGAAGCATTTCTTTAGGTGTCGAGCATTACTACCTTTGCGCAGTCTTTATTATTCGCCTGCCTATTATTACTATATGTCCTAGCATTTATTGTGACCCGTATTCTGCATTATAATTGTTCAAGATTCTTTACGAACATCTTCCCAGCATCAGACTTATTTCAGAAGTTACCAGTTGGTGTTGCAGGACTAGCATTGCACTTTCTTTAATACAGGAGTGCCAGTTATTTGAGTATCTACCGTAACGTTAATTAATCACGTTAACTATCTTTTCTTTGTGTAACATAATCGAGTAATCTTTTACTGTTTGAGAATAGGCTGTTTCATTGAGCGTCAGCCTAGTGTGTGTGCACCAGTTACCGAGTCATAGGATACCTCGTTGTCCAGGCACGACTCAGGGCGGTAATGGTGTTTTGTTTTCCAGTGTTTAAGGCAGGGGTTGGATCTAGTGTTACCGTTGTTGCGTTTTGCCATTATCTAGTCCAATGTTGAAGAGCCCTGTGTCTTTGAGAACCTGGATCGTAACAATTGGCGACCTAGCTCAGGATCTTGTGAACTAAGAGATAATTGCAGGATTGTTGTGGTCATTTGTTTTATTGAGGAATATAGTGGGCACGTTAATTTTTTTTTGGCAAAGTAGTATAGCACTTGAGAGTCTTCAGACATTTTTGGCAAGTGAATAGTGCTACATAAGAGTTTGGGGTACTTCTTTTCTGAATATTGTGGTGAGAAATTTTTGTGAGCATCATGTCTTATCCGGTACCGGGTCAGAGGAGAATGGAGACACAGTACGTAATGTCGAGACTGAGGAACAACAGTATGATGAAAAGGTTAATCGGGTGAACTGTGAGGAGGATGCTAGGATATTTTTGCAATGGCCTGTTACTGCCGAGCGGTTGGAGGGTATGGATCGGTACGGTCTTCAATGCCTGGCCACAGCTATCGGTCATGCGGTTACTAGCAACATGACCAAGGGAAACTTGATAACGTGTGTACTGGGCAGGGTGACTGGTGAGCGAGATGGGTTGAGTGCTCAGAGCCCTTCGGCCATGCTTCACCTACACTCGACTCCCAGCCATCCCAATGGTTTGCCGACCCCGGGTACGCTTCCACAGGTGGGTGGTGACTGGCAGGGTGGGTTGCCCCTGGGGGGACCACCGGTAATTTCAAACATTGTAGCACCTTCACCTCCTCAAGGGTTATCTCCAGAATTATTGCTTCAGCTCGAATTAGCTAAGATCGAAGAGAGAAAGGCTATCAGGGCAGGTGAGCAGCAAATAGAATTAGCCAAGATAGAAGAGAGAGCCAAGCTAGCAAAAATCCAAGCTGATTTAGAGTCTACTAGGTACTGTGCCGACATGGACGTAGAGAAGTCGCGAGTAGAGACAACGGGACAGCGACTTGGGGCTGGTAACCGTGTTCATGAGCAGTCTCTCTCGCACTTATTGAAACTGGTTCCGGTGTTTGATGAGAGTGGTGTAACATAATTTTTCACACGCTTTGAGAAGAAGTGCCAGGAACACCAGTGGCCAGAGAATAAATGGGCAGCACTTGTATCCTCTAGATTAATAGGCAAGGGTCTTAAAGCCTACGATGCGTTGCCTATAGAGTCTTGTATTATCTATGAGGAACTCAAGGAGGCTGTCCTGAGAGCATACGAACTACAACCAGAGACGTACAGGTTGAAGTTCCGGGGTGTTACCAAGGGTCGGGAGAGCACCTTTTTGGAGCATGCCCGGGAGCTGTCCGATGCTTTTGGGAATTGGCTGAGGTCGGAGAAAGCTACTACGTTTGACGACATTAAACAGTTGGTACTTTTAGAGCAGTTTTTCAAATGCACGGGCGGCGACCTGACCTTAAACCTTAAAGAAAAGCAACCAAAAACTCTACAGGAGGCAGCTGAGATGGCTGACCTCCGGCTATCACTAATTCGTGGGTGCGGGTCTGCCCAGCGTACTGAGGCAGGTAACAAGGGGCGTGACGCCCCACCCCCCCGAATTAGTGATATACCTTATGCAAACAAGTACAAGAGCCATGATACCAAGACTGACCACAAGACTAGCACCGTCCCATTTAAGAAGGGGCCGGGCCCTTCCCAGTACCAAGGGAAGCCCAAAGGGGAGTTGGAGTGTTATCATTGTCATAAAAAGGGGCACTTTGCAAGAGTCTGTCCTAGCAAACCACCTACAGCAGCTGTGTCTTTGGCCTGCAACATTGGTGTGTCTCCGAAGTCATCTGAGTTTGCCCGGGGCAGTTCATCAGAGGCTGAGGCACAGCCAATGCAGAAGCACCTGGGAGGCTCTAACCCTGCTCTGGATGTTTTTTGCGACCATAGAGGGCGGGGTTGCGTGATGTGGGCGGGGCGCAAGCATGGAGTAGAGGTCTTGCGTGATACAGGTGCTTCCCAGACTCTGATGAAAAACTTGACTGGCCACCCTATAAACGCGGCTCGGGTGGTGGTGGTGCAGGGTATTAATGCAACTCGGTCATACCCGCTGGTGCGGTTGGAGTTGGAGGTGGATGGTGTGGCACGTGAATTGGATGTCGGGATTGTGGAGAAACTGCCAGTGGAGGGCGTCGACCTTCTTCTCGGCAACGACTTTGCAATGCCCGCTTCTGAGGTTCTACCCTTAGTCGTTGCCGAGAGGCCGGCCGACGTGAGTAGGGAAGAGCAAGAGTGGGTCGAGCGGTGCCAGACACAACCCATGGCGTGTGTTGTCACCCGAGCTCGGGCAGCTAAAGTGTCACAGCCTAGTCCTCCGTCTTCAGACCAGCGGAGGAACGATCAACAGGAGGAGGCTAAAGCTGGAGTTGGTTTTAAGAGTTTTGACTCGGCGGCTCTCCTGGGTGATTCAGTATTAGCACCATTACTTAATTCGGGAGTAGCCCCTGGGCCTGTCATCGAGAGTGACGAGGCTGGGCATGACGAGTCTCCACGACAGCAACGTTATGTACATCGAGAGAGACAGAGGGAGCAGCCCAGTATTGGGGAAGGTCATGCATTGCTCCGGGAGCAGTTAGATCGCTTGGCACCCTCAGATATACGTCGGTTGCAACTAGAGGACCCTGAGCTCCAAACGTGTGCTAATGGAGCTGTAGAGCTCGACGAGGACGGCGATGCACAGCCAGGAGATTTTTTTTATTTAGAAGGCATCCTCTATAGGCGTTTTCAAGACCCTAAATGTAGTTGGCAAGAGGGGTCCGGAGTAGTGGACCAGTTGGTGGTGCCACAGGAGTGCAGGGATAGCCTACTGAGGTTGGCGCATGACATACCACTGGCAGGACATCTAGGGGTAAGAAAAACGGTGGCGGCTTTAGAAAAATTGTTTTGGTGGCCGGGGTTGAAGGGGCAGGTGGTAACCTGGATAGCAAGGTGTCATACGTGCCAGAGGGTTGGAAAACCTAACCAAACAATTCCGAGAGCCCCGTTGCACCCCATTCCTGTCAGTGGACCGCCCTTCAGTAAGATCATCATTGATATGGTCGGACCCCTACCCCCTACTAGTGCCGGTAATAAATTTCTATTAACTATCATGGATGTGGCCACTCGTTATCCTGATGAATATCCAATGAGAAATGGCACAGCGAAAACTGTTGTCCGGAACCTGCTCTTGTATTGCTCGCGGTATGGTTACCCGCAAGAGGTGCAATCGGACCAAGGTTCTAATTTTACATCTAATCTGTTCAAACAAACTATGATTCAGCATGGCATCAGCACTGTCGTCTCTTCTGCGTATCACCCGGAGAGTCAAGGGGTGTTGGAGAGGTGGCACGCCATGCTGAAAAGCATGCTTCGATGTTATTGCCCAGAGAACGGAAAGGATTGGGACCTTGGTCTGCCGTATGTTTTGTTCGCGGCAAGAGAAGTACCTGGAGAGAGTCTCGGTTTCAGTCCGAATGAGTTTGTTTTCGGGCATCAGGTGAGGGGCCCTCTCCACATGGTGAAGGAGATTTGGGAGGGTACCGCTAAGCCATGTTCTATGTTGAGATACGTCCTCGAGAGCAGAGAGAGAATGCTTAGAAGTCGAGCTGGCCGGGCGTAATTTGGTGAGTTCGCAGGCCCGTATGAAGGACAGGTACGTTACTAAGGCGAAACTCCGGGAGTTTCAGGTAGGTCAAGAGGTGTTGGTCCTGTTGCCTTTGTCAGGTCATCCTCTGGCTGCCAAGTACGCTGGGCCTTATCGGGTGGTGTCAAAGATCTCCGATCTAGATTACCTCGTTGCCACTCCAGACCGGAAGAAGCGTAACCAACTATGCCATATTAATTTGTTGAAGGAGTATGTGAGGCGCCCACCTGAGTCACTAGCTGTCCCTGTGTTGACCTGCTGCGGTCATGGTGGAGAAGGAGAGGGGGGCAGCAATGACCAGGTGGATGATAACTGGGATTGTCATGTCTCGGCTGATCAGTGGGCGGGGAATTCGAGCCAATGTGCGCATGATGCTCTGGCGCACCTGCCGGAGGAACAGCAGGTGGCAGTGCAGCGCCTGTTCGATTCATACCCCCTTGTATTTGCCGAGCACCCAGGCCTCACTACTCAAGCGGTGCATGACGTCGATGTAGGAGAGCACCCCCCCTTCAAGTCGATACCTTATCGGGTGCCACCCATTAACCCTTAATTAGCGGCGAGCAACATAAGTCGAGTTAAATAAAGCTGGACTATGTGGCGGCGCTCGACATAACTCGAGTGGCAATTTCAGCACGTAATGTGGCTGAGAGAGAGAGACAAGTGGTGGCAGGAGACTAGCGAGCGTATGACTGCTCCAGACCACCGCGGCGAACCTACTGACACAAATCTCAGCTCCCTCCTCCCTCTCTCACTCGCTACATACTCAATTATGTACCGAAAGTACCGAATTACCTGCTTTTTGCACTCGCGTTGCACGGTTATTGCAAGAAAACTATCCATCATACAAGGATCGTTATGGTGTCATTCGAAAGCTCTGTTTATGCCCTTTCAGGGATAGATACTTGTTTTACGTTCTGGGTCTTATTTAGGCATGAAAATGATCACGTAAACAGCCCTATTTTGGCTAAAAACACCCCGCTGGGCGGTACACATAAATAAACCGCATAGGCCGCTCGTAAGGTGTTAAACTCCCAGCGCTCAGGGATGAGCTGGAGTATATGCTGGCGAGAGGCTTGATCGAGAAGGGGGCAGTACGGTGGACTTCTCCTGTCACTCTGCAGCCCAAACCTGATGGAAAAGTTTGGTTCTGCATTGACTTTAGGCGGTTGCACGGGTTGACCCCCACCAATGCATATCCTCTTCTCCGGGTGGATGACAGTGTGGATAAGATCGGGAAAGCAAGGTACTTGACCAAGGTAGACCTCGTCAAAGGCTACTGGCAAGTACCACTGTCTGAGCGGGCTAAAGAGGTGTGCGGGTTTGTGGTGGATGGCAGTACTTACCGTTGCAACGTGATGCCATATGGTCTGAAAAATGCACCGGCCACTTTCCAGAGCTTAATGAACGACATCGTAGCAGACATCCCAAACTGTACTGTCTACCTTGATGACGTGATCATTTATGACAACGATTTCCAAAGTCACTGTGAGCACATAGAAGCCTTATTTAGTCAACTTAGTAAAGCAGGCTTGGTGGTTAATCTGGGCAAGTGTGACTTTGTGCAAGCCACGGTGCAGTATCTGGGGTTTGTGGTTGGGTTAGGGCAGGTGAGCCCGCCCCAACAGAAGATACAGGCTATCGACTTGTTCCCCAGGCCGACCACCAAGCGGCAGATCATGAGATTTTTGGGCATGATTGGGTATTACCGCCGCTTTATAAGAGGTTATTCTACTGTGTTAGCTCCTTTGACAGATCTACTAGCTAAAGATAAAAAGTTCCGCTGGGCACCTGAGTGTGAGCAGGCGTTTCGAGTAGTTAAACACCTTTTATGCACTCACCCTATCCTCAGGGCCCCGGACTTTGAACGACCATTTCAGTTGGCGACTGATGCCAGCGGAGTAGGGGCTGGTGCCGTACTTTTGCAGACAGACGAGGAAGGTCTTGAGCATCCAGTCAGTTTCTTTTCAAAGAAATTTAATTCAGCACAGAAAATCTATTCGGTTGTTGAAAAGGAACTGCTGGCAATCGTGTTAGCGCTCAGACTCTTTGAGGTCTATGTTCCTGCCTATGGGCCAGTCGTGGTAGTGTATACCGACCACCAACCGCTTAAATTCCTCAATCAATTCCACAACCGGAATATGAGGCTGACCAGATGGTCGCTCATGTTGCAAGAGTACAACTTAGACATTCGCCATATTGCCGGTTGTGAGAATGTGATTGCGGACTGTTTGTCGCGGGTGGAGGATCCGGGGTAGGATACCACACTATGTTGGTATAGCCTCCTGTCTTGGCTCGCGGTTCATTTTTGTGCTGGTGCTTGTTGGCTCGCGTGTGTAGCATCAGCGTAGGGTCGCAGGGCAGGAGTTGTTGGCTTTGATTAGAAGAAAATAAGGCTACATCTATAGTAGCCGCCAAAAAACAACATTAAAATAAAATATGAAAAATTAAATAAAAACTCTTTCTATTTGATAATTAATTTTAAGATAATATTGTAGCTGAGTACTGAGTGCAGATGATTTTCCCTCAGTAGGCTGTGCTTCTTAAAGCTCGCTCTGGGAGCACAATGTTATGAATTAATGTATTATATTTGGGAAGGGTGATAAGATTTTTTGTATATATAAATGTTGTTGTATTTTTATTGAGGAGACTGAGCTTGCATTCCATGAGTGGCAGAGTGGTTAGGAGTGGCAGATTCTAGCGACATTCTGCCTGTTCAGATATGGGCTCATGGTCGAGTGTCCCATATCTTGGCGTTAGCAGAATGGTTGCGTGGGGCATTGCAGCTCGCTAGCGCTCGCCAGGATGGGGGGATGGGCTACAGTTGTCCTAGAATGATCTGCTTTATTTAATTAGTGTCGTGTTGCCACAGACAGTCTAGAAATGGTCTTTGTTTTGGTCTGTGACCGCGCCTTATATTTTATATTCGCTATAATATAAATGTTGCTTGTGTGGGAGGCGAGCGAGAGAGGGTGAGGGAGTACACCTGGCAGCGGGGTGAGCTATGATGCGGCTCGCTTGGGCGCTGACGGCGTTGGCGGCCGGGTGGTCAACTAGTCCCTTCCCATCGCGGCCTCGTGTTCTTTACCAGCTCAGAGCTTGCCTGACACGCGAATCGCCTACATCCTTTGCAATTCTGTCCCCCATACTCGCCACTTTGCATACTATTTCTCTCTCGACTTCTCCTTTCTCATTCTCTAATCTTTATTAAACTCAACATCCCTTCTGGTTTCAGCATAGACGTTCACCGTCGACCAGTCGTATTGTACGCGAAGCTCTCAGATATTTCCATGTATTAGGTTAAGGAGGTATTATGCTTTATTGAGGTTAGAGAGACGGACTTTTCCGTATGTGTCCTCTCTCGGGAAGGTTGTAGACCGGTATATGTCTCCCTGGCAAGGTGTTGAGTGATTCTGCTTGGTTATCTAAAGCTAGACTGGGGGTAAGGTTACTGTGTCGTTGTCTCCGATGTGTGCAGTGTTAGCTAAGCCCTGCACGACATCGACAGGTACTGTGGGAGGCTATGTTGTCTTCGGGTGGGTTTACTTTGCGAGCACAGCGCTGTGGTGTGAGAGGGCCATAGCCTATCCCTCACAACATAGTGCTGCCTCTTTGTGTTGACTTCTGAGGGATCGCCAGGATAGAGCTAGGTACTAGAGACCTAGATTTATCAAGAGAGCATCCCCGTCATATAACATAATCTTCATTATACCACCTTCGGACAACGTTAGGCTACGAGCCGCATGCTCACCCATTGTTGCCCTGCCTTGATACCCCAGCTAGACTTTATTAACTGAGCAGACACTGGTTAGAGATAAGCCCCCATTATTATATGTATGCAACATTATTATTCACTGCACTTTTGAGCCGAGGTTGTTGTTGTGTTGCACAACCCTAGTAGGCTGTTGCGTTGTGTCACGAAGCATTTCTTTAGGTGTCGAGCATTACTACCTTTGCGCAGTCTTTATTATTCGCCTGCCTATTATTACTATATGTCCTAGCATTTATTGTGACCCGTATTCTGCATTATAATTGTTCAAGATTCTTTACGAACATCTTCCCAGCATCAGACTTATTTCAGAAGTTTCCAGTTGGTGTTGCAGGACTAGCATTGCACTTTCTTTAATACAGGAGTGCCAGTTATTTGAGTATCTACCGTAACGCTAATTAATCACGTTAACTATCTTTTCTTTGTGTAACATAATCGAGTAATCTTTTACTGTTTGAGAATAGGCTGTTTCATTGAGCGTCAGCCTAGTGTGTGTGCACCAGTTACCGAGTCATAGGATACCTCGTTGTCCAGGCACGACTCAGGGCGGTAATGGTGTTTTGTTTTCCAGTGTTTAAGGCAGGGGTTGGATCTAGTGTTACCGTTGTTGCGTTTTGCCATTATCTAGTCCAATGTTGAAGAGCCCTGTGTCTTTGAGAACCTGGATCGTAACACAGGCAATCCCATTCCCGTTATTGGCATCCACAAAAGGTATCAAGTTTGGTGCTCACTAAGCTAGGAAGTCATCTATGCTTGCTGGTAATAATTAGAGGAGATTCGAGAGGCAACACACTCCTTGGCGTCAGTGATGGTGTAGGAAAGCTCTCTGGGCTGGTTGAATGCGAAGAGTTCAACAACGAATGACCTGGTGGCACAGGCAACACCTCGTTAATATTACTGGAGAAAAGGGAGGTACAGTATATTTGCTGGGATCTGGTGAAATACTTGATGGTAACACATCCTGCATTACACTGTTTGATATAGCTGGTTTAGTTGGCAGCACAACACTGCTTCTTGGTAATACAAATGATGCAGGTTAGTGACCCGATGAGTTTGTTGGTCCGTGTTATGACATACGAGGGTTCTACTTGACCGGAGTTTGGTTCAGGGTTCTCTTGTAAGCTCAAAGTATAGATGTGATTATTCCTGGCTTCCTGCTGTTTCTCAGTAATATTCATGAGATATTTAGCATGGTTCTTCGCTGGCTCGGGCCAGTGGTAAGTTGATGGACTCTCTAAGTCTCCTTTCTCTAACCCTAAGGTTGCCTTTTATCTGTCGCATAATATTTGTGTTACTATTCTTTTTTAATTGACTTTTCAAGATTAGGAAATTTAAAATACCGGCATGATAATGTTGATAATTATTGTAAATTCTGAAAACTACTATAATATACATTTTTTCTTGGAACCAGTGACTCAGATATATTCGCCAGTAATCTTATATAATTTATGCTCCTTTATGGGGGGTATATTGACGTTACTTTATTCAAGTAAGAATATTGTGATTTTTGTTTAAGTTAGTTAATGGCGAAGTTTTGAATGTTCCATCCCATAAGTTTCCTTAATCCAATTAACACTAATAATAAATAACACATAACACTAACAATTACCAATCATTTCAATTAACATCATATCCCGATATAAATGTTCTGTTAAAATTGAGAATGTGACTTAGGTTTTGATAGTCTCCAGCCAGGCTTGATTCATTCTACATTTAAAATTTTAAAATATTACAAATAATAAGGCTACATATTTCGTTTGTTGTTCATTGTTTGTCCATTTGTCTATTTGTATGTTGTAGCAGCACAGGCTAAGAAGTCTTGGGTAGGGAGCCCAGGTGGTATGGGGATAACTTGATTTCAGGAGTAATATAGGCTGGGTCCCATTGGCCTCGGAGGCTTAGCAAGGCTTCCAAACATTTCCCAGAGAGTAGCTGCTTGCTATTTTATGTATTTTGTTTTTTGATATTCCGACCGTATACTAAATTTAGAAAGTCTAGGGTTAGGTACCTTTCTCTCATGGGGGTCACACAATTCAATGAACGACATAGGCAAAATCCAACTAGCTTACGACTCTGTTTAGAGGTGAGCAGAGTAAACACACTTAAGCCTCCTTCACAAATGCAACATTTTTGGTCCCTACTGTCCCCGATTTTGACAAAAACATATTGGAAGATTGAAAACTTAGGGACACGTCGGGACAGTATATAATAAATATTATATATATATACTCAGGCCTAATCCTCACTGATCCTATTTTTCGTGGGGGAAGGGGGGAGGGGGTGGGCCGACTCAAGACAGAGCCCGAATAGGGACAACACAACATAAAACAATTACCACACAAACACAAAACACACATTCTCACGCATCTAGGTCATCCAGGAGAAGATCAGAGACCAGGCTCATATTATATATATATGTGTGTGTGTATCAGTTGAAGTTTTCATAAATGACACAACGTATTCGTCATGCAATTATAAGACTATTTTATTCTATGACATTCGGGGTAAGTATTTATAATTACGGAGATATTACACATAGAAAGTTATAGATAAATTATATACAAAATAATGCAGTCTAAGGGGTAAAAACGAATATTTCAAAGCTATCACAGGGCATAAAGGCTTTGTTTACACATGGATAACATGGTTAGAAGTGTTTCCGAATCGTTCTAGCGATGATGAAAATAACATAATATTCCATTCAAGGGTTGAGGACTCGAATCCCTAGAGCGATTCCAAAACACTTTTCTAACCTTGTTATCCATCTTAAACAAAGCCTTTCTACACTGCGCTAGCTTTGAAACATATGGTTTTACCCCTTAGACTGCAATGTGTTTGTATCTATTGATAAATTTTGAGGTGTAATATATCCATAATTATAAATACTCACCCCGAACTTCATAGAATAAAATAGCCTTATAATTACCTGACAAATACATACTGTCGTTTATGAAAATGTCAACTGAAACACCCTCTCTCTCTCTCTATATATATATATATATATATATATATATATATATATATATATATATACAGAATATATATATATATATATATATATATATATATATATATCCCCTTACCTCACCCCTCCAACTCCCAAACACCTGTCTCCTATATTGTCCTGTATGGTGGAAGAGGCAGATATGTCGGCAGGTGGTGTTATCTGAACACCTCTATTGGAAACAATACACATTTTGATTCTTACAGTAAGGGTATAATATTGAAATTTTCTTTGTGTCGAACTTAGTTTCAATGATAAATAATTTGCTCTCCAACGTAAAATACAAATTCACCCTTACCTTTACCAATAACGTACACTGGAACTGCAAGTATTAACAGATGAACCAGTAGCTGGTTTAGAGGCTCTAAAGGGTATGGTATGCATGTATGCATGTGTGTAGACCATAACGTTAAGGCTAGGATTGCATACAGACGATTCGGGCACAAGTAGCTGTCACCCTGTCTAGTTATTTCCTTGTAACATTCAAGAACATTATACCAGGGCATATTGTCTGTTCTTAGAAACAAGACAAATACTGGCATGTATACACCCAGGTAAGACATTAATTTTGCTCACTATATTAATACTAATTAACAAGCTGCCTAGCAAATATGGACGGCCGTGTTCATGTGGGCTCACATGATTGTTTATGCACAAGTCGATGCAACTAGAAAAATTATGAAAAGTTCGATGTAAATACCTAAGCCATTTAACCCTTCCTACCCGGGCTGTCTTACCCAATGACGGTCGCCCCTACCCAGGCGAAATGGCTGAAAAACATCTAGGCCTAGGCCACCGTATTTATGTTTATTTTCACTGCTAGAACTTTCCCACTCATCTATAAACGTAGTGCGGTTTTCAATCTGTATTTTGGCGTTGAGTAGAGCTCTGTAAGTCTGGTTCAGTTGTGATGACAATTTCAGTAGAGCCAATATTGCAGAGATGTTGCCAATATGGGGGCTTTTCAGACACTAATTTCGTCTGACGTCAGAACAATAACATTGAAGAGTCTTCTCCTTCTTGTTTTCGGAGGTGCGGTGACGCAACTCTTGGGTTTGTTGACATACGTCGTACGCACGGCGTTCAGACCAAGCTTAATTAGGCTATTAAGCTGCTTCCTTAGGTAAGGCATACCGGGTAGCGGCCCTTCTTTCGAGCTGTCCTTACCTAAGGCAGACCGGGTAGGAAGGGTTAAGGGGCTAGTGGATATTATTTGGTCCATTTATCTATATATTATATATTAAATAGTAACCTCGCTAGACCTCAACCAAGCTAAAAAAAAAAGAAAAAAACAAAAAAAATAGACCCTCATTTATGATATATCTGTACATTTTTCGGTAGAGAAATGTCCCGGCCGAAGGCCGATACCTCCTAGAATTACACACTCGCTATTGCTCGACAGGAGATAAACCGACACCTAAATTGCACGAAAGGTCTTTATATTGCCAATGAAATGGTGCGAATGGTCTTAAAATCGCCAAACGCTTTTAAATCTCAAACGTAATGGGAGTAAACATGAGTAGAACAAGCAATTAACTCTCCCTTAAGAATATATGCGGTAATTGACTATGTTCAACAGGATATACAAATGGTGGCTGTGTTGGCCAAGATGGCGGTGTACCTATAGAGGGACATGTTGGTGGTGACACAGGTGAATATAACAGCAGGTGTATCGGATCTGTTAGGAGAGAGAGAGAGTGTGTGTGTGTGTGTTTGAGTGAATGAAAATGAGAGAGAGTGTGTTTGGGTGAATGAAAGTGAGAGAGAGAGAGAGAATGTGGCAGTGAATATGTGAGTGCGTGTTTTAAACAAATATTTGCATGAACAGACAGGTTAGTGGGAATATTTGATAAGAAGGACACTTAATATAAACAATGTGATGACAATAGAAATAGGAGTCACAAGGTGTAATATGGTTTGTGGAGAACCAACGGACTCAAGAAATTTTGATAAGTATCTATGACCCATGAATAAAACAAAAATGTGAATATGTATTTTAGCTGTACATGTAGAGTAGCTAAGTGAAGAATATCGATGTGAAATTTAGCCTTTCATCCAGTGCAATCATTTTAGCATGGAATTAGTGAGAGAATACTGAGGATTTTAGTATCAATATTGATACAATGGTGTCAGACACTGGTCTGCCATACTAAGAAAACCAGAAAGCATGGACAATGGAAAATAATCTGTTTAAATAAATATGAGGCATCAGAAGAGAAGAGAGAGATATATTATACTTACAGTATATGCACAGTATGTGCCAAAGGCGGATGTTGTGCATACATGTACAACAAACTCACTTGATCTCGTGTTCCCGATTTCGACTCCTCTGAATTCTCAAGTTTATGGCTCAAACTATCCTGTCATTCTCATACTAAATATTTCTGTGCTGTCTATCTTTCCCCTAACTCTACCGACTTTCCCAAATTCTTTGACTATCTAAACTATAAAGTGGAACACATTCTGTCCATCTCTCCCTTCTCTGAAATCTCCATCTTAGGAGATTTCAACGTTCACCACCGCCAATGGCTCTCCTCTCACACTACTGACCAACCTGGTGAACAAGCCTACGTCTTTTCTATCATAAATTACCTAGAGCAGCTGGTCCAGCAACCCACCCATATCCCGGATCGGATCGCTTCGGAGATCGGCCCAACATTCTTGACTTATTTCTGACTTCTAACCCTTCTTCTTATACTGTCAATCTTTTCTCTTCTTTGGGCTCCTCACACCATAAACTTATCTCCGTCACCTGTCCTATCTCTTCAGTACGGCCACCCGATCCTCCCAGCCGGCGGCGCTTGTGGCACTTTAGTGCTGCCTACTGGGAGGCTCTTCGGCAGTACTTCTTTGATTTCCCATGGAATGACTTCTGCTTCTGTGGCCGAGGACCCTTAGAGAGTGCTGAACGCATTACCCAGGTAATTATCCTCTCGGGCATGGAGGCGTACATTCCATTTTCTTTTTCTCAGCCTAATGCAAAAACATCTTGGTTTACTCACTCTTGTTCTACTGCTGTCCACAACAAGGAGGAAGGATTCAAACGGTACCGACGCCTTAAAACTCAAGAATCTCATTCTTCCTATGTTTCTGCCCAGAATCAAGCCAAGTCTGTTCTTCGACTTGCCAAGCACTCTTTCATCAATAATAAATGCACTGAACTATCCAACTCTAGATCTTCCCAAGCTTTCTGGCATCTAGCCAAAAACCTCTCCAACTATTTTTTTTCCTCGTCTTTCCCTCCCATTTTCCACTCTGATGGCACAACCATCACTTCTTCCTCTGACAAAGCTGAACTCTTCGCTCAAATTTTTGCAAGAAACTCCACCTTGGATGATTCCAGTGCTATTCCTCCCTCTCTCCTACTTATGCCTAATATCCTAATCTCTTCTAAAGATGTACTTTCTACCCTCTCTGGGCTTAATACTAAAGAAACGTACGGTCCGGACGGTATTCCTCCTGTTGTACTAAAAAACTGTGCTTCCGTTTGCCTAGGCAAACTCTTTCTTCTCTGTCTCTCCTCTAACGTCTTCCCTTCTTGCTGGAAGTGTGCTCTCATTCAACCTGTCCCAAAGAAGGGTGACCGCTCTCAACCCTCCAACTATTGTCCAATTGCTCTCATCTCCTGTATCTCTAAACTTTTTGAAACTATTCTTGCTTCCAAATTTCTTAAGCATTTCTCTTCTCATAATCTGCTCTCAGATCGCCAGTATGGCTTCCTTAAGGTTCGCTCTACTGGTGATCTTCTTTCATATCTTACTAACTCTTGGTCATCCAACTTTCGGGACTTTGGTGAGACTTTTTCTGTTGCACTAGACATATCGAAGGCCTTCGATAGAGTCTGGCACAAATCTTTAATTTCCAAACTACCCTCCTTCGGTTCCTATCCCTCCATCTGTGCCTTTGTCTCTAATTTCCTTTCCGGCCGTTCCATAGATGAGGTTGTGGACGGCCATTGCTCACTTCCTCATCCTATCAACTCCGATGTTCCTCAGGGTTCTGTCCTCTCTCCTATTCTCTTTCTAATTTTCATAAATTATCTTCTCAACTGTACATCCAGTCCCATCTATTCATATGCAGACGACTCTACCTTATGCTCGGTTCACACATGCACGAATTAACGTCCCGTCAGTCCCCAACCACTTAATTTGCCGTGCCTAGGCGGCGTCCTTTTATGTGAATGCATAAAATGGTCCGGGTGGGTCGGGACAGCTGCCAGAAAACGTGTTAAGTCGGGACACCCATGGGACACACACGGGAGCAGTCGTGGTCTAGACGCAACCTGGTGGCATCTAGACGCCAACTAACAGGATGAGAACGGCGGCAAAGAAACGTTGGAACGGCCATCGTGGCCGCATTAGGCCTCCAGATTGATGCCGTCCTGCCTATATTCTTGGTCGGGGACGGACGGGACGTTAATTCGTGCATGTGTGAACCGAGCTTTACACTACTCAATTAGTTTTCCAGAACACCCCAGCCAGCAGTCCCTCAAAATCAAACGTAATGAAGCCATGAAACACTTATCTTCTGATCTAGCTACTATTTCCAATTGGGGTTGAATCAATCCTTCATCTTCTCTCAATATTCTCGGTGTCTCTTTTTCTTCTGCTCTCACTTGGAAGGACCATATTACCAGTCTTGCTAAGGCAGCCTCCCAGAAGCTGGGTGTGCTCAACCGCCTTAAGGGGTTCTTTACTCCTGCGCAGCTTCTTGCTCTGTACTCGGGAATTGTGCGTCCTTGTATTGAGTATTGTTCACATGTGTGGGAAGGATCCTCTCACACCGCACTCCTAGACAAAGTTGATAGGAAAGCCTTTCATATCATTGACTCCCGTCCACTCACCGGCTCTCTGCGGTCTCTCTCCCTTCGCCGCAATGCTGCGTCTCTCTCGCTGTTCTATCGCTGCTGCAATGATGGGTGTTCCTCGGAGCTATCCCAGTGTGTACCACCACCTCTGCGAGGGGTGCGTGGTACCCGCCTTGCGGCATGATCCCGCCCCTACTCTGTGCGGCTCTCCAACCCAGGAGTGAGACGGTATTCTCAGATATTCTTCTATTCAACTGCTGAGCTCTGGAGCTCTCTCCCAGAATCAGTCTTTCCCTCTTCCTATGACTTAGATTGATTCGGGCTCTGTGTGTCCAGGCGTTTTGGCTCGAGCGTCCCTTGATTTTAAATGTGAAATATAACAAATCTATTGATGACAAATTTAATTAAGATAATTCCACACCGTCAAGTAACCATTAAGCATTCAGTACACATTCTTTAATTCTACTCTTGGTTGTATTCGACGATTTATCGAATTTAACAAGGATTTGTTAGAATTTAATGGATAACGTATGAGACCGAGTTAACATTTTGTAGATATACAGGCCCATATAGAGCTGTCTACAATCGCTTATCCTTAGCAAGAATATAATGATGAAGATACCATATTGGTGAGAGGAATAAATGAAAATGCTATCCAACACATATTGGATTCGATGGGGAGAGATTCGTTTAATTACTTTTCTGCTCCTATACTGCATTTTCAACATCTGACAGACATTACTACATTGCAGAGAGAGAAAAAGTGACTTGTGAAGATAACCACAACATGAATTACTTAACCAGCCGTACAGTCAAAATCAATAGTTGGCGATTTTTACTCATACACTGCGTAATTTTAGGTTACTATAAATCTTTCTTGACAATCGTCACATTTGTCCAATAACCTGTAACTTAATCTGATACTTTCTTACAAGTCGTAGAAGTGGAGATAATATATCCTTTGTTCGTGATTTCACACACTATTAATGACTGTCAATGACTGAAACGTGGATTAATACAGAATCTAGGCATTTTTTAGCAGAATTTGATATTCCAGGATATAGTTTGTTTAAATATGACCGAACAAGTAGGAGGGGCGGGGGTATAGCAGTGTTTGTCAGGAGTACATTAAAAAGCTGTATTAAATCAGGTATTAGACTAAATAATGATAATGAAAGTGTTTGGGTAGAGGTTAACGAAGGTAGTGAGACCATAGTTATTGGAGTTATATATAGACCGCCTAATATGAGTAGAAATGGCGGAAAATCGTTATGGGAGGAAATTAAAATAGCATCAAGGTTTAGCAATGTGTGCATTATGGGGGATTTTAATTTTCCGAACATTGATTGGCAGCACCAAATAGGCGACTCCGATTCAGTAGAGTTTATAGAGGTAGTACAAGATAGTTTTTTATTTCAATTCATAGATACGCCGACTAGAGGTATTAATATTCTTGATTTAGTTTTCAGTAACAATGAACATATGATAAATAATGTAGAGATTGGTGACCACCTAGGAAATAGCGATCATAAATCTATTTATTTTAATATACAATGGACAGGGAATGCTAAAGAGAATACGACACTTATCCCAGATTTCAGAAAAGCCGATTATGGTGGGCTAAGAAGAGACTTAAGGGTGGACCCTATTGTTAAGCGATTAAGTCAGGATATGCCAGAGTTAAACTTGCCACCTACATATAACCAGTTTATTGCTTCACTCCACAATGCTCAAAATAAATATATCCCTAAAAGAAGATTTAGATCGACGCAGAACCAACCAAAATGGATGACTAATAAGCTAATAGATCTTATAGGAAAAAAGAAAGGAATATATCGAAAAATAAAGAAAGGTGACAATCATTTACGTATATACTATCAGACTCTATCAAGACAGGTCAAAAAGGAAATCAGGAAAGCAAAAAGAAATTATGAAATAAGGATAGCCAGCGACTCAAAAAATAACCCTAAAGCTTTTTACCAACTATATAAATCTAAAGTTAGAGATGTAATAGGCCCCCTAAAAACTTCAATAGGAGAAATAACAGAAAATGATTTAGAAATGTGCAGTACATTAAATAGTCAGTTTCTTTCCGTTTTCACTAATGAAAATTTGGCACAGATTCCAGAAGTCAATATGGTATATAGTGATAGTATAGAAAATATGTTAAGTACAGTTAGTATAAGTAGAAATGATGTGCTTAAGGAAATTGACAGACTGAAACCTCAAAAATCGCCTGGTCCTGACGAGGTATATGCTAGAGTATTAAAAGAATGCAGAGATGAGTTAAGTAGTCCATTAGCATTTATATTTAACAAGTCATTAGAAACAGGTTTAGTTCCAGAAGCTTGGAAGCTTGCAAATGTAGTTCCGATCTTCAAAAAAGGTGATAAATCGATAGCATCCAATTACCGTCCCATTAGTCTCACATCAATCATAGGAAAGTTGCTAGAGTCTATTATTGCTAGGAAAATTAGAAGCCACTTAGTAAAATTTAACTTAATAAATTCTTCTCAGCATGGATTCACTCAGGGACGTTCGTGCCTTACTAATTTGCTTAGCTTTTTCTCAGAGGTATATGAAGCAGTAGATAGTGACAAGTCATATGATATTATATATTTAGATTTCAGTAAAGCTTTCGACAGAGTCCCTCATGAGAGATTGATGAGAAAGGTTGAGGCACATGGAATAGGAGGGTCGTTGTTGGGATGGATTAGGTCATGGCTAATTGGTAGGAAACAGAGAGTCAGCATAAATGGTACCAAGTCAGAGTGGGGAGCAGTCAAAAGTGGTGTCCCCCAGGGATCGGTATTAGGTCCCCTGTTGTTTCTTATATACATAAATGACCTAGATTTAGGTATAACTAGTAGGATAAGTAAATTCGCAGACGATACTAAAATGGGGAGATCAATTGATTCAGATAGCGATATAGAGTGCCTCCAAAGCGATCTAGATACCTTACATGAATGGTCAGTAAATTGGCAGATGAAGTTTAACATTGACAAATGCAAGGTATTAAAGATAGGGAAGATGCAAACAAATGTTAAATATAAACTAGCTAATTTAGAATTAGAAAATTCAGACTGCGAGAAAGATCTAGGTGTGTTTGTTAGCAATGATTTGAAGCCTAGAAAACAGTGTATAAGCGTTCGTAATAAGGCAAACAGGATTCTCGGGTTCATCTCTAGGAGTGTGAGTAACAGAACTGCTGATGTTATCTTAAAACTTTACTTGTCATTAGTGAGACCCCATATGGATTATGCTGTCCAATTTTGGTGTCCTTATTACAGAATGGACATAGATTCATTGGAGAGAATTCAGCGTAGAATGACAAAAATGATCCATAATATTAGAAATTTTCCGTATGAAGAAAGGTTGAAGAAATTAGGTTTACATTCGTTAGAGAGACGCAGAGTTAGAGGGGATATGATAGAGGTGTTCAAGTGGGTTAGTGGGATTAACAAAGGGGACATGACAAATGTACTAAAGCTCAGTGATAGCGAAAGAACTCGTACCAATGGTTTCAAATTAGATAAATTTCGTTTCAGAAAAGATATAGGCAAATATTGGTTTGGTAACAGAGTTGTAGATGGGTGGAATAGGCTACCAAGTGATATAGTGGGATCAAGAACGATAGGGAGCTTTAAGAAAAAATTGGATAAGCATATGGACGAGAAGGGTTGTGTGTGAAGGGGGATCAGCAGGGTTGGGCCAATCAGCGCTCTGCAGACCCCCGTAATCCTGCGTTAATCTCTAACCGGTTTGGTAAGATGATCCTCAGGGTATTAGAGTGTTGAGCCTATAATTGGGCTTTGTAATTGGGGTTGTGTGGGACAGGGATCTGCCTTGCTTAGGCCAATCGGCTTTCTGCAGACTCCCATTTTCTTATGTTCTTCTTATGTTCTTATGTCAATGCTTTTGGCGAAATATTACTGATTCAGTATGATATCATATAAAATGTTTCATCTGGATAACATTGAACGACTTTATTCAGTTTCAAACGAACTTTTAGATAACAATAGGTTAATTTTGTCTACTGCAAATGCTTCCTATACTATAAAACGAAGTAATGTTAGTCAAAATATTATTGAAAAAAATAGTTAGTACTGCGTACTCAAAGGAATAATTTGATACCAACTCACCTTGTGAGTGTGTGTGCGTGGGTGTGTAGAAAATACATAACAAACATAAATTTGAATATAACTAAGTAAGTCAAATAATAATTTATATAACCTCATTAGAATGGGTTTATCATATATATATAGATAAGCTCAGTTGTTTGCAGTTGTTTAATTAATGCAAATAAATCCCGGAATATCCAGCTATTTTTCGTGTGTAGCACTTGCATCAATTTCGCGTACAGCATAGACTTTCGTGTATAAATTGACTAGCCTAAACAGGAACACACACACATTTATAATGATCGCCGTAATTCCCATACAATTACAACCTATTCAAATGATTAACGTTAAACATTTATTTCCACTCAGGCGCTGGCAACATAAATAATTACCTCCGCATCCAGCCCCGATCAGCCACACAAATCACGAGTATAATACAATGTTGGATTGCGAATATTGAGTGGATGGTGTAAATCAGCGAGTGGATCATCATTATTATAGTTATTGTAGGCTGGGTAGTGGGAGAGGGATTGTAATTGTGTGTAGGTGAATTAGTGCCATGATACCCGGGATAATTGCTTGGTAATTAGTCTGTGACTTTATGATGTGTACACACACACACACGCACGTACACGCACAATCATGTGCCAAACACACATACACACACGCAAGCAGATACACATCCGGACTCGTAAATTCGCTCAAACACATCTAGTATACAGTACAGTATATATATATATATACATATATATATATATATATATATATATATATATATATATATATATATATTTATATATATATATATATATATATATATATATATATATATATATATATATATATATATAGGGTGTCCTAGGAGGATAGAACATAACTTTGGGAAAGGATAAAGAAAGGTATTCTAAGCATGAAATGTTTTATAAACGAAAACACAAATCTCAACCATTAACACTCAACGAGCGGCTAGTTTTGTAACATCTACTACCTGCCAAGCGGGCAGATTTACCCTAAACGAGCTTCATTCCATGCTCTTTTTCATGCATAAAGAAGAGCCAGACCGTAATACAATTATGTATCCGTGAAAGGGCGATAATTGAGCTTTCCAATGACACCTGAACCAGCCTTGTACGACCACGGGTTCTCTTGCAACGATCGTGCAACACGAAGGGAAAATCCCTAAAATACAGTAATTTTGTCAGTTTTTACCCTGTATTGCAGGACCAGGGATGTGGTGGGATATGATGAAACAGTCAGTGGTGGGACAACGTCCATGCTAAACGGTCAGAGCCCACCCGCGCTCCTCCCACCGCTCGGACTCTCTCTCAGAGCCGATTATGTGCTCAACATGGCATGCGACTAAAGCCGGGCCTTTAGTCTTTAGTCTTTAGGCCTTGGTTCTCTACTCCGACTATAGCCGGGCGCCGCCAAAGAGGGGTTAAACAAAATATTGAAGATTTTATATAGTTTCCTTCCCCACACCACTGTAATAGACTTTTCCATATCAAATGGTTTCCAACAAGCCCAATAATGTTATGAGCTAGCATGTCTCCAATAACTTTGTAACATACAACATAATATAATCTGTATTATATTATGGTAAAATAAACACACTTTCCAGGAGGAGGCTGTAAGCACCAGCCGAACAGGGCGGTACTCCCGGGGAGTGCTACAAGTTTGTTGATAAGGACAGCTGGAACTCCAGTTTAACCACCTGGCCTCCCTAGCTGAACCTTTCTTTGCCTCATCAATATTGAGAGCAACCCCAGTCTGCCCTCCAAAACACCTTCTCTTCCTATCAATACATTATACCACAAACACATTACATACTACACTATCTTTGCTAAAAAAAAGTTACTTATGACGATAATACGCCCAACCTCGGAGTCCCCAAGGGGGGGGGGGGGAGTGCATGGTTTGGTCCCTGGTCTGTACTCCTCAAGGTGCCCTGGACCCCTACCTTTTACTCTATCTATTAATTCCTGTAACATTCACGGCTTTTCCTCTAACGTCCTCTCTGTAGAACACCATCTCTCTTCTACCAAACCTGATTTACTTTTCCTCACCGAAACTCAGTTGTCTAAAGCAACAGACAGCAAGCCCTTCACTATATCCTTCTACTATTGCTATCCTCAATTCAAAGCCAAAGGTGGATGTTGCGAGTAGGTACACAACAATCTTACTTGCAACTATCTGGCTTAAGCTATCTTGTCACTCTCTCACTAAATATATCTGTGCTGTTTATCTCTCACCTAATTCTAATGACTATCCAAAATGTTTTGACTATGCTACTTCTAAAGTCAAACACATTCGATTCATATCTCCCTTCTCTGAAATCTCCATCTTAGGAGATTTCAATGTTCACCACCGCCAATGGCTCTCCTCTCTTTTCACTGACCAACCTGGTGAACAATCTTACATCTTTTTGTTTTTATATTAAATGACCTAGAGCAGTTCATTCAGCACCCCATCCATATCCCAGACAGCACTGGAGATCGGCCCAACATCCTTGATATATTTCTAACCTCTAATCCTTCTGCTTGCACTGTAAATCTTCTCCCTCCATTGGGCTCCTCCGATCACAACCTTATCTCTGTCACCTGTCCTGTCTCTCCAGTACGGCCTTTTGACCCCCCAGCTGGTGGCGCTTGTGGCATTTTGGCGCTGCCGACTGTAAGGCTCAAGGTGGCTCCCGTGGCCGGGGACCCATAGAGAGTGCCGAGCACATTACTGAGGTAATCCTTTCAGGCATGGAAGCATGCATACCATTCTTTCTCTCAAACTAACTCACAAAATTCTTGGTTTACTCATGCTTGTTCTACTGCTGTTTGCAATAAGGAGGAAGCAATCGAACTGTAATGTCGCCTTCAAACTCAAGAATACCATACTTTATTTGTGTCTGCCCTAAATCATGTTAATCTGTCCTGTAACTCCTCAAAAACTCTTTCATCAATAACATATGCTCTGAAATGTCCAACTCTAACTCTTCCCAAGCTTTTTGGCATCTAGCCAAAAACGTTTCCAACAATATCACTTCCTCGTCTTTCCCTCTTCTTTTCCATTCTGACAGTACCACCGTCACCTCTGTCTCTGACAGAGCTGAACTCTTTGCTCAAACTTTCGCTAAAAACTCCACCTTGGATGATTCCGGCGGTACTCCTCCCTCTCCACCCCCCACTCTCTTACTTATGCCTAATATCATAATCTCTCCTAAGGATATACTCTCTGCCCTCTCTGGGTTTAATAATAAGAAGGTGTATGGACAGGATGGTGTTCCTCCTTTTTTACTGAAAAACTGTTTTTCATTGCTGACCCCCTGCCTAGGCAAACGCTTTCGTCTCTGTCTTTCCTCTAATGCTTTTCCTTCTTGCCGGAAGTTTGCTCTTATTCAACCTGTCCCAGAGAAGGGTGACCGCTCTCAGCCCTCCAACTATCGTCCAATTGCTCTCATTTCTTGCATCTCTAAAGTTTTTTAAACTCTTCTGAATTCAAAATTTCTTAAGCATTTATCTTCTCATAAACTACTTTCAGATCGCCCATATGGTTTCCATAAAGGCTACTTTACTGGTGATCTTCTTGCTCATATTACTAACTCTTGGTCATCCTCTTTTCTGGAATTCTGTGAGACTTTTTCTATTATGCTAGACATAAAACCTTCGAAAGTGTCTGGCACAAATCTCTAATTTCCAAACTATCCTCCTTCGGTTTTTATCTCTCTATCTGTGCCTTTGTCTCTAATTTCCCTTTAGACCGTTTCAAAGCTGCAGTTGTGAACGGCCATTGCTCACTTCCTCAACCTATCAACTCTAGTATTCCTTAGGAGTCTGTCCTGTCTCTAGTTTTCTTTCTAATATTCATAAATTATCTCCTCAACTGTACCTCTAGTCCTATCCTCTCATATGCTGATGACTCTACACTATTCAACTAACTTCTTACAACAACCCAGCATGCAATCACTCCAAAACTCTTGTATCAAGGCCATAGAGCACCTATCTTCTGATCTAGCAATTATTTCAGATTGGGGCAGAGAAAATCTTGTTACTTTTAATGCCTCTAAGACCTAGATCCTCCATCTATCTACCCGTCGCAATCCCTCACAAAACTTTCAATTATTCTTCAACAATATAAAAACCAACCTTTCATCTTCTCTTAATATTCTAGGTGTATCTTTTTCATCCAACCTTTCTTGGAAAGATCATATTGTCACTTCTTAAACCAGCTTCCCAAAAGTTAGTTGTGGTCAACCGTTTCCGTGGGTTCTCACCCCCGCACAGCTTCTTGCTCTGTACTGGGGCACAGTGCGCCCCTGTATTGAGTATTGTTCGCATGTGTGGGGAGGTTCTACCCATACCGTACTTCTCAAAAGAGTAGTCAAATGCATTTCACCTCATCAACTCACTTCCTCTTACTAGTTCCCTACAATCTTTTTCTATGTGCCACAATGTTGCATCTCTTTCACTCTTCTGTCACTGTTACAACAATCAGTGTTCTTCAGAGCTCTCTCAGTGCATACCCTCTCCCTTGCGGCGAATGCAAGGCACCCGCCTTGCAACACAGTCCCACACCTATTCTGTCCAGCTCTCCAACCCAAGAATTGGCAAATTTTCTCAGTCTTTCTCTGGAACTTTCTACCTCAACCAATCTTTCCTTCATCCTATGACTTAAACTGCTTTGAAGTGTGTGTGTCCAGGCATTTTAACCATGAGGTCCCTTGAATTTGGCTCAGTCATTCTATTGGCTTTGGGGGAGAGACTTGTCACAATCAATCTGCCTTTTGTCTCTTTCATACACATAGAAAAACGAAAGAAAAAAATTGAAAAATAAAACTTAGGTGTATGTGGGTTAGACCCTTTGACAGTTGGCAAGCCTTATGGGGAAATACATAGGAAAATATAATTTTCAACATGCACTAGCTCGATACAAGTTTAGATTTGGATATTTCTTATACAACATGTTAGGCTTAGAATACCTAGTTTTATAATTTCCGAAAGTTATGCCCTTTCCTTCTGGGACACCCTAATCCAACACTGGTTAAGTTTACACTGACTGAACTACTGGTCGATATATTCTACTGGTTGAGTTATCCGGATATTGTTGACATTTGCTGTGTGGACGTGGCGTTTATCAGCATCTGCATTGTTGTGTGTCTATGTACCATAGTACGATTATGCTATTCGTTCTTTGATTTTGGCTAGCATTCAACATTTTACTCAGATTGAGAAGGACCTCCGGGATTCAACGGGGGTACGGAATATTTCAATTAATCGCCATGACTCCCATAGATTATTTCCAAGCTTCATAGCATGGTTTAATGATAAGCAGAATCAGCTAATGAAAGAGTTCAAAAGTAGAGGGAGTGTTATTGTTGCACTGGCACCCAATAAATTAACTGTACAAGAGGTGTGGGCAAAAGTAGTGAACGAAACGGATTGAAACCCACACCCGAGCGTCTCCTCCCACAAACCCCACCACCTGCGCTCTCCCACAACACAACAAAGAGCCATCACCATAACCCGGAATATGAGACGCACTGTAACCTGGATATATATAAACACATCACCTCCTCGCCATAACCGTCGCTCCTCAGTTTATTTTGTGAAACTGAGATGGGCAGGTTACACAATTACTTGAGACAGTGAACATTGCTTGAAGGAAATCAATACTTAGAATTATGTAGCTTATGTAAATGTTTCAAAATATATCAGGAGTGAGTCAGAATATTGCTCTCTAAATTCTATATCACATATCACTGCTGGCGAATATACAGTTCAGTACTACATATTAGTTCGAGGCGACTGGCAGTTTATGATAGAATGCACGGTTTATCTACTCTGTTGACAGGATATAATACAATAAACAAATCAGACAAAGCGAGGGAACAATAACAACATTAAATTTGATAAACTGATACTCCCCTGTCTTGAAGATAATACAGCTACCGAATGTGTCCAACTATGTTCATTGTATCATATTCTGCCAGCAAAGTAGACAAACTGTTTGTCCAGCACTGCACATGTTCTATGCTGACTTATATTCGTCTGTATAGCCTGGTCGAACTACATTAATGTACTAGTTATCTAATGTATTTATTCCATTCCTAAAATAATAATTCAACAAATCAATAACACACACAGATCATGAAAGTGCTGTTGTATGCATGTAGAGAGTCAATCAGACGAATACTGATACTACTATACAAGGGAAGGACCAGAACTGGGTTAGATATACAATTCTCGCGGCTCTCTCACCTCCTCCTTCTGCTCTGGGCCTAAGTTACTTCATTTCCAGGATAAATTGGAGAGAAAATGCAGTGGGTTCGAAGCTGTTGTCCCCCCTAAGAACGGTGTTGTCTGTCCGTTCGTGCGTCGCAAACAGTATCGGGAGGGTACAGCGGGTTTATCGAGAGGAAAAATACGCTATTATCTCTCTCTCTCTCTCTCTGCTCCTCATTCTCGCCACTACTCTTTTCTCCTCGCTCCTATTCCCTCTTTATCCTAGCTTATCTCCTATTCTCTATTTCTCTTTTTGCTTCGCTCCTCTACCTTCTATCTTATTTCCGCTTCTGTCTTCCTACTTCTTTCTTCTTTTTTTATCACGTATCTTCATTTCCCCCACCCTCTCTCTCTCTCTCTCTCTCTCTCTCTCTCTCTCTCTCTCTCTCTCTCTCTCTCAATCTTAGCCATCTCAGCGAAATTCCCAGCCCCCCACCGAGACAAGGGTGGGCGGGGTGGGCTGATGGGGGGCCGGGAAATCGTAATGAGATATAGAATTTTGAGAGTAAAGGAAGAGAGGGATGGGAATATTGAGGGAGATCGATAATGAAATATGAAATTGGATGGACGATTAATGGGGCGAGAGAGAGAGAGAGAGAGAGAGAGAGAGAGAGAGAGAGAGAGAGAGAGAGAGAGAGAGAGAGAGAGAGAGAGAGAGACTAACTAGAGTAGCCTGATTGTTGCTTTGCTTATTTTACATTTCTCACCCATGGTATAGCCGTATGCGTCAATATTTCTGATATGCCAAAACCTACAACAACATGCAGGATAGCAACAATCACCGCCGGGCCTGCAAGCATCACCAACAACCCCGGAGCACCACTTACAAGCATTGCTGGCACACTTGCCTTTCATCCCGCCCTTGATGGACACCTTACCGTTGGTATTCCCTCTGCCAGATACCCTGAAGAAAAAGGTCACAAGTCATTCCGAAAATATCATAGACTCTCTTGCCCTTCACTATCATAAACAACGAAAGAGGACAGCCTCCCGTCTCCAACCAGCCGGTAGAAAACGGTAATTTCTACTAACTGCCCACCACTCATTAAGCCTTCACCTTGAACCTCCATCATAGAAGGACCTAAATCCTGCTCCATCATCAGGACCACTCCAGCCCATCATTCCTGGAAGCAGGCATCCAGTGAGAGGCACAGGAACTAGGTCGTGACCCCAATGTGATGCTGATTATTCTGCAGCTCAGCTCAAGCGCTTACCCAGGCTGTAGGGAGATTGCTTAAGCAGATTCTCCAGAGTTCCTCGCTTACCCAGGTGGAACAACCAGTATCACTTACCCAGGTTACTACCGTAGTATGGTTTGCATAAGTTACTACAACAGTGATGCTTAACAGGCACACTGCACATTCATCAAGACTACGTCCAGCCCAACAGAGACAAAACGAAAACAAGGCCACCAACCCTATTCACCCCTCGAAAAGTAGCGAAGAGAAAGGAAGCGAGAGGACCGCAACCACAACCTACCTGAAATCACTGGCAAATCCATCAATCTGAAATAGTGGGGCATTGTATTTTGAGCTAATTTGCTGTTCTCTATATTGAGATCTCTTCTTAACCCGGCAAAAGCGATAGGGCTTCAGTAAGTGTATGTTAGGCAATTGCGATAGGCCTTCTGGAAGACAGCTCATAAAATACAATAACTACATAAACATTTATAAATAAAGCGCTCTAGTAGCCTACCGGTGAAATGAAAGCAATATGTGATTAGGTGGTATGCCTGTTTACCAAGAGGTAGCTGTTTGTGCCTATTGTCTCGCGAGACCTTGGAGACGGAGGGTCTATGTTGCCCACTCTGTCACATGCCTCAACTCTCCCCCATCACAAATATATGGTTTTTGACTGGATATTTGCTGTTTACACTTATTCTCTGGTCTTTAATTATACAAGTAAAATATACGCACATGGAGCAGTAATAATTTTATATATGGTAAATATATTGAGTTCTGTCAGAATCGAAGGCAATTTATTCGCATTTGCGGCACTTTTAACTCCCAAAAAGCGGGCATGCTTGTTTACATCACCGTAGTGTTGGGCGGGTATATTTACCAAAAACGACCTTCATTCCATGCTCTTTTTCATGCATTAGGAAGAGCCAGAGCATTATACAATTATATACCCGTCAAAGAGAGCGATAATAGAGCTTTCCAATGACACCTGAATCATCCTTGTATGACCACGGGTTCTCTGGCAACGGTCGTGTAACCGGAGGCGAAAATACCCTAAAATGAGGTATTTTTCCCATTGTTTTCCTTGTTGAGAGAGGTAGGGAGATGGTGATAAGACATAGTATGTGTCAGTGACAGCCACATGGTGGTGGCGAGTGGTCCGAGGCCGGCTATCGTCCCCCCAACTCTCGGTCTCTCTCTCATAGCTCACAATGTCCTCAAAATGGCACCCGTCAATTGAAGGGCGCCGCTGGGGTGGCCAATATTCTCTCTCCTGTCATATGACGGTCACCGTCTGTTGAGGGTTAACAACATAAATGGCGCGCTTCTCGGGTTAATATTTAACTTTAGCAATGTGCACTTCTATCCCTTGCACATATCTGTTTGAATATATATGTTCTAAGTATTATAGATCCTTCCATCTTTAATATTAACCCTTATTTAGCGGCGAGCAACATAAGTCGAGTTAAATAAAGCTGGACTATGTGGCGGCGCTCGACATAGGTCGAGTGGCAATTTCAGCACGTAATGTGGCTGAGAGAGAGAGACAAGTGGTGGCAGGAGACTAGCGAGCGTATGACTGCTCCAGACCACCGCGGCGAACCTACTGACACAAATCTCAGCTCCCTCCTCCCTCTCTCACTCGCTACATACTCAATTATGTACTGAAAGTACCGAATTACCTGCTTTTTGCACTCGCGTTGCACGGTTATTGCAAGAAAACTATCCATCATACAAGGATCGTTATGGTGTCATTCGAAAGCTCTGTTTATGCCCTTTCAGGGATAGGTACTTGTTTTACGTTCTGGGTCTTATTTAGGCATGAAAATGATCACGTAAACAGCCCTATTTTGGCTAAAAACACCCCGCTGTGCGGTACACATAAATAAACCGCATAGGCCGCTCGTAAGGTGTTAAAGATGTATATTCCTACCTTAACATAGAGCTTATTCATAATATCACTCAAAAATATAATAGCTACCCTCCCAAGTTCCCCCCTCTCCCTTCCCTATCCATGTTCTCCCTTTGTCAGGTTCTACCTTACTATTGAATTACATTCATGTATCCAATCCATTGCTATTAATTATAAGTCAATAGATAAGTCAATCTCAATACTTATGTTTACACTCCCTTTGTAACTAATAAATAAAACCTTATATGCCATGACCTTGAACTCTGTTCAAGTCACAGTCCTCCAGTTATACAAGACACATTGCACCCCTAAACGGATATTAACCACAGATCACAGGGTCGTGGTCTTTTAATTTCCATCATCCTAATTAGAGAATTCCATGTAATGCCACATGTCAGTGGCTGTGGATGTGCCAGGAGCGTAGCTCGGAAATGTGCTACATACCACTACACTTAACAACATCTGGATCCCGTAGCGGTACTAAATACAAAGGTATAAAGAAAGACATTGTAAATAATACGGTCTGAAGGCAATATGGTCACTGCTTGCTTGACAATTCTAGCTGTATGCAAATTGGGAATGTGAAAATTGATTTGCCTGTAATAACTCATCCTAAGGCAATTTTTACAATCATTGTATGATTAAGGTAATTGAATAATCTATATTTATACAGAGGTACGACACCTCTAAGTGTTGTTAATAATAGAATGCGACAACGCCGACAAGAGCTATGAACAGAAGTGTTATTATTTCATAACCAAGCAGCTTAAATGAAATTAATGAAAGCATGCGATCATCCCAGAATTCGAACCCAGATACCACATACATAACTTAAGCGCTCTTGCCTTTACACCATCATGACAGTTATAAGACACATTTAAAAAATTGCCATATTTAAATGAAATTATTAACAGAACAAAATAAAATACAGATAACGAAAGTAATTTTCAATAGTAATCGGACAGGAAATGTGACCTCAGTTAGTTTTGTGAAAACAGTGGCATAGCAAAATACCACGAGGATAAATTTTTCGACATTGCAGCTAATACAACGTATTTGTAGTCTAATATATTCTTAATTATGAAGTATTTGTAATGATATGATGCAGAGACATATTATTACATTTTCCCATTAGTTATCGCGAAATCAGCTGCTATAAGGGAGTACATTTTTCGTCAACTAAACATAACATTCACCATCGTATTATAATATGTTAATAACTGTATCCGTGTGACCTCTATCAATCCACTCCTACAAGGTTGAGAATTTGACCGAAGACAATTATAATGTAAATTGATGAGTACAAAGGAGTACAAAGGAGTACAAAGGAAATCAAGCAACAACAGATCTAGTGACCCTTCTAGGTTGCTTGTCCTCCAAAACACTGAGGATCAAGTGTCCAAACAGTGGTTTAGAGTGGGTAAGGGAACATTGGAAAGGGAATTACTGCCCTGGAACTAATGTCCGTGGCAGGATTAGGAAGTTAGTAGAGGACAGATGGGTTAGTAACTGAGGGGGGGATAAAATAAAGTTATTCATTTACAAACGCAGTCAGTCGCGGGTTTGATGAGAGATATTTGTCTAGGCGGAGTTTAAATGAATCAACGGTGATGCAGTCTATAACGTTTCGGGGAAGCCCATTCCACAAGTTGACAACTCGATTGAAGAAGAAATTCTTAGATTCGTGCGAGTTAAAAGATTTTCCAATAATTTTGCAACCGTTTCCCCGCGTGTAATTAGATTGGTCGATAGTGAAGTACTTACTACGGTTCATATTGTCGATGCCTTTGATGATTTTGAACACTTGAATTAAGTCAGCTCTTAATCTGCGCTGGGTTAAAGGAAATAGATTTAATTCTCTAAGACGCTCGCTCTTCGTATGGTTTTTTCTTTAGGCTAGGTATAATTTTGGTAACTCTACGTTGAACTCGTTCTAGCTTGTTTATATCTTTTTGGTAATAAGGGCACCAGGGTTGAATGCAGTATTCCAGAAGAGGGCGGACTAAGGAATTGTAAAGGGTTAGGATAACTTCTTTGGATTTATGCTCAAATGACCTGCCTATAAAGCCAATTATTTTGTTTGCCTTCTTAACAACTTCTGAACATTGTTGACTCGGTTTAGGTTACTCGATATTGTTACTCCCAGATCGGTTTCTCTGTTTACATTCTTAAGCTGAGTGCCATTCATCGAATAGTTTGCTTTCTCATTTAGGTATCCGACATGTAGTACTTTACATTTATCCGCATTGAAACTCATTTGCCAAATTTGGGCCCAACATGACAATTTATCTAGATTGTGTTGCATATCGTCAACTTGTTCTTTTGAGAGTACGCTATTTGCAATTTTTGTATCATCAGCAAATTTTGAGATTGTACAGGTGAGACCCTCATCTATGTCGTTGATGTAAATTAGAAAGAGAATCGGTCCTAGTACCGATCCCTGGGGTACCCCGCTACTTACATTGGTCCATTTAGATGCCTTCCCGTTTATGACTACCCTTTGCTTTCTGTTGCTGAGCCAATTTTCTATCCATTTCAACACCCCGTCTTGTATTCCATGCGCTTTTAGTTTTAGCAGTAAACGTTTGTGGGGAACTTTGTCAAAGGCCTTTTGAAAATCAAGGTATATAATATCTACAGCTTTACTCTAATCGTAGAGGTTGAGGATATCATGGATGAAGTCTAAGAGGTTTGTTAAACAGGAACGTTTTTTACGAAAGCCGTGTTGAGTATCTTTAAGTATGTTATTTTTTATGAGGTATGAGATTATGGTATACAAATACAAAGATAATGTAATATAAAGAGGGTGAAAGGGAGGATAGAGAAACATGCAAAATAGAGACGAAGGACAAATTAACGTTTATGAAAATATTAGAGAGGTAATGGAACTAAGACTAAGAACGTAGGGACACAATGGAAAGTGATTAATAATTATATATCGATGAAAATGATATGGTAGCAAATATGATAGGATGAACGAAAATGTAATAGGAGAGACTGACAAAGAAGAGGCAAGTTAGGACCCACAAAGAAAGGAACACCGCGGGGAAAGACATTGTTCAGTACACTCCATTGTTCAGTACACTCCACTGAACAGGAATATGTACAGTATGTAGGAAGACATTTTCTGATCATTATATCCGTCCATCTTTAACTTGGTTTTAAGCAAAGGCCAACTATATTTGTGAAGTCAACTGGTTGGGATTGCAGCTTTGAATAGACGTGGTACAGTTGCCCACACGTTTACCCATTATCACTGTGAATCATATAGCCCTTTAAGAGAGCCCACCTCGTTTTTTGTCTCTCTTTCTCACTCTCTCTCTGGGTTGTATCCATTCGGCCTCATTCAGCCTACTGTTTTAAGATGTTTACCCCCATCCAGGTGTCAATATTTTCCTAGCGAGCGGTAGCGAGCCAGCATATACTGTATATATATATTTTGTTTTACAGCAAGATACATTTGTGAATTTTTCGAAAGCAAAATGTCTCCGGCGAAGCCGGATTTCCCCATACATTGCTGGCTCACTATCGCTCGCTAGGAAGAAATCGACACCTGAATGGGGATATAGGTCTTCAAATAGTCGGCTGAATGAGGCCGAATGGATACAAGTCATAGACAGAGAGAACAGGATAGAACGAGAAAAAAAGCAGGTGACCCCCCTTAACCTCTGAAGTGCGCATGGGGGTAATTAGACACCTCTCCCTGTGTGCATGTATTTGAGGTGTTTCCGTCACTAAAATATTCATTGTACCATTAATAGCATTAATACTTATCCATATGCGCCTATTATGGGTTGATTATAAAGGTATTAACCTGAAACAACAATAAAACGAGTGAAAACAGCGTTTGGATGGTCAAAATCGGAGATATAGCCCGCGAGTTGTATAATGTATGGGTGAGGCAAGCTGCTTTCCCGCCAATTTCCCCCAAGGCCACTGAGACACAGTCGATCGATACTCTCTCTCTCTCTCTTGCATTCGCTTGCTATCCGTGATGACCACACCCTGCAACCGGATTTCTAATGTTAGCACGAAAATATACCTCAGAATAAGGGAATAACAGGGAAAATAGGTGATAACTGAAGGAGAGGAGGAAAGTGGGGAAGGAGGGGAGGTAGAGGACTGAGATTTTGCATGGCCCAGGGGCCAAAAAAAATAAAAAAATAATTTTTTTTTTTTTTTTTTTTTTTTTTTTTCGATGTCAAAAGTTTTTTTTTTTTTTTCTCTGACTCTTAAGAGTCTCCCCGCAGTCCGCCGGGGGAACTCTTAAGAGTCTCCCCGCAGTTCCCGGGTTAAGGTTAGTAAACACATTCAGCTATCCGCCGCATTTGGCCTAGATTCATGTCCTGGCAACTGTTCACAGACTTGAGAGCATAGGTTTCGAACTGATAATAATTAAGAATAATATAAACCCTATCAACAAATTTGTGATTTAGTAAATTCCTACAGCTTGAATTTTAATATTAGTTAACATAATGTAAGAAGAACTGTTTTAACTCATTAGGAGTAAGTGATTAAGTTTTCATTACTGGATAATGCTAGGCTACATACCACCCCCTTTAGCTTTCCATGAGTAAGATTAAGAATTAATTTATTATGTTTGAATGACAGTGCTTTACATAATTAACAAATCAATCACAGTTAAGCAATTATGATAATCGAAACTCTCTATCCTGTAATCCTGCTACTGACAATCAATGTACTCGGTTGTAAAAGGTTTAGTACTCACATGTACTGTACCAGTATAAACTTTTGTTTTTTTGATTTGGCAGAGAAAACCATACAGTGAGAGAAAAATAGAAATATTAAGTTGTAGAAATCTCAACTTTGGTTTCAGAATACTGAGCAGGTTTTAGTGATGGCTCGTAGTTCCAGTGTTTTGAGAGGAGATTGTTATTATATTTAATGCATATATTTATTAATATATTTATCTATATATATATATATATATATATATTGTTTTATTATTTATAAGATACCCCCAAGACCCCTCCTTCGAAATAAAGTTGTATTTTTTCGGTTTCTTCTAAAATGGAGGCTCGCTATCACTTGCTAAATAAAAATCGACACCTAAGTAGCGCGGAAGATCATAAAATTGACAAAGCAATGTAGTGAAAGGTCATAAAATCGCCGAACTAATGGGGCGAATGTGTGAAAATCTCAAAATGAATGGGCCTAGACATGGCGGTGAAGGGGGTCCAGAATAGATACCCCCTCTGTTTGTCTTTGCTAAACTGACACGTGTATGTAATAGTGTTTATTAGTAAGCCAATAATACTAGTCCTTTGACAAGTTTATCGATACTTGAAGACAGAAGAAGAAAATACTATAACTATATTCTTTTTAGTGTTGTTTCTTCAGGGTTTTTTTTCTCTTTGCTTACCTATATGGCATAACAAGTTTTAAAATCCCCAAACTGATAGAATGAACTGCTTAAAATGTAAAACACAAATTGGGCTAAAAATGACCGAGAACAGGGTCGAGTAAAAAAAACTCCATTTAGGGAGCTCAGATGGTATTGTGCAGCATAATTTACTGGTTCGGCTCAATAGTTTAAGTTTAGTTTGCTCTCTAAACCTCTAGCAAACATAAAAAAACAACCACAAGACCCCCCTTCGATATAAATGTGTAAATTTTTTGGTAGAAAAATGTCCTGGCCGAAGGTCGTTCCTCTTCATATACATGCTCACTATCGCTCGCCAGGAAAAATATCGACAACTAAATGGCACGAAATGTCTTAATATTGGCAAAGGAATCGGGCAAAAGATCTGAAAACGCCAAACTAATGGGGCGAATGTCTCATAACTAATACGGCTAAACATGAGGGAGGAGGAGGACTCGAAAAACCAACTGCCTCCCCTTAATGCTGTCTCTAAATCAATGACTTGCTTAGTAAGAACTAAAAAGAGAGAACAAAAGCGAGTTGGGCTCCCTTAAAGTGTTCGTGCACCACTGGCTTAACCCTCTCACTACAGATGGCATCCTTTTAAGGGAGCCCACCTCGCTGTTTTGTTCTTTCTCTCCCTCTCGCTTTGGCTTGTATCCATTCGGCCCCATTCAGACAACTGTTTTAAGACGTTTATTCTCATCCAGGTGTTAATATTTTCCTGGCGAGCGGTAGCGAGCCAGCATATATCTATTTTTGTTTACAGCAAGCTAAATTTGTACATTTTTTCGATAGAATAATGTCTCCGGCGAAGCCGGATTTCTCCATACAATGCTGGCTCGCTATCGCTCGCCAGGAATAAATCGACACCTGGATGGGGATAAACGTCTTAAAACAGTTGGCTGAATGGGGCCGAATGGATACAAGCCAGAGAAAGAGAGAAAAGGAGATAAATAGAAAACACAGCAGGTGACTCCCCTTAACTATATATCGGCTACTATTGGACGAATGTATTTAGTTTGAAAAGGGATTCCACCAATTAACAAGCTTCGAGCTATCTCACTTAGCCCTTTTTTCTACCATAGATCCATTTTTACTGCAAAAAATCGTCTAAGTGCAGTTAGAAGAAAACGGTACAGACGAGGTTAAAAGAAAAGAGTAAGCCATGTCAAGTGGAAAATGATAGAAAAGACGTTTGGAACTAGAGAGAGAGAGAGAGAGCGAGAGAGAGAGGGGGGGGGGGGGGAGGGGGAGTATCAGAAAGAAAGAGGCAGAAAAAGGAGGGCGGGACAATAGCCTGGGAATATGAATGCTTTCTTGTGGCTTCCTTTACCCTCTGTCCCACTTACTCACTCCCACTTTCTCTCTCTCTCTCTCTCTCTCTCTCTCTCTCTCTCTTTCTCTTTCTCTCTCTCTCTCTCTCTCTCTCTCTCTCTCTCTCTCTCTCTCTCTCTTTCGTAACTGGTAACTGTATTATTTTTACTTACGATATACCCCTTATTACATAACCCTGCGATTAACCCCACCCTTTTCTTCTCATGTATTCCCGATTAGTTGAGCATACTATCATCTTGTGAATATCATAGCATTATTCTTCATTTTCAGCTTCAAGAGGCAATTCACTACTAACCTATCATGTTCACTCATAATCATACGTAAAGGGTGAGAATTTGCTGCCCATATGTGTCCATTAATTAAGAATCGTGAAATCAGATGTAAAGGGATTCCATTTAACGTCAGCTGGAATAAAACCGACTACAGGACTTTTTATTTCAGTGGATCGAGTTTGTTTTTCAGTTTGTGAGAATTAGATATATTAATTTAATTGTTTTGGTTTACCAAGTTAATTTAATACGGGTATACCTTCCTCCTCCCCCCCCCCCCCTCCCCTCCGCATCCCCGCCTCTCGAATCCCCAATCAAGATGTTCCCTTTGACTGTCGTATTGGGGCCACCATAAATATATTACCTCCCTCCCCTCCCCATCGGTCACTGATCCCTCCGCCCCCCTCCTCTGAACTCCCCTCGACCCCTCCCAAACTCCTTAAGGGGGGGATGGGCCGGTTTTCTAGACCACTTTCTCCCTCATGTTTAGCCCCATTAGTTTTGAGATGTTAAATTTTTTGCCCCATTAGTTAGTCGATTTTAAGACCTTTCGCCCCATTTATTCGTCAATATTTAGACCTTTCGTGCTATTTATGTGTCGATTTATCCCTGGCGAACACTAGTGAGCCTGTAATATTGGAAGAACCGGCCTTCGGCCGGGGTATTTTTCTACCGAAAAATGTACAAATTAATCTAGAAGGGGATCTAATGGATATTTTTTTTTAAATTTGATGGAGGTCTAGGGAGGAAACTAAAACGAATAATGAATACATGCCAAAAAAACGCCCCAAAAGTGAACCATCCCCCCTTAAAGATCTCCTTGTGGTCCTCTTCAGGCACAATTCCACGACTCTTTTTGTTGTTCATTTCTCTCTCTCTCTCTCTCTCTCTTTCTCTCTCTCTCTCTCTCTCTCTCTCTCTCTCTCTCTCTCTCTCTCTCTCTCTCTCTCTCTCTCTCTCTCTTTTTGGTATGATAGTTTTGGAATCATGCTCATATATTGTTTTGTCTCCTCTAATATTCTACCTTCAGCCTAGTCGCCGATACCAGTGCAAAATTGTCCTATTTGTCTGTTTGGATCTGTTGATGGCGGACTTGCTTACTATCGCAGCAGACTTGCGGTCAATCCTCGCTCAGGTTGAAGAGTTTTTCTTTTGAGATATAGACGTCGGTTGTCATTTTCCTCTTCTTTTCTGTTTTCATTCTTCTTTCCTCATATTTTCCTCTACTGTTTTGTCTTCCATCCGCTCTTTGTCTTCCATCCGCTCTTTGTCTTCCATCCGCTCTTTGTCTTCCATCCGCTCTTTGTCTTCCATCCGCTCTTTGTCTTCCATCCGCTCTTTGTCTTCCATCCGCTCTTTGTCTTCCATCCGCTCTTTGTCTTCCATCCGCTCTTTGTCTTCCATCCGCTCTTTGTCTTCCATCCGCTCTTTGTCTTCCATCCACTCTTTCCTCTATATATCACTTCTCTCTTTGGTCCTCTTTGCTTGCTCTTTGTATATCCTGTTCAGTGTTCTTTCTGTTTGTTTCTGTCTTTCTGTCTGTCTTTCTGTATGTTTATGTCTTTGCCTTCTGTATTTCTCTTGCTTTTCCTGTCGTTCACTTCATACTTTCCCTCTGTTGTTATATATTTAGTGTTTTTACTTTTTTACTGCGCTCTATACATAGTTTATCAGTGTTTGTCATACTTTGTCGTCCACAACTGCAGCCATGGAATGGTCCAAGAGGATAATGGAGACAAAGGCACAGATAGAGGAATACAAATCGAAGGAGGGTAGTTAGGAAATTAACAAATTGTGCCAGACTCTATCGAAGGTTTTCGATATGTCTAGCGCAATAGAAACAGTCTCCCTGAAGTCCCGGAGGGAGGATGACCAAGAGAGGGGGTGCACAACATTTCCTACACCATGTATACTGCGCATTTCCTACATGGCAAATCTCCTACAACGTTAGCACTTTTTAGAGTAGTGACATATTTCCTACATAGATACATCATATCTCCTACACACATAAATCTATTCTGTCACATATCCTACACTTCTTACAGAGATAAAGCATATCTCCTACACACAAATCTAGGTTAGGTTAGGTTTTGTATTTTTTCCTGCATAATGCCACGTGATCGCATTGATGGGAACTGATCAGGTATCAGAATTGTAGGAGATATGACAGTATAACTGTAGGAGTTACGCCGGATGCACCGTTTGGTGTAGGTCCTGTAAAAGATATGCTCCATGGTTACTTGTTTTTGTGTAGGAAATATGACCAACTATGTGTAGGATATGTGGCAGTACTCCAACTTTGGTCGTTTTGTAGGAGATGTAACTACCCCTCCCAAGAGTTAGTAAGATAAGCAAGATCACCAGTAAGCAGCCCCTAAGGAAACCGTACTTTCGATCTGAAAATAGATTATGGGAAGACAAATGCTCAAGATATTTTGAATTAAGAATAGGTTTAAAAACTTCAGCGATACAAGAAAGGAGAGCAATACAATGATAATTGGAGGAGTGAGAGCGGTCACTCTTCTTTGGGACAGGTTGAATGAGAGCAAGCTTCCAGCAAGAAGAAAAGACGTTAGAGGAAAAACTGAGACTTAATAGTATGCCTTGGCAGGGAGTCAGCACGGAAGAACAGTTTTTGAGTACAACAGGAGGAACACCATCCGGTCCATATATTCCGGTCCATACACCTCTGTCCAGGGAGGACAGAAAATACATCCTTGAAAGAGATTAGTATATTAGGCATAAGTAAGTGAGAGGGGGTCGGAGAGGGTGAAATAGCATTGGAATCATCAAATGCGGAGTTTTTAGCGAAAATTTGAGTGAAGGATTCAGGTTTGTCAGAGGAAGACGTGGTGATGGTGCTGTCAGAGTGGAAAAGGCGAGGGAAAGACGAGGAAGAAAAATTGTTGGAGAGGCTTTTGGCTAGATGCCAGAAAGCTTGAGAAGAGCTAAGATTTGGAAAGTTCAGTGCATTTGTTATTCATGAAAGAGTTTATGGCCAGTCGAAGAACAAATTAGGCTTGATTCCGAGCAGAAACATAAAAAGCACAAGGTTTTTAGTTTAAGGCGACGTCATCCTTTGAGTGTTTCCTCTTTATTGCGAACAGCAGTAGAACAAGTGTGAGTAAACCAATATTTGTTTGCATTAGCCTGAGAGAAAGAAAGTGGAATGTATGCCTCCATGCCCAAGAAGATTACCTTGGTAATGCACTCAGCGCACTTTGAAGGTCCCTGGTAATGGAAGCAAAAATCATTCCAGAAAGGAGAAATCAAGGAAGCATTGCCGAAGAGCCTCCCTGTCGGTAGCGCCAAAGTGCCACAAACGCCGCCGGCTGGGAAGATCGGTTGGCCGTACTGGAGAGATATGACAGGAAACAGAGTTAAGGTTGTGATCAGTGGAGCCCAACAGAGAGAAAAGGTTTACAGCAAAGTAGAACGTTATAGGTTAGAAATAAGTTATGTGTAGGCTCTGTGGTCTTCCGAGGGGAGTTCTTGGCCCTCCCAACACTTACTTTTTCGTTTTTCTTCCTCCCACGTCTCTCTGCCTTATCCTCTCTCTTCTTAGTTCTTTCTTTTATCATCTGTATCACCTCCCTCTTCGTTTTTCCTTCATTGACCCTGTTCTTGCCTCTTAAAAATGTATTTATGTTTTATGTTTTTATCATATTTCCCTCTTTCCTTCTTGCCTTTCTTCAATGGCAAATTGTAATGTGTACAGCAATAGCTATTTAGCAGCAATTAATTATTATAGCTGGGTACATGTGCATAATTCTGAAACAAACCAGGACATACTATACCTAGGATGGTCTGTGACGCATTTGACTTACAGGCAAGATAATTAGAGTTTGATTGTGATAAAAGGCATTGAAACCGACAAACCGATATTAATACACAGTGATGAGGATGAACCTCTACTGTAGTGGAGAACGTTATACTTAGACAAGCTTTATCAAGTCGGTATTGTATAAACGTGTATAAGCAAAATGTTATCCACCACAATGTAGGTCAATCTTCGAGTTTGATTCTAATGACGACCCGGATGGACAGGCCCCAGTTAGGAAGGAAAGGAGGGCGACTATGGTTGGTTATTGACTTGCATGACTATAGTGACCAGCTTGAATAGTAGCAATAATCTATTTACTATGACTAGTCTTGAAATCACCACCCCCATCCTCTCGTACTTGAAAAAGGACTTGAGCTATTGAAGGTGGTTCTTAACCTTTTTAAGTGCTCGTACCCCTTGTGCTTCCATAATATTTTCCCGTACCCCCTGTCTAAAATGACTTATTATAATTGACGGTGATGAAGATGATTTTATTATACTGGCCTGCTGGGACAAGCCCTGATAAGGCCAGTGAGGAGTGAAGTGGAGAAGAGCAGGGGGGATGGGGCAGAAGGAACTTGATAATTTGAATTTTAATAATTGATTTGAAATACAATTTATTGAATATAATTCATTGTACAATAATATTGAATACATACAAATGTACTAGATACAAAAATAGCTTTTCAAGTACAACCGTACTTATACAGTACACCGACTGTCTAACACATTATTAGTGGCTCTTTTGTTGTTGTTTTTTATCAATGATCATGCCGAGACAAGGTTCTTTTTTTTAGATAGCCACACGCATGTCATCCCTTGCATCCAAACGATTCCTGGCCTTGGTTTTGATGTGCATGAGTGTTGAAAAAACACTTTCACATAACTAGGTACTGTAGTCACAAACGGCACAAGGACCTCCAAAGCTCTCTCTGCTAACTGGGGAAATGTGTTGAGTTGTGCACACCAGAAGGTATCTAACTGCATTTAATCAAACTCCATTTTGATTTGTTTACTGGCTTTCAACTCAACTAGATCATCTTTCATTTCATCATTATCATCCATGGAATCTAGGTTGAAAACAAATGGGTCCTGCATCCATCCCTGTGCAACAGAAACCTCTCCATGCTGAAAGTATCCCTGGAAGGACTGACTCAGTACCTGCAAATGTTCTTTCATTTCAGCCATCATGAGTAGTACATTTTCTGCATTAGAAACTTCATCAAGCTTAGGAAAGTTTGCAAAGTTTCCAGACCCAACGCGATTTAGCCAAATTGGAAGTTTATTAGTGAAGGCAGACACCTTTTCCCTGGCTGTGATCATGTTCATCACTGTACCCTGAATGGAGGTGTTCAACACGTTGAGGTGGGTGAATATATCTGCCAGGTATGCCAGGGACAAAATGAACTTCTCATTTTCAAAGTGGTCAGCTATGCCACTGCCTCGCTGTCTAATAAACTGCTTAATTTCTTCGTGCAGTTCGAAAACACGAGTAAGCACTCGGCCACGGGAAAGCCACCTCACTTCACTTCTGTGTGAAAAAGAAGAACACTACTGTATGTTCAGCTCCAAGTTCTTCACAAGAAACCTTGAAGAGACGGTGATTCAGGGCTTGTCCTCTGATAAAATTTACTGCACACACAACATTTGACAAAAAACATTTTTTAGTTGTTCTGGTAACGATCGACTTAGCTGCAAGTGCATAGCGATGCAGCACACAGTGTGTGACTGTGACATGGGGCACCTCCTTTTTCACACGGGCAGCAAAGCCTGATTTGTTTCCAAGCATGGCGGGAGTTCCATCAGTACAAAATGAACCACACATGTCGAGAATCATCCTGTGCTTCAAGAAGAAATCTTTGACAATATTGAACACATCAATTGCTTTTGTGGTCGTTGTCAATGGTTCACAAAACAAGAATTATTCCACTTATCTCTCCTTCACGTACCGCAGAAACACTAATAACTGACTACCCGTAAGTATAAGTCAGGTAACAATTATACAAATATAATTACAGCATAGTTTTGAGTTAGAAAACGGTAAAGAATTTAAAATAAATACTACCTTAAAAATAATATCTGTAATTATGATAATTTTAATTATTCATGACTTGAAACATTTATTATTTATTATTTTATTTATTATTATTTGTGTAATGCAATTACTATACAGCATTGAATTTGACACCATGTCTCGTACCCCCTGCTTCGATGTTTCGTACCCCCAGGGGGTACACGTACCCCAGGTTAAGAACCACTATTCCCAAATGATGATAGTAGTGCCACAACTATCATCATTTGGGAATAGTTAGACAATAAATATATGTTTACATTTACTCTCCGTTTTCTCAGATCTTCTTGAGATACAAGGAGCTATGAGTCACCATTTCTAGACTCATCATAACGAATAGACTACTAGTGTGACTGTAATTGGTTATCAAAAAGGGGGGGGGGGGGATTGTTAACCGTTTGTTGGGTTGTCTGATGATATATTTAATTCTTTTTCGTGTTTTGTTTTGTTTTCGTTATCCCCATTAGGTCTTTTCTTGTCTTTCACAATTAAAAGCTATATATCTCCGACTTTCCTGTCCAACAGTGGATTGGGCTGACAGTCAAATAAATATATACATAAATAAAATTACAAAATAAAAATATATGCATTGATTTCCATTGGTATTAGAACATGACGGCTTCTCCCCCATACTACCTATGCACATCAAGGCCAAGAGAAGTGTCATATGTTCAAAGGTGGACAAAATGATCTTTGACAATGCAGCCGAAGACATAAAACAAGAAGCAGAAGAGAAAAATGCATTCGCCAAAATAACAAATGTTACCAAATTCGGTGCACATTATGTCAAAATAGAATTCGAAGATGTAAAGATGGCAGAGAAGGCCCTGGACGGCCTAAAGATGTTCCACCTGACCATTCCCAAAGGGGACATCAGACAGGACGAATACATTCACATAGAAACTTGTATGAAATGTTATGGTAGATGAACACCCCACTTACAAATGCCCACAAAACTCAGAGTACAAAATCTGCTCTGAATGCGGTCAAACCGGTCATGACTGGAAGAACTGCCCCCCAGGACAAACACAAAAATGCATAAACTGCGGAGAGGAACATAGAACCCTCGCAATGAAATGTGTAAAGAGAAAAAACATTCTCAAAACAAAACAAACAGAAAGACAAGAAAAGAAATCCCAAACCTACGCAAACATTACAAGCAACAACACCCCAAACAGGCAGCCACAAATGCCTGCCACAAACACAAACCACATAAACAATGCACAGTACTTCACTAGTCTAATGGAAGCCCACATGTGCAATGTAACCGAAAAGTCAACCATGCAAGAAGCAATGGCAAAGAGTCTGCAACAGAACAACTTGGCCCCCATACCAACCCCTAGAATATACCAAAGAAGAATCTAGAAAAATACTCCAACTATTCACAATCTGGACACCCCCAAACCTCAACACACAAACCACAACAATGAACCCAGAAACTAGCCAACTCCCCCATAATACAACAAAAGAGGAAGAAAACACTCCCGACCAGCAAGACAATGAGGAAGAGACAGACACAGAATCAAGCAGTGATGAAGAAACACTCGATGTAGAACTACCCAGTCTTGAGGAACATGAAACAGGCCACTCTTACAAAATAATGATACACACTGATGAACAATTCAAAAACCTAAAGAACAGCCAACTATGGGATAAACTAAGGAAAACTCTCCCCCTCAAAAAGGTTATAGTTGAGGACTTAGACGGTACCCAATGGCCACCAAATGAAGCTATTAACTATTTTCACAAATGCTACACAGATAACACCCTAAATGAAGCATTCTACACAAAAGGAAAACTAATCGTTAACTCCAATCGACCCCAAACCAAAACAAAAACAAGATCATCTATCAAACAAAATTCATGAACACACTAAAAATACTACAACACAACGTCCTACACTGGAGTAATAGAAGACACACTTTAAGCAACATATATAGCACTATAAAACCACACATATACTCATTAACAGCCACGGTGTCCCTAATAGCGAATCACTAAAAATACAAGGCTACAAAAAAAAAAAAAAAACATAACTGACAGTCCCATGGACGGTACAGCTATAGCAGTACTAGAAACTATCACACATAAAATACATGATGATTTTATATCTGACCTCCTAGCTATAGAAATAATGACTGACACTGGCCCAATAATAATAGCCACAGTCTATTTACCTCCCAGAAGACCATACTTACCCACCCCAGACTTCTACAGACTATTCAGAAACAACATACCAGTATACGTAATAGGTGACCTAAACTCGAAACACCACACACTGAATAATAGGACCCAAAACACTGTGGGAAGACAATTAGGCACATTAATCACTAACGGTCTAATAAGACACATAGGCCCCCACTTCCCAACCTTCCACGCCCCACACTCATCAACTAACCCCGACATAGCACTATCCAACAATAAAACCTACCACAACATACACTTCACCCCCGGACCACTCACCACTAGCGATCACATCCCCATCATAACCACAATATCCACCCTACCAATAATAATACCTGCCCCTCCATGACCCAAATTCCAAGCAGCGAACTGGGACTTATTCAAAACCGACATTGACCTAAAACTACAACTAAACACTGACCTAAACAACGGAAAAAACGAAAACATAGACACCAAAATAAATGAATGGCACACCATAATTGAAGATAATGTGAAAAAACATATCCCCACAACACACCATAAAACTCTAAATAGTCCTAAAATGAGCCAACAAACTAAAATGATACTGAACCAATACAACAGAATTAGACAACATGCACACAATCATGGATGGACATATAACCACTACAGACAATACAAACAGATGCAAGACAGCCTCAAGACAAATATGATACAAGAATACAACGAAATGTGGAGACAACAGTTAACAGAAACAGCCAACTCATACACTGACCCAGAAACGTTCTGGAAAAAAATACGAATGATGCAAGGACATGACACACCTACAACAAACTACACAATAGACCCTCAGGGGAACAAAATATATGACATCAAAGAACAGACAAAGATACATAAAGAATATTGGGAAAGTATACTCAATGATGGGGGCAACGATCTACCAAGACATGACTACATTAAAGACTTCATTCAGATAAACAGACACAGAACCATCCCATATGAGGACATAGACATTAACAGACTTGACATTAACAACCCACTGACCAGACCAATAAACACAGAAGACATAAAAACAATCATAACAAAGCTCAAAAAGACATGCCCAGGACAAAGTGGATTAAACAAAACAATCCTTAAAAACCTACCTGACTCAGCCCTAAACACATTAAAAAGTATCCTAAATGCAGCACTTTCCATAGGATATTTCCCCGACAAATGGAAAGAAGCAACAATAAAACTCATCCCCAAACAAAATAAAAACCCACACCACAAAGAAAACCAAAGACCAATATCACTACTGGAAGTGCCAGGGAAAATATTCGAGAGAATCATAAACAAAAGACTAAGAACATATCTAACTACACATAACCTATACAACACCGCACAATATGGTTTCAGGGAAAGAAGAGGCACCACACACGCCCTAGCTCTGGCAACAGAAACAATAGCACACAACATGAGCAACAAAGGACAATGCCATGTCATCCTGAGAGACATATCAAAAGCATTTGACAAGGTATGGCACTTAGGGTTGCAATATAAGATACTAAACCTAAATCTCCCAATAATAATAGAAAAGCTACTGAATAATTTCCTAGTAAACCGCTCAGCCCGAATTAAAATAAAGACAACCCTAAGTGACAAAATCAGCATAAGCTGTGGTGTCCCTCAGGGATCAGTACTATCACCAACACTATTCACCATCTACACAAGCGACACCCCTCCCTCACAAACAGGCACAAACATTGCATATGCAGATGATATAACACAGATCGTAGGATACGGAGGGCCATCCAGAGCCATCATGGCTAGAAAGACCCAAAGAGAAGCAGAGATAATAAACAACTATGAGGAAAACTGGAAAATTAAAACAAACGTCAATAAATTCACAGTCATCCAACTAGGAGTAAAAAAGAAAACCCAAATACATATAAATAATAACCAAATAGAAGAAAAAAATAATGGAAGACTCCTTGGCCTAACAATTAGCACAAATGGCTACACCAAAAATGTAACAGAGAGGAAAAACCTAGCACAAATAGCCTTGAACAAACTATACCGCTTCTCAGCTCTTAACACCAACATAAAAACACACCTAGTAAAAACACTCATATTACCAATCCTAGACTATCCCCCCGTACCTACACATACATTGAGTAAAACACAACTAAGAAAACTACAAATAATACAAAATAAAGCACGAAGATTTGCCACTAACCAACGTTACCCATATACGATGACAACTATCCAGATACACGAACACACAAACACTCTACCACTTAATATACGCATCCACAAACAGGCAACGAAAATATGGAGCAGACTAGAACACCTACAAGACCCGATTTTCGTAAATATAAAAAATAACCATGAATTACAACAAGACCTCAGACAACACACCTGGTTCAAAAGTAGTCTAAAGATAATAAATGGAATAGAGGAAACAGATCCAATATATTAATAAAAACAAATACTAAATAAAATTCAAACCAAAAAGAAAAATAGTGAACTCATATATACACAAACAGTAATAATAATAAAAATAATGATATTTAATAACAACAACACTTTCGTCCTTAGCTAGCTACCAAACAACAAACATAAAGAAAATACACCACTTGCCCCAACACAAAAACATATGTTTCAAACACACAACATAGCAAGGTGGTCTGCCCACCAACTGTTACTCTCCTACTTTCCTCCTTTCTCTTCCCTCTCACCCCCCCCCCCCTCTCTTTTCCCCCCCTTAGACCCACCTATGGGTAAAAAAAAAAAAAAAAAAAAAAAAAAAAAAAGTTAAAACGACTGAATTGAGAGAGTTATATTATATACTAGTGGCCATGCTTTAAGTATAAATATTTGTTAATACCTGTATTATGATATATGCTATTTATAGTTCCCGTAGCTCTATTTGTTATTCAAACAAGCTCTTTATATTGTAGTGTGTTTTGCCCTGCTCTATGTTGGTCGTACTCTTTCAAGCTTTATATAATTGTTCGTACTCAATACTATTAGTATTCATTATAATGTTATACGTTACTGCAGCTGTACATGTTAACATTACTCTAGTGAACACTATGTATTTAGTCCTGTGCTCGTTTAATAAGTAATTTTTGCTGTAACCAGCTTCATATACTATATGTACTTCTTGGGGCTTGCAGTTATACAGTATATGTTATTTTTGCTCTATATAAGTATACACCCTAGCAATCTAGCAAGGTCTGGTTGATATTTGTAATCCTTCTATCTCTATATGTTATTTTTACATTACCAAATTCTAGGTGTGCTTTTTATTTTACACAACTGTTATATTATTGGTACTTTACGCAGCTAAGTATGTTCTTTGTAATATACCTAATTTCATATGTTATTTATACTCTACACAGATCTATGCGTATTGTATTTTCTTAAATATGTTATGTTTACTGTTTTTAGCTGTATGTTATTTGTGCTCTCCTCAGCTCTGTATGGTATTTACAATTTATTTAGTAATATTTGAACTTTTTTCTCACTCATTCTTCCCCCCCCCCCCCCTCCCCTGTCTCTCTCTCTCTCTCTCTTTCTCTCTCTCTCTCTCTCTCTCTCTGGACACGACCTCTATGCTAACTTGCAAGACAGTTCACTTTTTCAATTTGTACAATCTCCGACCCGTGGTAACAATGTGCTTGACCTTGTACTCGCAACAAAAGAAGAATTAATAGAGAATTTGAATGTTGGTGATGAAGTCAGTAACAGCGACCATCGTACGATAACTTTCACTTTAAAGTTGACTAGTAACAAATCAAATAGCAGCATTGAGAAAGTCCCTAATTTCAAGAAAGCAAATTTTCATAAACTTAAATCAAAGCTTAAAGAAACTGACTGGAGCTTTCTGACTAACAATAACGACATAAATACATCTTGGGAGTGTTTCACAACCACTTACCTTAAGGCAGTGCAAGACTGCATACCATCGAAAATACGGCGTCCAGGCCATAATGATAAACCCAAATGGTGGAATAAAGATATTTCAGACTGTCTGCTTGTTAACAAAATTGCTAATGATAGCTTAAAATCCTCACAAAATGACGAAGAACGGGTGAAATTTGTTGAGCTACGACGCAAAGCCAAAAAGTTAATTAAGCAAAGTAAAAAGACCCTGGAGTTACATGTTGCGAATCAAAGTAAAACAAACCCGAAAGAATTCTATAGTTATATCAGAAAGAAAAAAGTATTTACTTCAAATGTTGGACCGTTAGTCGATGAAAATGGAGAATACACCAAAGACGAAGTACAAATGAGTAATGCCCTCAATACCTTCTTTGCATCAGTTTTTACAACCGAAGACCTCCATGATATCCCTACACCATCGTCGATTCAGATTGATAATTCAGATGTTCTAAGCAATATCACCGTTACAGAGAGAGAAGTATTGAATTGTTTAGATAAACTCAAGGTAAATAAAACGCCTGGACCTGATACAATCTCACCTAGAGTTCTAAAGGAAGCTAAGGATGAGCTCTCCAAACCACTGACATTGCTATTCAATGAATCCTTGCAGTCTGGGACTATGCCTGATCAGTGGAAGCTAGCCAACGTAACACCGATATTCAAAAAAGGCAGCAAATCCCTACCCAGTAATTATCGTCCAATTAGCTTAACCTCAATTGTATGTAAAATGCTAGAAACGGTCATAAGAGACAGACTCGTAAATCACTTAGAGGCAAATAACTTACTTAAAGATACTCAACACGACTTTCGTAAAAACGTTTCTTGTTTAACAAACCTCTTAGACTTCTTCCACGATATCCTCAACCTCTACGATGAGAGTAAAGCTGTAGATATTATATACCTTGATTTTCAAAAGGCCTTTGACAAAGTTCCCCACAAACGTTTACTGCTAAAACTAAAAGCGCATGGAATACAAGACGGTGTGTTGAAATGGATAGAAAATTGGCTCAGCGACAGAAAGCAAAGAGTAGTCATAAACGGTAAGGCATCTAAATGGACCAATATAAGTAGCGGGGTACCCCAGGGATCGGTACTAGGACCAATTCTCTTTCTAATTTACATCAACGACATAGATGAGGGTCTCACCTGTACAATCTCAAAATTTGCTGACGATACAAAAATTGCAAATAGCGTACTCTTAAAAGAACAAGGTGACGATATGCAACACAATCTAGATAAATTGTCATGTTGGGCCCAAATTTGGCAAATGAGTTTCAATGCGGATAAATGTAAAGTACTACATATCGGATACCTAAATGAGAAAGCAAACTATTCGATGAATGGCACTCAGCTTAAGAATGTAAACAAAGAACCCGATCTGGGAGTAACAATATCGAGTAACCTAAAACCGAGTCAACAATGTTCAGAAGTTGTTAAGAAGGCAAACAAAATAATTGGCTTTATAGGCAGGTCATTTGAGCATAAATCCAAAGAAGTTATCCTAACCCTTTACAATTCCTTAGTCCGCCCTCTTCTGGAATACTGCGTTCAATCCTGGTGCCCTTATTACCAAAAAGATATAAACAAGCTAGAACGAGTTCAACGTAGAGTTACCAAAATTATACCTAGCCTAAAGAACAAACCATACGAAGAGCGTCTTAGAGAATTAAATCTATTTCCTTTAACCCAGCGCAGATTAAGAGGTGACTTAATTCAAGTGTTCAAAATCATAAAAGGCATCGACAATATGAACTGTAGTAAGTACTTCACTATCGACCAATCTAATTACAGGCGGGGAAACGGTTGCAAAATTATTGGTAAATCTTTTAACCCGCCCGGCTAAAGAAGTTTTGTCAATGGGTTGTCACCAGGAATGGTTTTTTCAAAAAGGTTTTATTCCAGAAACAATAGCGAATGGTTAGGAATGAAGGAAAAACCGAAAAAACCGCTCAAAAAGCTTAAAAAATGGTCCTACAGAGCCCCCGAAAACGGATTTTATAAGAGTAAAAAATTGAAGGCAATTATCCCAAAAAACCAGGTTATTGCGCGCTCGCGCGCACGCACGTGGACTTTGAGAGTTTTCAACCATCGGCACGGTTGCGTGGATAGTACACAGTTCCCATACAAATCTGAGCCTCTGAGTGGCTACACCTGAGGTTACGGTCGGCGCAATTAGGTGACCGCGCCAGGCGCGTCTCTGGGGCTGTGCGTTACATACATCGCCGACGCTCCGGCTCGCTGGGGCTGTACGGGTTAACTCACACGAATCTAAGAATTTCTTCTTCAATCGAGTTGTCAACTTGTGGAATGGGCTTCCCTGAGACGAGACGTTATAGACTGCAGCACCGTTGATTCATTTAAACTCCGCTTAGACAAATATCTCGCATCAAACCCGCGAATGACTGCGTTTGTAAATGAATAACTTTATTTTATCCCCCCTCAGTTACTAACCAATCTGTCCCCTACTAACTTCCTAATCCTGCCATGGACATTAGTTCTAGGGCAGTAGTTCCCTTTCCAATGTTCCCTTACCCACTCTAAACCACTGTTTGGACACTTGATCCTCAGTGTTTTGGAGGACAAGCAGCCTAGAAGGGTCACTATATTTGTTGTTACTTGATTTCCTTTGTACTCTCTCTCTCTCTCTCTCTCTCTCTCTCTCTCTCTCTCTCTCTCTCTCTCTCTCTCTCTCTCTCTCTAATATATATATATACTGTATATATATATATATATGTGTGTGGTTTTTTATGGGGATGAGGGAGACAAAAGGCAAAACTGCGTGTGACGAGTGCCTCCCCAAAAGTTAAAAGTGACAGGGCCAAAATCAAGAAACGTTCGAGCCAAAATGTCTGGACACACGGAGTTTGAAACAACTTAAGCCATAGGATGAGCGAAAGATGGATTCAGGGAGAGAGTTCCAGAGCTCAGCTGTTGAATAGAAGAATGATTGGGAGTAAAATGTTACTCTTGAGTTGGAGAGTTGTACAGAGTACGGGTGGGATTGGGTTGCATGACGGGTACTACGTACCCTACGTAGAGGAGGTGGTATACACTGAGAGCTCTGAGGAACGCTGATTATTTTAGTAGCGATAGAATAGCAAGAGAGATGCAACGTTGCGGCGAAGAGAGAGAGATTGCAGAAGTCGGTGAGTGGACGGGAGTTAATGATACGAAATGCTTTCCTTTCTACTTTGTCTATAAGTGCTGTATGAGAGGATCATCCCCACACATGTGAACAATACTCAATACAAGGACGCACTGTGCCCCTGTACAGAGCAAGAAGCTGAGCAGGGGTAAAGAACCCATGGAGGTGGTTGAGCACACCCAGCTTTTGGGAGGCCACCTTAGCAAGACTGGTAATATGGTCCTTCCAAGAGAGAGCAGAAGAAAAAAGAGACACCAAGAATACTGAGAAAAGATGAAGGGTTGATTTTTGTATTGTTGAATAATAAGGGAAAGTTCGCTGGGAGTTCACGGCGGGTAGATAGATGGAGAAATTTGGTTTTGGAAGCATTAAATGTAACAAGGTTTTTTTCTGCCCCAATTGGAGATGGTAGCTAGATCAGAAGATAAGTATTCTATGCTTCATTACGCATGCTTTTGAGGAATTGCTGGCTGGGGCGTTCTGGAAAGCTAATTGAATAGTGTAAAGTAGATTCGTCTGTATATGAATGAATAGGACTGGAGGTACAGTAGAGAAGATCATTTATGGAAATTAAAAAGAGAATTGGAGATAGGACAGATCCCTGAGGAACACCAGAGTTGATAGGATGAGGAAGTGAACGATGGCCATCCACAACCGCAGCTATGGAACGGCCGGAAAGGAATTTAGAGACAAAGGCACAGATGGAGGGATAGAAACCGAAAGAGGGTAGTTTAGACATTAGAGATTTGTGCCAGACTCTATCAAAGACCTTTGATATGTCTAACACAATATATATATATATATATAAATATATATATAAATATATATATACAAGGTGTCCCTAAATAGATGTGCCAAACTTAAGGATTATGTTAGGAAATATATTTTAACACTTACGGGCGGACATATTTTCGCCTATTTTCGCCATAGTAGGGCTCATTCAGGCACTCCTGACTAATTAGGCAAGTGTCTGAATGATATGAAATGTATTGAGGCAAAAATTAGAAGAAAATAGCTTCAAAATAACGCCAGAACGAGCTTCGTAGCTCATGAGGTTCACCCTCAGAGCTACCATAGACATTCGGTAAAATGAGCAATTCTCGCTAATGTTGAGCTATTTTTGCCTTTGGCAGCACTGTATATCTAGCGAGACTCTGACTCAGACCCTTCAGTGTACCGGCCGGCTGGCTGAGGGAAGGACGGGTGGTCTGCCGCGCTCTCGCTCCCTCGCACTCGAGTTTACAGACTTTAACCCTTGTCTGGCGGGGGGTTTTGGGATTATTTGGGCATATTCAGGCCCTCCTGAATGATAAATCAAGTATCTGCATGAAAAGAAATGTATTCAGCAAAAAACTAGGCGCTAAAAGCTTCAAAATGAGACCAGAACGAGCTACGTAGCACTTGTGGTTCTCATACAGTGGTAGCAGTAACATGGGAGTTTAGCATATAGCGGCATATTTTTCCCAGCTATACTCCCTACTGGCTACACTGCCGGCCTCTCGAGAATACAGGGAACATGAGTTAATGGGCGGCGGTAAGCCCTGGGAGTCGGCTGTCTGGCCCGCTGCGCTCCCGGCCATTTGCACTCGATTTTAACCCTTTAAAAGCCTTAATAATGCTCCTAACTTGCTGCAAATTGGAGGCGGACTTATGTCCGCCCCCGATCTTTAAGGGTTAAGAGGCTTTATAAGCCTGTAGATTGCTGTAAATTGCCATGCGTTTGGGAACGTCTCCCGTAGCCAATGGGTTAAGCATCAAATATTCTATAACCACAATTTCAAATTTTACTTGTTACACATGAGCCTGTTGAAAAAGGCATTTTCTTAAGTATTTCCCAAATAAAGCTTGCCTAGTTGTCCTATAGCTTATTACACCCCCATCTAACTGCAATTGTTTTACAATGTTCTTATCAAGATAATATAATTCTGTAATTTGCAAAATTATTATATACATCTTACCTCACTTTGGACATGCTGGAAACTATTTCACATGGAAGAGTCCATTACAGCACTGCGGGGAGGACACTATATAAATCCTTCAATAACTCTTGAACAGTTGCGATTTATAAGTTTTGTTATAGTATATATATTATGTTATGCATAAAATCATCGGTATAATCATATCCTGAAGTTTGGCACGTCTTTTATGGGACACCTTTTATATATAATTATATATACACACCCACACATTATTTATATACTGTATATATATATATATACTGCCCATCTCGTTATGTAATGCGTACTATACGTCTATTCATACATTCGGTTGTCGGTCTGTCCCCACTCCACCCTCGCCACCCCTTGACCGCCCGTTCTCCTTTCTTCATATTCCAATTCCACTGATTGTCCCTTTCTCTCTCGACCAATCTGTTCCCCTCCAATCACCCCCCCCCCCCCCTTCTCACTCTCTCTCTCTCTCTTTACCATGGCTAAAAGTAACAAGGTAAGAGATTCAAAAGTAGTATATGCGGAAATATATTCACATATAAAATCTAATCTACTGTACTTGGAACAGACTTCCCTCAGAAGTTGACAATATTTGTTTAGTAGAGCAGTTCCAGAGAGAGTAAGTATACCTATAGTGTTTACACACTCTGCAAGGAGTATTACGCTACACAACCATTTTTGCTCCACTTGAAATATCTCCTCAGAATGGACCGCAAGGATTTTGAGATACTTGCAATTCCTTGTAGTTCCTTGTACAATACAGTAATGCACACACACACACACACACAAATACACACCTACACCCCCCCCCCCCCATCTACACACTCTCTCTCTCTCTCTCTCGCTGAATTGTAACATTTAGGTATCTCACAATGAATACAGCATCCATGTATGAACATTAGAACGGAAGAGATAAACAGTCATTTTGCACATGAATATGTAGAGACTTGCTCACATAGAATATCTGTTTGCCATATACATTTGTCTCTATACTCTTCGTTCTCTTATATCCCAATCTGTCCTTATCTGTATACAGTAACTCCCGCCCGATACCTTCTACTCATTGGTCTGCGTCTTCTTATTCGTCTTTCATTCACTGTATATTCATATCAGTTGTCATATTTATCGTTTATTCGTACACTTTGCTATTCAACTATTTAGACATTGTTTTTGTAAAGCATCTTGGTTTGTCACACGTTACTAGTTTCACTATATTATTCATTACATAGTTATTCACAAATCCCTCTATTTGATATGATGTGCATAATCAAAAGTATTTCAACTGACCATTAACTGCCTAAATCGAGAAATAGATTGGTTTGAAATAATTGTTGTAATTCCTTAGTGTATATACAGTATGTTTGACGAATAAATATATACTGTATATATATATATATATATATATATATATATATATATATATATATATATATATATACCGGTATATATATATATATATATATATATATTTTTTTTTTTTTTTTTTTCTTTAATACATACGAGGTTGAAAGAAATGGCAATTTCTGCGTTGGAAATTTTATTATTCAAAGTTTCCAGGTCTCTGATGAGTTTTCGCTGGGTGGCAGGAAGTAGATGAAGGAGATGAGCAAAATTCATGGTGGTACAGGGTTACATTAAAGTACATGAAGCTACAGGATATACGACGCGCGTTTCACTGGACAACCAGCATTATCAAGTAAGGAAGGAATGATATAAAAGGTAAACAGGAAGGGTATATAGAGGGGGGAGGATCAGAGGAGGCGGAAAACAGGGGGCAAAAGTCTGCTATTGGTGGAAGGGTAAACTAGGAGAGAGAAAGGGGGTAACCGCTTCACGCATGCGCACTGGATGCGGGATGGTGGTCGGTAGGTGGGGTCGAAGCTGATTGGCTGCGTGTCGAGGGGCGTGGCCTAAGTTGTGTGGCGCCTGCAGAAGACGAAGCTGAAGGAGGTAGCGCGGGGGGCTGCGTCAAGGGCACCGGGGGGCGAGGAGGGGTGTTAGGTCCTGTAGGGTAGTGCCTTTTGGCAGAAGGAAGGATCTGAAGGTCCAGAGTTTGGTTGTTGATGTTGGGTCATTCCTTCCTTACTTGATAATGCTGGTTGTCCAGTGAAACGCGTCGTATATCCTGTATCTTCATGTACTTTAATGTAACCCTGTACCACCATGAATTTTGCTCATCTCCTTCATCTACTTCCTGCCACCCAGCGAAAACTCATCAGAGACCTGGAAACTTTGAATAATAAAATTTCCAACGCAGAAATTGCCATTTCTTTCAACCTCGTATGTATTAAAGAAAGTTTATTACCTGGCTTTACCAACATATATATATATATATATATATATATATATATATATATATATATATATATATATATAGATAGAGAGAGAGAGATATATATAGATAATTACATATAGTTACATATATATGCAGACCACACAGACCCCGAGGTCCGTACTAGGCAGTCCGGCCTTACAAACTACTTTTTGTTTTTGTTTTTTTACTTAGTACTTTGTTCAAATATGTTTTGGTTTTCTTTTAGATTGTCTTCTTTTCATTACCGTACCTTACATATTTTATTTTTCCCATTATTCCTTTTTTTTAAATATAATTATGCTATAATTATTATGTCCTACAGCCGTTTTGTAACTCTTCTAACTTGTCTACATTGTTTCCAACTCTCTATTCAACTCTGTCCATTGTCCACAAATTGATTACCCTCTCTTCTAGCTATCCCTCCTCTGTCCTTCGTATATCCTTGTATTCAATGGTTTTATCATATTGTTATTATTTTTTCAACTTCTTATATAATTATATTTAGGTCGTATCTTGCTATTTTTGAATTTCTTCTATTTTGTTTTCGATTTTCTTTCCATTAAATCCTGTCCTTTGTTCGCTTGTCAATGCCTTATTCTTCCGGATACCCCTCAACTCTCTCTCCTTCCCCGTACTCGTCCTACCTCTTTTCATTCAGTCTTCTATTATGTCATATATATCTTTTATATTGCTGTCGGCTTACTGATTGGGTCTCTTTTCTGTCCGTCTTCAAATATCTGTCCATCCTTTAATTATACCCATTTTTTATCCTCATTATTATCTAATTTGTATATTATGTTTATTTTAGCTATCGTCTTATTACTGTTTTGCCTGACCTCTATTTCACTTTCGCTCTCTATTTAACCTCACCTTCTACCCATCTCATTTATTCAGTCTTAATTTTTTGTTTTAATTTTATTGTATTCACAGGATTTGTTTTATAATTCTGTCGACATTTTACTCTCTGAGTTTGTATTCGAGGTATTTCTCTTCAACTCTCTAACCTTGCAATACTTCCCTTTGTTTACATACTCTAGCTACGTCAGTTTTGTTCCATCCATCCTCTTTACCCATTTGTATCCTAGAAAATAAGAAACACAAATTATATATTGTCTATATCATATGACGTGTGTTATTTTTATGTCTAGTTTCATATTTGTTTTGTTCATGTCCTTACGGTGTGTGGTTTTTTTTTTTTTTTTTCCTGTATCTTGTTCAATTCGTTTTCCAGTCAACTATTCCTTACCCTTCGTGGCATTTCTGTCTTGTTTGTTCATTGCCTTATCCTATGTTACCGTTACCCTATATCCTTTAGTATCGTTTTTTTTATTATTTGTAAGGGGTTAACTCGTGGGGGACCATAGGTTATGCTATTTGCTCTGCATTGTTTAGAACGTACTTGATTGCAAATACTTCTTGCTATTGTGTGGTGAACCAAACTAATTCTGACTATCTCTTGATATATTTTTTGTTTTGTTTTTTTGTTTTTTTGTGTTACTAAACAGAACGGAAATTGATCAAGTGGGTTACTTTCTATATATTTGCAAATATTTGTTTCACCCTTTTCTGCCCTATATTATTCTTCAGCTTTCTTGACTATGTGTTCAGACAATTTATTTTGGATTAAGTCCACCAATCACATTCTGGTACTACGTACAAATATGTTTTGTAATGCAATGCTTAACCCTTAACTGGCGGTGCGCAACATATGTCGTGTGAAAGAAATTTGGACTATGTGGCGGCTCACAACATAAGTCGTGTGCCATTTTCAGCACGTAATGTTGCTGAGAGAGAGAGATAAGAGGTGGCAGGAGAGTAGCGAGCGTATGACTGCTCCAGACCACCGCGGTGGACCAACTGACATGAATCCCACCCTCCTCCACCCTCTCACACTCGCTACACAGTGAATTATGTAGGGAAAGTACCGCATTACATGGTTTTTGCACTCGTGTTGCGCGACTGTTGCAAGAAAACTAGCGGTCGTACAAGGATCGTTGGGGTGTCATTGGAAAGCTCTGTTGAGGCCCTTTCAGGGATAGATACTTGTTTTACGCTCTGGGTCTTATTTAGGCATGAACATGATCACATAAACAACCCTATTTTGGGTAAAAACACCCTGCTGGGCGGTACATATTAATTACCGCCTAGGCCGCTCGTTAGGTGTTAATAAGTATACAGTCTAAAATGTCGATATTTGATCGTTGAGTAATCAACATACAGTCATTCTTATTGCTTATAAACTCAATTATAAAAAAAGTATGTTATTGTTATGGATATTTTATATAAATATGATTACCTTGGGCATAGAGTTCCTATAGCCTATCACTATTAGTAATTGAATATTAAAGATTATGCTGAAATGTTGCCCCCCTTGGATGTGACTGATTCGTGTGACATCGGGACCTGACCAATCGACTATAATGTTTATTCCTGATATTATGTGATCGTCATGCTTTTTATTTCCTTCAACTTTCTTTTTTCATTCCTATTCAACTTCTCTTTAGTTTTCTTTGCTTACAGCTTTATACAGTATTAAATGCTCTTTTATGTCCTACTGCTTGTGTTATTTTATCTTATGTCCTACTGCTTGTGTTATTTTATCTTATGTCCTACTGCTTGTGTTATTTTATCTTATGTCCTACTGCTTGTGTTATTTTATCTTATGTCCTACTGCTTGTGTTATTTTATCTTATGTCCTACTGCTTGTGTTATTTTATCTTATGTCCTACTGCTTGTGTTATTTTCTCTTATGTCCTACTGCTTGTGTTATTTTCTTTTATGTCCTACTGCTTGTGTTATTTTCTCTTATGTCCTACTGCTTGTGTTATTTTCTTTTATGTCCTACTGCTTGTGTTATTTTCTCTTATGTCCTACTGCTTGTGTTATTTTCTCTTATGTCCTACTGCTTGTGTTATTTTCTCTTATGTCCTACTGCTTGTGTTATTTTCTCTTATGTCCTACTGCTTGTGTTATTTTCTCTTATGTCCTACTGCTTGTGTTATTTTCTCTTATGTCCTACTGCTTGTGTTATTTTCTCTTATGTCCTACTGCTTGTGTTATTTTCTCTTATGTCCTACTGCTTGTGTTATTTTCATGATGACTATCAGCTTTTCCTTTTGCCCCTTCCTTTCCCCCACACGTTCTCATTCCTCACTGCTCCTTTCCTCCTCTTATCCTCCTATCTCCCGTTCTCATTCCTCGCTGCTCCTTCCCTCCTCTTATCCTCCTATCTCCCGTTCTCATTCCTCACTGCTCCTTCCCTCCTCTTATCCTCCTATCTCCCGTTCTCATTCCTCACTGCTCCTTTCCTCCTCCTCTTATCCTCCTATCTCACGTTCTCATTCCTCACTTCTCCTTCCTCCTCTTATCCTCCTATCTCACGTTCTCATTCCTCACTGCTCCTTTCCTCCTCTTATCCTCCTATCTCACGTTCTCATTCCTCACTGCTCCTTTCCTCCTCTTATCCTCCTCTTATCCTCCTATCTCTCGTTCTCATTCCTCACTGCTCCTTTCCTCCTCTTATCCTCCTATCTCACGTTCTCATTCCTCACTTCTCCTTCCTCCTCTTATCCTCCTATCTCACGTTCTCATTCCTCACTGCTCCTTTCCTCCTCTTATCCTCCTATCTCACGTTCTCATTCCTCACTGCTCCTTTCCTCCTCTTATCCTCCTATCTCCCGTTCTCATTCCTCACTGCTCCTTCCCTCCTCTTATCCTCCTATCTCCAGTTCTCATTCCTCACTGCTCCTTTCCTCCTCTTATCCTCCTATCTCCCGTTCTCATTCCTTTGTACTCACTGCTCCTTTCCTCCTCTTATCCTCCTATATCCCGTTCTCATTCCTTTGTACTCACTGCTCCTTTCCTCCTCTTATCCTCCTATATCCCGTTCCTTCTCCTTCCTGATCTCCCCTCTTCAGCAAGCTCCCATATTTTGCTTCACGTCCACTTACCCTCAGACAACCTTAACATAAATATCCCTCCTATCCCCTACTACTCCCCCCCCCCCCCCTCTCCACACCACTCTCCACATTTCCCCTCCCAGGATAATTCCCCCCACTGTTCCCCCACCTGATAGCCGTTGCGGCTATCTCTCTCTTCCACCTATCATTGACTAGACTCTCTTTCGGATCGACCCCCACTCCCACCCCCACTATCCCCACGACTATCCTACTCACCAACCAATCAACACCCTTCTCCTCGTCCTCCTCACCTCATCCTCCCCTTCCCCCCTCCACCTCCTCCCGCCTCCTTCTCACTCCCTCGTCTTCTCTCTCACCCCCTCCCCCGTCATCCCCAAAGTAACCAATTGAACAACATCAGTAAATTAGAAATGAGGAGGATGGGATTAGAACAGAGGGAAGGAAGAGGCGGAAGGATGATATACTAGTTGCTTTTCTTTGTGCTATAAAGTTGAGTATACGTGTGTGTGTTTACTTTAAATACACCAATGGAGAAAGGAAAACAAATTAATAAGAAATTATCCATTTAAGTAATAGTATTCTCCATTAAAAATAACTCATAGCAGCTGAATTTAGACTGGTATACGCTGGGGAGAGAGTTTTAGAGATGTGTGGTTTGCGGTATACATACATTTTGAAAAGTAGAGGTTCTGGAGCGTGGAGGAGTGATTGATAAATCATTGGGCGGAAATATGTCTGAATGTATGTAAAATTCCATAAATATCGTTATTCTAATCTGTCGTATATGCCTTTCTATCTAATTATTTATCCGTCTATAACTCGATCGCTCTGTGTATACATTTCATCTGGATTCAGGGAGAGAGTTCCAGAGCTCAGCTGTTGAATAGAAGAATGATTGAGAGTAACGTTTCGCTCTTGATTTGGAGAGTTGTACAGAGTATGGGTAGGATTGTGTTGCAAGACGGGTACTACATACCCTATGTAGAAGAGGTGGTATGTTTTGAGAGAGCGCTGAGGAACACTGATTATTGTAGTAGTGATAAAATAGCGAGAGAGATGCAACACTGCGGCGAAGAGAGAGAGAGATTGCAGAGAGTCGGTGAGTGAACGGGAGTTAATGATACGAAAGGCTTTCCTTTCTACTTTGTCTAGAAGTGATGTGAGAGAGGATCCTCCCCACACATGTGAACAATATTCAATACAAGTACGCATTGTGCCCCTGTACATAGCAAGAAGCTGAGCAGGGGTAAAGAACCCCTTGAGGCGGTTGAGCACACCCAGCTTCTGGGAGGCCGACTTAGCAAGACTGGTAATATGGTCCTTCCAAGAGAGAGCAGACGAAAAAGAGACACCGAGAATATTGAGAGAAGATAAATGGTTGATGTTTGTCTTGTATCTGCCTTTTTTCCGTTTCTTTATAGCATATCAACAAGATTATCATACAACATAATCTGAATTATATATATATGTATATATATATATATATATATATATATATATATATATATATATATTATATATTATATATATATCTATACATTTATTTAACAATGCGATTTCCATGTAAAACTAATATGTCTCTCTGGCTCTATTTGTTTTGTTTTTCGATTATCTATTTATCTATGCATATACTGTACAGTAGATCATGCCTTTTAACCAGAGTGTCCAGGGTTCAGTCCTGGGTGGATTGTCTCAGACTTCTTCCAAGCTGCATTGCTTGGTTTTAAGACTATGCATTTGTCTGTCTGTTTGCTTAGAAGTCAGCCAGTCTAATGTATATAATCTGTAATATATCGAATTTTGAAACTAAACGTCTATCTAGTTCATCAGTTTTACTAATCTTGTCTTCTTTGATTAAGTTCACATAACAGAATGAGAAATATGTTATAAATCAACTATCTATCAATCTATCTATTGCCAGACGCCTTACGCACTATATGAGGGTGGCCATACACAAAATGCCCCCAAGCGGAACTAACCCCTGTGAGAAGGACAACCAGTGCCAGTTTACTGAAGGACTTACAGGATTAACCACTCAACTTAGGATCCTTGCGACCTTGAGGCCTTTTATATATATATGTTTAGCATTATTTTTCTACACTGGTGTGCGGTTAGTCCATCCACTAACCTGCTTTATCCTTATGTAAGCAGTGCGGATTTGTGTAAGGTTTACTCCCCTAGACAGGCTGCCGACCAAGGCTGATGAGTCTCATCCACCCGGATTTTTATAAGGTTGTCTCCCCTAGATGGGTTGCCAACCTAGGCTAACGAGTCCCATCCATCAACTACTGATTAATATATACAATATATGTGAATAGGCATTTGTCTGCGGTATCAAATTTGTCTTTGCATTTAGCAAAATTAGGGAAAAATACGTGGCTTACTGTACATAGACTTACATAAATACACTGCCCACACATATCTCACGATCCCTGCGAGGTGGCCTGGACTTAATCCTAGTAGAGATAGTAACTCTAAGAGAAAGTGGAAGCAAAGGATAGCAAAGATGGAGGTTCTCTCCCCATCCTCCGCCAAAATGAAGGAGACAGAGAGAGAGAGAGAGAGAGAGAGAGAGAGAGAGAGAGAGAGAGAGAGAGAGAAAGAAAGAGCTGTTCCCCACACTGCTAATGATACAGCAATATTTCAACCACCTAATGCCTCCAGCACTCCTCCCCCCTCCCTACCCCACCAGCAAGAGGGATTTTACACACTCTTGCATTTGTTCCCACTAAGTAGGGGATTTTTGCGTTGTGCGGGCCAGGTTTTTGTGTTAATTCAGCGTAGTGTTATTCTAAGATTTCCAGGAAAATGGCGTTTTTTCGTATTTTATTAAGTAGTATTTTATGAATTATTATTGTTCAGGGTACGTGTTAGTATATCTTTATAAGCAAGATGTAGTTTTATGTAGATTTATATGTATTTGTTTTTTGGATTTTTTCCTGGATTTCTGTGTAGTATCTTTGAAATCTATGTGTTCCAATTTTTGTAATGAAAAGAAGGAAGAGTTATTTTTACGTAATGATACAAGACAGTGTTATTTTTACGTAATGATACAAGGCAGTGTTATTTTTACGTAATGATACAAGGCAGTGTTATTTTTACGTAATGATACAAGACAGTGTTATTTTTACGTAATGATACAAGACAGAGTTATTTTTACGTAATGATACAAGGCAGTGTTATTTTAGCATTATCATGAAATACTTGTGTATTGAGAGTTTAAAAATAGTAAGTTTATGTATTCGTATAATCTAAGACATATTAAATATAAATACTGTAATATTATTTCAGTATCTTTATCTAGTACATACATTTCAACCCGTTTCAATATATAATAATATAGCAGTTTGACTTTACTTTTGGTTTTAGGAACAACTATACAGTATATGTATAATTATCAGGCTAAAAATGTATATGGTTAACATGGATTAACACCTGTGCTCAATATTACAAGGTACTAAATAGTGTAGGTGTCCGGTAGATCCGGTATCGTTACTGAGCTGTTACCCTAGGGTCTCGAGATCAAATTCCATTATGTCAAGGAAAGATATTATTGGTATGGAAATCAGTTTATTGCTATAATGCCCACCAAAACACCATATACAGTATACACCCTTGCTGCTATGTATGAGCTCATTTACTACATTAATATGATGTACTAACGAAGTATGCAGCCAAGCTTCTCGGGGGTCACAGACATCATCCTTTTTTAGAAGTGTTTTTTGTTTTGCAATAATCAGCATGTTTACTTGTACATATTGTTTGCTATAAGCTAAATTTAAGACGGACTAGAAATGTTAGATAAACTTAAATTTGAAGAAATAATAACGTTAAAGTAATGGCTTCTATCCTGCAAGTATGTCTCTCCAGTTGCACCCACCAGATCTTGCATGCTAGGTAAAATGTTCATCTCCATACCAAACTCAACAGAAAATGTATCAATCATTGTATTATTTTTTTGTTTAGCAGAATCTGAACGATCCCACGACACCCATATCATCACTCTTGGTTGTACGACCTGCACCCCTGTCGGTGAATATCACACAGGTACCATCGACAAACTGCTGGTAAAGCTGGGAGGGTTCTGTGTGGGCGCTTGGCTATGTCCTTGGCCTGCTCGGGACATTGGGGCTGTTCGGTCAGACAGCCTTTGGAACAACGACAACAACAACAACCTCCCACGCCTTAGTCAAACAAGGTATTTTGGATGCAGACATCCTGGTCCTTGTCCCTTAATCAACGACAGAATTCCCGACCATGTTGTCTTACTTCTGGCTCCCTTAAACCCTGAAAAAATTCCACCCATCTCCCTCGATTCCCAGAGATTGGAGGCACCCTCCCAGGAAAGCGACTGCCCATACCCACTACACCCACACCAAGCCAGGACACAAGGCGGCAGAAGAAGGAAAGCAAAACAGGTGATTGGTCAGCCTGAGACACACGACCTACCACCTTACCTGCCTGGGGAAAACCCAGATTCAGCATCAAAGAGAAATGACCGACAAATGCCACTTGACCCGATTGGTCAGTTAAGAACACCGCATACACAATGTAATCCTAGACAGGGGTATAATTATAAGCCCTGAAATTCCCCCTCCCCCAAATGGTAGAACAAAGTATGCTCTTTACAAGCTCCTCCCACTCCATGCTCCTGTTGTTCTCAAAAACTGTGCTTCTGTGCTGGCTCCCTGCCTAGGCAAACTCTTTCGTCTCTGTCTATCCTCTAACGTCTTCCCTTCATGCTGGAAGTTTGCTCACATTCAACCTGTCCCAAAGAAGGGTGACCGCTCTCAACCCTCCAACTATCGTCCAATTGCTCTCATCTCTTGTCTTTCTAAAGTTTTTGAAACTATTCTTGCTTCCAAATTTCTTAAGCATTTCTCTTCTCATAATTTGCTCTCAGATCGCCAGTATGGCTTCCTTAAGGGTCGCTCTACTGGTGATCTTCTTTCATATCTTACTAACTCTTGGTCATCCTCCTTTCGGGACTTCGGTGAGACTTTTTCTATTGCACTAGACGTATCGAAAGCCTTCGATAGAGTCTGGCACAAATCTATAATTTCTAAACTACCCTCCTTCGGTTTCTATCCCTCTAAATGTGCCTTTGTCTCTAATTTCCTTTCCGGCTATTCCATAGCCGCGGTTGTGGACGGCCATCGTTCACTTCCTCACCCTATGAACTCTGGTGTTCCTCAGGGCTCTGTCCTATCTCCTATTCTCTTTCTAATTTTTATAAATGATCTCCTCAACTGTACCTCAATTCCCATCCATTCATATGCAGACGACTCAACCTTTACCACTACTCCATTTCCGTTTTTTTTCAGAACGCCCCAGCCAGCAATCCCTCAACGACAAACGTAATGAAGCCATAGAACTCTTAAATTTTGATCTAAATACTATCTCCAATTGGGGCAGAGAAAACCTTGTTACCTTTAATGCTTCCAAAACCCAATTTCTCCATCTATCTACCCGTAAGGACCTCGAGCCGGACTATCCCCTTATTCTTCAACAATACAAAAATCAATCCTTCATCTCTCCTCAATATTCTTGGTGTCTCTTTTTCTTCTGCTCTCAGTCGGGAAGCGACCATATTACCAGTTTTGCTAAGGCAGCCTCCCATAAGTGGGTGTGTCTACTCGCCCTTAGGGGGTTGGCTTTTCCCCTGCACAGCGTCTTGCTCGGTCCAGGGGCATAGTGCGTCCCTTTATTGAGTATTGT
>CM064513.1:62366471-62709023 GCA_032716605.1 Paralithodes platypus | reverse complement strand
GTCCTTTGGCACGTGCGGGAGTCCTTATGGACCTGTGTGACCCGCATAAGCGTGGTCGTTAGGTGTGCAGCGGGCTGCGGGCAGGGGTCGGTCTCGGCTCTTCGGCGGCAAGGGGGCCGGCGTCTTGCGGCCAGGGTGCAGCAGTGTTGCGCACGTGGCCTGTGATGACAAGATGATGGGATGGATGCCATGTCGCACCTTCTGTCATTCTGTTCCTTGGTGCAGGGGCGGTCTACCAGGGGACGGCTCGAGGGGCAGCAGGGGCCAGGACAGGGAGCTGCAGGGGGCAGCAGGGCAGCAAGGGACACACAGGGGCCCAAGCAGTCGCTGTGGTTGCCCCAGTCCTCGCCTTATTCCCTCTCTTCCCCTTTCCCTCCTCTCCTCCCCTTCCCTATCCTTGGGGCAGCTATGGCCGGACAGGGTGGCGGCAGGGGCAAGCAGGCGCGCGGCAGGGGCAGCAGGGCCGGCAGGGACACCAGGGCCAGCGAGTCCGCTCTGTTCCTCCCAGTTATCACGCCTTTTTCCCTCATCCCTTGTTACCCCTATCCCCTTCCCTGTTCCTTGGGCAGGGGCGGCAGGGGCGGCACGCGGCAAGCAGAGGGCGGCAGGGGGCGGCAGGGAGTGCGGCAGGGGGCAAGCATTCAGGGGCAGCTGGGCCAGGCGGCGGCTCGCATGGTAGGTGGTGGCTGGTAGGGGCACTGCTGTAATGCGCTGGCGTAAACGGGTTACACTCTTTCCCTACGCCCTTCGCCTTTAATTTTTCCTGCCCCCCACAGCGAGGCTAAGGCCAGCCCTAGCGGCGGCCTCCTGCGTCGCTGGTAACGGTGGCAGGGTTGGCAGGGGTGGCAGTGGTGGCACGTGGTTTGGTGGTATTTGGTTGTTGCAGTGTCCCTGGGTCGTGGTGGCGTTGTCCCGAAAGACCAATGACCTCTGTGGCCATTGGCCACTGCGTTGCACGTGTTTTACGTGCTTTTGGTTGCTGGTGATTCGTCCTGCTGGGCTGTATGTCGTGTCGTACTGGCTAGCTAGGGTCCTTTTTGGGCAGCCACTACCTCTGCCTTCACACGGCCGGCTAATCCAACCCAACCATAAGGAGGGCTCTGGGGTTGTGGTCATCAGGGAGCCGAGCCGGGTGTGGCTGGACGTGATAGGCTCCCCATGACTAGTGCGTGGTTACTGGCGCGGTGGTGCTTGCTGCGAGTGCGGTGCGACCGCGTTTGGCGGGGTGGTATCGAGAGGTTGACATGTAGTACAATACCCCAACACCAATTTTTCAGCCGCTCCTGGCTATAAACGCGCGGTTTGGGTACGTGGTTCAAAGTCTCTGCTCTTAAGAGTCTACCCGCAGTGCGCCGGGGAACTCTTAAGAGTCTACCCGCAGCTCCAGGGTTAAGCATTATGAACACAATGAGCCACTTAGCATAACCTAACTTCTGTCTAATTACCGAAAATGTAACCAGAATATGAGTTAGTGATCGATAATGACTCCACCTTCATGAAAGTGTTGCAAGAGAGGTTTTTGTCGCCAGTTTTCTATAGTCAACATTTCTGGGATCGTTTTCTATGGTCCATCACGTCATTTTTGTGAGTCGGAAATTAAAAGTCAGTGGGGTTAGTGAATCAGTCATGAGTATCAGAGGGGAAGGATTTAGCTGATAGCAACAAACAGGGCCTCAGCATCTTCAGTAAAGAAAGTCAGTCGTATAAATAGGCAGCCAAGTCAGAGGATCAGCAATGGGAATCAGATAAGGATGATTTAGCTCGGCGATAGCACGCGGCGTTGTCAGCTGCTTCATCAACTTGCGGCTTCCTCTCTCACCAACTCTCGGGGTACCTCATCCGCCAGCATCTCCTTATCACACACCCCAGCTGGAGTAGCAGACGGGACCTTCCTTGTTGCTAGAAAGGCCCTCACTGCTTGTTGCTGTTTGGTCTTCATTACATTCCCTTGAAGTTCCTCTGTATGGCTCTCTGGCAGTTGCTTGGCTTCATTCTTTGGCTGTTCTTTGATACTGCTCTCCAATTTCCTGTCCGTGTTGCTTATAAGCTGCTCCTTTGTGCCAATGTTCGATTGCTGTGGCGGAATATCCTCGCCTCTTCTTCCTCCTCAGCTTCGACGGTCCGCTATCAACACACTCCAGTTGCTCTTACTCCCTCCAGAGAGCTCAGCTACGGTGGTCAGTTCTCCCCCTTGTTCACTGATGTCTTCTAGTTGGTTCTTTGTGGATCCGACCCGAATTGGATGCTTGATTCGCAATCCTCCCGGGCCACTCATAGTACGAGCGATGGACTTGAGCTTGATGGAGGAGTGGTACCTAAAGGCTTCCATCATGGCGTGTGTCTCCTTCTCACCATCCCCCAGGTCTTCGGCATCGTAGTATGAAGACACGCGCATCAATATTAGGGCCCTGTACCACAATGAAATATAAGCATTACTACCGTGTAACTTACAAAAATAACTTGAAAGTCAATATTATCCATAGTATAAAGTCATGCACATCATCCTGAGAGAACTGTATCCGGATAAAATATTAGCTATCAACCAAATAATTTAGTTTCTAGTTGTATGAATTCTATTAACACCTGAAATTACATAAACTGTAGAATACTCATTTAGTATTAAAATATATTTTCTTACACCAAGGTAACCACGATGATGACGTTTAGGCTTGCATCGACAAAGAACTCAGCTCAAGGGAAGATCTTGACGGTGTGTTAGTAGATTGGAGAGTAATGCAGCATAGCCAGCCATGGGCATCAGTCCATTAAGTGCAGCCAACACTGCATTGATACGTCCTACAAACACATTTATTGTAAAATATATACATATATATTTGTATGTATATACTGTATATATACAGCAGTAGGCTATACAGTATATACTAAAAATTTGAATACTAATATATGTAAAACTTGTAAAATAAACAAACAAACAGAACGGCACAATATAACGACAAAAGAACTAATCAAAATCACTATGTGGAACTAACGATTTAGTAAAATATAATTTTGAAATTAAGGGAACACAATGTATGATTTAGTAAACTTCTAACCTCTTTCAGAACTGGTGACTAGTTTGGTAACACATGGACTTGAGGGCGGTGACACGGGCGTGGGAGACAGTACCGATGGGCGGCCCCAACCACATGAAGAATCCCAGCGCTGGGGCACTGGCCAGACCATAACAGATGTATTCACCGGTCAGTGACAACGCCCCCACCAAGACCACGGTTGTGTCCAGGAATGCAAGGGACTTGGTTAACAGAGGGACCAAGAACAGTGAGCCTAGGGATAGAGACCACATGAATTAATAATTACAATGTATTATAGCATATTAATTTTAGTTGTATTATGCACACAATTTCACCAAGGTCGTGTCCAAGAACAATAGTTACTTGATCGTTGGTCAACACAAATATCAAAATCCGTAAGCCTTGAGGAGGGATACAGAAGATATATGAAGCCTACTATGTGTACATCATGTAACTTGTTTTCTGCTAGTTTTACTACTCAACCCTAACAGACAATGAATACAAATGTTTCTCACCATATGAACTAAATTGTCCGAGGTTGCTTAATAGCCCTTAGATTACAGAGTAAATATTATGCTCAAATCCTCGTCTCAAGAGGCATAAAATGAATCTCACCTAGGGCAGCCAGTAAGTTTGCGGTAGGTGATCCAGTAGCCGTAGTCAGTGGCATCCCAGCTCAGGACACGACGTGTGAACATGTACATGAAGAACCCTGTAAATATCCTTAGGTAAATAATTTGTTGGCGAACCTAATATATTTCCCGCCTTGGCAGTTGAATTCAAATGTAGGCCGTGGGATACCGTATGTGTTAAAGGGGGGTCTTTGCCCCCGCTCACCCCTACTTGATTTATTGACATCATCATATATGTTGCCGTAGGGGGAAACTAACAACAGCAAATGTAACTAACCTCGAGTGTCATGTAAACAAAGCAATGATCGTAAGAGGCGGTGAACTCCCCATTTTCGGCCCAAACGCGCCGTTATATTCTCGTTGAAAACCCCATAAAAAGCGTTAATAGATCGTTTCCATTATTATTTACAGACCAGAAAAGGCTTTAGCTTGTTAATGGATGGGCGGCTTGCCTATCGCTCGCCAGGAAAGAATCGACACCTAAATGATATAAAAGGTCTTAATATTGACAAAGCAATGGGGTGAGAAGTCATAAAAACACCAAAGTAATACAACAAACGTCATAAAATCAAAAAGCTAATTTATAATGGGGCCAACTTGACGGAGAAAAACAGACACTTTCCCCTTAATAGTACATGCCACCCACTTCTTCATATTTTTTATCAGTCTTAATATTTCTTAAATCACCCTTCAATACAAACCATGATATTGCCGAAAACGATGTAGCTGAAAGGGTGTTTGTTCATGAGTGTGTTTGTCCATGAGTGTAGGTGTTTGTTTATGAGATTAGGTGTTTGTGTATGAGTGTAGGTGTTTGTGTATGACTGTACGTATTTGTTCATGAGTATAGGTGTTTGTTTATAAGTGTAGGTGTTTGTTCATGAGTGTAGGTGTTTGTTTATAAGTGTAAGTGTTTGTTCATGAGTGTAAATGTTTGTTTATGAGTGTAGGTATTTGTTTATGAGTGTAAGTGTTTGTTCATGATTGTAAGTGTTTGTTTATGAGTGCAAGTATTTGTTCATGAGTGTAGGTGTTTGTTTATGAGTGTAGGTGTTTGTTTATGAGTGTAGGTGTTTGTTTATGAGTGTAGGTGTTTTTTGTCATGAGTGAAGGTGTTTGTTTATGAGTGCAAGTGTTTGTTCATGGGTGTAAGTGTCTGTTTATGTGAGAATGTGCATGTGCTTTTTGTGTGAATTGTCTTTTTTTTGTTTACCCTTCCCTACAAGCCACAACACTCTGAATAAATATGTACCTTAAGGGGTAATGTGTGTAGGTCTATTTGTGGGCGTAGCTTTGGGTTTCTGTGGAGAAAATAAATATAATAATTACATATTCATCCTTCAGTACAGGCCCCAACACTCTGGGGAGCGATGTACTAAAGGCGTATATAATTGTGAGTGTATTTAAGTGTAAGTGTATGTATGAGTGTGAGCGTAGAATTATTGTAGGTGTGTGTATTGAGAGTGTTAGTTGACTAAACTGTTTATTATAGTTTACCATAAAGGCACAGTTTTCTACAATAACACTTAAGTTTTCTTAGTACTGAAATGGGTAACTATAAACTCTTTCAGCAATTGTTCTTACTTTCTCTACCCATGGCTTCCCCCTTGCTAAGTCGCTTGTGAAACTAATTCTACGTGATACTGCCTTGGAAGACCTCATGGCCTTGATGCTCAACTTTGAGCTCCCTGTAAGTAACTGTATTCAGCATTATGATCAGTAGCGTGACGTGTCTCATATGCCGGTAAAATTCGATCTAGCGTTAGACCAAACTATATGTTACAATTATTGTTCTGCCGAAAAATGTACACATATATCTTGAAGGGAGGTATAGGGGTTGTTTTTTGTTTTAACACCTTATTGGCGGGCTAGGCGGTCTATTTATATGTACCGCCCAGCGGGGTGTTTTTAGCCAAAATATGGCTGTTTACGTGATCATTTTCATGCCTAAATAAGACCCAGAGCGTAAAACAAGCATCTATCCCTGAAAGGGCATAAACAGAGCTTTCCAATGACACCACAACGATCCTTGTATGACCGCTAGTTTTCGTGCAACAACCGCGCAACACGAGTGCAAAAACCATGTAATTCGGTACTTTCCCCATACATTTCAGTATGTAGCGAGTGTGAGAGGGTGGAGGAGGGTGGGATTCGTGTCAGTAGGCCCGCCGCAGTGGTCTGGAGCAGTCATACGCTCGCTACTCTCCTGCCACCACTTGTCTCTCTCTCTCTCAGCAACATTACGTGCTGAAATTGCCACACGACCTATGTCGCGCGCCGCCACATAGTCCAAATTTATTTAACTCGACTTATGTTGCGCGCCGCTAATAGAGGGTTAAGCCTGATGGAGGTCTAGCGAGGTTACTGTAAAATACATAAATAAATAAATAAATACAAACAAATATCCACTACCCCCTTCGGCTAGTTTGTTGTAAATACTTTGCAAGGTGAATGCGTACAAAAAAAAAAAAAAAAAAAAAAAAAAAAAAAAAAAGTGTAGGCTACCTGAGATTCTATTTACACCATACTTACAGGTGACAAAGCTACATGGGCCAATCGCAATATCAATAGTCGGTTGTTAGGGATCCAAACTAGATTTCATAACTAATCGAGAAAAAAACCTTCTCTAACATGAGCTAGTTATTAGTATTCCCTATCTGATATTATTTATAACACAGACTCATATGGTAGGCGATATCAAACCTATATTTAGATCTATCCTATCGCAAATTATCTATTAAACCTTTTTTCATAGCTACCCTAGAACCTTACTTATATTAACCTAAACATAATGTGTATTATATGCTCCCGTAAGTAACCTAGATAATTAGATGAAGAGTCGGAATTTGAATATGTCAAATTGCATATTACAACTTTAGAACTAATAATACGTACAAATATATAGTTTTCTAAATGACCACATAAAGTCATAAACAAATATAGGACAATGTATATATATATATATATATAATAAATATATAATGTTATAATTATGTTGAGTGTTCACAATAGTTCAAAGAGAGGTAGGCTATTTCTAAGTTAAGGGGAGACTGTCCGTTTGTCTGGTCTATTAATTAATGTAGGCCTATTCATTATTTTTTTTTAGTTTCCTCCCTAGATCTCCATCAAGCTTACAAAAAAAACACCCTAAACCCCACTTCTAGATAAATTTGTAAATTTTTCGGTAGGAAAATGTCACGGCCGAAGGGTGGTTCCTCTTAAAATTGCAGGCTCGCTATCGCTCGCCAGGAAAAAATAGACACCTAAATGGCACGAAAGTTCTTAAAATTAACAATGAAATGGGGCGAAAAGTGTTAAAATCGCCAAACTAATGGGCCGAACGTCTTATAATCTCAAAATTAGTGGGGCTAAACATTAGGGAGAAGGGGGTCCAGAATAACTGTCTACCTCCTCTTAATCTACACAATGCAATACAATCATTATGTGCTATTGACCAGACCAGATGGCTGAAGTAAGAAAGGGAATTTGTGTTATGAAATATATACCAAACTTACTGAGACATCAAAGTATGGTTGACGTATTACATACAGTATTCTAGCTATATCTAGACGATTTTATGCAGCTTAGGAACGATCTGTGGTAATTAATATTGTTCTTTGTATGCTTTTTATTTCTAGAGGACCTTCTTTAACTGAATAAAATGGTTAAATATTAGCCACTATGAAATATGCTAGATACCATGATATTGTTTACCTCTTGACGAAAAGAGGTATTTCGTGAGCTTACCAATACCGTCTATTATCTTCATCACCGGTCTCGCAAAATATGATGTAATTTTTTTTAAATAATTCTACCCCCTAATATAATCTACCTACAGTATAGTTTCCGATACTATTCCAAACCTTTCACAATTATTGCTGGAGAAATGCTGACCATCAAAATTTAACGATACAATTTCTCGTGCGATACCTTCTCAAGCCAGAAGAGGGTGGCGTTGTACTATAGGAATTATTCTGTATATTTCTAAACCCAGTCATTTTGCAGGCTTATCATTCAAGCTGAATAGAATCTATGATGTTAATCAGAATAAGATGAAAAAGGCTTCCTTCCGTGTGATCTGGAAATAACAGGGAATTACATCGTAATTCTAGAAATATCGAAAGCCTTCGATAGAGTCTGGCAAAAGTCTTTAATTTCCAAACTACCCTCCTTTGGTTTCTATCCCTCTATATGTGTCTTTGTCTCCAATTTCCTTTCAGACCACTCCATAGCTTCAGTTATTGACGGCCATCGTTGACTTCCTCAACCTATCAACTCCGGTGTTCCTAAGGGTTCTGTCCTGTCTCTCCAATTATCTTTCTAATATTTATCCATGATCTCATCAACTGTACTTCCAGTCCCATCCACTCATATGCTGATGACTCTACCTTACACTATTCAACTAGTTTTTCACAACAACCCAGCATGCAAGCACTCCTAAACAAATGTGGCGAGGCCATTGAATGCCTGTCTTCAATTATCTCTGATTGGGGCAGAGAAAATTTAGTTACTTTCAACGCCTCCAAGACCAGTTTCTCCTTCTATCTCTCCATCACAATCTTCCACAAGACTATCAACTATTCTTTAACAACACCCAACTCAACCCTTCATCTTCTCTCAACATTTAGATGTATCTTTTTCATCTAACCTTTCTTAGAAAGATCATATTACCACTCTTGCTAAAACAGCTTCCCAAAAGTTGGGTGTGCTCAACTGTGTCCTTGAGTTCTTCACCCCCGCACAGCTTCTTGCTCTGTGAAGAACAGTGCGCCCCTGTATTGAGTGTTGTTCGCATGTGTGGGGAGCCTCGACCCATACCGCACTTCTCAAACGAGTAGAATCAAAAGCATTTCGCCTCATCAACTCGCTTCCTCTTACTAGTTCCCTACAATCCGTTTCTACACGCCACAATGTTGCATCTCTTTCACTCTTCTATCGCAATTACAACAATAAGTGTTCTTCAGAGCTCTCAGAGTGTATCCCCCTTCCCTTGCGGCGAGTGTGAGGCACCCGCCTTACAACACAGTCCCACTCCTATTCGGTCCACCTATCCAACCCAAGAATTAGCAAATTTTCTCAGTCCTTCTTCTACTCAACAAGTGAACTCTGGAACTCTCTCCCTCAATCAGTCTTTCCTTCGTCCTATGACTTAGATTGCTTTAAACTTTGAGTGTCCAGGCATTTTTACTCCAACGTCCCTTGAATTTGGCTCTGTCACTCTTTTAACTTTGGGGGGAGAGACTCGTTACAGGCAACCTGCCTTTGGTCTCCTCCATGCACATAGAAAAAAAAGAAAAACAAAAGTATGCAGCAACACCCATCAATCCTTCAGGTATAATAGTGCAATGTTTCGTTATTAATTAGGCCAACACTGCAGGAGTTCCCGTAATTCCCGAGATGGGGTGGTCATGAAGATTAGGCGTTTGTCACGAATTTCTAGGTGAAGTTGCCTGGGCTCGACATCTACCAATAACATTTTGACAGTGAAGATTCGATCCGCTGACCCTTTGATCAGCAGCCGAGGCTCTACTGACTATGCCATGACTGCTGAGCATGCAAGCACCACCAACAAACCCGGGCCACCACCACCAACCTTGCAGGCAGCAATGAAGCCTAAGCATGAAAGTAGATTGCGTTACTCTACTGCAAAGGGATGAGTCGGCTGTAACTCTCCCAACAATAATTATGGATAAAACGTCTTTGTCGAACAACCCAAGATGCTAGGCCACATATCATGATACTGTGAAGGCAATCAACACAGATGGAGATTATAAAGTAAATCCTAACTTGATCCTAAGTAAATAACGCCGGAATAGGTAACTCCACACACTAAATCGGTAAGGGCACCCCCCTAAATCCCTAAAAGGCCTAAATCACAATATTCTGGCCTGGTGCTACGTGTGATGGGAAACATAAGCAGTCGTTGATGCAGAGGAAGAGTATGTTTCAAGACATGATGAAACTACAGACACCAGGAACAGAAAAAATACACCCTTCCGTCCTGACAGCAAAAGCCAAGAAATATTTATCCTTACACCCAGTAGGCTACACATCATGTAGGGAGATAAATAATTAAACACCATAATGCACTAAGGCTGGCACACAAGCTAAGCAGAAGGGAGTATACAGGGATAATTATTACATGGAAGCCAGAGCCTCACCTGAACAACTCTAGAGGATTAACATACCTCGGTTTGTCTCTGTCCATATGGTGTAGCGGAAATATCATAGCTAAACACATATTATTATATACAAAATTAACGAAACCTAAGCGATGAGATGTCGAGGTTAACCCCGGTGCCCTCAAACAAGTGAAGCTTGCTTGTGAACACCGCTGAGCCCTGAGTCACCTCCACCTAGTAGCTAAAACACTAACTTGAAATATAATTGTATGATAAAATGAACGCTCAGTGCAGCCAGCACTCCCCCACAATGGTTGTATAAGACAATAATTCCCAAGAGAGGATCAATATCAGAGAAAATCAGAAAGAAGCTGGTGCAAGAAGTGCAGCATGAGATGGCAAAGGCAGCAATGACGTGGGCGCCCATTGGCAAGCCCTGTGGTCTCGCTGGCCAGGAATATATTACCTACTAATATTTTCGACTCTTGCAGGTCAATGAAATTAAAAGTAAACTCACTTTGATGTTATATATACACAAACTAAACGGCTATGCCAGACTCAACGACACTATGGCTCATCTCGCTTATTTCTGCCACGCCTGCAATGACAGCCAACATACCAACTCTTCCGGCACTATCAGCACTCTATTATTCACTATACCCCTACCAGATACCCTGCCACTCTTCTCTCCTGTTCTAGAAAGACAAAAGAGAGAACGCTGCAGTCTCCCATGCCCACCACCCCCAAAGAAAATGAGAACAAAATTGTCTCCACTTCCAGCCGGCCCGGAAGAAAAAAGAACCTCAGGCTGTAAGACTACCGCTACCTCAGGATAGTCATAGCTCTTCACTACCTCTTTCTCACTTATAAACTCAACAAAACAGAAACTATCCTTTGTTTGAGAATCTCAAGAATAAGTGTTGTAGGTATTATAGACCCCCTGTCTATAGAACTAAATATATAAATAGCTCTTACTTAACATTATGACACGAACAATCACCCTCAAACAAATACTTTGTCATTTCCCTACTTCTTCTCTCTTCCATTTACATGTCCTGTCTCTTTCAAGAGTGACACACACACACACACACACACACACACACACACACACACACACACACACACACACACACACACACACACACACACACACACACACACACACACACACACACACACACACACACACACACACACACACACACACACACACACACACACACACACACACACACACACACACACACACACACACACACACACACACACACACACACACACACACACACACACTCAAACGGATAGCTTTATCAAAATTTCAATCTATCACATTTATACTGTACACCATACACTTTCCAACCACAAAGCAAACACACAGGACAAGGTGACCTTTCAAGCCAAGAGAACAGTCAGTTGTACCTTTCACTCTGTCAGAATAACAATTGGACAAGCAAATAGAAAGTCACAACTGTCAAAAATTCACCCAGGCACACACACAATTACAATATAGATATACAGTATATATATATATATATAATATATATATATATATATATATATATATATATATATATATATATATATATATATATAAATCGAGCCACAGGCAATCAGGGCGAGTCCATGATGCATCAACTACACCACGGCATGATAGAGAATAGTTAATAATATTGTATATAATTATATTAAGGAGGTGGGGAAATCCTACTTGGAATATAATCCATTCCATACCAAGTCATAGAACCCATATTCCAGAGGCCCATGCAGAGATTTCCAAAACTATTACCACGCAACTCGGGTAAAATGAGTTTAATGTAATCCTCCACTTAGCTAAGCACGGGAGGTATAATTATAATTAGTATTACTCACATAAACATAAGCTACAATTACATACAGTGGCGGGGTTTGAGCGTTCCTTTGCATTAATTTTGTACTGGCAGCTAGAAGGACAAACAATATATTTATGTAGTTGAATTCTAACAAATCTGTAATGCCAATAACAACTTCAAGACCAGTATATCCGATAGAATTTACCATACTTGTAAACCCGTCGTCACACGAGCTATAGGCTACATGCATTTGAGTCTCGAATCGCTAAAAGGTATCCTCTGATTTTGATTGAGTTTGCTATTTATTCGTTTATTAAATTGGACTGTGCACAAATGAAACAAAATACAAGCAAATTAAAAAGAGTATTGTTAGATAGCTATTGTTTTACAATAATGTGCTCGTATGACACCGGCCATCGTGTGACTGTCTCTATGGGCCTATCTTTCAGTCAGGGTTTGCTCCTATAAGATAAATTATGTATAGCTACTGATAAATGTTCGTGAGCTCCTACGATTTTCTTTGTGCAAATATAACCATTTAGATTTGTATTCAGATCAAATTGGCTATATATAAATACATGCATAATATACATATATAATTATATAGCTGATTTGATTTGAACATCAGTCTAAATGGATATACTTGCATAAAGAAAATTGCAAGCTCACGAACATTTTACATTAGCTGTACATTGTGTACAAATTATGTACATTATGTATACCATACTCATTAAAAATACCTACATTGGATTTTCTTGTGAATAATCAAGAATATGCATGGTTAAACAAAAATCCAGTATATTAGAAAGGTATGGCGTAATACTTCAATCTACATGTGAAACTCTCAACAACTGGTTTCAAGGTAATTATTTCTCACATATTGATCGATTTTGAAATATACAGAGAACAATTTAATACTATAGGTAGCCCCAATGAACTTGACAATAATCTTGATCCCTGACCTCTCTCCAACTCAAAAGGGCCTAGAGCAAACTGGCTGTAAATATTCACACCTATTTCCTGGGGGACTCTTCCTAAATGCTAGAAACGTCAGTCTGATTGCTTTCAATCATTTCGAGTTATAAGAAGTTAAGGGGGCAAGATTATTGTCAACTTCACTGGCGTTATCTATAGTCACTTTTTTGCTTTGGAAATATTACAAATTAACAAACATTCAGATATATTTTCATTGAAACGGTTATATACGATGGAAAAAGGTAGCATTATAATATGCTAAATAAACAAGAATTCAAAGATGCCGTAGCCTTGAGGTATGGGTGTCCAGTTTCGAACCTGCCACTGAAATGTGCATGTGGTGAAATAAACAACTTAGACCACTGTATGACCTGTAAGAAAGGAGGAATCATCTGTGTCTGGCATGATGAAGTACGATATATCACTGCACAAATGCTGGACGAGGTGTGCCATGATGTCCGAATCAAACCGGAACTTCTGCCTATGGACGGACAGGGCTTGGCCCACAATACTGCAAATACTTCAAATGAAGCAAGAGTGGAGGTAAGTGCTCGAGGTTTTTGGACGAGGGGACAACAGGCTTTTTTAGACTTCAGAATCTTCAACCCAAGAGCAAAAACATATCGTGAGCGAGGCCTCAAGGCGGCATACTTGAGAAACGAAAGCGAGAAGAAACGGGCTTATGAAGAAAGAATTTTGAACAGGGATCAAGGAAGCTTTACTCCTCTGGTCTTCTCATCGTCAAGAGGAATGGGACCTTCTGTAAGTGTCTTCTATGCCAGATTATCTGAACAAATATCGGAGAAAAAGCGCCAGCATAGAAGCCAAGTCATAACTTGGATGTGATGCCGGCTCTCTTTCTCTCTTCTCAGGTCTGCACTCCTATGTCTCAGGGGTACAAGGTCCTCCCCGCTACAGAGGACAAGAGTGAGAGACTTGGACTTTGAAATGGCCTTGGCGGAGGGCCGAATTGGGGAACAACTAGGTTGAATGTAGGGAGGTACTGGTACAAAAAGATAAACTATAAGGGAACTAGAATAAGATAGATTGTACACCAATTTGTAACGGTCACCTTAATAAATAAAAAAAAAAATAAAAAAAAAAATAGAAGGAAACATGCTTACATTACTGAAATGTTTGTGGACATGCAGTAATGAAAGTAATGGTCGCTCCTCTGTAAATCTAAATTGGCTTACTCAAGAATGGGAAAGTGGTGGGACCTTTTTATTTTGTTTTTTGTATATTATAATATGCATCACCAAACTTTTGTCTTGAATAACATAAAACACGTAACAGGAACTTTTAACTGGATTAAACAAAGGCAAAAGAAGTGCATAATTATGATCCAAAGACAAATAACTAAATATATAGGCTACCATTACATCTCCCCAAATAATAAATAGTACAGCAAAATTAACTAGGACAATATTCAAAACATGATATTAAAACGCCGAGTAAAAAAACAAATACAAATAACATAAAGTAGAATAAGCGAAAAGAAGAATATAAAACTCATCCTCTGTCTGTTCTCTCGCAGAACACTTCTGAGTTTTATATTCTTCTTTTCGCTTATTCTACTTTATGTTATTTGTATTTGTTTTTTTACTCGGCGTTTTAATATCATGTTTTGAATATTGTCCTAGTTAATTTTGCTGTACTATTTATTATTTGGGGAGATGTAATGGTAGCCTATATATTTAGTTATTTGTCTTTGGATCATAATTATGCACTTCTTTTGCCTTTGTTTAATCCAGTTAAAAGTTCCTGTTACGTGTTTTATGTTATTCAAGACAAAAGTTTGGTGATGCATATTATAATATACAAAAAACAAAATAAAAAGGTCCCACCACTTTCCCATTCTTGAGTAAGCCAATTTAGATTTACAGAGGAGCGACCATTACTTTCATTACTGCATGTCCACAAACATTTCAGTAATGTAAGCATGTTTCCTTCTATTTTTTTTTTATTTTTTTTTTTATTTATTAAGGTGACCGTTACAAATTGGTGTACAATCTATCTTATTCTAGTTCCCTTATAGTTTATCTTTTTGTACCAGTACCTCCCTACATTCAACCTAGTTGTTCCCCAATTCGGCCCTCCGCCAAGGCCATTTCAAAGTCCAAGTCTCTCACTCTTGTCCTCTGTAGCGGGGAGGACCTTGTACCCCTGAGACATAGGAGTGCAGACCTGAGAAGAGAGAAAGAGAGCCGGCATCACATCCAAGTTATGACTTGGCTTCTATGCTGGCGCTTTTTCTCCGATATTTGTTCAGATAATCTGGCATAGAAGACACTTACAGAAGGTCCCATTCCTCTTGACGATGAGAAGACCAGAGGAGTAAAGCTTCCTTGATCCCTGTTCAAAATTCTTTCTTCATAAGCCCGTTTCTTCTCGCTTTCGTTTCTCAAGTATGCCGCCTTGAGGCCTCGCTCACGATATGTTTTTGCTCTTGGGTTGAAGATTCTGAAGTCTAAAAAAGCCTGTTGTCCCCTCGTCCAAAAACCTCGAGCACTTACCTCCACTCTTGCTTCATTTGAAGTATTTGCAGTATTGTGGGCCAAGCCCTGTCCGTCCATAGGCAGAAGTTCCGGTTTGATTCGGACATCATGGCACACCTCGTCCAGCATTTGTGCAGTGATATATCGTACTTCATCATGCCAGACACAGATGATTCCTCCTTTCTTACAGGTCATACAGTGGTCTAAGTTGTTTATTTCACCACATGCACATTTCAGTGGCAGGTTCGAAACTGGACACCCATACCTCAAGGCTACGGCATCTTTGAATTCTTGTTTATTTAGCATATTATAATGCTACCTTTTTCCATCGTATATAACCGTTTCAATGAAAATATATCTGAATGTTTGTTAATTTGTAATATTTCCAAAGCAAAAAAGTGACTATAGATAACGCCAGTGAAGTTGACAATAATCTTGCCCCCTTAACTTCTTATAACTCGAAATGATTGAAAGCAATCAGACTGACGTTTCTAGCATTTAGGAAGAGTCCCCCAGGAAATAGGTGTGAATATTTACAGCCAGTTTGCTCTAGGCCCTTTTGAGTTGGAGAGAGGTCAGGGATCAAGATTATTGTCAAGTTCATTGGGGCTACCTATAGTATTAAATTGTTCTCTGTATATTTCAAAATCGATCAATATGTGAGAAATAATTACCTTGAAACCAGTTGTTGAGAGTTTCACATGTAGATTGAAGTATTACGCCATACCTTTCTAATATACTGGATTTTTGTTTAACCATGCATATTCTTGATTATTCACAAGAAAATCCAATGTAGGTATTTTTAATGAGTATGGTATACATAATGTACATAATTTGTACACAATGTACAGCTAATGTAAAATGTTCGTGAGCTTGCAATTTTCTTTATGCAAGTATATCCATTTAGACTGATGTTCAAATCAAATCAGCTATATAATTATATATGTATATTATGCATGTATTTATATATAGCCAATTTGATCTGAATACAAATCTAAATGGTTATATTTGCACAAAGAAAATCGTAGGAGCTCACGAACATTTATCAGTAGCTATACATAATTTATCTTATAGGAGCAAACCCTGACTGAAAGATAGGCCCATAGAGACAGTCACACGATGGCCGGTGTCATACGAGCACATTATTGTAAAACAATAGCTATCTAACAATACTCTTTTTAATTTGCTTGTATTTTGTTTCATTTGTGCACAGTCCAATTTAATAAACGAATAAATAGCAAACTCAATCAAAATCAGAGGATACCTTTTAGCGATTCGAGACTCAAATGCATGTAGCCTATAGCTCGTGTGACGACGGGTTTACAAGTATGGTAAATTCTATCGGATATACTGGTCTTGAAGTTGTTATTGGCATTACAGATTTGTTAGAATTCAACTACATAAATATATTGTTTGTCCTTCTAGCTGCCAGTACAAAATTAATGCAAAGGAACGCTCAAACCCCGCCACTGTATGTAATTGTAGCTTATGTTTATGTGAGTAATACTAATTATAATTATACCTCCCGTGCTTAGCTAAGTGGAGGATTACATTAAACTCATTTTACCCGAGTTGCGTGGTAATAGTTTTGGAAATCTCTGCATGGGCCTCTGGAATATGGGTTCTATGACTTGGTATGGAATGGATTATATATTCCAAGTAGGATTTCCCCACCTCCTTAATATAATTATATACAATATTATTAACTATTCTCTATCATGCCGTGGTGTAGTTGATGCATCATGGACTCGCCCTGATTGCCTGTGGCTCGATTTATATATATATATATATATATATATATATATATATATATATATATATATATATTATATATATATATATATACTGTATATCTATATTGTAATTGTGTGTGTGCCTGGGTGAATTTTTGACAGTTGTGACTTTCTATTTGCTTGTCCAATTGTTATTCTGACAGAGTGAAAGGTACAACTGACTGTTCTCTTGGCTTGAAAGGTCACCTTGTCCTGTGTGTTTGCTTTGTGGTTGGAAAGTGTATGGTGTACAGTATAAATGTGATAGATTGAAATTTTGATAAAGCTATCCGTTTGAGTGTGTGTGTGTGTGTGTGTGTGTGTGTGTGTGTGTGTGTGTGTGTGTGTGTGTGTGTGTGTGTGTGTGTGTGTGTGTGTGTGTGATGTGTGTGTGTGTGTGTGTGTGTGTGTGTGTGTGTGTGTGTGTGTGTGTGTGTGTGTGTGTGTGTGTGTGTGTGTGTGTGTGTGTGTGTGTGTGTGTGTGTCACTCTTGAAAGAGACAGGACATGTAAATGGAAGAGAGAAGAAGTAGGGAAATGACAAAGTATTTGTTTGAGGGTGATTGTTCGTGTCATAATGTTAAGTAAGAGCTATTTATATATTTAGTTCTATAGACAGGGGGTCTATAATACCTACAACACTTATTCTTGAGATTCTCAAACAAAGGATAGTTTCTGTTTTGTTGAGTTTATAAGTGAGAAAGAGGTAGTGAAGAGCTATGACTATCCTGAGGTAGCGGTAGTCTTACAGCCTGAGGTTCTTTTTTCTTCCGGGCCGGCTGGAAGTGGAGACAATTTTGTTCTCATTTTCTTTGGGGGTGGTGGGCATGGGAGACTGCAGCGTTCTCTCTTTTGTCTTTCTAGAACAGGAGAGAAGAGTGGCAGGGTATCTGGTAGGGGTATAGTGAATAATAGAGTGCTGATAGTGCCGGAAGAGTTGGTATGTTGGCTGTCATTGCAGGCGTGGCAGAAATAAGCGAGATGAGCCATAGTGTCGTTGAGTCTGGCATAGCCGTTTAGTTTGTGTATATATAACATCAAAGTGAGTTTACTTTTAATTTCATTGACCTGCAAGAGTCGAAAATATTAGTAGGTAATATTCCTGGCCAGCGAGACCACAGGGCTTGCCAATGGGCGCCCACGTCATTGCTGCCTTTGCCATCTCATGCTGCACTTCTTGCACCAGCTTCTTTCTGATTTTCTCTGATATTGATCCTCTCTTGGGAATTATTGTCTTATACAACCATTGTGGGGGAGTGCTGGCTGCACTGAGCGTTCATTTTATCATACAATTATATTTCAAGTTAGTGTTTTAGCTACTAGGTGGAGGTGACTCAGGGCTCAGCGGTGTTCACAAGCAAGCTTCACTTGTTTGAGGGCACCGGGGTTAACCTCGACATCTCATCGCTTAGGTTTCGTTAATTTTGTATATAATAATATGTGTTTAGCTATGATATTTCCGCTACACCATATGGACAGAGACAAACCGAGGTATGTTAATCCTCTAGAGTTGTTCAGGTGAGGCTCTGGCTTCCATGTAATAATTATCCCTGTATACTCCCTTCTGCTTAGCTTGTGTGCCAGCCTTAGTGCATTATGGTGTTTAATTATTTATCTCCCTACATGATGTGTAGCCTACTGGGTGTAAGGATAAATATTTCTTGGCTTTTGCTGTCAGGACGGAAGGGTGTATTTTTTCTGTTCCTGGTGTCTGTAGTTTCATCATGTCTTGAAACATACTCTTCCTCTGCATCAACGACTGCTTATGTTTCCCATCACACGTAGCACCAGGCCAGAATATTGTGATTTAGGCCTTTTAGGGATTTAGGGGGGTGCCCTTACCGATTTAGTGTGTGGAGTTACCTATTCCGGCGTTATTTACTTAGGATCAAGTTAGGATTTACTTTATAATCTCCATCTGTGTTGATTGCCTTCACAGTATCATGATATGTGGCCTAGCATCTTGGGTTGTTCGACAAAGACGTTTTATCCATAATTATTGTTGGGAGAGTTACAGCCGACTCATCCCTTTGCAGTAGAGTAACGCAATCTACTTTCATGCTTAGGCTTCATTGCTGCCTGCAAGGTTGGTGGTGGTGGCCCGGGTTTGTTGGTGGTGCTTGCATGCTCAGCAGCAGTCATGGCATAGTCAGTAGAGCCTCGGCTGCTGATCAAAGGGTCAGCGGATCGAATCTTCACTGTCAAAATGTTATTGGTAGATGTCGAGCCCAGGCAACTTCACCTAGAAATTCGTGACAAACGCCTAATCTTCATGACCACCCCATCTCGGGAATTACGGGAACTCCTGCAGTGTTGGCCTAATTAATAACGAAACATTGCACTATTATACCTGAAGGATTGATGGGTGTTGCTGCATACTTTTGTTTTTCTTTTTTTTCTATGTGCATGGAGGAGACCAAAGGCAGGTTGCCTGTAACGAGTCTCTCCCCCCAAAGTTAAAAGAGTGACAGAGCCAAATTCAAGGGACGTTGGAGTAAAAATGCCTGGACACTCAAAGTTTAAAGCAATCTAAGTCATAGGACGAAGGAAAGACTGATTGAGGGAGAGAGTTCCAGAGTTCACTTGTTGAGTAGAAGAAGGACTGAGAAAATTTGCTAATTCTTGGGTTGGATAGGTGGACCGAATAGGAGTGGGACTGTGTTGTAAGGCGGGTGCCTCACACTCGCCGCAAGGGAAGGGGGATACACTCTGAGAGCTCTGAAGAACACTTATTGTTGTAATTGCGATAGAAGAGTGAAAGAGATGCAACATTGTGGCGTGTAGAAACGGATTGTAGGGAACTAGTAAGAGGAAGCGAGTTGATGAGGCGAAATGCTTTTGATTCTACTCGTTTGAGAAGTGCGGTATGGGTCGAGGCTCCCCACACATGCGAACAACACTCAATACAGGGGCGCACTGTTCTTCACAGAGCAAGAAGCTGTGCGGGGGTGAAGAACTCAAGGACACAGTTGAGCACACCCAACTTTTGGGAAGCTGTTTTAGCAAGAGTGGTAATATGATCTTTCTAAGAAAGGTTAGATGAAAAAGATACATCTAAAATGTTGAGAGAAGATGAAGGGTTGAGTTGGGTGTTGTTAAAGAATAGTTGATAGTCTTGTGGAAGATTGTGATGGAGAGATAGAAGGAGAAACTGGGTCTTGGAGGCGTTGAAAGTAACTAAATTTTCTCTGCCCCAATCAGAGATAATTGAAGACAGGCATTCAATGGCCTCGCCACATTTGTTTAGGAGTGCTTGCATGCTGGGTTGTTGTGAAAAACTAGTTGAATAGTGTAAGGTAGAGTCATCAGCATATGAGTGGATGGGACTGGAAGTACAGTTGATGAGATCATGGATAAATATTAGAAAGATAATTGGAGAGACAGGACAGAACCCTTAGGAACACCGGAGTTGATAGGTTGAGGAAGTCAACGATGGCCGTCAATAACTGAAGCTATGGAGTGGTCTGAAAGGAAATTGGAGACAAAGACACATATAGAGGGATAGAAACCAAAGGAGGGTAGTTTGGAAATTAAAGACTTTTGCCAGACTCTATCGAAGGCTTTCGATATTTCTAGAATTACGATGTAATTCCCTGTTATTTCCAGATCACACGGAAGGAAGCCTTTTTCATCTTATTCTGATTAACATCATAGATTCTATTCAGCTTGAATGATAAGCCTGCAAAATGACTGGGTTTAGAAATATACAGAATAATTCCTATAGTACAACGCCACCCTCTTCTGGCTTGAGAAGGTATCGCACGAGAAATTGTATCGTTAAATTTTGATGGTCAGCATTTCTCCAGCAATAATTGTGAAAGGTTTGGAATAGTATCGGAAACTATACTGTAGGTAGATTATATTAGGGGGTAGAATTATTTAAAAAAATTACATCATATTTTGCGAGACCGGTGATGAAGATAATAGACGGTATTGGTAAGCTCACGAAATACCTCTTTTCGTCAAGAGGTAAACAATATCATGGTATCTAGCATATTTCATAGTGGCTAATATTTAACCATTTTATTCAGTTAAAGAAGGTCCTCTAGAAATAAAAAGCATACAAAGAACAATATTAATTACCACAGATCGTTCCTAAGCTGCATAAAATCGTCTAGATATAGCTAGAATACTGTATGTAATACGTCAACCATACTTTGATGTCTCAGTAAGTTTGGTATATATTTCATAACACAAATTCCCTTTCTTACTTCAGCCATCTGGTCTGGTCAATAGCACATAATGATTGTATTGCATTGTGTAGATTAAGAGGAGGTAGACAGTTATTCTGGACCCCCTTCTCCCTAATGTTTAGCCCCACTAATTTTGAGATTATAAGACGTTCGGCCCATTAGTTTGGCGATTTTAACACTTTTCGCCCCATTTCATTGTTAATTTTAAGAACTTTCGTGCCATTTAGGTGTCTATTTTTTCCTGGCGAGCGATAGCGAGCCTGCAATTTTAAGAGGAACCACCCTTCGGCCGTGACATTTTCCTACCGAAAAATTTACAAATTTATCTAGAAGTGGGGTTTAGGGTGTTTTTTTTGTAAGCTTGATGGAGATCTAGGGAGGAAACTAAAAAAAAAATGAATAGGCCTACATTAATTAATAGACCAGACAAACGGACAGTCTCCCCTTAACTTAGAAATAGCCTACCTCTCTTTGAACTATTGTGAACACTCAACATAATTATAACATTATATATTTATTATATATATATATATATACATTGTCCTATATTTGTTTATGACTTTATGTGGTCATTTAGAAAACTATATATTTGTACGTATTATTAGTTCTAAAGTTGTAATATGCAATTTGACATATTCAAATTCCGACTCTTCATCTAATTATCTAGGTTACTTACGGGAGCATATAATACACATTATGTTTAGGTTAATATAAGTAAGGTTCTAGGGTAGCTATGAAAAAAGGTTTAATAGATAATTTGCGATAGGATAGATCTAAATATAGGTTTGATATCGCCTACCATATGAGTCTGTGTTATAAATAATATCAGATAGGGAATACTAATAACTAGCTCATGTTAGAGAAGGTTTTTTTCTCGATTAGTTATGAAATCTAGTTTGGATCCCTAACAACCGACTATTGATATTGCGATTGGCCCATGTAGCTTTGTCACCTGTAAGTATGGTGTAAATAGAATCTCAGGTAGCCTACACTTTTTTTTTTTTTTTTTTTTTTTTTTTTTTTTTTTTTTTTTTTTGTACGCATTCACCTTGCAAAGTATTTACAACAAACTAGCCGAAGGGGGTAGTGGATATTTGTTTGTATTTATTTATTTATTTATGTATTTTACAGTAACCTCGCTAGACCTCCATCAGGCTTAACCCTCTATTAGCGGCGCGCAACATAAGTCGAGTTAAATAAATTTGGACTATGTGGCGGCGCGCGACATAGGTCGTGTGGCAATTTCAGCACGTAATGTTGCTGAGAGAGAGAGAGACAAGTGGTGGCAGGAGAGTAGCGAGCGTATGACTGCTCCAGACCACTGCGGCGGGCCTACTGACACGAATCCCACCCTCCTCCACCCTCTCACACTCGCTACATACTGAAATGTATGGGGAAAGTACCGAATTACATGGTTTTTGCACTCGTGTTGCGCGGTTGTTGCACGAAAACTAGCGGTCATACAAGGATCGTTGTGGTGTCATTGGAAAGCTCTGTTTATGCCCTTTCAGGGATAGATGCTTGTTTTACGCTCTGGGTCTTATTTAGGCATGAAAATGATCACGTAAACAGCCATATTTTGGCTAAAAACACCCGCTGGGCGGTACATATAAATAGACCGCCTAGCCCGCCAATAAGGTGTTAAAACAAAAAACAACCCCTATACCTCCCTTCAAGATATATGTGTACATTTTTCGGCAGAACAATAATTGTAACATATAGTTTGGTCTAACGCTAGATCGAATTTTACCGGCATATGAGACACGTCACGCTACTGATCATAATGCTGAATACAGTTACTTACAGGGAGCTCAAAGTTGAGCATCAAGGCCATGAGGTCTTCCAAGGCAGTATCACGTAGAATTAGTTTCACAAGCGACTTAGCAAGGGGGAAGCCATGGGTAGAGAAAGTAAGAACAATTGCTGAAAGAGTTTATAGTTACCCATTTCAGTACTAAGAAAACTTAAGTGTTATTGTAGAAAACTGTGCCTTTATGGTAAACTATAATAAACAGTTTAGTCAACTAACACTCTCAATACACACACCTACAATAATTCTACGCTCACACTCATACATACACTTACACTTAAATACACTCACAATTATATACGCCTTTAGTTACATCGCTCCCCAGAGTGTTGGGGCCTGTACTGAAGGATGAATATGTAATTATTATATTTATTTTCTCCACAGAAACCCAAAGCTACGCCCACAAATAGACCTACACACATTACCCCTTAAGGTACATATTTATTCAGAGTGTTGTGGCTTGTAGGGAAGGGTAAACAAAAAAAGACAATTCACACAAAAAGCACATGCACATTCTCACATAAACAGACACTTACACCCATGAACAAACACTTGCACTCATAAACAAACACCTTCACTCATGAAAAAACACCTACACTCATAAACAAACACCTACACTCATAAACAAACACCTACACTCATAAACAAACACCTACACTCATGAACAAATACTTGCACTCATAAACAAACACTTACAATCATGAACAAACACTTACACTCATAAACAAATACCTACACTCATAAACAAACATTTACACTCATGAACAAACACTTACACTTATAAACAAACACCTACACTCATGAACAAACACCTACACTTATAAACAAACACCTATACTCATGAACAAATACGTACAGTCATACACAAACACCTACACTCATACACAAACACCTAATCTCATAAACAAACACCTACACTCATGGACAAACACACTCATGAACAAACACCCTTTCAGCTACATCGTTTTCGGCAATATCATGGTTTGTATTGAAGGGTGATTTAAGAAATATTAAGACTGATAAAATATGAAGAAAAGTGGGTGGCATGTACTATTAAGGGGAAAGTGTCTGTTTTTCTCCGTCAAGTTGGCCCCATTATAAATTAGCTTTTTGATTTTATGACGTTTGTTGTATTACTTTGGTGTTTTTATGACTTCTCACCCCATTGCTTTGTCAATATTAAGACCTTTTATATCATTTAGGTGTCGATTCTTTCCTGGCGAGCGATAGCAAGCCGCCCATCCATTAACAAGCTAAAGCCTTTTCTGGTCTGTAAATAATAATGGAAACGATCTATTAACGCTTTTTATGGGGTTTTCAACGAGAATATAACGGCGCGTTTGGGCCGAAAATGGGGAGTTCACCGCCTCTTACGATCATTGCTTTGTTTACATGACACTCGAGGTTAGTTACATTTGCTGTTGTTAGTTTCCCCCTACGGCAACATATATGATGATGTCAATAAATCAAGTAGGGGTGAGCGGGGGCAAAGACCCCCCTTTAACACATACGGTATCCCACGGCCTACATTTGAATTCAACTGCCAAGGCGGGAAATATATTAGGTTCGCCAACAAATTATTTACCTAAGGATATTTACAGGGTTCTTCATGTACATGTTCACACGTCGTGTCCTGAGCTGGGATGCCACTGACTACGGCTACTGGATCACCTACCGCAACTTACTGGCTGCCCTAGGTGAGATTCATTTTATGCCTCTTGAGACTAGGATTTGAGCCATAATATTTACTCTGTAATCTAAGGGCTATTAAGCAACCTCGGAAAATTTAGTTCATATGGTGAGAACATTTGTATTCATTGTCTGTTAGGTTGAGTAAAACTAGCAGAAAACAAGTTACATGATGTACACATAGTAGGCTTCATATATCTTCTGTATCCCTCCTCAAGGCTTACGGATTTTGATATTTGTGTTGACCAACGATCAAGTAACTATTGTTCTTGGACACGACCTTGGTGAAATTGTGTGCATAATACAACTAAAATTAATATGCTATACATTGTAATTATTAATTCATTGTGTTCTCTATCCCTAGGCTCACTGTTCTTGGTCCCTCTGTTAACCAAGTCCCTTGTATTCCTGGACACAACCTTGGTCTTGGTGGGGGCGTTGTCACTGACCGGTGAATACATCTGTTATGGTCTGGCCAGTGGACCAGCTCTGGGATTCTTCTTGTGGTTGGGGCCGCCCATCGGTATTGTCTCCAACGCCTGTGTCATCGCCCTCAAGTCCATGTGTACCAAACTAGTCACCAGTTCTGAAAGAGGTTAGAAGTTTACTAAATCATACATTGTGTTCTTTAATTTCAAAATTATATTTTACTAAATCGTTAGTTCCACATAGTGATTTTGATTAGTTCTTTTGTCGTTATATTGTGCCGTTCCTGTTTTGTTTTGTTTATTTTACAAGTTTTACATTATATTAGTATTCAAATTTTTAGTATATACTGTATAGCCTACTGCTGTATATATACAGTATATACATACAAATATATATGTATATATTTTACAATAAATGTGTTTGTAGGTCGTATCAATGCAGTGTTGGCTGCACTTAATGGACTGATGCCCATGGCTGGCTATGCTGCCTACTCTCCAATCTACTACCACACCGTCAACATCTTCCCTTCAGCTCAGTTCTTTGTCGCTGCAAGCCTCAACGTCATCATCGTGGTTACCTTCGTGTAAGAAAATATTTTAATACTAAATGAGTATTCTACAGTTTATGTAATTTCAGGTGTAATAGAATTCATACAACTAGAAACTAAATTATTTGGTTGATAGCTAATATTTTATCCGGATACAGTTCTCTAAGGATGATGTGCATGACTTTATACTATGGATAATATTGACTTTCAAGTTATTTTTGTAAGTTACACGGTAGTAATGCTTATATTTCATTGTGGTACAGGGCCCTAATATTGATGCGCGTGTCTTCATACTACGATGCCGAAGACCTGGGGGATGGTGAGAAGGAGACACACGCCATGATGGAAGCCTTTAGGTACCACTCCTCCATCAAGCTCAAGTCCATCGCTCGTACTATGAGTGGCCCGGGAGGATTGCGAATCAAGCATCCAATTCGGGTCGGATCCACAAAGAACCAACTAGAAGACATCAGTGAACACGGGGGAGAACTGACCACCGTAGCTGAGCTCTGTGGAGGGAGTAAGAGCAACTGGAGTGTGTTGATAGCGACCGTCGAAGCTGAGGAGGAAGAAGAGGCCGAGGATATTCCGCCACAGCAATCGAACATTGGCACAAAGGAGCAGCTTATAAGCAACACGGACAGGAAATTGGAGAGCAGTATCAAAGAACAGCCAAAGAATGAAGCCAAGCAACTGCCAGAGAGCCATACAGAGGAACTTCAAGGGAATAGTAATGAAGACCAAACAGCAACAAGCAGTGAGGGCCATTCTAGCAACAAGGAAGGTCCCGTCTGCTACTCCAGCTGGGTGTGTGATAAGGAGATGCTGGCGGATGAAGTACCCCGAGAGTTGGTGAGAGAGGAGCCGCAAGTTGATGAAGCAGCTGACAACGCCGCGTGCTATCGCCGAGCTAAATCATCCTTATCTGATTCCCATTGCTGATCCTCTGACTTGGCTGCCTATTTATACGACTGACTTTCTTTACTGAAGATGCTGAGGCCCTGTTTGTTGCTATCAGCTAAATCCTTCCCCTCTGATACTCATGACTGATTCACTAACCCCACTGACTTTAATTTCCGACTCACAAAAATGACGTGATGGACCATAGAAAACGATCCCAGAAATGTTGACTATAGAAAACTGGCGACAAAAACTCTCTTGCAACACTTTCATGAAGGTGGAGTCATTTATCGATCACTAACTCATATTCTGGTTACATTTTCGGTAATTAGACAGAAGTTAGGTTATGCTAAGTGGCTCATTGTGTTCATAATGCTTAACCCGGGAGCTGCGGGTAGACTCTTAAGAGTTCCCCCGGCGCACTGCGGGTAGACTCTTAAGAGCAGAGACTTTGAACACGTACCAAAACCGCGCGTTTATAGCCAGGCGGCTGAAAATTGGTGTGGGTATTGTACTACATGTCAACTCTCGATACCACCCCGCCAAACGCTCGCCCCGCACTCGTGCAAGCACCACCGCGCCAGTAACCACGCACTAGTCATGGAGCCTACACGTCCCTCACGCTCGCTCCCTGATGACACAACCAGCCCTCCTTCTGGTGGTGTTAGCCGCCGTGGAAGGCAGAGGGTGGCTGCCAAAGACCCTAGCTACCAGTACGACACGCCCTACAGCTCAGAGGACGAATCACCAGCACCAAAAGCACGTAAAACACGTGCAAGCAGGGCAATGGCACAGAGGTCATTGGTCTTTCGGGACACTGCCACCACGACCCAGGCCACTGCAACAACCACTACCACCACCACTGCCACCACTGCCACCCCTGCCACCCCTGCCACCGGTACCAGCGACGCAGGAGGCCGCCCTAGGGCTGCATTACCTGCGGGGGCAGGAAAAATTAAAGGCACGGGCGTAGGGAAGAGAACCCGTACGCCAGCCACAGTGCCCCTACCACCACCACCACCACCAGCCGCCCCTGGCCCAGCTGCCCCTGCTGCCCCTGCCGCCCCTGCCGCCCCTGCCGCCCCTGCTGCCCCTGCCGCCCCTGCCGCCCCGGCCCTGGTGTCCCTGCGGCCCTGGTGCCCCTGCCGCCCTGCTGCCCCTGCTGCCCCTGCCGCCCCTTCCGGCCCTGCCGCCCCTGCCCAAGGAACAGGGAAGGGGAAGGGGAAAGGGAGAGGGAAAGCGACTGGGAAAGCGACTGCTGGCCCTGGTGTCCCTGCCGGCCCTGCTGCCCCTGCCGCCCCTGCCGCCCCTGCTGCCCCTGCCGCCCCTGCCGCCCCTGCCCAAGGAACAGAGAGAAGGGCGACAGGCACCACCATCATCTTGCCATCAAGGCCACGCACCACTGCTGCCCCTGCCGCCGCCGCCCCTGCCGCCGCCGCCGCCCCTGCCGCCGCCCCTGCCACCACCTCTGCTGTCCCTGTCCATAAGACTCCCGCACGTGCCAAAGTGACCCGGAAAAATCTTACACCATCTAAGTATGCCGCCCTGCTGTTTGATGGTGATTCGCAGGACATTGGCAGCCCGGGTTTCGACGACGAAGCCCTAGCACGGGACCAAGGGTGGGGGGATTTGGGAGTGGACAGTGGGAGTGAGTCCGACGTCGGTGACGAAAACGAGGAAGGGCATCGTCTGTCGAGTGAAGAGGAGGGTAATGATGATGAAGTGCTGTATCGCGACCATGGAAGCGATATTTCAGACGCAGAAGAAGACGCAGACGACATTCCGATCCCTGGCATGCCTTCGTTCGATTGGTCTGACGGGGTCAATTTTGTACCTGACGTGCCCCAGTTCAATCCTGGGACGTCAGGAACAACTGACAACTGGCCCTGTGATGATCAAGCGAACGAAAGCGACTTCTTCCTCGCTTTTTTCGACATGGAGGTAATGACGTACATCGTTGCCCAAACAAACGCCTACTACAGGTGGGTGTTTGGCAGATTGGACGTCCTTTCTCCAAAAGCGAGAATACGAGGCTGGGTGGATACGACTGTGGCAGAATTTCTGACGTTCTTTGCCTTGTTGTTCCTCATGCCTCTGATCAAGAAGCATGTGTTGCAACACTACTGGAAGCACGACCCTCTCATCGCCACCCCAACTTTCAATAAGTTCATGACTCGTGACAGATTTTTGTTGCTGCTAAGATTTATGCACTTTGCAGACAACGAAAATCCTAACAGGATTGACAGGATATGGAAAGTTCGGGATGTGTTCACCATGTTGTTGGAGAGGTATAGGAAATACTTTTACCCCTTCCTCAATTTGGTGATTGATGAGTCGCTCGTGCTCTTCAAAGGACGTCTTGTTTTCAAGCAGTATATCCCCTTGAAGAGGCATAGGTTCGGAATCAAGCTCTTCGTGTTGTGCGACTGTGAAACTGGAATAGTGCTTGACATGATCGTGTATACAGGCACTGACATTGACATACCGAAAGCCGCTGCCAATGACCCCATGGGCATGTCAGGTGCCATCGTCAGGAAAATGTTGGCACCTTACCTGGGCAAAGGCCACATCATCTACACTGACAACTGGTATACTTCTCCTGCTCTCTGCCAGTTTCTTTATGACAACCAAACGGGGTCATGTGGGACTGTCAGAAAGACAAGAAAGTTTATGCCAAAGTTCACAGGTGATGTCATTCCTCTCACAGATGCCTCCTCCAGTGACACACCTTCAGAAGACGACCTGGCCAAGGAACACCGCGAGAGGCATGTGCGAAGAAGGCGACGAAAGGGGCAGAAATACAAGCAGCTCGAGAAGTGTGGGAAACTGATAGCCCTGAAGTGGAAGGATAAGCGAGACGTCCACCTGCTTTCCACCGTCCACACAGGTGCCCAGGTGGATTCTGGCAAAATCCACTACCGAACCAGGAAGACAATCTACAAGCCCGACATGGTAGTGGACTACACCAAAAACATGCGCCTGGTGGACAAGTCTGACTGTCAGCTGTCAGGTGTTGAGTGTCTGAGGAAGACTGTGAAGTGGTATCACAAGCTCTTCCTCCACCTAGTTGACATAACGATGCTGAACGCCTACAACTTGTGGTTGGTGAAGAAGGATATGGCCCCAAACCAGAAGCTGAAATTCCGGGAGTTCGTGTACAACGTCTCCTACCAACTCCTGGAGAAGTATGCCACCACCACTCACAGACGTACGGCATGGCGTGGGGATCACGTTCCTGACCGCATCCAGCTGGGTGTCGAAAGACACTACACAACCAACACCGAGCTGATTGGCACTCGTCACAGGCAGGTGCAGTGCACCGTCTGCAGCTCCAGTGTGAGGAAACCCCATGTGACCAAAAGAGTCACCTCAATGTGCGCCGAGTGCAAAGTTGCACTCTGCCTGGGTGACTGCTTCAGGGACTACCACACCTTCAAGAACTACTGAGTGTCGGCCCCTGCCCTGCCCTGCCCTGCCCTGGACTCGCCCCGTGCCCTGCCCTGGACTCGCCTCCTGCCCTGCCCTGCCCTGCCCTGGACTCGCGCCCTACCTTACCTGACCTGACCTAATTGATCACGCTACCTCATAATGTAACATATATATTATATAATGTATAAGTTCCAAAGATGTCCCTGTGATATAGCTTTTACATTATATAATTGTATGTTTCATTATTTAGTTTATAAGTTTCAAAGATTTACATGTAATATGCCTTATTTTTTTAGTATATCAATATATATGTTTGTTATTAGCCTAAGTAATGTGTATATAATTATTTTCTTACCTCAAATGAATTGTACAAAAATAAATATGTTTCAATAAATCATGTCAAACCTACTATGATAATAAAATAAAACAATAAAAAAGAAAAAAAGAAAACAAGGTCATGTCATTGTATTCTTACAATATGATATATTCTATGAATATTTCATATTGTTTGAATACAATGGCATGATCTTGTAAAAAAAAAAATTTATAAAAATTTTTCTAGACAATATAAAACCTTCCCCATAACCCCCTCCTGGATTCGATCCCACTACCCTACGACACTTTGAGTTTTCCAGTCCGCGACCTTACCAACCATGCCACAGGAGCTCATACCAAATATCACTCAAAACTTCGTGTGTACAATCGAAATGACAATATACAAAAAAAAATGAATTATCCCACCAATTTACGTTTGTAAATTGATGGGATTATCAATTATATCATGCCAAGGTTTATAATAGTTTGTCTCTGTCAAGAATTAGTAATTATATAACTTTATTCTGTCAAAAATTGCCCAAACACTCAGCAAAATTGCCCCTCTCAGTGTGACTCCACTCATTTTCACACGGTCAGGCGGTCACGAGGTGACCCTTGCCGCTCCTTGATTCTCCAGCTACAGCAGCTCTGTCTGGGAACAAAATTGGTATAAATACAATAATGGATAAAATACTCTTCACAAATACATTTGTATTGTATAATATTGTAAATAAAAATGAATAATAACTGTGTGGGTGTCGAAAATTGCTCAACCAGCTTTCTTATGTCTCGCCTACGCGCGTATATTGGATTATACATAGTCATGACTGTCATACAAATAATTGCAGTAGGTCTCGAATATACATTTAGATTGCATATTACTTCGAAATAAATAAGTAAACGTTTCTCTGGTGGCAATCTACCCTTTCGCAGGTGTAAGGAGACACCAGTCTATATTTAGCCCTCTATCACAACAGGCAATCTGCCTGTGTTGACTCAGCACCGTCGCTGGTGGTCTATAAATATAGTACTTTATTTACAGTCAATGGCCTACATGTTTCTGTGGTACTTCACATGTGTCTAAAATGCAATGTCTGCTTGCATAAAAATGCAATTCTGAAGTCCATTTAGATGTACGACATACGCATGTCTCAGTTTCTCTCTCTCTCTCTCTCTCTCTCCATTCCTGACTCATGTTATTGTAGACCTGTTGATGGCAACGAACACCAGCCATCTGGTAGACATAAGGGTCAAAATACCAAACATCAATACGCCTGGGGCGCCTCCACAATTATCACTAAGCTGGTTATCTATCTAGAGATCTGCCTGACTTCCATCTCTCCACGACTCACTCACTCACTGCACCCCTGCATGCCTCCCTCCCACCCACCCACCCACCCCCAACCCCCCCTTTCAGGCTTCCGTCTGCTAGAAACACATTCACAATTTGCGTAAATATCGCATCAATTGGGCTATATGCGGTATATTCCTTGTTATATGGGACGCCTACATATGTACACGTCTTTATTATAGCATGAGAGTGCTCTAAATACAAGATTGACGTGATATTTATGGCGTAACACACCCTCTCCCCCTTTCATTCCCACCACAACTCACTCACACCTTGGTTCACGCATAGAAACTCATTGATAATGTGCGTAAATATCGCATGAATTGGTTTATATGCGGTATATATTTTGATATATGGCACGTATACATACGTACAAGTCTGTATTATAGCGTGACAGTGCTCTACGTACAAGATATACGTGATATGTATGGCGTAAACCACACTCTCAGCTCATAAATTGCCGCCAAACCTCCAACACATCTTCATTCCCGCCTAAATATTCTCTTATAATTCCCTTATATATTGCAATTTTTGGTCACTATGAGGCATATTCATTGTTATATGGGTGCCCTACACACGTATACATACTCTAAATAGCCTAAAAGGGCTCGAAAAAGGAGATATACGTGATAATACGCGGTAACCCACCCCCTCCTCCCTCTCCTTCTATCCCCTGCGCGCGTAAATATTCGGCAGGGAAATCTCGCCGCTCGATGACAATCTAGCCGCGCGGTGCCATTCGCTCCACATTTTTCAACTACGGACCGTTCCCCTACCCCCCCCAGACATTTTTTGGGGGGTCAAATATATATGGGCCGATGCACGCAAACATTCCCTACACGATGATGTACTTTTTATCGAAATTGGCAATAGGTCCCAAAATCATCATAGGTGCGCACAGTCTTACCCTGTAGAAAACCCCCTGTGCGCCGCGGAGAGGTTAATAACTCCTTGAAGATTATGACGCATTTTGAAAGTTTATCACGGCAAATATTTGACGATTTTATTCAAAGTAAGAAGGGTATATGGAAGTCAGGGAGTTAATTGGGCCAGTCTTTACCCTTTTAACTCTCACAAATCCTTCCTAAGCTGTATAAGATGGTCTAAAGATAGCCAGAATAAACTATCAAATTGCGTCATAATCTTCAAGGGGTAAATTTAGAACTTTCCAGACAAGAAGGGCTCAAGAAGATTGACAGGTAGCGATCGTGTGAGATGGGTCGTTTTTCTGGTCCCCCTTCTTCCTCATGTTTAGCCCCTTTAATTTTCATATCTAGGACGTTCAGCCCATTAGTTTGGCGATTTTAAGACTTTTCGCACCATTTCTTTGTCAACATTAAGACTTTTCGTATCGCGAGCCTGAAATGTAAGGGGGTGACCTGGTTATTTCTCTCTCTGGGTTATATCCATTCGGCCCCATTCAGCCTACTGTTTTAAGACGTTTATCCTCATCCAGGTGTCGATTTATACCTGGGGAACGATAGTGAGCCACCATATTTTCTGTTAGACAGCTGGCTAAATTTGTAAATTTTTCACCGTCAGTTAGAAATAGACGAGTGTATTAATTTTATTGTTGTCTTCACGTTATTCACCTGTTGTTATTATTCATGCTTAACATTCATTCATCATTCACTTCCGGTTGGTATTCATTCATTCACAAGTATAGCCTTAACCCTTTCAAGATACGATGGCACGATTTCTTTGGCTTTTTGTGGCTGGTATTAGACGATTGTATGCAGATTAGGAAGGGTATGTGTGGAAGTCAGAGGGTTAAGTGGGATAGTCCTTACCTTTCCAATGCCCACAGAACCTTCCTGAGCTGTGTGAAATCGTCTAATGATAGCCAGAATTAAGTGCCAAAAACGCGATACTATCCTCAAGACGCTCATACTTAGTTGTAGTTTGTTCATTCATAATTTCAAGTCTGCAAGATCATTAATTCACATGTATTTAAATCATTTGGTTCGCATGATTTGTTAGCATAGATTGTAGAATTGTGTGTGGTAGACTTAAACATATTAAAATGCCACAGGAACGAAAGGACCGGCGTCACAGGCCAGGATAGCTATAAGGATCACCACACCAACTTCGTTGTCTCCCTTTCACATTCCACATAAGTATACGTCTCTCCAATCACACCCTTCTAGTATACAACCCACATTACTTTATTCCTTATCATTTGTATGTATCAACTAAGTATGTATTTAATTAAGGTATCAACCAGTGCTGCCGTTTTTCCCCAGTTATTGGGTCCGCTGTTTACAATTTGTTTTAAGAAAACGGATATATTGATGGAGTAACTTGGTAAGAATTAGGTGTGCACCTTTTTGTCTGTATGTCTGTCAGTCTGTATGTACGTATATGTCTAGGCATGTATGCATTTTATGTATGCATATGTACAGTAGCCCTATGAAGTTCGTATTCTCAGAAAATATAATTATTAAATTATGCAATTGACCACTTGCGAGTTTCGTTCTATAAGGAAGTTAGAGTTGTAGACATCGATATTTAACATAATTATACCAGCTAAAATAAAGTTATAATACATTTATAGATACATAAAATCCAATTCAACATACTCTTTAGCCATCCGAAACTTACATTATTATTGCATTTATGTTTACTATCGATGTCTACAACTCCAACTTCCTTGTAGAACGAAACTCTCAAGTGGTCAATTACATTTCTTCTCAGATTGCTGTAGGAAACATTATCACTTATATATTTATTGATTCATTCTCTTTTTACATTATATATACACTTATGTAAATGTAGGTTATACATTAACTGTTGAGCTTCTGATAAATCTAATTAAGATTGTTGGAACTCTGTAAACTGTAGCCAATATTTGGGTATATAACTGTGTAGGTTGTATACACCAACAAACAAAATTAGTGTCGCCGCTCCAAAATGTCTACTTTAATTTTGTCTATTAGAATAAGACAAATGTACTCCTCGCACACCTGAACAATTCTTGGATATATAAGCTTTGTTAAGATGTGTTAGGGAATAATGTTATCTTATAAAACAAAAGAGAACCCTAAGGTAGAGATTTTGGAGCGGCAAACACTAAATTTGTCCCTGAGTGTACATCTATAGTATGTATGTACACTCATGGACACATGATTTTAACCATCCTGTGAATAAATTACGCAAGTATTACATTTTGAATCAACCAGTTTATGTATAATCAATATTTTATCAATTATCAGTTTGTAAATTTATGGAAAAGTAAGTTTTTTTTCGTATATATATCATAACATTTAATTACATAATGACAATCCTAGGATGCTTAAGAACATATATCCGGGACTATACATGTATTATTATGTGTTTATAAATACAGTATATGCTCCCTGTTTGACCACTCCACCTAGACCTTGGTACTATAGGTAGGCCTAATGATTTCTTGCTCTTAATTACGATTCAAGTTATGTTAACTTATTTTACTAAAGTTGTCTCATCATGTTGTAATCGAAGGAATGTGTGTTTTTGCAATTAACCCCTAAAAGTCGGCGCGCAACTTAAGTCGAGTTAAATAAAGCTGGACTATGTGGCGGCGCTCGACATAACTTGAGTGGCAATTTCAGCACGTAATGTTGCTGAGAGAGAGAGACAAGTGGTGGCAGGAGAGTAGCGAGTGTATGACTGCTCCAGACCACCGCGGCGAACCTACTGACACGAATCTCACCTCCCTCCTACCTCTCTCACTCGCTATATACGGAATTGTATCGGGAAAGTGGCTAATTACATGCTTTTTGCACTCGCGTTGCACGGTTATTGCAAGAAAACTAGCCATCATAAAAGGATCATTATGGTGTCATTCGAAAGCTCTGTTTATGCCCTTTCAGGGATAGATACTTGTTTTACGTTCTGGGTCTTATTTAGGCATGAAAATGATCACGTAAACATCCCTATTTTGGCTAAAAACACCCCGCTGGACGGTACATATAAATAAACCGCATAGGCCGCTCGTAAAGGGTTAATATAGGGTATTTGTCTTGAATTTTGGCATCAGATATTCAGATTGCAACTGTATTATGTGTTAGTAGCTTTCATTGACATTTCATGTACTCTGTGATATGTTTTATAAGTTGCATGTCCGACACAGATAACGCTCCCTAAAGTGTTGGGGATTGTACTGAGAGGTAATTATAGACCAACCTTTTAAATATATTGGAACAGTTTTATGCAATACGTTATTATTATTTGAGATAGGGAAGAAAAGCGCCTAGGAAACAAACCACAGAGATGAGGCCCTGCACGCACCAACAACCACTGCCACCGCGACACCAAGACAAGAGGGCACAAGCGAGTCCTCACCATGCTTCGCTTGGGTCACCTGCATCACTCAGGCACTTCCCCCGACCCCAGAAAAGAACATACCTGTGAGGACGGCACCTACTGATGATATACCGTACCTAACAAAGATAATCCCTCATGACGTCGTAATAAACAAACCGTGCATAAAGATAAACACACCACGCGCCCTTCTTGCTCAAAGAAGCACCACCGCCGTGATGCGGATTCCCAGAAGGGCTACCGCAGCCGGCCCAGACCCTCCTCCAGGCACAGCCGCCCCTCTAGCCCTGAAATGCCCCACCGAGGAGAACGACGAAAGTGGTAAGACCATCTCAGCCTACCTCATCATCAGTAGAGTTGAACAGATACTATTACCACACCGGTAGGGATAGTATCAGAAGACTTGGTACTATTAACTGAGAAATTGCCTTGAGGGAGTAAGACACTGGTGGAACTACTCGACACATTTTTCAAAGGTACCTTGGATTTGCTAGTATTCTTGTTGGACCACACTGGTGACCACCAAACATCTTTACATTGCCTCGGTACAGGATTTACTGTAATTAGAGTATGCAATACCGACAAGCACTCTAGTTCTAGTAAACCTACAAAAATAGTAAGGGTGGTTGGAAGAGCGCAAGACACTGGGGAAACGGCTTCCTTCTCAGTCAAGACTCGTAGTGGAGGGTGTAACGACACTGGTGAAACAACTCCCTACTTAAGTCCTGCAATACGAGAGCGTAAGACACTGGTGAAACGGCTCGTACTCGTATAACCACGACATCTAACATCAAAGTTTTTTCAGAAATTCCTGTAGGAAGTCAAGGTCAAGGAATCGTAGTGGAGGGTGTAAGACACTGGTGAAACGACTCCCTACTCAAGTCATACGATACAAGAGTGTACTACACTGGTGAAATGGCTCGTATTCTCAACCCCGTAGATCTTCAGAAGACCCCAAGGAAGTCTTCGCCAACTCTGCAACCGTCACATGGCAGGACCACCACCACGGACCAGGTCGTCATCAGGAATACAACGCAGCCGCATCTCCAAAAGCTGTTGGAACCTGCCAAAGATCTTCCCCATGAGACGCCTAATGGATCCTCGATCGTGCTGTTATAATATTACCTATCCATGTCTGTTGTAACATTACACTTATAATCATATGTTACTGTGAAATAAGAATAATCTATGTTTGTACTCTGCGTTAAATTATCCTCTATTGTCTTCGTGCTTGTGTTTGTGTTGGTCTCCTTTTCTCCAGTCAAGTAAGAATCTATCTAATTAGTCAATACAACCCCAGTAAAAACCTGGTATAGGCCTAACATTATTATTATTATTATTATGCTTATTATTATTATTATTAAGGTAGTAGTAGTAGTAGTAGCAAACATACGTTTTACGTTTTTTACATTCATATTAGTTAAAGCCAAATAAATTGCCATTTTTAACAAATATGATCAATACCTAAAATACTAGAGAAAACACGAGACTCAGGATATAGTAGCGACCAGAGCAAGAAAAAAAGAAAACGGAAAGACTAACAAGAACGGGAAGACGCCAGTAGGAAAGAAGGAAGGACAGAAAGACAGAAAATGGGAGATCCACAAGAACGAGAAGCAAAACTAGAGCCCCGAGAAATCAGAACCAATGCCATCAGGGAAGTCAACCAAAGCCCTTTAAAATTGACACCTTAACCCCATACCCCTATTACTCGCAGATACCTCGCCTTGGACTACGTTGATGAATGTATGACGTGCCAGGTGAAACCAGCAGAGGGCAGACAGGGTGAAGTCAGAGTAGCTGCTGATTCCTAGGTGCAACGTGATCTGCCCGTACAATGGTCAGTGCAGTCAAACATCATCTAGCCCTATCCAATCTCCTGGTCTAATTCCAATTGCCTGTACATTGGTCAGTGCAAGAAGATACATAGACTTGGATCTTCCTAAACTGTCCCACTTGCCTAAAGATAGTAAAGGAGGAATTGTATAATAACGACGAGTTGTTAGTACACTTGTCCGTACGACTCTAGTTATTGTGCAGATCCTGGGTAATGACTTACTGCCAGTATACTGGTCCGAGTAGTATGTCGAGCCCGGTTATTGAGCTTTAGCTTGCTACCAGTCTACTGGTCCGTGTAGCCTGCTATAACTCAGTCCCTGGGTAGTGATCCAAACCTTACCAAGAAATTGTTAGGTGGACAGTACACTGGTCCGAGCCGCCTAATAGATTCTCTGGCCATACCCAACTTGGGTATCGATAGTTGTCCAGGCCATAATTACTTCTCCCTTACTCGAGAGAGAAATTGCGTGGTGGACAGTAGGCTACACTGGTCCGCGCTGCCTAGTAAGTTCTCTAACCCTCCAGGCTTGGTATCACCAGTACACTGGTCCGTATGTAGCCTGAGACTTGAGTGTAGGAGTTGCTAGATTACCAGTACACTGATCCGTGTTCCCTAGTAATTTCTCTGATCCCTCTCCCTTACCTCTCAACACGTGGATGGTAAGGAGCCAACTCACAGCCGTGTCAAGACCTGTTAGAGGACGTTGTTAGAGGACCACCCACCACCAACCCTGACGTTGAAGCCACTACAAGGATGAGCACGAGGAAGATCCGTAGATGTTGGACCAGAACGAAGAACTTAGCTTACTGAAGGCTGTATAAGTGTATAACAAACCTCCCTTATCACTTGTTAGGCCTCTATAGACGAGGATACAAACCACACATATTTATCGATGTAAAGTAGAATATTTTGTACATGAACTCTTTGTGAGATCACATATGGTAATATTTCACTTTATAGCTGCACACACATATGATACACATAAAATCAACCCCAGTGACACTATCTTTCCACGCCTGTGACCAACTGACTTGTGATTATTTCATTGTGTTTATACTTTCATTTCATGCTAAATTAATTCGAGAAATGCTTCCGTGACTTGTCTAGATCTATGTGCGAAGACTCCTAAGTGCACTTTTTAGGACACCAATATATCCCTGATAAACTCGTATATATGAGAGACACTCAGTGAATTATTTATATATATTTTGTGGATGGATTGGGTGGAGGAAAAACACAGGAAAAAGATATGATTCTTTTTTCTCTAATTTTTCCAGCTATGTATTACCCATCTTCAGAGAGACTGGGAAGTATCTCTGAAGATGGGTAATACATAGCCCCAAACGTTAGCGAATAAAGAATCATAGCTCCTCCCTGTGTTTTTCCTCCACCCAATCCATCTACCTGTCAATATGAATCATTCACATCTATTTTGTCTGTAATTTCTATTGCTAATTCAAAGGAGCAGTAAACCTCCAGTCTTAATACTTGCAATTCATCTTAGCTCCGGTGTATATCATATTCTGTTCCATATCCAGGATTTTGTGTATGGAATTTTATGCCATTATATGTGTGAACCATTAGCCAAGTAAGCCACCATATGTTGTTATATATATTGAATATAATAACTATATACAGTATGTACTCCTGTGTTGTCCTTACGCCTCTGCATGGATGTGTGTGTGTCTGTGTGTGAATTCCTTCTCTGCCACACCAGTTAAGTTAGGATCAACCTTGTATCCAGTAAACCCAGCAAAAAGCCTGGTATAACAAAACCCAAATGATGAAATATAGGCTATCTGCGTTTAATAATATTTACATATATACAGTACAAGTTCTACCATTTAGGAGTAATGAATACAGGGTAATGCTTGCAAATATATACTGTACTATACTGTATACTCAAACAAAACAATTGTCTATAATTATGTATGTATAATTATATAAATATATATATATATATATTGTTACGTATCTTTGATCCTCAAGTGGTTAACTTGATGAATCTAGATAGCACAGAGATATATATTAAGGTATCAGTCAGCTGAAGGCAAAACAAAAGTAAAATCTAATAAAATAATTTCCTGTTGTTGCTTCCTTTCCTTTTGGATCTTAGGACTTAGTATCCTTTATTGACTGATACTCTTTAATTATGAAAAATACTGAAACTAATTAAAGTCATGTAGTATTTATAAAGAATTATTATTTAACCGAAGCTTAGTAGGCTATGGTTATGAACCGAATAAGTTATAGCTAAAGAAGGACTATTAATTTTATAAAAAGTCTTGAAAGATAAATATTAAAGTAAGAATATTTCTGTCTCTTACCCTTTTTGAAATGAATAGATAGTTTTCTTATATGTCCTTTTATTTATATTTAATGTAATTATTCTTGGTTCTTGTCTTACGTTAATAGTATTATATTATTATTATCATCAGGAGTAATATCAAAGTCACATAAAAAGTTAGATATATATTTAATAATTAGTTAAACGTATTTCTTAACCACGTAACATTGAGGTTTGATTATGAGTAAATAAAGTTACAGGATCGTTTCATAGATTCGATTCAGGTCTCACTCAAATAATATGAAAAGCAAAATATAATATTTTGAAGCAAAATAATTTTCTTCAGCTTAGGAAATCACTAGAAGTAATATTAACACAGCCATGTTAGTCTAAGGCGATATTACTAATAAGAGACAATAGCATCACCGTACTAAGCACCATTAAGCACTGTAAGCTTAATTCAAAGAAAATGAAAGAACTCGTAAGTATTAATATAAAACAATAGTATTACTTTCATCATAACCCAATTACTTAAAGAGTTGCTTTAGTCCACAAGTTAGGCAACTAAAATAGTTAAGCACATAATAGTAGCGTTAACGTTAATTCGCAATCAAATAGTTAAACACATAATAGTAGCGTTAACGTTAATTCGCAATCAAATAGTTAAACACATAATAGTAGTGTTCACGTTAATTCCCAATTAAATAGTTAAACACATTACACACATTAAACACATCACGTTAATTCCCAATCACATATCTCACTAACCAACATAACGTAAGTGTTTACACCGAACACACTTAACACACATTTATATAATCTGACTGACAGTCACAATCCCATTATAATACTTCACCCCGTCTTCCTCCAGCTGCAAGTTCACCTTCCCCAACTCCAAATGAGACTGATTTGAATGCCCACAACTCGGGTCTTATATACCAAACAATGATGGTGTAGGAACGAATCAGGAGGCGAGTGATGGTGCGCGCTCCAATCATAGCTCCTCGAATCACATAACAGGTGTGTCGTCCACTCACAGCTCCTGGCGTCGATCATACGTCATAGCATCGGTCATCGAGGTATGGGGCGAGCTGGTATGGGGCGAGATGGTTTGCCCACTCGCTCGTTCGCTCGCTAGTCTGCTTCACCACTTGGGTAGTTTGGCTCCTTGAACTCTAATTCTAACTCTTAAATTAACATACAGGGCTCCGTATGTCAGACCTCCCCCCTAGAAAAGAGTTTAAGGAGTATAGTACATAATATTAAACATAATACATAAATAGATTCACCACCAGATTGGCAACAGCAAGATTATAAATGAGGATATAATAAGGATATCACCCAAAGTAAGCAACGTCTCCAGGTACCACATCAGAACATAGCCGGAACGTAGCTGGAGCGTTATTCGAACTGCAAGGCATCTCACAGCTGAAGGCTTAAAAGCGCACTACAAAAGCATGATATTTACCTCGCTACAAGGGAGAGCTAATTGCCAAAATCCTCTCATTAAATTATACTTACTGCTGCATGAGGCCAAACTGGTAAATGCAATCTTTGATCCGTGGCAGTGGGTAGGTATCGTTCTTTGTGACAGCATTGACTTGCCTATAGTCCCTACAAAACCCATGGCTCCCGTCTGGCTTCGGCACAAGTATGACCGGACTACTCCACTGGCTGAAGGCCCTTGTGATCAGCTTGTTTGAAAAAATGAAGTCAAGCTCGACCTGCAGTATACTCCTGCGTTGTGGCGAGACACGGTAGGGGGATAGTTTAATGGGAGTTGCGTCCCCTACGTCGATGTCGTGCACGGCCAAAGAAGTGAGCCCTGGAGTATCACGGAACACATTGGGAGACTGAGATAAAACAGAGATTAGTTGGTTCGCTTGATCAGAGGGAAGATGACATAGTTTAGATGGTAATTCCCTCAAAGCCACTGAATTATACTGAAAGTTGGATAGGCTACATGACAAGTCAAAGTCTGCATGGATACCTTCAGGCTCTGGAACAGTCTGTTGCGGGTCAGTAAGAGAACTGAAGACTTTGTCCGCACCAGGCTGTTCACAGGTCCTGACATTCACTGCCACAGTGGGAGAATCTGGAGGAGAGGAATCAGGGGACCTATGGTAGGGTTTCAACATATTTATATGGAATACTTGCGTGGGCTTTCTCCTGTCTGGGGTAGTTACTAGATAATCGGTAATGCTCACCCTCCGAATGATCTTATATGGGCCCCTGAACTTGGCAGATAAAGGTTGGCCAAAAAGGGGGAGCAGGACCAAAACCTCATCACCGGGCTGAAACTCCCTCTCACGGGCTTTTCTGTCATACCATTTCTTCATGGAGCTTTTAGCCACTGTCAAGTTTTGAGCGGCAAACTCACATGAGGATCTCAGCCGGGTTTTGAAATCTGAAACATACTTGAGGAGGTTTTGGTTCCCCTCCTGGCCAACTAGGCTATCCTGCAATAGTTGCAAAGGACCTCTTACCTGGTGACCGAAAACTAGCTCATTAGGGGAAAAACCCAGGGATTCAGTTGGAACCTCACGAGTAGCAAATAAAAGAAAAGGTACCCCCTTATCCCACTCAACTCCGGTCTCTGTACAATACTTACGTAACATTCCCTTTAATGTCTGATGATATCGTTCGAGAACCCCTTGACTCTCTGGGTGGTAGGTGCTAGACTTTACATGCTCGATTCCCAACTCCTTCAGGGACTGCTGGAAAATGTTAGAGGTAAAATTAGTTCCTTGATCACTTTGCACCTCATGGGGGAAACCCATTCTGGTGAAAAATTTGAGCAGTTCCTTGATTACAGTTGGAGCAGAGGTAGTCCTTAAGGGTATAGCCTCTGGGTAGCGAGTTGCCATGTCCATGATAGTTAATAAATAAATGTTACCTTGGGAAGTCTTAGGCAATGGGCCTACAATGTCCACTACCACCCGAGTAAAAGGATTCTCGAAAACGGGCAAGGGCACCAGAGGATGTACAGGCACCTTCTGATTGGGTTTTCCGGTCATCTGGCAAGTGTGACACACTCTACAACACTCCACTACATCTGCACGCATTCCTGGCCAGTAAAAGTGGGATCTGATTCTGTCTAGAGTTTTTCTCACACCTAGGTGTCCTGCCAATGGTATACAATGTGCCATTTCCATTATATCTCTACGACAAGGTTTGGGGACTACTACTTGATGGATGTCCCAAGCCCCGTCATCGATTGGTCTGTGTGGCGGTCTCCATCTTCGCCACAATACTCCTCCTTTGAGGTAGAAACATTCACCACCCTCCTTCTCACATTCCTCTTCACTCACGGACCTGGCAGCTAACTCCTTGCATTCACAATCATCTCTCTGTAGCTCTACCAGGCCACTAGGACAATTTGGAGGGGTTTCATGGTCATCGTTAGGGTCAAGATGAGCCATAAAGGTGTCAGTTAAATCCACCTCAGTCACATCATCAGGCACAGTTGGAGCATCATTCACACTCTCATCATCCCTTTCATCAACTCTTACATTCGGTACATTTCTGTCTGAGGGAACTGCTTCTTGAGACATTGAACGTGTGACAGCACACACAGGGAAAACAGTTGGCAACTCCTTGTCGAGCTCACCGGTTAGTGGCTCGTTAAATAACAGGGGAAAGTGACAAAATGGGGTCTGGTCGGACCTTCTCACCTGCTACATCATTCCCCAAAAGGAGCGTTACCCCAGGCACAGGGATATCTTGGGACCTACACAAAGCTATGGTGGCCTCACCCTGTAGTAACTCACATTCAATTTCGCCTTTTACCAAGTATGCATAAAACTGGCCTCCAGCACCTCTCATTACAACTGGTTCGCCAGGTGGGCACTCAGTGTAAGGATTCACCATGAGGGTGCTAGTAGAACCTGTGTCTCTCAGAATTTTTACCTCATGCATGCAACCATTTAATCTCACGTTGCCAGATGAAATAAAGGGACGGTAACTGTCCTGCACTGATGGTGAAATTATTATTGGTTTAACCCTTGTGGGTTGCACCACACATGCTACTACACCCCTGTCTAGATGATTTACGTTAGCTGCTAGGTACTCCTGTCGAGAGTCCTGCATTAAAGGAACTTTTGGTGCTAGGTACTCCTTCTGTCGGGAGTCCTGCATTAAAGGAACATTTGGTGCTAGGTACTCCTTCTGTCGGGAGCCCTGCATTAAAGGCACACATGGAATTTGAGATACGGCGGCAACTGTCTGCCCCGATCTCTCTGTTTTTTCCTTGGCCCAGCACTGATAAGCTAGGTGGCCTCTCATGCCACAAAAAGTACATACTTTAGGGGATACGGGAAAGTTCCCTCTTTGAGCATTACTATTAGTTTGGGGCCCACCTCTGTTACCATTGCCCTGAGTCGCATTTTTAGTTGGGGAAACATTTCTATTTTGGCTAACTGGGGAAGACGTTATAGGCTTGTGACTGGGTCTGTCAGATTTGTGATTGGGATACTTAAAATTAGAACTAGAATTATCGTAGGGCTTCTTTCCACGAAATTTGTTGTTGAGCACGTATGTGTCAGCCATGTCAGCGGCGTCAGCAAGACAATCTACCTTTTTCCCCTTTAACCATTATTTAGCGGCGAGCAACATAAGTCGAGTTAAAAAAAGCTGGACTATGTGGCGGCGCTCGACATAACTCGAGTGGCAATTTCAGCACGTAATGTGGCTGAGAGAGAGAGACAAGTGGTGGCAGGAGACTAGCGAGCGTATGACTGCTCCAGACCACCGCGGCGAACCTACTGACACAAATCTCAGCTCCCTCCTCCCTCTCTCACTCGCTACATACTCAATTATGTACTGAAAGTACCGAATTACCTGCTTTTTGCACTCGCGTTGCACGGTTATTGCAAGAAAACTATCCATCATACAAGGATCGTTATGGTGTCATTCGAAAGCTCTGTTTATGCCCTTTCAGGGATAGGTACTTGTTTTACGTTCTGGGTCTTATTTAGGCATGAAAATGATCACGTAAACAGCCCTATTTTGGCTAAAAACACCCCGCTGTGCGGTACACATAAATAAACCGCATAGGCCGCTCGTAAGGTGTTAAATGATAGGATACAGAAGAATCAATTTTCCATAGGAAATTTTCTAACAGGACCAACTCCTTCAGATCATTGTAGCTTGTGACTTTCTTACTCTTGACCCAATGATTGAAAGTTTTAGTCATGGTCCTGGCAAATACCTTATGGGTTTCTTCTACTTTCTTCTGGTTTTTACGGAAAGATTGCCTGTAAGCCTCAGGCTGCAATTGATAGGTTTTTAAAATAGCTTCTTTGAGATTGTCATAATCCTGCCTAACTTCTGCTACTTCTGACAAATACGTGGCTCGAGCCTGCCCTGTCAAAACAGTTTGTAACATAAAAGGCCATTGATCTCTTGTCCACTTCATACCTCCAGCAACTTCCTCAAACAAAACAAAGAAATCCTGCACATTATCCTCAGTGAAAGGTGGAATGACACTAGTCATAGTTAATCCCAAAGGGGGAGCAATTAAGGGAGCATTTGTATTGACATTTAGTTGAGCCGTACGATATTGATATTCACATTGTTCGGTCGTTGCTCTGGCTTTTATGCTGGCTTCTTCGGTATTTATTCTGGCTAGTTCTATATTTAGTTTGGCTTGTTCGGTCTTTATTCTGGCTAGTTCCAGTACTTGATCACCGGTCAAACCAGGTGGCAATTGTTCATCAAGTTGGCTAGGTTTACTAGGGATCCCACCAACTGCTCCGTCACCCTCCCCGCCTTCTACAGGGAACAGGTGGGTTTTTATGGTCTGAGCCACCTCTACTTTAGACATGTTTGGGACAGTTAATTGGAGATGTGAGGCAAGCACTTTTAGTTCAGATTTTGACAGACAGTCAATATCAGGGGATGTGGGTTCTGATTCTATGAAAACTCGAGCATCTTCTTCATTAATTAGTTGAGGCATGATTAATATTTGTTTTTTAAGTAGTGAAACGTTAATGAAACAGAGTGAAACTGTATGAAACGAATCCTGGCAAGGTCGCCACTCTTCTGTTATGTATCTTTGATCCTCAAGTGGTTAACTTGATGAATCTAGATAGCACAGAGATATATATTAAGGTATCAGTCAGCTGAAGGCAAAACAAAAGTAAAATCTAATAAAATAATTTCCTGTTGTTGCTTCCTTTCCTTTTGGATCTTAGGACTTAGTATCCTTTATTGACTGATACTCTTTAATTATGAAAAATACTGAAACTAATTAAAGTCATGTAGTATTTATAAAGAATTATTATTTAACCGAAGCTTAGTAGGCTATGGTTATGAACCGAATAAGTTATAGCTAAAGAAGGACTATTAATTTTATAAAAAGTCTTGAAAGATAAATATTAAAGTAAGAATATTTCTGTCTCTTACCCTTTTTGAAATGAATAGATAGTTTTCTTATATGTCCTTTTATTTATATTTAATGTAATTATTCTTGGTTCTTGTCTTACGTTAATAGTATTATATTATTATTATCATCAGGAGTAATATCAAAGTCACATAAAAAGTTAGATATATATTTAATAATTAGTTAAACGTATTTCTTAACCACGTAACATTGAGGTTTGATTATGAGTAAATAAAGTTACAGGATCGTTTCATAGATTCGATTCAGGTCTCACTCAAATAATATGAAAAGCAAAATATAATATTTTGAAGCAAAAGAATTTTCTTCAGCTTAGGAAATCACTAGAAGTAATATTAACACAGCCATGTTAGTCTAAGGCGATATTACTAATAAGAGACAATAGCATCACCGTACTAAGCACCATTAAGCACTGTAAGCTTAATTCAAAGAAAATGAAAGAACTCGTAAGTATTAATATAAAACAATAGTATTACTTTCATCATAACCCAATTACTTAAAGAGTTGCTTTAGTCCACAAGTTAGGCAACTAAAATAGTTAAGCACATAATAGTAGCGTTAACGTTAATTCGCAATCAAATAGTTAAACACATAATAGTAGCGTTAACGTTAATTCGCAATCAAATAGTTAAACACATAATAGTAGTGTTCACGTTAATTCCCAATTAAATAGTTAAACACATTACACACATTAAACACATCACGTTAATTCCCAATCACATATCTCACTAACCAACATAACGTAAGTGTTTACACCGAACACACTTAACACACATTTATATAATCTGACTGACAGTCACAATCCCATTATAATACTTCACCCCGTCTTCCTCCAGCTGCAAGTTCACCTTCCCCAACTCCAAATGAGACTGATTTGAATGCCCACAACTCGGGTCTTATATACCAAACAATGATGGTGTAGGAACGAATCAGGAGGCGAGTGATGGTGCGCGCTCCAATCATAGCTCCTCGAATCACATAACAGGTGTATCGTCCACTCACAGCTCCTGGCGTCGATCATACGTCATAGCATCGGTCATCGAGGTATGGGGCGAGCTGGTATGGGGCGAGATGGTTTGCCCACTCGCTCGTTCGCTCGCTAGTCTGCTTCACCACTTGGGTAGTTTGGCTCCTTGAACTCTAATTCTAACTCTTAAATTAACATACAGGGCTCCGTATGTCAGAATATATATATATATATATATATATACATATATTATTAAAATGCCCCAGAACGAGAAGCCCACCACAGAAGCCATGAACGAACACCACACAGAAACACCAAAGGAAAGGTCCACAGAACGAAAGGACCAGCTGACCGAGCCGCCATTCCAGACAGGCCCAAGCCCGCAGGGCTAAACAGCTCCAGGACACACCCATTTACCTTTTCTAAAACTGACCATTTTCCACACCTCACGTACACTAACCCCCTCGTGTCCTACACTCCTAACTACAAAGATGATGAACAGGAATATACATTCATATTAAAAACACCCATGCCTGTCCCGACGTTGAGCCAATGCCAACACATCAGACAGCCATAATTATATCTATGTATGTTCTTGCATCCGAGAAGTAGATGTTATATATCTTAGAAGTTAAAACACCCACGCTTGTCCCTAGACCTCGTATATCATATTCCATGACGAGTATAGATATATGTAACCCGTGCTCAGTCGCCCCTTGCATTGCTCCTCTAGTAACTAAGTATTAATATTAACATTCCCTAACATCTTGTCTTGCCAGACTAAGCTTCTGAAGACCCATCGCCCCATAAATCTATGTATGCAATCCTTAGGTTAAGTATTTTTATCCGCCATTGTGTTCACCTTTTTCCATTTACTTTCCACAATTGTCATACGTCTTCCCCTTGCCTCCTTCGTATCCACAGCCCACACTACGCCAATTTATTTCGTGTCTTACACCTCTTACCCCAACCAGAGATTGTATAAGATAACCTGGTTACCAGTATCTGTCATAAGTACCCCGAAACAATAACTAAGTACCCCTACGAACTGCCGCTGTGGGTGGTATTTTATATTTAATAGAAAACGCAGTTCCCAGGGCCAACTAATAGTATCCATAACCCTCTGACTGATCACATAACTCTATCTTTTCCAGACTCATATACCACCCCATAGTTGCATTCCCCGGTAGCATTTGGCTAACGTATTCTACTGCCTTTTCAAACTTCCATATCAATTGTAGCCTAATGCCACCCCCACGCCCAGGGACCTTAGGGGCAAAATTTCCCTGTAGCCCTTGAACTCCCCCCCCCCCCCCTCTCATTAAGACACCCGCGCTTGTGGGAGACTAGGCTCCATCCAGATTCACTTATGTTAGTGTTGTTCAATTCTATTATATTGTCTTACACAAGTATTCTGCAGTGGTATATCAATAAACGTGATCATGTAACTTGCTACCATGTGTTTCTTTGTGTTCTCTATTCCTCATATCTTGTATTGTGCATGCAGCCTTATATACCCAGTCAATTTAGAACTCACATTACCCAAGTTAAACCTGTAGAAAAACAGGGCATAACAATTATATGTACTCATATTAACTATAAATCTAGTACATTCTATATTGCACATGTTCCGTCTCTCTCTGAGATTGTATTTATGATAGAAAAAATAGTATTGTTGAATTAGGAGAGTTTCTTGTTATGCAGTAGTTAATTCACCTTCTTATGAAACTGTCAAGATACTACACTCAAATTTCAATTATACTATTTTGTCTTCCATTAATACAATCTCAGAGATAAACGGAACTTGTGCAGGGAACTGTAGCCTACAATGTAAGGCGACCGCGAATGTTTCGGTGTATGTATTATAAATACTTGTATGTCAATATAGTTACAGGTATATTTTATATTTGTTTTGATTGGCATGGAAACTATATAGGCTACTGTACATTATGTAATGTTGTATTGAACACATAAATGGTAGGCTACTTAGAACCTTATTAAACATTAAATATTAATTTCACTCTGCGTGGAAATTAATATTCCGAATGATTTGAATAATGCGGAAATTCGGAATACAATTTCCGCACTTCGTCTTCCCACACTTTAAATTCCGCGTTTGGTGACGTATTTCCGCATTCTGGCAGCCCTGGTACCAACCATGCATGCAGACTATAATATTTTTATTGTGTAGGTACGACGGCGATCTGAAGACACCTCAGTAAACCTATGCCCCTCCCCCTGTTCTGGAGTCCACCACGACTGTCCGGTAATACGAACCTCAGCCGTGTGACTCGCCTAGTCATTCTGGGCAATTATTTGTTTCAATACTCCCCAGGTCTCTCAACTTGAGATATTAATTTTTTCTTTGTTGTTAATCCGTCACTTTAGACACTCGACTCATATCGATTGTTATTAGTACTGGCGATTAATACTATGTTCATGTTTCACCTTTGTTGCCAGTATTTCACTGAGATTCTTAACCACATTTGTGTACGATTTATCCTCAACCTATTATGTACCCTATCCCTTGTGTGTTACTATTACTATTGCTTCAGATGAGAAAACATCCCCGACTACGAATCTATATTCGAGAGTTGGAGATCGAAATGATTATGTTGAGACGATTCTATAACTCCTCAAGATAGACGTTACCTGAATTAATATACCATCTACATGTCTATCTGATTACGTCAGCCCTGTACTTAGTTCTATAACAATTATATGTTCCCAACCTTCCTAATGCAACCTCCATTTCACTAGACAAGATACCAAGGAGTAGTTCCGAGATTTCTATTCTATCTATCTATATGCTCAGGCCCAATCCCCATTTTGGGGGTAGCCGACTCAAGACAGAGCAAGAACAGGGAAAACACAAAAACAACATCAAACAAAAAACTAAACACAGATAAAAAACACAAACTCTCACACATCCAGGTCACCCAGGAGAAGACCCAGAGACCCGGGTTACCAAGGTCGCTCCAGCACTCCCCCGGCCCCTGACCACCCGGAGAGGTTCCGATCTCGGCAGGCAGACATGCAGCGGAGCCAAAGCGACAAGCCCTCCCACCACACTTCCAGGCACACCCTTCATATTAATCGTCTCCCCGGGCCAGGCGCCTGATGGACTATTATCTAGTCCAACTTGCGCCCGACCCCTTACTCCAAATGACCACGTGTTCACTCAACTATTCACAAGCATTCTCCATTCACTCCTGTCCACCACCACTTCACCTGCCTGATCTATAGTCATTCCTCTATCATCCAAAGCCTTTCTTACACAGTCTCTCCATCTCAATGGGGGTCTTCCTGCCCTTCTATCTCCCCTTGTACCTGACTCACATATTCTCTTTGTAAGCCTTTCATCTCCCATTCGTTCAACATGACCATACCAGCTCAGCACCCTTCTGTCCACTCTGGCTGACAAATGTTCCTGCTGCCCCACTCTCCTACGTATCTCTTCATTTCTCAATCTGTCTCTACGAGTAACTCCACACATACTCCTCAAGCAGCTCATCTCCATCACATCCAGCCCTCTTTTCTCCAGAGATTTTCTCTTTCCGAGATTTAATTAGGCAATTACTCATTGATTTGGAAAGCCCCCAGACCATCCCCAATTTCGTATGCGGTTCTGTGCTTAGGAAATTGTCGTGCCGGACAATATCGTCGTATTAATTTCGCGTGAGTTTGGCTACGGGTCAAACTCGGTACAACCGCCTCAAAAATTGTTACCCCATGAAAACCCGTTTTTCTATGTATGCCACCGATCCACAGAAAACTAACCTAACCCTGTGCTTGTACTAATCCATATCTGTTGATTTATATAATTAATAATATCCAATTTGCATACGATCATCTCCAGAGAAGTGCAGGAAAACTACCTAGTCTCTCTCTCTCCATTATGAGATAGATCGATGTCACTTATGCATGTACCCATTCCTAAGTTAAAGAAAAAGTTTTATCCACAATACTCTGCTTAGTGACCGCGTGCCCAGTGGTAAACTTTTGAGCCACCCTGTCCTTTTGTCCTCTCCCTGTAGGCCTACCAACCAACCCAATTTCACAAACCTTCCCCTCGCATGACGCCCATCAGGATGTTTTTATATTCCGTGCCGAGTCAGTTCCGACTCGAACCCCAGTATACAGAGAGTGCAAACCTATTCTGGTATCTCTTTCACGATCCTCTAACCTAAGTAAACCACACTCCCCACCAGAACCGTAGGGGTAGAACGCACGAGGCTATACCCCCCTCCCACCCCCTTGAAAGAGGGTATAGGCCATACAAATGTCACATCCACCGACCCCAAGCTCAGCTGTTTCGTTTTAGTGCCTAGGATATTATATGAACCAGAAATTGCCCGATCGATATGGATCTGACACAGAGGCACTGCCCATGTCGAATCGTATTCCGTGCATTTCAACCAGGGTTCATTAGCTTTATATTAACGACTAATACCGTCACTTTATGCACACATTTCGTTTTCGTAAGTTAAGTATTTCTTTTTCCTTCACCATTGTGTTCCTCCTTTTCCGTCTCTTTCCACACCTATTATACATCTAATCAGTCATCCCTTCTAGTCCACAGACCACACTACTCTGTTTTCGTATCTCTGTTGTTTATATAAGATTAATTATGACAAATCTGAATATAATCCTGTCCAGAGAGCTCTAGGGAAGCCACCTAGTTTTTCTCTCCATTTAAGAAGATAAACAAATATTACCCCATGCTCCGGGATTCGTTTTAGCACCTAAGTAGTTAAACAATTGAACTTGAGTTATTCAACCAGGTTCTATACTTTTATATTAACGACGGCAAAATACCGTCCAATTCATGCATGTCACTTTTTCATAAGTTAACTCTCATTAACACCTAACGAGTGGCCTAGGCGGTAAATAATATGTAGCCACCAGCGGGGTGTTTTTACCCAAAATAGGGTTGTTTACGTGATCATTTGCATGCCTAAATAAGACCCAGAGTGTAAAACAAGTATCTATCCCTGAAAGGGCATAAACAGAGCTTTCCAATGACACCCCAACGATCCTTGTATGACCGCTAGTTTTCATGCAACAATCGCGCAACACGAGTGCAAAAACCATGTAATTCGGTACTTTCCCCACACAATTCACTGTGTAGCGAGTGTGAGAGGGTGGAGGAGGGTGGGATTCATGTCAGTTGGTCCACCGCGGTGGTCTGGAGCAGTCATACGCTCGCTACTCTCCTGCCACCACTTGTCTCTCTCTCTCAGCAAGATTACGTGCTGAAAATGGCACACGACTTATGTTGTGAGCCGCCACATAGTCCAAATTTCTTTCACTCGACTTATGTTGCGCACCGCCAGTTAAGGGTTAATCCACCAATACTTTGCGTAGTAACAGCATGCTCAGGTAACCTTTTATCCACCCTGTCGTTTTTCCATACCAACCCGAGCTTAATAACTCCCTCTAAAAAAGATGCCATCAGGATGTTAAATTGTGCCGAGCAAGTCATTTTCTCAAGCTTCCGTAAGCAGAGAGTACAAACCTATTTGGTACCTCCTTTATCTATCCCTTAACATAACTAACCACCCCTACAACCTGGGGCAGTGAATTAATGCGCGCGCAAGGCTAACCCCCCCCCCCCCCCCACTTTCGTCCCCTTAAAGAGGCCCAGCATCTCCCCATCGCGTAGGACTACCGACATCCTTATGCCCGCTAAATTCTTGCTAGAAACTCTGGGTATTTACAACCCATACCAACCTCCAAGTTTTCGATTCCAGCCTAAATCCTATTCCTATCCCGTTCCTATCTAACCCCCATGTCCCCCTTAACCCGTCTTAGACTCCTAATAGCATTTCAGCTAACTCAGAGGAGGATCCTAGAGATAATATTAACGTAGGCTGCCTTACCGCTTGAGTCCAAAGGCGCTGGACAAACTATTTTTTTGTTTCCCCAACATCCTCCTCTCAACTCATATTAATGATTTGTCTTAGAGTAAATGTCAGAAAAAGGTAATTCCTATTGCGGCCTACATGCTAACTTTATAATAGACCTTTAATGCTACCCTCTTCAACCAAGGGATTAAATTAACTTGTATTCCCCTCCGACATCCAAAAGTTAGAAAAAGGAACCCCTCTCCAAATATATAGTTCCGCGCCAAAAACAAGCCAGTTCGAGAGGATATAAGCCATGTAACGGAAGCGCCGCAGTCGTGGATATATTACCCAGCTCCACCCTCAGGATATACAGTGATTTGCGGTGTTCGCGATCCAAGTGCCTCTGTGAGGGAGCGAATCAATCCTTGACAAAATATATTGTTGCAACTGAGAAACCAGGGGCAAGATTATATCTTTCAACAACCGATTCATAAATTCTTTTTGATTGCCTCATAAACGTATTGTCAGCCGGTTCGCCACTACTTTGGGTTTAAGAGCAATCATAACTCATAACCGGTCCCAGGTAGAAAGATCTGGTTATGTTAGAAGGGATTACGCGAGTTTAGGAGAAGACTCGACGAGAAGAGTCCTGGGCAAACAATTGTCTGTTTGACCGAAAGGCGAGAAGCCGTTTGCACGTCTGAACCTCCTCATAAGGCCAGAATTAGTAAGAAAAGTCGTTCTCCCGACTGTCTTACGTTACTTCGATCCACTGTTTTCTCTGGCTATGCCGATGACAGAGGCATTTAAGGCTTTCAGTAGGAGTCCCATAACGACGTGTCATCAACGGCTAGACAAATTAGCCCAACTGTACACTTCTCTACACTCCCGGACAACTTGGACGGCAAAAGAGTCGCTGTTGGCCCCCAACACACCAACTCAAGATAACGAGATGCCTAGCCTTGTGATTTAAGTAATCCAAGTATCGTTGAGTAATGTGATCAGAAGAAGAATTCCTGAACGTTGGAAGTGGGAAGCGAAAGAACTCTATTCAAATCCGCGAGCAGTGCTAAGAGAAGATACAAAGGCCACTACCTTAACCGAGTGCTCCAACATCTATTGTTCGTGGGAATCCTATTACGTACTCTATACCCGAGTGTTTAACAGTTTAAATAAAGCTGTATTACAAACCATTTATCCACGATTATTGTTGTCCTCTGTTGATTTCCTTTATGTACTTTGCAATATATCCAATAGCCCAGTCTTGCAGAACTCGCCTATACCAAGTTAAGCCTGTATACAATCAGGGCATAACACATATTATAATCGGAGAGAGAGAGAGAGAGAGAGAGAGAGAGAATTAACAGTGACACGTACAAACTCTAATATATATATATATTCTCTTTTAAACAGACGAGGTTAAAAGCAATAGCGGTTTCAGCATTCAGGGGCGGTATTTATAAAGCACTTTTAGGCTTAAAAGTAGCTTTTAACCCTTAATTAGCGGCTCACCACATAAGTCGAGTTAAATAAAGCTGGACTATGTGGCGGCGCTCGACATAGGTCGAGTGGCAATTTCAGCACGTAATGTTGCTGAGAGAGAGAGACAAGTGGTGGCAGGAGACTAGCGAGCGTATGACTGCTCCAGACCACCGCGGCGAACCTACTGACATGAATCTCAGCTCCCTCCTCCCTCTCTCACTCGCTACATACTGAATTATATGGGGAAAGTACCGAATTACATGCTTTTTGCACTCGCGTTGCACGGTTATTGCAAGAAAACTAGCCATCATAAAAGGATCGTTATGGTGTCATTCGAAAGCTCTGTTTATGCCCTTTCAGGGATAGGTACTTGTTTTACGTTCTGGGTCTTATTTAGGCATGAAAATGATCACGTAAACAGCTCTATTTTGGCTAAAAACACCCCGCTGGGCGGTACAAAACCGCATAGGCCGCTCGTAAGGTGTTAAAGATGGCGGCCACTTTTAAAAGATAAAAGTTGGGTAAAAAAAACTTTTAGCAGCTAAAAGTAGCTTTTAAACCCGGCGAAAACTAAAAGCTCTCCTAGGGACTTTTAGACCTTAAAAGTTACTTTTAGAGGAAGATGAAGATGGTTGAATAACAAATCCGCCACCCCCTACCAAGGAATTTTCATGTTAAAGAGAACAATTGGATTAATAGGCCTATAGCGACTCTGAGTTAATCAAAAGATACCATATAAACCACGAATGAAGCTTAGAGGAACAAAGCTCCTAACTGCGAGATGAAAGTGTGTATTACCCTACATTATTTGGCAACGGTCAAATGCAGTATGTTAGGTAACTCTTGATTCTATCCATATACCACCCCGCACATCATACTACTCAAAGGTGATCCACTGTGTGTTCTCCAACGAGTAAGCTATATTAGAAAGTAACCTACCACCATATAATATATCAACCTACTTTAAACATTTCGATTCATACTGTATATAATATGTCCGACTACATTTTTTGCCGCGGTCGGTCTTTCTATTTTTAGAGGGGTAAATCCAAGGTTAAGAGATACAAATCTCTTAACCTTGGGTAAATCCCCTCCTCCGCCCACAACCTATACAGTTCCAGCGTCCTTGTTGACAAACGCCTATACTGTACTTGCTGGAAGAACACTAACAAATAGACCAAATTAAAGGAGTGTAGAAGGACTAACATATAATATTAGATTGTTGTTGTTGTTGTTGTTGTTTTATGCGCACTCTCCCATCCAGGAGTTCGTTCTATGAACGATGGCTGTTTCCTTATTGTTATTTGTATTTGTTAAACATTTTCATATTTCTTATATATTTCTTTTCTCAAATTAACGATAGACTCCCTCATTTTTAGAACTGTTCTTATAATCTCTGCTAACCTTTTTAATTAATTTTGTTCAAATATTTCCCTCAAGTTGTCCCTGCCTCTCAGATCTTTGTATAGGTCTTCGTATGATTCACAGTTGAACAGGTGCATTTGATTTTCATTTTCATTTTGACAAATATCGCACAATAGGTTAGGTTCATATTTGTTTTTGAAGTTTTCTTTTACTTCTATCATTCTTGTCCTTGTCATAACAATTGTTCTGGCATTTTCAAAGCTTAAGTCCTCAATATAATTACTTGATATGTCTTGTTCAACAACTTCTCTAGTTTTACTTTTACTTTCGATTGTCACAAGATAGGCCTATTTCATAATATCCGAGAACAATTTAAGTAGCCTATTTGCACCCTATGTTTTCGCAAATTACTGTAAACTGGGGTGATTTCGGACTGCGGTCATAACATGGCGATTATAAGTAATTACCCATTGTCATTACACAATGGAAACGCTTTTACCACACTTTTCAAGAATACTTCGGACATCATTTAGGAAAAGGATAAGGATATTATGGGGGATAATTTTAGGAGGCTTCCTGGATTACGGCGCACGGCGCATTATCAATACACATCACTTGATCTAGTTAAATCTCTACAATGTGTTTACAGTCAGGAGAAATTGTAGAAAACAAACTCGAAAAAATTCCAAAATTACCCCACTTTACGAATTGTGAAAACTCGCGAATTTGGCAACTATCTCAGATGCTGCCACACCGGAGTATGCAATTGTTTTGGTATGGTAAATATATTACCCTTTCAATTTAGCAAGATATAATTGATTTCACAATAACAAAATATTGCATAATTACCGTAATGTTTTATAGTAATTAGTATATGCAATTTGAAGCCTATACTTACCTATTCAACGTTATTCATGAATTGTAATATTGCTAGATGTAGCGAAATAGCGGTTGTAGCAGCTTTCTTAACGCTTCCACTAAAAGCTGCTTTTAAATGTTTTATGAATAACTTTTAAGGATTTTCTTTTAGTTAAAATTACTTTTAGGGAAATTTTTAAATTCTTTTATAAATACCGGCCCAGGATTTTATTGTTACAGCTTTCAATAATTCTAACAATTTTCCTTTGGGGTTCAGAGATGAGGTACAAAAGGTTAGCAAAATTCATGGTGGATCGGGGGGGGGGGGGGGGATAGAATAGGGGGGATGAAAATAGAGTTTATCAGTGGATAAAGAAGAATAAGATTAGAAATATGAAGTAAAGTTGGAGATTAAAAGATAGTGGGCCGTCCACTTTGCTATTCTTGGTTAAGACTTAAATTATATTTCATATATATTCCGTGAGCAGAACATACCACCAGCTTCATGTTTATATTCCCTTTTTTTATTTCCTGCCTCCATGTTTGCACTTTGTTTTTAATTTTGCATTTGTTTGTTTTCATATGCATTGTAGCATCGTTCCGGTGTTATAATTATTTATTTTGTGTTGTTATTACTCTTTGGTGTTTTGATAAGTTGTCTTAAAAACTAAAAAAAAAAAAAAATTATATTTCTTTTCTTTTATTGATTTACTTTTTTTTTTTTTTTTTTTTTTTTTTTTTTTTTTTTATTACAGGGACGAATTCATTGTAATTAGCATGATTTGTCATAGAGAGTGAGAGTGAGAGAGAGAGAGCCCCCCGGAACTTATCCCGCAAGGCTCTCTCTTTCTCCATCTCACCGACCAATGACGAGCGAGTATTCATGCGTCAGTCATTTTTTGCGACCCTGGCTCTGATTGGAGAATTCTCGACAAGTGGGTGTTTTTAGCTTAGCTAACTCAATTTTTCTCATGTCTTACATCATAATTATTGCTTTCATTCATTCTGATTTCATCCATTTATTTTAATCATTCATTCACCTTAGATTATAACTTATTATTTTTGTCAGAGACGGTACAGAACTTAGATATATACAGTGTACAAGGGACATTTTTATTGCTTTATGGATTTTTGTTTATGAATATTTTTTGTTTGTTAATTATTACATATTTAATATTTCACTCATTCATTCGATTTTTTTTTTTATGAATATTTGTTGTTTGTTAATTATTACATTCACTCTTTCATTCTTTCCACTTTCCCATTCATTCATTGTGGCTTCACTCATGCTATCACTCATTATTACTTTAGAGTATGATATTTGTGTTGGAGACAGTACATATTTAACAGAGGTCATGCTAGTATATACAGGGACACGACAATGTTCATACACATGGACATATTACAAGGGATTTTTTTTTTTTTTTTTTTTTTTTTTTTTTTTTTTTTTTTATTTCATTCATTCATGTTTCATTTGTTCAGTCTATCATTCATTAGTATTTAGAGTATAATATTTTTGTTGGAGACAGTACATACTTAACAAATTCATGATAACATATACAGAGATATCTAATAATATTCATAATTACAAGGGATTTTTTATTTTATTTTATTTTTTTCTTCATTCATTCATCATTCGTTTTGCATACTTAAGCATTCAACTTTACTGAATTGTACTTATTTTGCTAGTTTGTTAGCGGCTTTCAGTGTTCATACATATATTGGGTTTGGTTCTTGATTTAAGTTGGTTATTATTGAAGGGGGAAACCATGAGTGTTTCCTAATTGGTCTGTTCTCTACTATGGTTGCATAATTTGGGTCATTTAATCTTTCTAACGTAGACCATATATTTTTTGTTCTTCTAAATAGTTTGACATTCATAGCCTCTGTCTTAGCTATTTCGTGCAACTGTCTGGTGTTTCTGTTGTATGGATATCTTTCATTAAGTGCATATCTGAGCGCTTTATTTTGTATCCGTTGCAGCCTCAGTGTTTGTGTTTTGCTTAGGGTGGATAATGGTGCAGCTGGATATTCCAAGACAGGAAGTACTAGAGCTTTTACTAGGTGAGTTTTTATTTTTCTGAGAGGTCACCAAATCTGTAAAGTTTTCCTAGGGATGCCTTTCCTTTGTTAATTAAACTTGTCACATGTTTTAGTATGCCTCCCCTAGTCAATTTTAGTCCCAGTGTTTTCCCTTCCTGGTGTGTATCTAATAAATCTCCTTCTACAATTATGTCATCTTCCTTTGAGGTAGCAATTGGAAGTATGGTAAATTTTGTCATATTGGTTTTTATTTTCCATCTCTTTTCGAATTCGTTTATTTTATTGATTTCTAAGCCTACTTTTTCCGCCATAAGTCTTCGTGATTTGCCTGGGTATGTAATATATCTGGGTGATGTCGTCTGCATATTGAATTGTAGTGCAATCGATAGCAGGTAGTGGGAGGTCCATGGTATATATTGTGTATAATATTGGGGATAATATGCTGCCTTGTGGGACACCACTGAGTAGTTGTATTGGTGGGCCTAAGTGGTTTTTAATGCGGATGTGTGCCTTTCTATCTTCTAGGAAATCACACAATATTGACTCAATATGGCTTGGCAGATTAAGTTGTAGTAGTTTATATTTCAGGCCCATATGCCATACCTTGTCGAAGGCTTTACTTACATCTCTAAGAATTACGTGACATTGATTATTCCTGGCCTTTGCTTGGGAAACAGTTTCATATATGATTGCTGTGGCTGTATTTGTGCCTTTTTTGCTGACGAAACCATGTTGACTAGCCGGGATAAGGTCATTCATGTTTAGATGTATATTTAGCCTATTATAAATGCATTTTTCAAGTATTTTGCCTGGCACTTCCAGTAGCGATATAGGTCTGTAGTTAATTGGGTCATATGGCCAATGCATCTTATTTATACAAAATTTGAGGATCAAGTAGAGGGAGGTGGGCGGAGCTACTGGGTGTGTGGTGGCTGTTCATTGGAGGAAGGTAGTCTATTCGCGAAACGGGCACTAATTCTTATCGGTGGTTGGTTGTTGGCTGTGGGTGTCTGTGATTGGTTGGTGTTGTCAGTTGTGTGCTGAGCGTGGAAGCGTAAGGAAGGGGGGCGAGAGGAGGGGCCCCCCCCCTCCTCTGTATGCCTGTAGCGTTTGCCTAAAGGAAGAATTTGAAGGTCTTGTGTTTGGTTGTTGATGCTGGGGTTGAGTGTTTGGATGTATAGAGCTTCTAAAATATCTAGTCTTCTGGGGTCTGATTCTTTGTCGAGTATGGTGGTTTGTTTGTCTAGGTCGGCGCGAGTTAGGGCAAGATGGTGGGGGGCTTGATAGTGATCTTTTATATATATATATATATATATATATATATATATATATATATATATATATATATATATATTGTTACGTATCTTGATCCTCAAGTGGTTAACTTGATGAATCTAGATAGCACAGAGATATATATTAAGGTATCAGTCAGCTGAAGGCAAAACAAAAGTAAAATCTAATAAAATTGTTTCCTGTTGTTGCTTCCTTTCCTTTCGGATCTTAGGACTTAGTATCCTTTATTGACTGATACTCTTTAATTATGAAAAATACTGAAACTAATTAAAGTCATGTAGTATTTATAAAGAATTATTATTTAACCGAAGCTTAGTAGGCTATGGTTATGAACCGAAGAAGTATATCTAAAGAAGGACTATTAATTCTATAGAAAGTCTTGAAAGATAAACATTAAAGTAAGAATATTTCTGTCTCTTACCCTTTTTGAAATGAATAGATAGTTTTATTATATGTCCTTTTATTTATATTTAATGTAATTATTCTTGGTTCTTGTCTTACGTTAATAGTATTATATTATTATTATCATCAGGATTTATATCAGTCACATAAAAAGTTAGATATATATTTAATAATTAGTTAAATGTATTTCTTAACCACGTAACATTGAGGTTTGATTATGAGTAAATTAAGTTACAGGATCGCTTCATAGATTCGATTCAGGTCTCACTCAAATAATATGAAAAGCAAAAATAATATTTTGAAGCTAAAATAATTTTCTTCAGCTTAGGAAATCACTAGAAGTAATATTAACACAGCCATGTTAGTCTAAGGCGATATTACTAATATGAGACAATAGCATCACCGTACTGAGCACCGTTAAGCAATGTAAGCTTAATTAAAAGAAAATGAAAGAACTCTTAACCCGTATAGCCCCAGCGACGCGTCTGACGCGTCGGCGATGTATGTAACGCACAGCCCCAGAGACGCGCCTGGCGCGTCACCCTAATTGCGCCGACCGTAACCTCAGGTGTAGCCACTCAAGAGGGCTCAGATTTGTATGGGAACTGTGTACGTATCCCACGCAACCGTGCCGATTGTTGAAAACTCTCAAAGTCCACGTGCGTGCGCGCGAGTGCGCAATAACCTGTTTTTTGGGGATAATTGCCTTCAATTTTTTACTCCTGTAAAATCCGTTTTTGGGGGCTCTGTAGGACCATTTTTTAAGCTTTTTGAGCGTTTTTTTGTGGTTTTTCCTTCATTCCTAACCCATTTGCTATTGTTTCTGGAATAAAACCATTTTTTGAAAACCGGCCGGGTTCTGGTGTGCAAACATTACAAAACTAGCCGGGGCTCCACGGGTTAAGTATTAATATAAAACAATAGTATTACTTTCATCATAACCCAATTACTTAAAGAGTTGCTTTAGTCCACAAGTTAGTCAACTAAAATAGTTAAGTACATAATAATAGCGTTAACGTTAATTCCCAATCACATATCTCACTAACCAACATAACACTTAACACACACTTATATAATCTGACTGACAGTCACAATACCATTTTAATACTTCACCCCGTCTTCCTCCAGCTGCAAGTTCACCTTCCCCAACTCCAAATGAGACTGATTTGAATGCCCACTACTCGGGTCTTATATACTAAACAATGATGGTGTAGGAACGAATCAGGAGGCGAGTGATGGTGCGCGCCCCTATCATAGCTCCTCGAGTTGCATAGCAGGTGCGTGGACCAATGGGGGCTCGGCGTCGATCATACGGCATAGCGTCGGGTCATCGAAGTAGTTTGCAGGGTCCCCTATGCCGCACGCAGGTGTGAAGGCTTGTTTGCTGGTATGCGGGCGAGCTGGTTTCCCACTCGCTAATTCGCTCGCTAGTCTGCTTCGCCGCTTGGGTAGTTTGACACTCCTTCAACTCTAATTCTAACTCTTAAATTAACATACAGGGCTCCGTATGTCAGACCTCCCCCCTAGAAAAGAGTTTAAGGAGTATAGTACCTAATATTAAACATAATACATAAAGAGATTCACCACCAGATTGGCAACAGCAAGATTTTAATGAGGATATAATAAGGATATCACCCAAAGATAGGCAACGTCTCCAGGTACCACATCAGAACATAGCCGGAACGTAGCTGGAGCGTTATTCGAACTGCAAGGCATCTCACAGCTGAAGGCTTGACAGCGCACTACTAAAGCATGATATTTACCTCACTACAAGGGAGAGCTAATTGCCAAAATCCTCTCATTAAATTATACTTACCGCTGTATGAGGCCAACCTGGTAAATGCAATCTTTGATCCGTGGCAGTGGGTAGGTATCGTTCTTTGTGACAGCATTAACTTGCCTATAGTCCCTACAAAACCTATGGCTCCCGTCTGGCTTTGGCACAAGTATGACCGGACTACTCCACTGGCTTAAGGCCCTTGTGATCAGCTGGTTTGAAAAAATGAAGTCAAGCTCGACCTGCAGTATACTCCTGCGTTGTGGTGAGACACGGTAGGGGGATAGTTTAATGGGAGTTGCATCCCCTACGTCGATGTCGTGCAAGGCCAAAGAAGTGAGCCCTGGAGTATCACGGAACACACTGGGAGACTGAGATAAAACAAAGATTAGTTGGCTCGCTTGATCAGAGGGAAGATGACATAGTTTAGATGGTAATTCCCCCCAAGCTACTGAATTATACTGAAAGTTGGATAAATTTCATGACAAGTCAAAGTCTGCATGGATACCTTCAGGCTCTGGAACAGTCTGTTGCGAGTCAGTAAGAGAACTGAGGACTTTGTCCGCACCAGGCTGTCCACAGGTCCTGACATTCACTGCCACAGTGGGAGAATCTGGAGGAGAGGAATCAGGACCTATGGTAGGGTTTCAACATATTTATATGTAATACTTGCGTGGGCTTTCTCCTGTCTGGGGTAGTTACTAGATAATCGGTAATGCTCACCCTCCGAATGATCTTATATGGGCCCCTGAACTTGGCAGATAAAGGTTGGCCAAAAAGGGGGAGCAGGACCACAACCTCATCACCGGGCTAAAACTCCCTCTCACGGGCTTTTCTGTCATACCAGTTCTTCATGGAGCTTTTAGCCACTGTCAAGTTTTGAGCGGCAAACTCACATGAGGATCTCAGCCGGGTTTTGAAATCTGAAACATACTTGAGGAGGTTTTGGTTCCCCTCCTGGCCAACTAGGCTATCCTGCAATAGTTGCAAAGGACCTCTTACCTGGTGACCGAAAACTAGCTCATTAGGGGAAAAACCCAGGGATTCAGTTGGAACCTCACGAGTAGCAAATCAAAGAAAAGGTACCCCCTTATCCCACTCAACTCCGGTCTCTGTACAATATTTACGTAACATTCCCTTTAATGTCTGATGATATCGTTCGAGAACCCCTTGACTCTCTGGGTGGTAGGTGCTACTTAACATGCTCGATACCCAACTCCTTCAGGGACTGCTGAAAAATGTTAGAGGTAAAATTAGTTCCTTGATCACTTTGCACCTCATGGGGGAAACCCATTCTGGTGAAGAATTTGAGCAGTTCCTTTATGACAGTTGGAGCAGAGGTAGTCCTTAAGGGTATAGCCTCTGGGTAGCGAGTTGCCATGTCCATAATAGTTAATAAATAAATGTTACCTTGGGAAGTCTTAGGCAACGGGCCTACAATGTCCACTACCACCCGAGTAAAAGGATTCTCGAAAACGGGCAAGGGCACCAGAGGATGTACAGGCACCTTCTGATTGGGTTTTCCTGTCATCTGGCAAGTGTGACACACTCTACAAAACTCCACTACCTCTGCACGCATTCCTGGCCAGTAAAAGTGGGCTCTGATTCTGTCTAGAGTTTTTCTCACACCTAGGTGTCCTGCCAATGGTATACAATGTGCCATTTCCATGATATCTCTACGACAAGGTTTGGGGACTACTACTTGATGGACGTTCCAAGCCCCGTCATCGATTGGTCTGTGCGGTTGTCTCCATCTACGCCACAATACTCCTCCTTTGAGGTAGAAACATTCACCACCCTCCTTCTCACATTCCTCTTCACTCACGGACCTGGCAGCTAACTCCTTGCATTCACTATCATCTCTCTGTAGCTCTACCAGGCCACTAGGACAATTTGGAGGGGTTTCATGGTCATCGTTAGGGTCAAGATGAGCCATAAAGGTGTCAGATATATCCACCTCAGTCACATCATCAGGCACAGTTGGAGCGTCATTCACACTCTCATCATCCCTTTCATCAACTCTTACATTCGGTACATTTCTGTATGAGGGAACTGCTACTTGAGACATTGAACGTGTGACAGCACACACAGGGAAAACAGTTGGCATCTCCTTTTCGAGCTCACCAGTTAGTGGCTCGTTAACAGGGGAAAGTGACAACATTGGGTCTGGTCGGACCTTCTCACCTGCTACATCATTCCCCAAAAGGAGTGTTACCCCAGGCACAGGGATATCTTGGGACCTACACAAAGCTATGGTGGCCTCACCCTGTAGTAACTCACATTCAATTTCGCCTTTTATCAAGTGTGCATAAAATTGGCCTCCAGCACCTCTCATTACAACTGGTTCGCCAGGTGGGCACTCAGTGTAAGGATTCACCATGAGGGTGCTAGTAGAACCTGTGTCTCTCAGAATTTTTACCTCATGCATACAACCATTTAATCTCACGTTGCCAGATGAAATAAAGGGACGGTAACTGTCCTGCACTGATGGTGAAATTATTATTGGCTTAACCCTAGTGGGTTGCACCACACATGCTACTACACCCCTGTCTAGATGATTTACGTTAGCTGCTAGGTACTCCTTCTGTCGGGAGTCCTGCATTAAAGGAACTTTTGGTGCTAGGTACTCCTGTCGGGAGCCCTGCATTAAATGCACATATGGAATTTGAGATACGGCGGCAACTGTCTGCCCCGATCTCTCCGTTTTCTCCTTGGCCCAGCACTGATAAGCTAGGTGGCCTCTCATGCCACAAAAAGTACATACTTTAGGGGATATGGGAACGTTCCCTCTTTGAGCATTACTATTACTTTGGGGCCCACCTCTGTTACCATTGCCCTGAGTCGCATTTTTAGTTGGGGGAACAATTCTATTTTGGCTAGCTCGGGAAGACGTTATAGGCTTGTGACTGGGTCTGTCAGATTTGTGACGGGGATACTTAAAATTAGAACTAGAATTATCGTAGGGCTTCTTTCCACGAAATTTGTTGTTGAGCACGTATGTGTCAGCCATGTCAGCGGCGTCGGCAAGATAATCTACCTTTTTCCCCTTTAAATGATAGGATACAGAAGAATCAATTTTCCATAGGAAATTTTCTAACAGGACCAACTCCTTCAGATCGTTGTAGCTTGTGACTTTCTTACTCTTGACCCAATGATTGAAAGTTTTAGTCATGGTCCTGGCAAATACCTTATGGGTTTCTTCTACTTTCTTCTGGTTTTTACAGAAAGATTGCCTGTAAGTCTCAGGCTGCAATTGATAGGTTTTTAGGATAGCTTCTTTGAGATTGTCATAATCCTGCCTAACTTCTGCTACTTCTGACAAATACGTGGCTCGAGCCTGCCCTGTCAAAACGGTTTGCAACATAAAAGGCCATTGATCTCTTGTCCACTTCATACCTCCAGCAACTTCCTCAAACAAAACAAAGAAATCCTGCACATTATCCTCAGTGAAAGGTGGAATGACACTAGTCATAGTCAATCCCAGAGGGGGAGCAATTAAGGGAGCATTTGTATTGACATTTAGTTGAGCCGTACGATATTGATATTCACATTGTTCGGTCGTTGCACTGGCATTTAGTCTGGCTTGTTCGGTCTTTGCTTCGGCATTTATTCTGGCTTCTTCGGTATTTGCTCTGGTTTGTTCGGCATTTATTCTGGCTAGTTCTAAGTCGGTGTTTGCTTTTATTCTGGCTAGTTCTAATATTTGATCACCGGTCAAACCAGGTGGCAATTGTTCATCAAGTTGGCTAGGTTTACTCGGGACCCCACCAACTGCTCCGTCACCCTCCTCGCCTTCTACCGGGAACAGGTGGGTTTTTATGGTCTGAGCCACCTCTACTTTAGACATGTTTGAGACAGTTAATTGGAGATGTGAGGCAAGCACTTACAGTTCGGATTTTGACAGACAGTCAATATCAGGGGCTGTGGGTTCTGATTCTATGAAAACTCGAGCATCTTCGTCATTAATTAGATGAGGCATGATTAATATTTGATTTTTAAGTAGTGAAACAGTAATGAAACTGAGTGAAAGTGTATGAAACTAATCCTGGCGAGGTCGCCACTCTTCTGTTACGCATCTTGATCCTCAAGTGGTTAACTTGATGAATCTAGATAGCACAGAGATATATATTAAGGTATCAGTCAGCTGAAGGCAAAACAAAAGTAAAATCTAATAAAATTATTTCCTGTTGTTGCTTCCTTTCCTTTCGGATCTTAGGACTTAGTATCCTTTATTGACTGATACTCTTTAATTATGAAAAATACTGAAACTAATTAAAGTCATGTAGTATTTATAAAGATTTATTATTTAACCGAAACTTAGTAGGCTATGGTTATGAACCGAAGAAGTATATCTAAAGAAGGACTATTAATACTATAAAAGTCTTGAAAGATAAACATTAAAGTAAGAATATTTCTGTCTCTTACCCTTTTTGAAATGAATAGATAGTTTTATTATATGTCCTTTTATTTATATTTAATGTAATTATTCTTGGTTCTTGTCTTACGTTAACAGTATTATATTATTATTATCATCAGGATTTATATCAAAGTCACATAAAAAGTTAGATATATATTTAATAATTAGTTAAATGTATTTCTTAACCACGTAACATTGAGGTTTGATTATGAGTAAATTAAGTTACAGGATCGCTTCATAGATTCGATTCAGGTCTCACTCAAATAATATGAAAAGCAAAAATAATATTTTGAAGCTAAAATCATTTTCTTCAGCTTAGGAAATCACTAGAAGTAATATTAACACAGCCATGTTAGTCTAAGGCGATATTACTAATATGAGACAATAGCATCACCGTACTAAGCACCGTTAAGCAATGTAAGCTTAATTCAAAGAAAATGAAAGAACTCGTAAGTATTAATATAAAAACAATAGTATTACTTTCATCATAACCCAATTACTTAAAGAGTTGCTTTAGTCCACAAGTTAGTCAACTAAAATAGTTAAGTACATCATAATAGCGTTAACGTTAATTCCCAATCACATATCTCACTAACCAACATAACGTAAGTGTTTACACCGAACACACTTAACACACACTTATATAATCTGACTGACAGTCACAATCCCATTATAATACTTCACCCCGTCTTCCTCCAGCTGCAAGTTCACCTTCCCCAACTCCAAATGAGACTGATTTGAATGCCCACTACTCGGGTCTTATATACTAAACAATGATGGTGTAGGAATGAATCAGGAGGCGAGTGATGGTGCGCGCCCCTATCATAGCTCCTCGAGTTGCATAGCAGGTGCGTGGACCAATGGGGGCTCCTGGCGTCGATCATACGTCATAGCGTCGGGTCATCGAAGTAGTTTGCAGGGTCCCCTATGACGCACGCAGGTGTGAAGGCTTGTTTGCTGGTATGCGGGCGAGCTGGTGTCCCACTCGCTAGTTCGCTCGCTAGTCTGCTTCGCCGCGTGGGTAGTTTGACACTCCTTCAACTCTAATTCTAACTCTTAAATTAACATACAGGGCTCCGTATGTCAGAATATATATATATATATATATATATATATATACAGTATATATGCCTAGATGGAGATTCATATATACATTAAAACAATATTCATAAACTGGAATTAATGGCCACGGGTGCTATTTATTCCCCAAACCCAAAGGATATTAATTTAACCCTTTCGAGATACAGTTACGCATTTTTTTTATGTGTTCAGGCTAATAAAATTTTATCAATTTCTTCACACCCCCAAACACCTCCAATTAAATTAATGAAAGCATGTATGTGATCCACCGGGATACGAACCTGGGTTATCACACACAATTTTGTAGACACCTTAACCATTACACCACCAAGACGGTTTAGACAATTTTATTCAGATAAGGAAGGATATGTGGAAGTCAGAGGGTTAATTGAGACGGTCTTTAACCATATAATTCCCACAGATCCTCCATAAGAAGCTGTATTAAAATCGCCTAATGATAGCCAGAATAAACTGTTAAAACGTGTCATAATCGTCTAAGGGTATATTTTAATATATTTATTTCACTCCCAACATCAGACGCCTCCCAATTAAATTAACAAATGCATGAGATCTTCCCGGGATTCGAACCTGGGTTACCACATACAGATCTTAAACACTCTAACCATTACACCTTCAAGACAGTTTTATCACAACATAAGAAGGAGCTGATGATGTTTTTTGATGTTCCGAGTCGGTAAATGTGTCAACCACCATATCATTTGATCAGAATGCGAACGGGTCACCTTGAAGTTGTTGCTTAACCCTTAATTAGCGGCGAGCAACATAAGTCGAGTTAAATAAAGCTGGACTATGTGGCGGCGCTCGACATAACTCGAGTGGCAATTTCAGCACGTAATGTGGCTGAGAGAGAGAGACAAGTGGTGGCAGGAGACTAGCGAGTGTATGACTGCTCCAGACCACCGCGGCGAACCTACTGACACAAATCTCAGCTCCCTCCTCCCTCTCTCACTCGCTACATACTCAATTATGTACCGAAAGTACCGAATTACCTGCTTTTTGCACTCGCGTTGCACGGTTATTGCAAGAAAACTATCCATCATACAAGGATCGTTATGGTGTCATTCGAAAGCTCTGTTTATGCCCTTTCAGGGATAGGTACTTGTTTTACGTTCTGGGTCTTATTTAGGCATGAAAATGATCACGTAAACAGCCCTATTTTGGCTAAAAACACCCCGCTGTGCGGTACACATAAATAAACCGCATAGGCCGCTCGTAAGGTGTTAAGATCAATTAGTAAGTTCGTAAGGGAAAAAATAACTTGTTTAAAACCCCTAACTAGCCGCAACATAAGTCGAGTATAATAAATCTGGTCTATCTGGCGGCGTGCGACATAGGTCGTGTGGCAATTTCAGCACGTAATGTTGCTGAGAGAGAGAGAGACAAGTGGTGGCAGGAGAGTAGCGAGCGTATGACTGCTCCAGACCACCGCGGCGAACCTACTGACACGAATCCCACCTCCTCCCTCCCTCTCTCACTCGCTACATACTGAATTGTATGGGGAAAGTACCGAATTACATGCTTTTTGCACTCGCGTTGCGCGGTTGTTGCAAGAAAACTAGCCATCATAAAAGGATCGTTATGGTGTCATTGGAAAGCTCTGTTTATGCCCTTTCAGGGATAGATACTTGTTTTACGCTCTGGGTCTTATTTAGGCATGAAAATGATCACGTAAACAGCCCTATTTTGGCTAAAAACACCCTGCTGGGCGGTACATATAAATAAACCGCTAGCCCGCTAATCTAGTGTTTGCCATATACCGGAGAACACGGAGACACACACACACATATACATACGAACGCGCAGACACCACGCCCTCCCTCACACACATACACATACGAACGCACAGACACCACGCCCTCTCTCTATCTCTCTTTTTCTCTCTCTCTCTCTCTCCATACACATTATTATTATTACTAAATGTATAAAGTTATTATACAATCTCTTAAGTGACTACTTCTACAATTCTGTTTTATATCGACCTTTGTCTAATGCTGTATTCCCGTGTATAACTGTGTTCATACGTGTGTATGACTATGGTCTATTTTTCCCTATCTATCTATCTATCTATCTTTATGCTCAGGCCCAATCCCCACTTTTCCTTTTTTTTTTTTTTTTTTTTTTTATTTAGCCTAATTCCATTTTATTTAAAAAAAAAATCCCAGCTGATGGTAAATTTAATCCCTTAGCAACTGATTTCTCGGTACTTACTGGAACAATATGAAACTCCTGTGGCTGTGCGTCGTATTAATGCCAAGTTTTCATAATTAACAACATATTACACTACAAAATCTACCTTATAGCTGAGTAACCAAGATAGTTACATGGCAATTTACCCTCAGCTGGAAAAAGACAGACTTATATGTGTAATATGTTGTGTTGTTTATAGCAATACTTTTTTTGTGTTCCGGTAACATATTTATTTTGATTTACATACATCGAAATACATTACTCACTTATAGACACACACACTTTCATGCATTATTGTGAATTAATTATAGTTATTGTCTTGACTTTCACAAATTACAAAATAATACAGAAATCAATAAGTTTCTGTAACCTACGGTGCTTTTTTTTTTTTTTTTTTTTTTTTTTTATCATACTTAATCCACCCTTTTTAAGCATCTGTTTCATCATTATAAACCAATTAACTCTCTCGCATCCGGTAACTTAATTATATTGCAAATGGTGAGCCCTTCTCTAATTTGCCATGAAATACCAGGCTGGGCGAGTTTTCGAAGCCTTGTGTTTTTCTGTATTTTCATCCAGCAGAATGCTGTTTATTGTGATGTATCATATGTCAATGGAAAGAGGAATAACTATACTACATTATAAAACATTTTTTTTGTTTTTAAATTGCAATATGAAAGTGTAAACGACTCCGGAATAAAAGTTTTTCACGGGCAATTGTCATCACACCGTCCTATCTCAAAATTGTGAGTGATGACCATATATTTTTATTTTCTCCTCTTTCCAAATCTGAAAACAGAAATTGTCTATCTTCAATAGTTCTCAAGCAGTGACCGAAAACAAAAAAAGTATGACTTTGCATGATATGGTTTATAACATTTGCGAATTATTTTGTTGTTATGGTTCTCAATTTAGGCTGCATGAATACGGCAGATAATGCTGAAGAGAAAAAAAAATAGAAGTTCCTACGACAAATACTTTTTTCTCTATGAATATTGAAATGAAGAGCCAAAATGCGAATATTTACGCTTCACTCGTCTCCGTTCCGCCGACGCTAGCCGGGTTCCGAGCTGTTCCCCATCTCGGCGTTGCTTTATTTGCTCGGATACGTATATAACTTTATATCACCGTAATCGGAATAGTATGCTCTTTCTAATGGTGAAAACCAAAATAATATAGCATAATTTGTTCGCGAGCAATTGTTTCCATGCATTGTTATTGTTATGTAAATATATGAGAATGTTTATACAGTTGTATATCTTTGCCACAATATACAACACTTTTATATAATTTTCCTTGCCAATAATTGTATAATGTTTATAGAACACATGTCAGTCATGAAGGTTGTCAATTTTACTTACCTGGTGGGCCACAACCCTTTCCAACGAGAAGGGAAATGGCTCCTGTGTTGACAGTGAAAAAACAAAACAAGAAAGCCAGGTTATCTTCAAGTAATAAATTCAGAAATAATTATATTGTACACACAAATAAAGTAATATATATATATTATATATATATATATATATATATATATATATATACATATATATAATATATACAAGGTGTCAAACAAAATATAATGAATGGTAACAAATATGTGTGTATGTGTGTGTGGGTATATATATATATATATATATATATACATATATGTATTATTATTTTTATTTTTCTATGTGATTGAGGGAGGTAAAAGGCATAACTGCCTATAGCGTGTGCCTCCCCCATATATATATATATATATATATATATATATATATATATATATATATATATATATATATATTCTGACATACGGAGCCCTGTATGTTAATTTAAGAGTTAGAATTAGAGTTGAAGGAGGTTCAAACTACCTAAGCGGCGGAGCGAACTAGCGAGTGGGAAACTAGCTCGCCTGCATACCTGCAAACAAGCCTTCACACCTGCGTGCGTCATAGGGGACCCTGCAAACTACTCCGATGACCGGACACTATGACGTATGTTCGACGCCAGGAGCTGTGATTGGACCATGCACCTGCTATGCAACTCGAGGAGCTGTGATTGGAGCGGGCACCACCCCCCCGCCTCCTGATTCGTTCCTACACCATCATTGTTTAGTATATAAGACCCGAGTTGTGGGCATTCAAATCAGTCTCATTTGGAGTTGGGGAAGGTGAACTTGCAGCTGGAGGAAGACGGGGTGAAGTATTATAATGGGATTGTGACTGTCAGTCAGATTATATAAGTGTGTGTTAAGTGTGTTCGGTGTAAACACTTACGTTATGTTGGTTAGTGAGATATGTGATTGGGAATTAACGTTAACGCTACTATTATGTGCTTAACTATTTGATTGGGAATTAACGTTAACGCTACTATTTATCTACTTAACTATTTGATTGGGAATTAACGTTAACGCTATTATTATGTACTTAACTATTTTAGTTGACTAACTTGTGGACTAAAGCAACTCTTTAAGTAATTGGGTTATGATGAAAGTAGTACTATTGTTTTATATTAATACTTACGAGTTCTTTCATTTTCTTTGAATTAAGCTTACATTGCTTAACGGTGCTTAGTACGGTGATGCTATTGTCTCGTAGTGAGCATCCTGGATTCGAATCCACGGACTGCCACATGTGTTTGTAAATTTCATTAATCGATTTTAGGAGTATAGTTGGTTGTTGGAAGGAACATAATAATTGATCTTGGTTCAGGGGTAATTTATCGAGAGGACTTCCCTAGTGGTTAAGGCCCCATTAATTGCTCTTTCCATTCACATATGCATAGCCTACGTGAGTTGCAGTTGGGATGTGTGTACATGCTTAGATTGATATGCAGGATTCGAAGTTGCATAATAAATCGTAGGCAGTGTCCACCATTCTTTAACTGTCTTCGTGGTGCGATGCATAAGGTGTTGATTTTCGGTGTGAGCATCCTGGATTCGAATCCACGGACTGCCACATGTGTTTGTAAATTTCATTAATCGATTTTAGGAGTATAGTTGGTTGTTGGAAGGAACATAATAATTGATATTGGTTCAGGGGTAATTTATCGAGAGGACTTCCCTAGTGGTTAAGGCCCCATTAATTGCTCTTTCCATTCACATATGCATAGCCTACGTGAGTTGCAGTTGGGATGTGTGTACATGCTTAGATTGATATGCAGGATTCGAAGTTGCATAATAAATCGTAGGCAGTGTCCAGCATTCTTTAACTGTCTTCGTGGTGCGATGCATAAGGTGATTTTCGGTGTGAGCATCCTGGATTCGAATTCACGGGCTACCACATGTGTTTGTAAATTTCATTAATCGATTTTAGGAGTATAGTTGGTTGTTGGAAGGAACATTATAATTAGTAATATCGCCTTAGACTAACATGGCTGTGTTAATATTACTTCTAGTGATTTCCTAAGCTGAACAAAATTATTTTGCTTCAAAATATTATATTTTGCTTTTCATATTATTTGAGTGAGACCTGAATCGAATCTATGAAGCGATCCTGTAACTTTATTTACTCATAATCAAACCTCAATGTTACGTGGTTAAGAAATACATTTAACTAATTATTAAATATATATCTAACTTTTTATGTGACTTTGATATTACTCCTGATGATAATAATAATATAATCCTATTAACGTAAGACAAGAACCAAGAATAATTACATTAATATAAATAAAAGGACATATAAGAAAACTATCTATTCATTTCAAAAAGGGTAAGAGACAGAAATATTCTTACTTTAATATTTATCTTTCCAGACTTTTTATAAAATGAATAGTCCTTCTTTAGCTATAACTTATTCGGTTCATAACCATAGCCTACTAAGCTTCGGTTAAATAATAATTCTTTATAAATACTACATGACTTTAATTAGTTTCAGTATTTTTCATAATTAAAGAGTATCAGTCAATAAAGGATACTAAGTCCTAAGATCCAAAAGGAAAGGAAGCAACAACAGGAAATTATTTTATTAGATTTTACTTTTGTTTTGCCTTCAGCTGACTGATACCTTAATATATATCTCTGTGCTATCTAGATTCATCAAGTTAACCACTTGAGGATCAAGATACGTAACAATATATATATATATATATATACAGTATATATAGATATATATATATATATATATCCTGTATATATATATATATATATATATATATATATATATATATATATAAAATAAATAAAATAAAAATATAAATAAAATGAAATAAATAAAATAATATAATAAATAAAATAAATAAATATATAAATAAAATAAAAAATATAATAATAATATAAATACTCGATTATGGACCTTGGGCTTGCTCGGGACCTTGGGGCTGATCCGCTAGATACCCTGGGGAACAGGAATAAAAAAAAAAAAAATTATATATATATTTACGGTATATATATAAAATAAACTAAATAAAAATATAAATAAAATGAAATAAATAAAATATAATAAATAAAAACAATAATAAATATAATAAATAAATATATAAATAAAAAAAAAATTTAATAATAATATAAATACTCGATTATGGGCCTTGGGCTTGCTCGGGACCTTGGGGCTGATCCGCTAGACACCCTGGGGAACAGGAATAAGAAAAAAAAATATATATAGGCCTATATACAGGATATATAAAATAAATAAAATAAAATAAATAAAAACAATAATAAATAAAATAAATAAATAAAATAAAAAATATAATCATAATAATATAAATACTCGATTATGGGCCTTGGGCTTGTTCGGGATCTTGGGGCTGATCCGCTAGACACCCTGGGGAACAGGAATAAAAAAAAATATATATACGGTATATATATATATATATATATATATATATATATAAAATAAATAAAATGAACATATGAAATAAATAATATAAAATAAATAAAAACAATAATAAATCAAATAAATAAATATTTAAATAAAATACAATATATAATAATAATATAAATACTCGATTATGGGCCTTGGGCTTGCTCGGGACCTTGGGGCTGTTATATACTGTATATACTGTAAAATAATTAAAATTCCATAGAGTACTTACCATACTTCCTGTAAGCATTCCTGTGACATCTTTGTGATTATAATGTATTTATTTCGTAGGCAGTATTTATTGATAAATATAATTGTCTTTTAAGCAAAAAATAGTGTAAAGTCATCAATGATACCTAGACAAAACTGTATCAATACTCAACGGGTTAGTGAAGATTCTCCCCTCCAAAAGTCACAAGTAACATCTTATATACATATATAATTCGAATTACCCACTAATCACTTTCACTGGGTAGATGAAATAATCCATAATTGCCTGCCTATAGCTAGGCATGGTGGGCCAGAGGGAGGGAGCCAAGAATTTAAAGGGCCGGAACCCTGCCTCACAGTCTGGGGGCCGGGAAACTACTGACTTTACAAAGGCCCGGGCTCCTCAGAGAGGGACGCTATGGGGTTGCTAGATACTTCCTTTTGTTACTTACTGATGCCTAACTTACCAGTCCAAATTGCGTCAAAATCGAGTCATAAACTTATTTTTGGCGAATATTCCTAACTTACAGGGGGCATTATGACGCGATTGCGTCATACGGGCACTCTTGGGGTGGTGGCGTTATGACACGATCGGCCGATCGCGTCCTAAGAATGCGAGAGGGTAAATATAATTGAAATATAGGAATGTTGTAATTTTTCCGTCCTTTTAAGGGGGCCCACCTCGCTTATTTTCTCTTTCTCTCCCTCTCTCTTTGGCTTGTATCCATTTGGCCCCATTCAGCCTACTGTTTTAAGACGTTTACCCCCATCCAGGTGTCAATGTTTTCCTGGCGAGCGGTAGCGAGCCAGCCTATATATATTTTTTTTTTACAGCAAACTAAATTTGTACATTTTTCGATAGAAAAATTTCTCCGGCGAAGCCTGATTTCTCCATACAATGCTGGCTCACTATCGCTCGCCAGGAAGAAATCGACACCTGGATGGGGATAAACGTCTTAAAACAGTTAGCTGAATGGGGCCGAATGGATACAAGCCAGGGAAAGAGAGAAAAGGAGGGAAAGATAAACAAAAAATGGTGATCCCCCTTAACCCCTAAAGAGCGGCGCCCGGCTATAGTCGGGTGCCAATTTGCAGCAAGTTACAAGCATTATTAAGGCTTTTAAAGGGTTAAAATCGAGTGCAAATGGCCGGGAGCGCAGCGGGCCACACGTCCAACTCCCAGGGCCTACCGCCGCCCACTGACTCACCCTCCCTGTGTTCTCGAGAGGCCGGCAGTGTAGCCAGTAGTAAGCGTAGCTGGAAAAAATATGCCGCTATACGCTAAACTCCCATGGTGGTACCACTGCCTGAGAACGACGAGTGCTACGTAGCTCGTTCTGGTCTCATTTTGAAGCTTTTAGCGCCTAGTTTTTTGCTGAATACATTTCTTTTCATGCAGATACTTGATTTATCATTCAGGAGGGCCTGAATATGCCCAAAATAGCCCCAAAACCCCCGCTCATAAGGTGTTAAAGAAGAAATGTATTGTTTATTATTCGCTTTATAATTACTTCTAGGCCATCCTTTTACTCTAAGCAATGTCTTATAGCACGTTTATTCTTGATTTAATCTATGACTTGTTTTTACTTCGAGTCGTTTGCATATTACAAACAAATGTACTGTATATTATAAACCTTATAGTAACAGATTTACCGACTTCCGCCATATTGGTGAATAGAATTGTCCTGAGGTTGAAACATACAGCCAAAAATAATAATAAAAAAAAAAAAAACACACACATATTCCGAATATTGTTTTTAAATATACCTGTATATGATAACCTGATAATAACTTGATATAAGAAGCCCTGACAACCACATATGTATAATTGAATATATTGATATGCATATTATATAGTTTTAGTATTGGCCTATAAAGTCAAAGGTACAGAATATCGGCAGTTGTCTGAGATGTCCTTACTGCTTCTATCACATACTAACCAGGATCAGTATAATCAAAACATTTACTAATTTGCATATTTGTTTACATATTTTGCACAATATTTCCATATTACTAATTTGTATATTCGTATCATTACTGCTGTTAACCTTGTCTTTCTCGTGACAACAATACTCAGGTAAACTAATGACTTCCTATGAATTTGAAAAACCTTTATATGCTGTTTCGACGTTCGTTATAAGTGGCTTGCCCAGTCATAACTTTATAACCACCTTTGAGTATCCGCGCTCAGTTCCCCGAGCTTTTTCTCCCGCCAAACGTATCCTTCCGCCATGGCCTCCGCATATACTCACTGCGCAGCTTACATACCTGCCCAAAACTGGTTTACACTGTGAGGGTTCACGGGATAAGGGCGTGGGACCCAGCACCAGCACCACACGTGCACCATGGGTTATATCACGTACCTCACACATGCACACAAGCACGCCAGGTCGGTATGTGCATTGGGCAAGATGTTGCCATTAATAATTTGCACTTATAAGTTTAACGAGTTTTGAGGGCGTACTTTCACGTGTTGCAGTTTGGACACGTGTTATTTTTTTCTTCAAAAGACTTCTGGGTAACATTAAGCTATTTTTGAGGGGTTAGGAAGACGATAATTAATATATATATATATATATATATATATATGTTAGTAAATCCAGGTAATACATTTTCTTTAATACATACGAGGTTGAAAGAAATTACAATTTCTGCGTTGGAAATTTTATTATTCAAAGTTTCCAGGTCTCTGATGAGTTTTCGCTGGGTGGCAGGAAGTAGATGAATAAGATGAGCAAAATTCATGGTGGTACAGGGTTACATTAATGTACATGATGATACAGGATATACGACGCGTTTCACTGGACAACCAGCATTATCAATTAAGGATAGAATGATATATGGATTACGGATTACGGTTAAGCCAGGGGGCTTCAAGTTCAGAAGGAAGGTTATTAGTACAAGAGAAAGTTTGGAAAGATGAAGAGAATGAGAGGTGAAAGGTTGTGGGCTGAACCACATTGCTATTATCTATTGGGTTTCTTTAAGAGATTGTGTTCATATCTCCCTGTTGGCAGCATATATTTGTGTGTTACTTGATGATTCATGATGGGCCAGGACTTCAGGACCGCCGTCTGCTGTTAGGTGCTAAGTCCATACATTCCATGACATAAGACAATGCCTGTAAAAAGACAGGTTACATTGGGACCAGATCATACTTATTTATTCATCATTATCATTACAACTTCTTTATTTTCTTTTATTTTCTCCCCCTCTTCCATTTCTTTATTTATTTATTGTTTTTTCTTTTCTTTCTTTTTCCCCTTTTACAAGGAGTTAGTGTTCAAATGCTCAAATGCTTGCAGGCCCATGTGGGCCACGGACCTGGGGCCCACCCAGTGAGCCCCAGGTCCAAGGTCCACAGAGCTAGTGGCCAATGTATATAAGTTTAGAGTAATCCTAAAATCTTGAACGGACCTGAGGGAAATATCGGGCCGCGGACCTGGGCCTCGCCGGGGCGAGCCCCAGGCCCGCAGTCTGCATCACCCCCGACTGAATTCAAGAGCTTGTCAAGAGTGTATCAGTTGACAAAGTTTTGTAAAATTGTCTTAAAAAATTAAATCTGAGTGCAAGTGTCGTTAAAATCGTAAGGTATGATAAAAATAGAGTAACATTGTTAAGACAAATAAAAGGTGAGTGCAAGTGTCCTTATAATGATTAGGTATAACATTAAACTAACTTGGGTTAAACAAAGTAGTATATACAATAGATAGAATGATATAAAAGGTAAGCAGGAAGGGTATATATAGAGGGTGGAGGATCAGAGGAGGCGAAAATCAGGGGGCAAAAGTCTGCTATTGGTGGAGGGGTATTCTAGGAGTGCAAAAGGGAGACCCGCTTCACGCAGGCGCACTGGATGCGGGAAGGTGGTGGTCGGTTGGCGGGGTCAAAGCTGATTGGCTGCGTGTCGAGGGGCGTGGCCTAAGTTGCGTAGTACGTGTGGCGCAGGCAGAAGACGAAGCTGAAGGAGGTAGCGCGGGGGGCTGCGTCAAGGGCACCGAGGGGCGAGGGGGGGGGGGGGGCGTTAGGTCCTGTAGGATAGTGCCTTTTGGCAGAAGGAAGGATCTGAAGGTCCAGAGTTTGGTTGTTGATGTTAGGATGTAAGGCTTGGATATATAACGCTTCGAGTATAGGTAATCTCCTTGGGTCACTTTCTTTATCGAGTATGGTGGTGTGTTTTTCTAACTCGTTGCGTGTGAGGTGGGGGTGGTTGGGGGTGAGATAGTGGTCACTTACATAACTATTTACCACTTCACATATTTACTTTACCACTAACACCAACTAACTAAACACATCTGCCTGTTTGAACTGTACAAACAGGCTATAAAGTAGTGAAAGTAGTGTCCAAGCGATGGGCTGGTCTATCAGAGTGAGACCTGAGCGATCTCTGCCATACCCATAGCTTACTCTGACTGTTCCTTTTACTTATACTTCCTTATACTTCAGGCTCCAGCCTGAAGGTCAAGAGTTAACCGACGTGAAAGACGAGTCTGCGTCATGCCAATATAGGAATGAGGTCCACAGTCCTCATAATTACAGGTATGTTGGTAAATGACGTGATCGTCGGTCATCGGGCTCTTTATCTTGGTGGAAGCTGGTTTGTTGCGGAGAACGAGGTTGGAGGTCTTCGGGGATTTGTAATAAATTATTAATTTGATTTTGTTTTCCGGGTAGGTTGGGTGGACATGCTTGGAGATTATTTCTTTTAAGACGGCCTCGTCATTTTTGTGTTCAGAGGACATAAAATTGCGGTAGAAGATCTTAATTTCATTGGGGGGGTCAATGTTGGGAGGACTTTGGGTGTACCATTTTTCAAGATGGTGGTTGATGGTGCTGGAGATGTCGGAGTTGGAATATCCGTTATTCACTTAAACTTTGGATACTCTTTCTAGTTCCTGGTGGGTGTCGGCCCAGGTAGAGCAGTGCGTGAGGGCTCTCCTTACATAGGCAGAGATGGAAGATAGAAGATAACGGCGGGAGCATTCACTATTGCCGTTGAGACATTGTCCTGTGTTAGTTGGTTTAGTGTAGACGGTGGTTTTGAATCCATGGTCGTTCAGAGCTCCGAGGATGTCGAGGAAGGGGAGTTGTCCATTGTTTGATTTTTCAAAGGTGAAGTTAAGTCCGGAGGAGGTCATGAAGCGACGCTGAAGTTCCTGTAGTTCGTGGAGGTCCTTGATTTGCACGAAGATGTCATCCACGTATCTACAGTAGACGGCGGGTCGTTGGGCAGCTAGGAGCTCTTCCTCGATGGTACCCATAAAAAAGTTCGCTAAAAGAACTCCTAGGGGGCTGCCCATCGCCACACCATCTATCTGCTTGTACATGTTGCCCCGGGGGCAAAGGAAGGGGGCCTCCTTGGTACATAGCTCCAGTAGTGTTTTCAGGGCCTTCTCCGGGATGTCCAGTGTTGGTGTATCAGGGCAATGGTAAATTCGACGTAGAATCATGTCAATGGTCCTATCCACTGGCACGTTGGTGAACAGGCTTTCTACGTCGAGGGAGGCGATTGTGTGGTTGTTGTTCCGGGGGGCGTCTCGTAAAATACTACTCTCGCCCTACACCAAGGAACATAGTGAGGACACAGAACTGATACGAAGACCTAAACACAAGGCATCTGAAATGGGACTCTTAATTGCGACGTCAGGCTCACAAGGTTGGCCCCAACCAATATCAACGGATGTGCTACTGGATGGTATAAAGAAACACAAATTCAAATGGATATACAGCAATCCCAATTTTGAACACCATTATGTTTACGATATGCTTATCTCAGAAAAAATTAACCTGTCAGACACCCTAAAGGTCATCCAGGATCATGAATACAAAAAGACGAAGAATGGCCTGCAAGCGGATAACTCCATAGAAGAAGACAATAAATCAAAGAGGAAGAAGTCGCGTTAAGGAAAACTTATAGACAATTTTTTAACTTATATCTGTTAAGTCAGGTTATCTTATTCCCTTAACTATGGAAACTTTGAAAATAATGCAGCATAATGTACTTCACTGGGAGACCCGGAAACAACTACTGACAAATTCGTATCTACTGGAGCACCCACATGTTATACTAATCAATGGCCATACCCAGCAAGATCAAATAAAAATCCATGGATATATAACATACCTTGTCAATAATTCAGGTGAACGAAATGATGGAAGTGCAATCCTCATTAGAAGTGACATTAGACACAAGATAGATGAAGACTATAATAAACTGATGTACTCTGCATATCTATAGAAACAACCTTGGGAATAATTAATGTTGCAACTATATACCTACCCCCCAGACGCCCATTTATACCGTTCCCAGACTTCCATAGACTACAGTCTAAACATGAACCGACTTACATTGTAGGGGATCTGAACGCAAAACACACGCTTCTCGGACATAGATCAGAAAATGTTGTTGGCCAAAGTCTTGCTAGGTTGATGAGAAATAATAAACTGGTGCATATCGGTCCTAATTTTCCAATTTTTATTAGGGCAAACTCACATACAACACCAGACATAATCTTGGCCAACAACAAGTGCAGGCATATTATAAGGATTGACCCAGGTCCAATAACTACATCAGATCACCTACCGATTATCATTACACTAACTGCCAAAGCAATCTATGAACCAGCTAGGAAGCGTTACTTCTCTCGCAATGTGAGTTGGACAGTTTCAGGGAGACAATATCTGACGAACTTAGTAATATTCACAACTACAATGAGGGTGAAGTAGGTGTTGAGGAGGTCGATGAGATGGTTGAACAATGGTACAAAATCACACAAAAAGCTATTGACAAACATATTCCAACTACGTCATCTAAGATACAATTACGAGCCATCTCCAGTGCTGCATTAAGGAATATCCAAAATCAATACAAACAATTGAGTAGAGATGCAGGAGTGGGGGGATGGAATTATGGCAGGTACAGAGAATATAGGAGACTGCAGCGGGAGATTGAGGAGGAAAGTAAACGAATCCATGATGAACAATACAATGAAAAAATTATAAACTTAACACAAATATATCATGCACCAGTAGAGTTTTGGAGAAAGGTAAGAGACATGAAGGGCGTTAAATCGGGAATGCCAAAATATATTATAGACGACCACAACACCAAAATATATGATGATAATGAGAAGGAACAAATATTTAGAAGAATATGGGAACCAACTTTCAGAATATCTAAAGATGAAAATTAAGAATTTGATGAGGAGAATGAAGAGAGGGTTCACGAAGAACTACCCGAAGAATCTATAAAAATGCTAGTAACTACTGTATATTCAACCTGACTCTATCAATGGGATACTTTCCAGATCGCTTCAAAAAAGCAATTCTCCACTTCATTCCCAAAGAAAATAAATCACACTACGACCCAAAATCATATAGACCTATTTCTTTACTGGAGGTCCCAGGTAAGTTGCTGGAGAGATGCATATACACACGGCTAAGACTACATTTGAACCGAAATAATCTAATTCCACACCAACAGCATGGTTTTCGGGAGAACAGGGGCACCACCACAGCACTGGCTATAACCTATGAAAAAATTGCACAGACTTTGGCGGAAAAAAATCAGTGCCATATAGTATTAAGGGATGTGTCAAAAGCATTTGAAAGGGTCTGGCATGAGGGGCTCAAATTTAAGATTTTGCAGCTACAACTACCTGGATATCTAGAGAAACTGTTATGTGATTACCTTATGGATAGGAGTGCTAGAATCCAGATAAACAATACCATTGGCCCTGAGTTTGAGCTGTTGAGCTCAATACCGCCCCAGGGTGGTATTCTCTCACCAATTTTATACTCCATCTATACCATGGACCTACCATTGCCAGCACATGGATGTATGAATATCGTATACGCCGATGATATTACTCAGGTAATCAGTTACAGGGGAAAATCGAGAAGGATGATGGCTAATAGGGTGGAAAACGAGATAACTAGAGTAAATAAATTTGAAAGGGCCTGGAAAATAAAGACTAACATTAACAAATTTACAATAATTCCACTAGCAGTAAAGAAAACAGTAGACATAATTGTGGAGGGTGATCTGATGAAGCAAAAAAGGGAAGGCAAGACGTTGGGCCTCAAAATCACGAACGGAGGAGTCATAAAGCATGTCACCGATTTAATTAACAAAGGTAATAGAGCGCTAAAAGATGTATATAAGTTCAAAGATCTTCCACTAAATATCAAACTTAATTTAGTTAAGGCTTATGTTCTACCTGCTGTTGAATACCCATGCATACCTCTCACAGGAGTATCAAACACACAACTACTTAGACTGCAGAAAATCCAGAATAAAGCCCTTCGTTTTGCCTATGACGAATCTTACCCATACAATTTCACAACAGAAGAACTTCACAATCTTAGTAAACTAACTCCAGTAAATCAAAAACTGCACAACAGGGCAAATAAGGTCTGGAATAATCTAGAGCTGTTGGAGGATCCGTACTACCTGGAATTAAAAGAATCTATGAATAACAGATCTCATGCATGGTTCCCAACAACATTACATAATAATCCTCAACAGCCGCAGCCTTTATATACAAGAAGGAATTATCCATAAATAACGCAACTAACAATCTTAACAATACTGATTATGACAATACCGATTATTCCAATACCGATTATGACAACGAAACATGACTTAACCAGAGGCTCTGCAGGCTGGTGGGGGTGGTAGAGCGTCCCACATCACTGCCACCTGTAATCCCATGACAACACCGATAGGAGTGCCAGTATAGAACCCCCCGAGATAGCACCAATCTCGGGGTGGAGATATCAGTGCCTCATCATAACTATCCCACAGTACCATTCTGAGGCAGTCAATGGTGATGCTCCCGAGCTGGTGCACTGCTAGGGCCCGTGGCTGCCTATCCTCCTATCCTCCTATCCCTTACTGGAGAAAAATGTACTTTTGGTGGAGCTCTTGTCTGGGGCCCACCCTGGTGGACCTCAGGCAGGAGAACCATTAATACTGCACGTCGTATGGGGAGCATTGCCGAGAGCACTTAATCTGGTAGATGGATCTCTTGCCTGGGGCCCACTTCGGTGGACCCCAGACAGGGGACCCATCGAAGCAGCCGGAACAGCAGGACGGCAGGCAGTGAAACATAGTGAAACATATTGGAATAAAATTACCAAAGAGTCGACATACTTTTTCACTGGCCTTGGGTCAAAAAATTTAAAACTTTTTTAACATAGATAATTTTTATTTTTGTTAAACATGATGTACAAGATACACTATAAATAATCAACAGCAAGGTGGTCAGCCGACCATCTTTATACATCTCCCCCTATTTTCAATGTTCTCGAACTGTACTTGCTCTAACTTCTTCAATCTCTTCCCCCCACTGAGAAGCACTCTAGCTTCTACGTAACCCGTAACCGTTTATATCATTCTATCCTTACTTGATAATGCTGGTTGTCCAGTGAAACGTGTCGTATATCCTGTATCATCATGTACATTAATGTAACCCTGTACCACCATGAATTTTGCTCATCTCATTCATCTACTTCCTGCCACCCAGCGAAAACTCATCAGAGACCTGGAAACTTTGAATAATAAAATTTCCAATGCAGAAATTGCCATTTCTTTCAACCTCATATGTATTAAAACAAAATATATATATATATATATATTTTTTTTTTCTTTTTTTTTTAAACAATTGGAGGTAATAATCTGTAAACTTTCATATTCCAATAACACACTCCAAACTTAATTTTGCATCTACATTGCCTACTAAATAACAATATTTTTTAGCTCAAAAAGGCCTTTCATAATATAAGGGACTAAAGGCTCACTGACATAAGATTGTATAACCTTTTTGGTTGGCATATTTTACTAGGTAAAGTACAATAATTAATCTGTAAGCGATAAACATCTTAAAGGGGTGTTTTTTCTGGACCCCCTTCTCCCATATGTTTAACCCCATTATTTTGAGATTTTAAGATGTTCGCCCCATTAGTTTGGCTTTATTATTAGATCTTGTGTCCCATGTCTTGGTCAATTTTAAGACTTCGTGCCATTTACGTGTCCATTTCTTCCTGGCGAGCGATAACGAGCCTGTAATATAGGAGGAATCGGCCTTCGATTTTTTTTTCTAGTGGAATATGAACAATTTTATCCTGAAGGGGGGTCGTGGGGGTATTATTTTTTAATTTTGATGGAGGTCTACGGAGGCAACTTTAATAATACGCAAATAAATAAATAGCTGTATGTACAGTATAATTATGTAATTTGTATATACTCAGGCACATAGCCCATTTCTGGGGGTGGCCGACACGAGACAGAGCCCGAAAAGAAACAACATTTAAAGTTCCTAATCTCAGGATCCAGGACCACTTTCGTGATACCTCGCCCGTTTCTCTGTCCCGTCGAGTAGGAGAATTATAATTATAGATATATTATAAATATATTGATTTAAGATAATATTCTCCCTATAAATTCGATATTAGTCACTTAATAAAAAATGGGTGAATAATGTATGAGTCATAGCTCGAATATTCTAGACAACTACGGGTATGAAAAGGGTCAATAGAGTGTCCATAATATTATTTTAACCCCTTGAGGAACTTGACGCGTTTTAACAGCTTTTCTGACCATCATTAGACGATTTTACACAGCTGAGGAAGGATCTGTAGGTGGTAAAAGGGTAAAGAAGGTCTCAAGCAACCCTCTGACTTCCATAGGACCTTCCCAATCAGCATAACATCGTCTAATGTTAGGTTTAAGTTGGGTTAGATTATGGTAAGTTAGGATATGATAGCTTTGGTTAGGTTAATTTAGGTTAGGTTATTATATAGTAAGTTAGAGTGTGATAGCTTACGGTTATGTTAATTTAGGTTAGGTTAAGTTAGCTTTGTTAATGGTAATTTATAATATAATTCCTTGGGTTAGATTGATATGGGTTAGGTTAGATCAGGACTAACAATTATCATTGCTTTGTTTACATTGGTGTCTCCTTCATTCACACACACACACACACACACACATACACGCACACACACACTAATAATACAAAATGAATTAATAAATAATAAATAAAACAATGAATAAACAAAGGGACCATGGTTGAGATGACACACAGTTTGAAGATGATTAAGGTTGACATCAGTAACCGGTTGAGAACACCAGCAACCAGCACAACAACTTACAGAATCGGTTGATGCACGTGATCGCCAAACCGCTGCAATGTTCGCCTTTCCGTGCGTGGTTGATTGGCGGGAAGGGCAAACAAGCAGGGCAAGATATTTTTTGAGGGGGAGGGAGTGGTTTTTCTGGACCTCCTTCTCCCTCATGATTAGCCCTATTATTATTGAGATTGTGAGACGTTTGCTCCATTAGTGTGTCTATTTTTTAAAGACTCTTGGTCCCATTTCTTTATCAATAAGTAACACCCCGTTCTTAACAATAATCAATTACAAACCCCAATGTACTTGAATAAACTAAGACCTTTCGTGCCATCTAGGTGTCGATTTTTTCCTGGCGAGCAATATAGAGCCTGTGATTTTGGAGGAATCGGCCATCGGCCGGGAAATTGTTCTACTGAAAAATGTACAAATTTATCTCGAAAGGGGATTTTGAGGATAATTTAAGCTTGATGGAAGTCTAGGGAGGAAACTAAAACAATAATAAATTAATAAATAAACAAACTAATAAATATACTAATAAAACTAATAAATACACCTGTACCGGCGACGTCTTATATATTTTATTGTAGCTATATTTAGGCGATTTTGTGCAGCTTAACCCTTTCACGCATTTATGACGCAGAGGTTGCCAGATTAGCAATAAGAAATAGAGTTCTCTCACTCTTACAATTACCTCTCCAAAATTAGTTTTCTTCCCACAGCTAACTCAAAGACAACTGCAGAGGTTGAAGTAACTAAACTAAAAGTTTATAAATACCCCTGATGGTAACAAAGGCTTTAAAGTATCCCCAATAGGCTCAAAATGGCGTCATATGTTGGAGAGGGTTAAGAAGGATCTGTGGTTGTAAAAAGGGTTAAGTGAGATAGTTCGAAGCCTGATAATTGCTGGAGGCCCTTTACAAACTGCATAAAATCGTCTAATAGTAGCCAGAATAAAGTTAAAATGACGGGTTAAGAGAGTGGTACATTTTCGACTAACGTGTCCACCGGCTTATGAGCATGTTGAGAAGGTCAGGTGAAGGTATTGAGGGACAGGCCTTTATATCGGCTCCTCCTATATACTGTCGTAGAGTGGGGAGAGGGGAGATGGGGTGTTGGAGAGAGATGAAGCTGTTGCAGTGGCTTTCTTTGTATGAAAGTATTGAAGGACATGTCTTTATAACGGCACCTCGTATCTACTTTTCGAAGAGTGTTGAGAGGGGAGAAGGGGTGTTGGAGATGTCGTGCACAGAAAACACAAACACACACACACACACACACACACACACCCACATACACACACCCACCCACCCACATACACACACCCACCCACCCACATACAAACACCCACACCCACCCACGCTCACACCCACATACACACACACGCGCACCCACCCACACACACACCCACCCACCCACACACGCAAACCCACCCACCCACACACGCACACACACACACACACTGATACTAATAATATGTAGTTTGATTTCCGGTTGTCTTTTATTTTTAGTACTATTTTTGTTGTTTAACTTTATCGGTGTAATACTGGTTTGGCCTTGTGATCCTTCTTGCATAAGTAATATTGTATCCAACACTCATATCTTATTAGTACACACACGCACATACACACACACACACACACACACCCACACACCGATACACCCACTGACAAAACGCGTGTGTGTGTGTGCTACATACTGTATGTGTGTGCGCGTGTGTATGTATGCTATAATTATGTGTGTGTGTGTGTGTGTGAGTATGCGTGTGTTATGTGTGTGTGTGTGAGTATGTGCGTGTGTATTTATGTTATATACAGTAAATGTGTGTGTGTGTGTGTGTGTGTGTGTGTGTGTGTGTTATTGTTTGTTCTCGTTAGTCCACTGTTTACGATAATGAGCATGAAAAGGGTAATTAAAGTGTCCACAATATTCTACCCATTTAAAGGTATATTGGTAGTAATAAACCCATCTAGTGGTTTAGGTGCTGGAGTGCTGCACTACTGGCCTGGGTTCGAACCCTGGCTGGGGCATGACACAAAATATTAATAAGGATAGAAAGGTAAATCACCATCAATATACCCAATTTATTGTTATACCTTTCTCATACCACCTGTAATGGTATATTGGTAGTAATAAACGTAATTTCCCAAAATTTGTACCCTAACTTCTCTGTGAGTAATCCGTTTACATACAAACATGGTAATTTAATGTACACAACAGTATGACATAAGAAATCTTCATTCAGTAAACAGTTCTGACTGATGATTAATGATTGTTAATCTTCTCTTCAATTTAATGTTCTTTTGTTTTTGCAATGTACTGACATTAATAAAGTAATCTTCATACTGTTGTGTACATTAAATTACCATGTTTGTATGTAAACGGATTATTCACAGAGAAGTTCGGGTACAAATTTAGGGAAATTACGTTGAAACTGTCTACCCTGTAGCACCGCAAGGAAGCATTTAAGGACATGCCTCCATGGAGTACAAACTGTTTAATTCTGTGTTCCCTATCACCCATTTCATTTTGTATAAATGTTTTCTGAACACCCTGTATATATAATTATATATATACCGGTATATATATATATATATATATATATATATATATATATATATATATATTTTTTTTTTTTTTTTTTTTTTTTTTTTTCTTTCAAGCAGGTGAGATTAAAATAATAGGCACAGTTTGCATTATTGAGTTTTTTATTGATACTCTCAATTTTTCGTACAGTTTTTCTAGTATTTACAGGAAGTTGGTAAAGGGTTCCGACGTTTCGATGGGCGCAGCCATCATTATCAAGGAGAAGTGAAGTTAGAAGGTGATAAGTCGAGAATATATAGGCAATACAAGATCAAGAGAGGGTTTATTGTGTGTTAGCTGCACGCTGGTTGGCTAACCTCAGGTTGGCTAACAACTCTGGTTGGTTGGCTGGACGGTGCGTATGGGTTAGGCGCAGGAGTGGGCGGGGCCTCTGCTTCGTTCGTCTGCGTGTGTGGAGGGTGCAATCCGGGGGGCATCATGGGGGGCCTCGCTGTGGAAGGGCGTGCCGAGGGTAAGATCTGGCTGTATTCCGCTTGTGTGTTTAAAGTAGGTTGGTATGTTTGTATATACTGTATATAGCTTCAAGAATGAATAGGTGGCGTGAGTCTATTTCTTTATCATTGAAGGTGGAGGAAGGTGAAGGCTTGAAGATGGAGGGTAAGGCGACGTGACAGACGAGTCCTTGTCAAACCGACGCAAGTGTGAGGTCCACAGTCCTCACTGTTACAGGTGTGTCGGTATATGACATGGTCCTCTTGTGACGGTTTCTTAGCGGTAGCCGGGCTGTTGCAAAGGACTAGTTGTGAGGTTTTCCTTGATGTGTAGTATATGATAAGTTTAAGGTGTTGGTCAGGGTTCGCAGTTTTAACGTTGTTGCTGATAATGTCTCATTATGTTTTCGTCTGTCTTGTGATCTGAGGACATGTGGTTTTTATAGTAAAATTTTATGTATTCAGTGTTTGTATTAGTAGGCATGTCGTGATTGTACCATGTTTCAAGGTGTTTGTTGATGGTGTGGGCGATGTCCGAGTTGCTGTACCCATTGTTTACAAGCACCTGGGTGAGCCTCTCGAGTTCCTTGTGTGTGTCTCTCCAGGAGGTGCAGTGTGATATATATATATATATATATATATATATATATATATATATATATATATATAGGCTATATATATATATATATTTATATATAATTATAGGTATTGTACAAGAGATTAATCATAGATTGTATTTTCTTGAGGTCTGTATTAAAGCTTATGCGCAACAGACTAGGCCATATTTTATCCTATATATTTACTGAAATGGCAATAAACTTATTTTTCTTTTATCTTAACTCATCGCTATGGATGTGGGAAGGTACAGGCTGCAGGTGAGGTGGCAGGGCACGGACCTCCTTCATGACACAACCTCGCAGCTTCCGACCAATCTCGTATTAATGACACATTTTTGTCAGAAGGAGCGACTAGAAGACCACAAAGTGGTGCCAAGATATATAGAGAACGTTCTTGTCTACCATGGTCATTTTGTAAGCAACATACTGCTGCCTTGGATTGGAAGGAATAGTAACGATTGAGGGCGTATCTCGGAACCTCCGCTTTAACCGCCATGCTCCCTGTCATGTGGACATCATCAATCCAGAATGGCGGATGGTCATTGGCAGCTTGTAGAATAGCAGCAGCGGCTGATCGGGTGGTCAGGTAGGCCCAACCAGCGAGGAAGTCTGGATATGTTCGAAATGGGTACTCAGCTGGAGTTACTCGCCACTTGCTATCACCTCTATGGGGTTTAAGCCCTCTCCGCACTAACCCTGCCATCCACGCATAATCAGGATCCAGTCGATTCCCCAATCCACCTGGCTGTAGCTCACCGTCAGACCCTAAAGTTGGCCCAGCTTGTAGAAATTTGACAACACCCCAAATATCCACCATGATATCATCATCCATTTTTAGGATGTACGTGGCCGAGGGACAGAAGATTGGAGGCCAGGTGAGAGCGAGGGCATGTTTATAAGTGAGGTTATGGTAGTGCTCGGCCAGGTCTACCACCACAAGATCATGGTGATGCCCAGCTTCCTCCATCACACGACTGACCTCCACCCGGGGATACTCTGCCTGGGTGGTCACACTCCCGTCACCCAGTACAAACACCCGCCGGGCTCCCAGGGCATCCAGAACCTCCGCAGGAATATGGACACGGTGGGCATCTCGCAAAGCAATGTGAGCGGGATGAGATATGACGAGAATGACCAGCAGCAGTGAATCATTGCCACATGTTGCAGTATTAGCTACTAAGGACACAGCGGGTAGATCCAGGAGTTTCATAGGGGGCGGGTAAAGCCAGGCCGGACCCCCAGGCGGTGGGTGGCGAGGCAAGGCAGCGACAGGCAGGGGAGGCAGGGCAAACAGTCCAGCCTCCCAGATGAGTCCAACTATTATGAGCATAATGGTCGCAGCTCCCACCACCACACACTTCCACCATAGCACCATCACTGCCCGTGATTCACACTGCCTTCCCGTAGCCTGCTCGCCGCCCCGCTACCTTTGTCACGCCCACACTAGGATCTGGGGACAATAGGAAGGTCAGGAGAGGTATGCTAGCCATGCCTCGGGATAGGTTTGATGATGGGTTACTGTAATTATATAATCAGATAATGGATGTGATGACCTTGATCGGCCCCTGTGTAAAAAAAAGAAGAAAAAAAAATAATAATAAATACATACATAAATATATATAATAACAACAACAATAATAATGTTAATATTAATAATAATAATAATACAGTAATAAAAAAAGTTGCAAGCAACCTTGTCCGGGATTCAAGCGGATTTGCAAACAGGGTATTGTGTTGGATACAAGGGCTGTGTCACATATCAAATGATCATTTAACTTATCGGTCATGGAGAAACTACAGAGAACAGATTGTAGCAATTTTGGCTGTGGCCATTTAGTAGTGTAGCTCATTTGGTTGTGGCCGTTTATGAGTGTGGCTGGTTTCTGATTGTGGCCATGTATGAGTGTGACCATGAATCTTGTGATTTTGTTATCATTCTGAATTTTGTTTCAGCCTTTGTGGCATGGTCCTTATATAATTAAAGTTATTACTTCAGCATTACTAAATACAATAATGTGCTGTACTTTATTATATGTTTTGAGCACTTTATACCTAAAGTAACCTATATATTTTTTGATTATCCAGGAGAAGTCTTAGAAATAAGCTGACATGGAGGTAATTCACTCATGTAAATATATTATTGGGCTAGGAATAGCTATATTATGGCCTAGATATAGGAATATGATCATGTATATAAAAAAAGGTTGTATAATTTGAGGATTAATTCCCAGCAAATATTGAACAATCGGCCCGATACAGAGTTAATAACGGCCTTCTAGTTTGTGTTAGTATCGGCCCGATAACCGTAGTTTTTGTTGCCGTCACCGTCCCAATTTATTTTAGTTTACAGTTTGCACACCAGCCTTCGATGGAACTTTATTGGCCCGTTAACTGGGCCAATGGTGGATAACTATAACCGTGCCGACACCAATTTTATTATATTGTGCCAATAACCTGTAATGTATCTGCCTGAAGTGGGCCAATGTATTTCCAGCAAACATTGAACAATCGGCCCAGATAAATAGTTAATAACGGCCTTATAATTTGTATTAGTATCGGCCTAATAACCGTAGTTTTTTTTGCCGTCACTGTCCCAATTTATTTTAGTTTACCGTTTGCACACTAGCCTTTGATGGATCTTCATTGGCCCGTTAACTGGGCCAATGGTGGATAACTATAACCGTGCCTACATCAATTTTAATATATTGTGCCAATAACCTGTAATGTATCTGCCTGAAGTGGGCCAATGTATTTCCAGCAAACATTGAACAATCGGCCCGATAAATAGTTAATAACGGCATTCTAATTTTTGTTAGTATCGGCCCAATAACCGTAGTTTTTGTTGCCGTCACTGTCCCAATTTATTTTAGTTTACCGTTTGCACACTAGCCTTTGATGGATCTTCATTGGCCCGTTAACTGGGCCAATGGTGGATAACTATAACCGTGCCAACACCAATTTTAACCCTAGTCTAGCGGGTCCTCTGTGGCCGTTTTGGGCCTTTTCAGGCCATTCTGACTGCTATATCAACCATCAGTATGAAAGGAACTGTATTGCGCCAAAAACTAGGTGGAAATCGCTACACAATGACGCCACATACAGCTACGTAGCACTCGTGGAGCACTGACAGTGTTACCTCGAAGATGGAAGTTTAGCTGATTTTGCTACCTTGCTCACTTTTAGCGAACTATTGGTTACACTGTAATCCTCCCGTGCGGTGGGGGAACTGGAGTTAGTGTGGGCCGGGAGGCCACAGATGTCGGACGTATGGATCATTACTATCCCACCCATTTTCACTCGATTTCCACCCTTTTTTCACCCGTTTTTTGCCAGATTTTTCAACTCGACTTATGTGGTCAGCCGCTTTTTAAGGGTTAATATATTGTGCCAATAACCTGTAATGTATCTGCCTGAAGTGGGCCAATGTATTTCCAGCAAACATTGAACAATCGGCCAGATAAATAGTTAATAACGGCCTTCTAATTTTTGTTTGAATCGGCCCGAAAACCGTAGTTTTTGTTGCCGTCACCGTCCCAATTTATTTTAGTTTACCGTTTGCACACCAGCCTTCGACGGAACTTCATTGGCCCGTTAACTGGGCCAATGGTGGATAACTATAACCGTGCCAACACCAATTTTAATATATTGTGCCAATAACCTGTAATGTATCTATCTGCCTGAAGTGGGCCAATGTATTTCCAGCAAACATTGAACAATTGGCCCGATAAATAGTTAATAACGACCTTCTAATTTTTGTTAGTAATGGCCCGATAACCGTAGTTTTTGTTGCCGTCACTGTCCCAATTTATTTTAGTTTACCGTTTGCACACCAGCCTTCGATGGAACTTTATTGGCCCGTTAACTGGGCCAATGGTGGATAACTATAACCATGCCGACACCAATGTTAACATATTGCGCCAATAACCTGGAATGTAGCTGCCTGAAGTGGGCCAATGTATTTCCAGTAAACATTGAACAATCGGCCCGATATATAGTTAACCCGTCCAGCCCCGGCTAGTTTTGTAATGTTTGTTCACCAGAACCCGGCCGGTTTTCAATTTTTTTTTTTATTCCAGAAACAGTAGCGAATGGGTTCGGAATGAAGGAAAAACCACGAAAAACCGCTCAAAAAGCTTAAAGAATGGTCCTACAGCGCCCCCGAAAACGTATTTTACAAGAGTAAAAAATTGAAGGCAATTACCCCAAAAAAACAGGTTATTGCGCGCTCATGCGCACGCACGTGGACTTTGAGAGTTTTCAACCATCGGCACGGTTGCGTGGGATACGTACACAGTTCCCATACAAATCTGAGCCCTCCTGAGTGGCTACACCTGAGGTTACGGTCGGCGCAATTAGGGTGACGCGCCAGGCACGTCTCTGGGGCTGTGCGTTACATACATCGCCGACGCGTCAGGCGCGTCGCTGGGGCTGTACGGGTTAATAACGGCCTTATCAATTTTGTTGAATCGGCCCGATAGCTGTATTTTTTGTTGCCGTCACCGTCCCAATTTATTTTAGTTTACCGTTTGCACACCAGCCTTCGATGAAACAACATTGGCCCGGTAACTGGGCCAATGGTGGATAACCATATTTGTGCCGACACCAATGTTAATATATCGTGCCAATAACCAGTAATGTTAGATACTCCAATATATCCAACTATTACTCCATGAATTACTTAAACACTAGAATACATATTTAAAGTATATATCACTATTATAACCTTAATACAACTACTCATATTAGTAAACATAATATTTCTTACACCGACAGTATATGATGGAGGCAAGTGGTACTGGGCGCCTAGAATCTGAGGTTTAAGTAGACGTCAGCTTCTAGTCAGCATTCCTGAGATCTCACAATAGAGTTGGTTACACGTGACCGCTCTGATGGAAAGTTACCCAGAACAGGTCACGTTGGAAGCCACACCTTATGACATCATTATTGACAGGTACTAGGATTGGTCGTGATGTACACGTGAATGATAATGAGTGGTTTTACGTCATAAAGAGGGGCATAACCCAACATAATATAAGGTGGGTATCCAGAGAGCGAGGGCAGAAAAACAAGAGAGACCCCGGCTCGCTCATCGAAGGGTCAGAGGTTAGCTCCGTGTGCGATAACCAGACTATATAACATACTTGAATTAATCGTACTGATACGAATACTTATACAATCAATATATTAGTGTACTTCTGAATAAGTCTTAAGATATCTTTTATTATACTATTCTTAATTATTCTCAAGTTTCATTTACCTAACCTTACCATTTATCTAACATTCATTTGAGTTATCTACTTAATCCCAGGGTAAACCTGTGATGGTGGCAGCATATATATAGGGGAATTGATACCATTATTATTCCTATTCGCTTAAGCTTACAGTAATGTAGCTGCCTGAAGTGGGCCAATGTATTTCCAGCAATCATTGAACAATCGGCCGGATATAGAGTTAATAACGGCCTTATAATTTATGTTTGTATCGGCCCGATAGCCGTATTTTTTGTTGCCGTCACTGTCCCAATTTATTTTAGTTTACCGTTTGCACACCAGCCTTCGATGGACCAACATTGGCCCGGTAACTGGGCCAGTGGTAAATAACCATAACCGTGCAGACACAAATGTTAACATATTGCGCCAATAGCCTGTAATGTAGCTGCCTGAAGTGGGGCAATGTATTTCCAGCAAACATTGAACAATCGGCCCGATATAGTCTTAATAACGGCCTTATAATATTTTTTTTTATCGGTCCGATAAATGTAGTTTTTGTTGTCGTCACCGTCCAAATTTATTTTAGTCTACCGTTTGCACACCAGCCTTCGATGGAACAACATTGGCCCGGTAACTGGGCCGATGTTGGATAACCTTAATCGTGCCGACATCAAAGTTAGCACATTGTGCCAATAACCTGTAATGTAGCTGACTGAAGTGGGCCAATGTATTTTAGTTATTTCATAAGCATCCCAGATTAATTATTGGGCCAATATACTTGAGCAATAATCAGGCCAGCATTGTGTTGTCTTGTATTGGTCCGATGCCTTTAGATCTGTCAGCCAATATCGGCCCATTTGATTTATGCAAATATTCAGAAACTCAAGATATATTGGTCCTATGCATGATAACCATAATCATGCCAATTAATTTTGTATTTAAGTGGCCAAGTAAATATAATGTCAGCTGCCAGCATTGTACCAATGATGGAAGACCTTGCATGTGCCGATTCACTCTGTGCTATACTGGGCCAATAACTGACAGAACCGCTCCATTTCATTTTAGTTTACCGGTTGCACCCTGCCCTTCGATGGAACAACATTGGCCCGGTAACTTGGCCGGTGGATAACCATAATCGTGCCGACATCAATGTTAACACATTGTGCCAATAACCTGTAATGTAGCTGACTGAAGTGGGCCAATGTATTTTAGTTATTTCATAAGCATCAAAGATTAATTGGGCCACTGCAGTAAAACAATGATCAGACCAGCATTGTTTTGTTTATATTGGTCCAATACCTTTTGATCTGTCGGCCAATATCGGCCCATTGATTTAATTAAATACCTGTATACCAAAACTCAATATACATTGGCCCTATGCATGAGAAACATGGTCGTGTTAATTAATGTTGTATTTAGTGGCCCAGTAAATATAATGTCACCTGCCAGCATTGGACCAATGATGGAAGACCTTTCTTGTACCGATTCACTCTGTGCTGTACTGGGCCAATAACTCTGCCAGAACCGCTCCGTTTCATTTTAGTTTACCGCTTGCATCCCGGCCTTTGATGGAACAACATTGGCCCGGTAACTTGGCCAATGGTGGATAACCATAATTGTGCCGACATCAATGTTAACATGTTGTGCCAATTATATGTGTAATGCAGCTGCCTGAAGTTGGCCAATGAATCCCAGATTATTTGGGCCATTTAATCAGGCCAGCACTGTGTTGTCTTGTATTGGTCCGGTACCTTTAGATCTGTCGGCCAATATCGGCCCATTTGATTTATGCAAATACCGGTATTCAGAAACCCAAGATATTTTGGCCCTATGCATGATCACCATAATCATGCCGATTAATGTTGTATTTAAGTGGCCTAGTAAATCAAATGTCAGCTTCCAGCATTGGACCAATGATGGAAGACCTTGCATGTGCCGATTCACTCTATGCTGTACTGGGCCAATAACTGCCAGAACCTCTCTGTTTCATTTGCACCCCGGCATTCGATGGAACAACATTGGCACGGTAAATGGGCCAATAATGGATAACCTGATTCATGACATCAGTTTTTACTACATTGTGCCAATATCCCTTAAAGGGGACACAAACAACAGTGTTAATAATGTCACTGTTATGAAGCTGGCTGTCTGTATTGGTTGAATATTGGCCATATTCAGAACCGATTGCGGGAAACCATAATAATTCCAATAACAATTTTCACTCTATTGATTTGATAACCTAAACTCTGATTGCCATCTTTGGCCCAATTTGCTACCGTTGTCCGTTTGCACAGCGGGATGTACGGGCCCAGTGCTGTGCTGGCCCGTGTTTCAGACCAATAATGGTAAACCTGAATCATGTTGACAGCAGTTTTTACTACATTGTGCCATTAATCCTTAAGCTGGCTGCCTGTATTGGTCCAACAGATGCCGGTTCTGCCGGATTTCAGGATCTTTGGGGTCCGAAACAGCGAAGTTTTACTGTTCAGTATATTTTGTTTATATTGGTTCAATGTTGGCCCTAATCAGGACTGATGTCAGTGAACTTGAATCATGCCAATGTCAATTTTAACTTTATAAATCTGATAACCTTTACTCCGATTGCCCGCTTTGGCCCAATTTAATATAGTTATCCGTTTGCACAGCAGGATATGTACCGGTATGTGCCCAGTAGTGGTCGATGTTTCGGACCGATGTGGAGAAACAGAAGTCATGCCGACTCCAATTTGCACTACATTCGACCAACAATCTTAAACCTAGGTGCCAGTATTCGTCCAATTCAATTTATATATCAGCTTGTATAACAGTTCTATAATAGTTTTAATCTGGACAAAAGAGGAAGAACCGTAATCATGCCATTATAGATTATAACTATATTTTTGCCAATAACCATAAATCTGACTCATGTTTGGCCCAATTTATTTAAGTTATCATTTTCACAGTGAAATGTATGGGCCTAGTAACTGGCCCATGTGTAGTACTGATGATGGGAGACCGGAATCATGCCAACACCAAATTGTCCTATATTGGACAAAGTACTGTACCCTACCTTAACTCCTTGCGATATACTGTATATGACGCGATAGCGTCATATGGAACTTATGACCAAAAACTCATATGACGCAATCGCGTCATATGGACTTATCTACATGCCTCTCCAATAAGTTTATGACGCGATTGAGCGTCATATGAGCTCAGTAAGTCCGGTAAGTTAGATGAAGATCTGTCGGTTGGTGGCAACCCCAGGTTCCTCCGACAATTCTAACGGCCAGCAGTGTGGTTTTGACAGTTGTGTGGTGCAGTGGCAATGATACCGGGCGCCCGCCTCGGTGGACTTACTGGAACATAATATGTCTGAAGGAGATAAAAGCTGATATTTAAAATACATCGGTCCAAAACTGGCAACAACATTTTATATTGATATCCATTTACACCCAGGGATGTATGTGTTAAGTACTCGCCCGTGTAGGCTATGTGTGTGCTACTCAAGGGAAAATCTACAAATAGTTTATTTTTAAGAGTTAAATGAAAAATCTACCCTCTCGCACATAGGGATGCGCTTCAAGTTCTTCGAGTTGGAGTAGGTCACCAAATGTGAACCCATGATTCGAAATGCACCCTCTATATATAGATAAGTACAGTAAATAAGAATCAAATTGACTAGATTACGTCCCTCAGAGGACGCATTAATGTTTTAGTAATTTGAAGGAGGTAATACGGTAATTTTCAATCACGTCCACACCATATGGTGGCACATACTAACCATTAATCAGTCTTACTTTTGCCACTGCTCTGGCAGTAGGATACTTCGCTCAATGAAAGTTGGCTAAAATTATTGATGCATATATGCGAGAGGGTTAAGGATCATCATTGTCGAGTGTAGTCATTTTGCCAAAACAAAAATTACATGTTATGAAAATTAATGTACTGTATGTGATATCAGCATCTAATAATCATAATATTGTACTGGTATATACTGTATATACCGGTATATATATACCGGTATATATACTGTATACAGGTATATATATACCAGTTTTGTACTGTATAATACAGTGAAGATCACAATATAATTTCAAACACAATTGTTTACATGATTATGAAAGATAATAGCACAGCCATATGTTTATTGAACAATATGATACATGTCCCTTACATGGCACTCACAGTTGGAGTACTCCAAGTTCTATACAAAATGTTAGAAATACAAATACATAAAATACATACTAGGAATGCAAAACTGATAATATTGTCATATAAACATTGGATTTTCATATGTACCAGTACTGTACAATTATTTGTTAATATAGGCCTACTGGTATCGATTAACCTCTCTGCTGCGTAGGTGGGGTATTGGCCATCCCTCCCTGTGCGGAGGTATTTAAACTGTTTCCTAAACTCAAATCGTCATTGTACCATAAATATCATTAATACTTATCCATATGCGCCTATTTTACGTTGATTATAAAGGTAATAACCTGTTACAGCAATAAAACAAGTGGAAACAGCGTTTGGATGGTCAAAATCGGCGATAGAGGCCGGGAGTTACGTAACGTATGGCTCAGGCAGCCAGCCAGCCATGAAGACGGCTGGAGAGACACTGTTGCGTGGTAGTCTCTCTCTCGCTCTTTCCCACGCTTGGTAACATAGATGACCACGCCCTGCTAGCAACTCGCTAATGTTACCACGAATATATACCTAAGAATAACGGAATAACAGGGAGAATAGGTGATAATCGAAGGTGGGGGGGGAGGGGGGGGAAGGGTAGAAGGAGGGGATGTGGAGGAGTGATATTTGGCATGGCCAAGGGGCAATACAAAAAAAAAAAAAATTGATACAGGGCTGATTTAAATGTTTTTTTTTTAGGCCTTGGATTATATAAGGCTTCCCGCAGCGCACCAGTGAAACTTATATGTCTTGCCGCACTTGCCGGGTTAAAGGAACATTTATATAATCCCTTACAAATTGATATACCAGTTTGTGGGATGTGTTTTCTCAATAAAATATTTTGTGTTTTATTTAATTATTATAACCTGATCCCAGCTGAATTAAATAGATATCTACGCTATGAAAGAATTACGGTATGGCACTCACATGTATGGCAGTGTTTAGTGGGCGAGAAAAGTGAAGGACATACGGGTATGTGTCTAGATAGCCTATATGGGTGATTCCATCCTGCTTGCATAAAGTGTGGAAGAACTTCACAGGGTTGCCACTAATTTTGATAAGTTATTTGAGATGACTTTACAAATCAATCCAATTAAATGTGTAAGTAAGGTGTACCGGTACCTCTCCAAGCTGATAGTAGTGCACACTAGCATATACCGGTAATATATAATAATGTATGAAGAAGGGATTATTGTAGTTATGGTGTATAATAGGGGTTGAAGGTGTCTTGAATGGTACCGTACCGTACATAATGCTCATATACCGGTACCGGTACAGTATTTTGTTATACTTTTTAGTTAAATACATACATACATTGGTTTAACGTTATATGTCCATTACATATGCATTGTGACGGTTCAGACGGGGTTGCCTTAAGTAGTTGGAATGTACTGTAGTACAAAAAAGTCGCGCCACAGCACTGCCCCACCAGGTGATCACTGTGGCTGATGTTGGTATAATGCTAACCGTGCCTCAGCAAGACTCAACAGAGTCCCCCTGCAGCCCTTGCACCTGCAGTATCTGCAACCACACCAGCCTTAACAGTGTTACAAAAAGACAGCACCATAACAAGACTCTACTGTATATTAGGCAACTGGACTATAGAACAATAAAATCCGGCCCAACATGCAAACACTGTTGCCGACACAGGTGTGGTACCAAACGGCCCCCAGGTTAGACTCAGTCCCCTGTGGCACCTATCCGCACCCCACCAGCCTCGGCAGTGTGCCATACCAAGACAGTGCTAAGATAAAGACTGTACTGTCTAGTAATGGCTGTTGATCCACAAGTCTATCGCCATCCCCCCTATTAGTCGCCTTGTATGACACACAGTAGTATGCGTGAGGCATAGGCCTATTGTTTGTTTCCTCCACCATTAGATGAAGGCCCCCTTAACCCCTGGGGGGTCTTACCCCCTGGGGGGAAGGGATTGCATTAGTCTACCATTTACATTTCAAGTGGAAACTGAACTGACCATACCTTATAGTAATGAGATACTCATATTAATAAGAAAACTAATTACATAAAGCAGGTGTACACTATAAGTACCGTAGCTTTGTACCGGTACTATATGCTAATGGATATCACAGATGAAAGATCGATATATTTTCTATTTACAGTAATATGCACAGTATGCAGACAAGTTCCTAAAAATGTTATCACCATTTATATTATTGCAAAAATTGGTTAGGTTCAATGAAAAATAAGTACGGTAAAAAAAATAAGTACGGTACATAACATTTTCAGTAGCCTACCGTATATAGTAGTTTAATAATTATTTAATTATATACATTAGTTTAAAGGACTAAAGTTTCAAAATCTTATTATTTGTGTTGCTGGTGTTAATAATAATGTTGTAAGCTACTACCATGATGATGTCATAACAAAGGCTGTCAAGATAACTAGTTACCGGTAACCTACTAGTAAATAGTGTTTGCCCTTTTGTATTGACTAATTGACCTGACCTGACCTCAGGGGGTGAGGAGGCCTTCATCTTATGGTGAGGGAAATAAAGAATATGCCTCACACATCCTACTGCGTGTCATACAAGGCGACTAATTAGGGGGACGGCAATAGAATTGTGGACCAACAGCCATTACTATGCAATAAAGTTTTAATCTTAGCGCTGTCTTTTTATTGACTGTCCGAGGCTGGTGTGGTGCAGAAAGGTGCTACAGGAGACTGTACTAGTAGAGTCTTACTTGGGCGCTGTTTGGCACCACACCACCGTCAACCACAGCAGGGTGTCAAACGAAAGCCAAGTGCTTTCTTTTTAGCCGTCCGGGTGGCTCAGTTGATAGCGTCAGTGCTTCACATTGTGCAGTCTTGCGTTCAATCCCCACTCAGATTGAAAAGTTTTTCTGAGACATAGCCAACGGTTACTGTCTCCCCATGAGCAAGGGGGATGGGTAATGGTCATTGGTTGATTAAAGAAGTGTCAAGCGCTTGAGAATCCTCAAAGGAGGAAATACGGACGCTATATAAGTAACCAGACTATTATTATTATATGCAAAGATAAAATTGGGGTTCATAGTTCAAATTATGTCTGGAAGTGATAAAATGGCCAAAACAATACTACAGTAGGCCTACTTTATGTCAATTTTCTTGTATTCCTCCTCATATTCATTCAAGCCTTCAAACAAAATTGATCCGGTTTGACACCCTGGGCCACAGTGTTTGCATGTTGGACCAGTGTTGGGGCAGGACTTTATTGTTCTGTAGTCCAAGTTGTCTAATGTATTGTAGAGTCTCGTTATGGTGCTGTCTTGTCGTAGCACTGTTAAGGCTGGTGTGGTTGCAGATACTGCAGTAGAGACTTTGTCGAGTCTTGCTGAGGCGCGGTTAGCATACCGGTATGCCAACATCAGCCACAGTGATGGCACGTTGGGACAGTCTTGCGATGGGACTTTATTGTACTACACTCCAACTACTGAAAGGCAACCCCGTTTGAGCCGTTACAATGTATGTAGGCTAATGGAAAATTACACTAAACCATTGTACCGTTTGTATGTACTGTATATATTGACCAAGTATGGTATATAATAACTATACAGCTGTAAGTGATATATATTTCAAGTGTGTGCACCATACCATATCTGAATAAAGTAAGATTTGCAAATTCAGTTGTTCAGTGTCAGCGGCCTTTAACCCTTGTCTAGCGGGCCCTCTGTGGCCGTTTTGGGCCTTTTCAGGCCGTTCTGACTGCTATATCAACCATCAGTATGAAAGGAACTGTATTGCGCCGAAAACTAGGTGGAAATCGCTACACAATGACGCCACATACAGCTACGTAGCACTCGTGGAGCACTGACAGTGTTACCTCTTGCCTTGCTCACTTTTAGCGAACTATTGGTTACACTGTCATCCTCCCGCGCGGTGGGGGAACTGGAGTTAGTGTGGGCCGGGAGGCCACAGATGTCGGACGTATGGATCATTACTATCCCACCCATTTTCACTCGATTTTCACCCTTTTTTCACCCGTTTTTTGCCAGTTTTTTCAACTCGACATAAGTCGCGCGCCGCTCTTTAAGGGTTAAGGTAACCTACCGGTACCGCAACTTACCGGTTATGCATGCCTTTACATACATTTTATAAGCTTAATCTTGGTACCGGTAACTTTTGAAATGTAGGCTAGAAGCGTTAGTATCCGATCACTGTGTTAGTATCCAATCACTTTCAGTTTTTAGTGCAAAAAACTGCTACGAACAAAACTATAAAAGATACAGTATTAACCTTATATACAGAATATAGAGCTATGAAAGCTAAGTATTGTGTAAAAACTATAAAAGATACAGTGTTAACCTTATATACAGAATATAGAGCTATGAAAGCTAAGTATTGTGTGAGAAAAAGAAATTAAATGGATAAATAGTTTAGCTTCTACCGTACACCGAATGTAAATAACTGTCATTTTTCTTCCGATTCTTACGGCAACGCATAAGGAAATGACTTTTTTTGTCAGCTTAAAAATTATCTCTATATTTATTCTTTTCAAAATATATGATAATATATTGTAGTGGAATGTTGGAATAACACATGGAAAATGAAGATAGTTGCTTATATTGCAAGTGAGTTTGACAAGGAGAGGTGATTGGATACTAAACCCAAAATTCTTGATGCATTAGTATCCGATCACAAAACATTTTCCTTTCAAAATGCTTCACTTTATGCTACATATTATTACTTTTAATTTTACATGTCTTACAGGATTAATAATTTCCCTAGCACCTATATTTTGTTATATAATGTGGTGTGTTAGTATCCGATCACTGATCCACCACTGTGGTCGATCGGTCGACCACAGTGCTCAATCGGTTGACCACAGTGGTGGATCGGTTGACCACTGTGGTCAACTCGACATATGTCGAGTGAAATCAATTTGGACTATGTGGCGGCGCACGACATCTGTCGAGCACCATTTTCAGCACGTAATGTTGCTGAGAGAGAGAGCTGAGCGGTGGGACGAGCGTAGTAACCATAATTATGACCGGTCCCCACCACCGTGGTGGACATACTGAACTTTATCCCACCCTTCTCCCCCTCTTCTGCTTCACTGCACAGGGAATTATGTAAGGAAATTGCCTTATTTCATGGTTTTTGCACTCGTGTTGCGCGATCGTTGCAAGAGAACCAGTGGTCGTACAAGGATGGTTCGGGTGTCATTGGAAAGCTCTGTTTACGCCATTTCAGGGATAAATACTTGTTTTACGCTCTGGGTCTTATTTAGGCATGAAAATGAGCACGGAAACAACACTATTTAGGGTAAAAAAAAAAACCCGCTGGGCGCTACGGTCAAATAGACCACCTAGCCCGCTAAATAAGGGTTAATGGTACGTGATTGGAATTAGCTGTCAAGTGATAGGACTTAGAGGTATTACCATTAACCCATTGGCTGCGGCTATGTTTGGGCTATTTAGGGCATATTCAGGCACTCCTGAATGATAAATCAAGTATCTGCATTAAATGAAGTGTATTCTGCCGAAAACTAGGCGAAAATAGCTTTAAAATGAGACCAGAATGGGCCCTGTACGTGGTCTGGTTCACCCGCAGTGGTGCCAGTGAAACGCGGGAAACCCGCTATTATGTAACATTCGCTCGCTTGGCTACACTGTTGAGAGAGACAGAGAGAGACCCGCGCAAGACACAGTCAACATCAGTGAGCCGCTCGGTGCTCTGAGGGTCGGAGGTGGGCCCCTCACGCTCCCGCCCACTGACACTCAATTTTTAAGTTTTTTACAGGCTTTTAAAGCCTGGAAATTGCTGTAACTTGCCAGGACATTCCAGAACGTCACCCGCAGCGAAAGAGTTAAGTCCAATCAGGTAATATAAAAATATATATAAACAAAAATATGTTTCACAGACACTTGACATTCTATCTATCTATCTATTGCCTGACGCCGTGATCCCCGAAGGGGTGGCCACGAACGAACCGCCCCATGCACCTCTGTCTCCAGTCAGTTGACGCCCCTCCCCCCAACCAGCACCGCCTTCGTTCGTGTACTTCCTCACTCCATCCTTCCACCTCTCATTCGGTCTACCTCTCCCTCTCTGTCCCTCCACCTCGCTCTCCTACACCCTCTTAGTCATTCTCTTGCTTTCCATAGGTTCCATATGGCCGAACCATCTCAAGTTGTTCCTTTTCACACTTTCCAGCACATCTACCTCCACACCACACCTCCTTCTTACTTCCTCATTAGTCTGTCTATCCCTCCATGTAACTCCGCACTCTTAAGTAATTCATTTCCACTGCTCTCACTCTTGGTTTGAGTCTCTCAACCAACGTCCATGCTTCGCTTCCGTAAGTCAGTGTCGGGATTACAACACTGTCATGCAAGAACTTCTTCACTTCCATACTGACCACCCTATTTCTTGTTACTGCTTTCAGCGTTCCTACAACCCTCTTCCCCTGTTGTACCCTCACCCGCACTTCTTCATCCATAGTCCCATCTTTACTCAACACACTTGACATTACTCTTAATATAAACTTTCATTACTGGTGTGGGTGTTAAAGGGTAAACAAAAGTATTTTTGTATTTAATTTTTGTTGAAATTGGCAGCCAAAATCAGTAAATAGCACTTTTTGATTGGACACTAACGATCCTACCCTACGGTACTGAAATATAAAAGGTACAGTATATATCGGTAATGCATATAGGCTACTGTATATTTAGCATAAAAATAAGTATAAATACTCAAACAACTCCATAGTCTAATTTATTAGTCCAGCGGGTGAGCATATAGGCCTATGGTACATAATCAACAGTCAGAATGGTTTGACTTGTGGGATGAAAAGGTCTATCCTTAGATACAAAGGAATGACCGTCTTAGAAGTTGAAATGGAAATAAAACATATTCGTAATACTAACAAGTGATCCCAGTATAGGTTCTGACCTATCGGGTCAATTCGGACATATTTTAACATTTAAAAAGGGTCTTATCCCACTTCCTAAAAGCATAAATAGGCCTATCATCTCATAAGATACGATACAACCCTTTTGGGGCAAATTCAGACATATCTGGATTTATGACCCTGACAATGTAAAAATAAGGATTATTGTGACATAACTAAAACATACCCCGTGTAAGTGACCACAATCAACCCAATTACAAACAATATCTGAATCTGACAGGTTGTATTTATTTTATTCATTTTCATCCTGTCTGAATTCACCCCATTTTTACAGAAATTACAAATATATATAATTACATACCGTACCCAATTACGGGAAATAATATGCGCAGAGCCCTGGCGGTTGAGTGGAGAGCACGCTCACGTGTGAATCTGCTTGACCTGGGTTCAATCCCAGCCAAGGCGGACATTTAGTGGGTGTGGTAGTACGTCCTAGCATGTATATCATGTTCACACCCAGTCGGGGGACACCTCGATGACTTAGCCTATACAGACTAATGACATACACAACAAAGCCATTCCAACACGTACTTCCTCTATCTACATCACCTCGTCTCTACTATCTACACTTTCCCAGCCGTATGGTCCTAGTGTACTGTCTGATGGCGTACCGTAATGGAATTCCAAATGTAAGACATGATGCCAATTAATTATTTTGTACTTTCACCGGTACCGGTAGTATATTTGGTTAATAACTATTATTTATAATTTATTAATGTACCGGTATAGCTTGAAGATCATGAATCAACCTGTATGTTCCCCCTGACAGTTTTTAAGTGCAGACACTGCTTTGAATGACAGATTGGTCACACTAGTAACCTACATTTTCCATATGGCAAGATGTGTACACTATTTAAGACTGGAAAACTTATACCAACCTAAATTCAGAGAACCACTTGAAGGGAATGCTACGGTAATCTGCTTGCCAATCTGAGAAGGCCAAACTACCTTTCTATAAGATGAACTACGACACGGTACCGGTACTCCATCATTGCAAATATATAAGCCTACCGTACCGGTACTGCTACCCGGCCTATATTGAAATTAGTTTCTGCTTGTCACTGTATGCAGAGCTTTACTGATTTACAAATCGTCAATGCCTATCAAAAAGATGAGCTTCATTAATTTATCTCAGTACGGAACATGGAGACACCTATATTTTACTCACTTGAATTAGGATAGTTGTAAACAGTGCATTTCTGCATGATGTGAGAGCACAGTTTCTAGTACCGGTATCACAAGACAGTACACCTTTGTTTGATATATTTATAGTCATGGTAGGTGGGCCTGCTTACCTTAGCCAGCACACCAGTATTTCTTTGCAAGCATAAACAAATATATAGCAAATATAAAGATCACGGCAACTCGAGGCTACTGACTTCAGCTGGGATCATTAAACTGAATTTAAAACTCTGGAGAGCTCTCATAGGTTTCACACTGGCTGGTTCAAACTTGTATACACTATGTTCCTCTTTCTTGTTAAGAATAATTGATACCGGTATTGAGTAAGACTCAATGTAAGGCAACATATAATATACCGGTAGCCTACATGCATATCGGTACTGTACTAATGATGATAGGCCTACCATTTAACAACACCTATTTACCGATACCGGTACGTACTTGATGTGATGTATATCTGAACTAATATTCACTGCATTTTATGTTCCTGTAATGAAAAAAACTCTGCATAAATTAAAACTAATGGAAAATTAGCCTATACCAATAAATGACAGTGCTGTACATTCTGTCCAGTAAGTCATGTTTCAGCAGAGTATTTTTGTATAAAAATTGGAAAATTGAACCCGGTACATGTACTGGTATATATATACCGGTATATATATACCGTATATATATATATATATATATATATATATATATATATATATATATATATATAGGCCTATGTATATAGGCCTAGTGTATATACCAGTATATATATATATATATATATATATATATATATATATATATATATATAATATATATAATATATATATATACCGTAAGGTGGGGCAAGTGCGCACTTTTGTTTTAGGTTTTCAAGCTATGGGAAGAGTCGTAGGAGGAAACTGAAAAAAAGTGAGACACGTTTTTGGTGTTTACCCTCCCGCATCTTTAGGACGTGATCACGTCATAATGCCACCCCTCGAAGAGTGCTCGTATGACGCAATCGCGTCATAATGCCACCCGTAAGTTAGAAATATTCGTGGTAAATCAGTTTATGACGCGATTTGGACGCATTTTTGGCTGGTAAGTTATCCATCAGTAAGTTACAAAATGAAATATCTGGCAACTCCCTAGTGTCCCTGTGTGAGGAGTGCGGGGCTTTGTTTCACCAGTTGTGAGCCGGCCGCCAGTCTGTGAGGTAGTACTCCCGGACCTTTAAATCTCGTCTCGCCTCCATTGCCCGCCATGGAGCGGGTTTCAGGTGGGCAAATCTTGATTATTTATGTACTAAGAGGCAAGAGGCAGTGTATCATCAATTTGTGGCTATCTATTTATAATTTATGTATATAACTCGTGATTTGTGACTTTGTGCCTCGTTGTTCGCCTCTCCATAGCCAGCCATGTGTTTTTTAGGCGGCTAGAATGAACCCAGTGGAAGTGTTGTGAACTGTGAATAATAATATTATTTATATCATATTCGTAGGGTTAGTGTAGTAAGCATTCGTAGTCACATTCCTAACTTATGTTAGGTTTGTGATTACGAATGTAAGCTAGGCTATACGTGTGTGTCGTATATATATTGCCCTAAAACCTTCATTTTCGCTTGAAAGACCAATATATTTATCAATAAATACTACATACGAAGTATAATAAAGTTGTAATTACGAAATATAGTTGTATTTTGCCCATTTTTGGCATTATTTTATGCCCAATTTGGGCAATTTTTAGTGAATACACAGTTTTATTTAAGTGAAGTAACTAACAGTGAAGTGTGGATAGATTATAATCGAATTTTTTAGACAAAAATGTCACGGTAAGTACAAAAATATGTCACGGTAAATAGCCTGACATAAAAAATACAAGACTTTTATGCGCCACTGTACACTACACTACAGCAGTGAACCTTTGGACAGCCACAGATGTCTTGGTAAAGTACCTAAGCTAATCACATAATTACTTGCCCGCGGCGGGTCAGCACTCCTTGACCTTTTACCTTTTCCTCACAGCTGGGATATTTTATATGTTTAGGCATGTTTTATATGTTTTATATGTTTTATATATATATATAAAATTATATATATATATATATATATATATATATATATATATATATATATATATATATATATATATATATATATATATATATATACCGTATATATATATTCGAGTATTTCTATTGTTATTTTATATATAGGCCTATTTTTCTTTATTGTGATTTATTTTAGTTTTTATTTATTTTATTTATATCATTTTATTTTATTTATAATTTTATTTCATTTACATATTTTTGTTTTATTGTTCCTGTTCCCCAGGGTGTCCATGGGACCACCCCCTAGGTCCACAGCAAGGGTAGGGCCCATAATCGAGTATTTATATAGTTATTTTATATAAAATTTTATTTATTATAGTTGTTATTTATTTTATTTATTTTATTTATATCGTTTATTTTATTTATAATTTTATTTCATTTATGTGTTTTATTTTTTGTATTGTTCCTGTTCCCCAGAGTGTCCATGGGACCACCCCCTAGGTCCAGAGCAAGGGCAGGGCCCATAATCGAGTATTTATAGTTATTTTATATATATTTGTTGTTATTATAGTTTTTATTTATTTTATTTATATCATTTTATTTTATTTATAATTTTATTTCATTTACATATTTTTTTTTTATTGTTCCTGTTCCCCAGGGTGTCCATGGGACCACCCCCTAGGTCCAGAGCAAGGGCAGGGCCCATAATCGAGTATTTATATAGTTATTTTTTTGATATATTGGGGTTTATTATTTATTTTATTTATTTTATTTATATCGTTTTATTTTATTTATAATTTTATTTCATTTATGTATTATTTTTTTTTGTTATTGTTCTTGTTCCCCAGGGTGTCCATGGGACCACCCGCTAGGTCCACAGCAAGGGTAGGGCCCATAATCGAGTATTTATATGGTTATTTCTTATATATTGGGATTTATTATAGTTGTTATTTATTTTATTTATATCGTTTTATTTTATTTATAATTTTATTTCATTTATGTATTTTTTTTGTTATTGTTCCTGTTCCCCAGGGTGTCCATGGGACCACCCCCTAGGTCCACAGCAAGGGTAGGGCCCATAATCGAGTATTTATATGGTTATTTTTTATAACAGACAGAGCAAAGTCTGTTTGATTCTCTGTCCTCACAACTCAGTGTCCTCAACTAAAATGTTTCTTCTGAAATCACTGTGTTGGGTGATTTTAATGTCCATAACGTTGAATGGCTCACTCATTCAGCCAGGACTGATGATGCTGGTCTTGAATGTGAGCTATTTGCAGACTCATTTAATCTCACTCAACTAGTCAACCAACCCACCCGTGTACCAGATAATCCTAATCATAATTCCCACCTACTGGACTTATTTTTAACAACCAATTCAGAAAATTATGATGTTACAGTGAGGTCCCCGCTTGGATCTTCTGATCACTGTCTGATACAGGCCACCTGTCTATCACCTACCACACCTTCCCACTCTGAACCTGTTTTGGTGACTAAATGGCATTACGATAGGGCAGACTGGAAGGGTCTTCAGGGTTTCTTTATTGATATTCCCTGGACCTCTTTCTTTTCTAATGATGCACACTCCACCTTGAGCCACATACAAGATTTTGTAAAAATTGGAATGGAAACTTTTATTCCTCATCAAAAGTACAGTAAAAGATCTAATTCACCTAAATGGTTTGACCATAATTGTGCTCGAGTAACTGAACAAAAAGCAATAGCCTACAATGCGTACACAAGATCGAAAACTCATGAAGCCTTTAATTACTTTAGAAACATCAGAAATTATGCCAAAACTGTATTAAACCTAACTAAATCAAACTTTCTCCACAAGCAGGCAAATAAACTTCTAAATAATCCAAATGATAATAAAATATTTTGGTCTACTTTTAACTCATTTAAATCCAACTTCACTACTGCTTCATCCATTCCACCATTAAAATCTCCGACTGGCAATCTTGTAAGTGACCCACGAGGTAAAGCTAACCTTCTTGCGGATATTTTCTCCACCAACTCAACCTTACATGAAATAAATCAAGATGTCCCTGTACTTAATTTTAATTCGCCTGAAATTCCCTCACTTAAGATCCACACCAGACATGTCAAAACTATTTTTCAGAATCTCTCCGTAGATAAGGCTCCTGGTCCAGATGAAATTCCTCCAATAGTACTTAAGAATTGCTCCTTGGTGCTCGCTCCTGTATTGGCAACATTTTTCCGTCTGTGTACTCATACCTCATGCTTCCCAGTACCCTGGAAAGAAGCAAACATCCATCCAGTTCCTAATAAAGGTGCTGCTTCAGATCCATCAAACTAGAGACCAATAGCTATAACTTCCACTCTTGGTAAAGTCTTTGAAATTATATTAAATAATCACATAATTAAGCATCTTGAGAATAATAAATTAATCAGTGATAGGCAATATGGTTTTAGACGATGTCGATCAACTGCAGACATGCTTTGCCTTCTTACGCATCAAATCAACCAAGCTACAGACCAACATGGTGAAACACATACAATAGCACTGGATATATCAAAGGCATTTGATAGAGTCTGGCATCAATCCTTATTGTCGAAGATGTCACACTACGGCCTTGCATCATTAGTTCCACTAATTTCTTCTTATCTTCATAACAGAAAAATATGTGTAATGGTAGATGGCCTTTATTCTCAATTTCACTCAATAAATGCTGGTGTTCCCCAGGGATCAGTTTTGGCCCCAATTCTGTTCCTCATTCATATCAATGATCTCATATCTACCACTCATAATCCAATACATTCCTACGCAGATGACTCAACACTCCACAGTTCCTTCACATTTACCAATTCTTTCACCCAACCCGATCTTATAAATTCAAAAATAAACACTGCAATTTCTCTGACAGGACCTTTCTAGAATTAATGGATGGGGACAAAAGAATCTAGTTTCCTTTAATGCACAGAAAACCAAATACATTCAATTTTCTAACCGACAGAATCTCACTGACTCCCATATATTTTTTAATGATGTAAATATTCCCACTTCCCCTAGTATTGACATTCTCGGTGTAACATTAACTACTAACTTGAGCTGGACACATTATGTTAGAATCATTGCTAAGAATGCCTCTAAAAAACTGGGACTCCTGTACAGAGTTCGAGAATTCTTCACTGACGTTCTCATGTGCGTTCTCAGATGGATTACTGTTCACCTCTGTGGGGTGGAAGTGGAGTGGTTGCATTGAGGCAGTTGGACAAAATTCAAAATAAAGCTATTAGATTAATCAATAACCCTGCAATCACACAGGACCTTCCTACATTATCCATACGAAGAAATGTTGCATCCCTTGCATTATTCTACAGATATTTTCACAGCAATTGTTCCGAGGAACTTGCTTCAATTGTGCCGCCTCTCCACATCTTTCCGCGTAGAACTAGGGCAGCTGAGAGCGCCCATGAATTTACACTTTCTCCTCCACAATGCAGAACTTCTGCTTATCAGAATTCATTTATCCCCAGAGCTACTACTCTTTGGAATTCACTTCCCTCGAATTGCTTTCCACAAACTTACAATCTGCAAATGTTTAAATCCAGTTGTTACAAACATTTTATGAATGGAGGATGCCTTTAGGCACATGGACCTTTTTGTTTTATCTGTGTTTTTCCTTCCTCCGTTCATTGTCTCTTTAAAAAAAAAAAAAAAAAAAAATATGTATATATATTGGGATTTATTATAGTTGTTATTTATTTTATTTATTTTATTTATATCGTTTTATTTTATTTATAATTTTATTTCATTAATGTATTTTTTTTTGTATTGTTCCTGTTCCCCAGGGTGTCTATGGGACCACCCCCTAGGTCCAGAGCAAGGGCAGGGCCCGAAATCGAGTATTTATATAGTTATTTTTTATAAATTGGGATTAATTATTTATTTTATTTATTTTATTTTTATCGTTTTATTTTATTTATAATTTTATTTCATTAATGTATTTTTTTGTTATTGTTCCTGTTCCCCAGGGTGTCCATGAGACCACCCGCTAGGTCCACAGCAAGGGTAGGGCCCATAATCGAGTATTTATATGGTTATTTTTTATATATTGGGATTTATTATAGTTGTTATTTATTTTATTTATTTTATTTATATCATTTTATTTTATTTTATTTATGATTTGTTTGTTTATTGTTCCTGTTCCCCAGGGTGTCCATGGGACCACCCCCTAGGTCCACAGCAAGGGTAGGGCCCATAATTGAGTATTTATATGGTTATTTTTTATATATTGGGATTTATTTGATTATATTTATTTTATATATAAAGGTATATACCGTATATATATAATTTTTGTTTTCTTGTCCCCTTCCCTGTTGTGTTGTTCTTGTTCCCCAGGGTGTTTGGCCAAAGAGCCCCAAGGTATAAATATATTCTTATAATGCCATACTATTACTACGTCATGGTGTTCCCCAATTTGAATTACAAAATGCGGAACTATACCGTCATGAATCCATTATACTCACGTCATCTGGAATCGGATAATGCAAAACTATGACTATGCCATGGTGAAGTATACCAACGTTATATGGATCCAGTGATGGCGAACTTGCGTCAGGACAACTATCAACGTCAATTACGTTTTTCCTTTATTTCCATTTCTTGGTTTCAGCATCGTAAGCTAACTACGCCAGCCTGCCGCCATACGCCAGCCTACCGCCATACGCCAGCCTACCGCCATACGCCAGGCTACCGCCATATGCCAGCTGCCATGTCGGACAAGAGGGATGTTAAGAAACGTTTGCGGGACTCCCAGCTGGAAGATGTAGTCAACGAGGTGCTGGACCTGACGACGACGGATGAGACGGCGAGCGAGAGTGAGTCGGACGAGTGGTCTGATGATGAGGATTGGACTTCACCGCCGCCCAAGCGACTTCAGATGACCCACCACCACCACCAGCAGTACCAGCCCCAGCAACGTCAGACGACCCACCACCACCACCAGCAGAACCAGCCCCAGCAACGACGAACGACCAACCACCACCACCACCAACTGAACCAGCCCCAGCGGATCCACCACCACCATCCATCCCCTCCACATCCCATCCCATCCCATCCCATCTACATCTCATCCCATCCCATCTACATCTCATCCCATCCATAACATTGCCGATTACCTCTTACCATCACCCAACTTCCCCCAACTTCCCACGTCACCTCTTCCATCCACCTCGCGTGGCGGCGCCTCATCCTGGCTTCCAGCAGGATCACCAGCCCGCAGCCCACACCTGTTTGCTACGCTACTTGCTGTGGGCACTTTGAATACCCCGCCTTCACATGTCATGGGAACGGTCACCCCCGCAGTGTCCCCCTTCAGCGACACACCGTTGACCCCTCGGCATTTGTTCTGCCTGAGCATCGAGCCGCAATGCGTACTGAGGTTGCTGAAGCCGCAGTGTGTACACAGGTTGTTGCTGAGGTGCCACGCACAGCGTTGAATCCTCCAGCAGCAATCGAGGAGCTTCTTCCCCAAAGGCTTCCTCTTCACCATTCACCAACTGGTACAGCTGCACCAGGTTCACCAGCTCCACACCTTTCACCAGCTGGTGCAGCTGCACCCGGTTCACCAGCTCCACACCTTTCACCACTTGGTGCTGCACCAGGTTCACCGGCTTCTGCATCATCTGATGCAGAAGCCCCCCCACTCAACCCCAGGGCCTACCACCTATGCCACGCCGGAGGCCAGGTCCCCGTAGGGGGGCAGGTGGTAGGCCCAGGTGCCGCAGAGGTGTTCCTCGCGGTGGTCCTCGCGGTGGTCCTCGCGGTGGTCGTGGCCGTGCTCGCGATCCTGCCCCCGATCGTGATGCCGGTTGGACCGACACCCCCTTCGACCCCCAGCCTGATCTGTTCTCAGGGACCCCTGGCATGCAGATTCCAAAGCCGGTGACTCCTCTCCAGTTCTTCCAGCTCTTCTTCACAAGGGAGATGCTGCAATACCTGGTATTGGAGACAAATGCTTACGCCAAGTTCGTTGACGGAGCAGCCGCTTTTTGGCACCTGTTTGGTGAGGAGGAAATGGCCAAATTCCTTGGCCTGTACTTCCTCATGGGCATCACCAAGATTCCTTCTCTGAGTCACTACTGGCGTTCAACTGTCCTTCACGACTACCAAGTATTTCGGAGAACGATGAGTAGGGCTAAGTTTCTAGCCTTGTTGGAGTATTTCCATGCTTTCAACAACAAGGCAGTCTGCAGGCAGAACAAGGACAGGCTAGTGAAGGTTCGGACGGTGATGGAATACCTACTTGAAGGCTTCAAGCTGGCATACATCCCCGCCGAAAAGCTGTCCCTTGACGAAGGCAGCCTTGGATGGAAGGGTCGCCTTTCATTCAAGGTTTACAACCCAATGAAGCCGACGAAGTACGGTGTCAAGCTGTACATCCTGGCAGAGGCGTTGACTGGCTATGTGTGGGACTTTCGGGTCTACACCGGTCCGGGTACATCTCTCCAGGAGATGGTGGAGGGTCTCACGGAGTCCTTCAGAGGCCAGGGGTACAGGCTGTACATGGACAACTATTACAACTCAGTTGACCTGTGCCAGCAAATGCTCACACACAACATCTATGTGTGTGGCACCCTGCGCCTTGTACGAGGAGCTCCTAAGCGGTTGTGCGACATTTCTAAAGCAAAACAGCTTGAACGTGATGCGAAATTAGCAATGAACAACGGCTTAACCATGGTCCTACTTTGGCGAGACAAGCGCATCGTCAACATGGTGTCCATTTTCCACAACCAGGACACCATCCCGAAGCTTGTCAGTTTCAAAGAGAATGACCAACAGGGCAAGTGGCGTCGTGGACAGAGGGAGATCTTCAAACCTGTTTGCATTGAAGACTACAACATCCACATGGGTGGGGTGGATCACTTCGACCAGATGGTCCAGTACTACCCCATCCAGCGAAGGACGGTCAAGTGGACGAAGAAGATCACCTTCTACTTCATCCAAATGGCCCTCTTCAACGCCCATGTCCTGTACAGGAAGTGCTACCCAAGGAAGAAGATGACCTTGCTGGACTTCCAGGAGCACATCTGTACTTCCTTGCTGCACTTCAACCCTGCAGAGTGGCCTATGTTGGGGAGGCCAGTCCACCGAGCACAAGATCTGCCGCATGACCAGCGTGAGCCACAGAGGCATGCACGCAGGCAACGGCAACCCGGTGGATCATCTGGGTCGTCCGACGACGACCATCCAGACTCCCCAGCCCCTGCTGCTCCTGACAACACTCCACCCTCTCCTGTTGCTGCTCCTGGTGGAGGCGTTGAGAGGGCACCACGTCTCGATGTCCCCTCCCCACCACCAGAACCAGATGATGCTGCTGCTGATGCTGCTGCCCCGGGGAGAAACTATGTCCTGGTTCAACCCCCCGTGGTACTAGCACCTGATGCAGCTGCTGCTGGTGACGATGGGGAAGCAGCTCTTGAAGCTGCCAACCAACCACCACCAGTACTGGAAGCAGCAGGAGCGGTGCGAGTCCGGAGACCTCGACCTGGAGTGGTCCCAAGGCCCCGTCCTATTGTTCTGAACCATGTCCGGTTGAACAGGGCCTTGGACCATTCTCGGCAGAGGATTCCGGCCAAGAAGCGACTCCGTTGCTATTACTGCAAAGTAATGAACGGCATTCGCAAGGACACAAGCTTCCGCTGCACGACTTGCACGGTTGCCCTCTGCATTGACGTCAACGACTGCTTCAACCTTTTCCATCGTCACAATGCAGGTGTCCTATAGTCAGGAGCCATGTGCAATCATTCATTCATTGATTCATTCATTTCTCTTCTCCATTTCTCTTCTTCATTCACCCGGCTTCATTCACCCACCTTCATTCACCCCCCTTCATTCACCCACCCTCGTTCACCCACCGACATTCACCCACCGACATTCACCCACACATTCACCAACCGACATTCACCCACCTACATTTACCCACCTTCATCATCAAAGTGGATATAGGCCTCCTAGGCAAACTACTCTAAAAAATTAACGAGTCAAATGCAGTACCTCCTAGGGTGGCTTGGAAATCTGCATATTTCTGTGGTTTGACACCTTGTATATATATATATATATATTTATGACACCTTGTATTTATATATATATATATATATATATATATATATATATATATATATATATATTGTGACGTTAACCACTCCGTTAGAACCGCATGGCTTGTCCTGCAGTGACTCGCTAGGATCGCCAGGGCAGTGGATGTGGCTATAGTTGATGTATTATTGTGTGCTTTATATCATATGAAAGCTTGTGTCATGGGCAGTCCAGAAAGGCTCTTTGTTTTCGCCCATGTCAAGGCTTTATATAATTTTGTAATTGCAAAGTATATGTTTTATCATTAAGTAGTAATGATAGGAATTGAGAGAGAGAGAGAGAGAGAGAGAGAGAGAGAGAGTAGAACAGAGTGAGAGGAGGCGCGCATTGTTTTGCTATACTCGAAGACGTCATAGCTGGCTGGCCTCGTGGGGATTCGTTGAGGGAGTTTTTTTACCATGCTTTGTGACGTCATGTTTGGCTGGCTTCTTTAGTATTGGCTGGAGGACTTGTTACCGCTTTTTTCCCACGCGGCTCGAGCTAGTGCTAGTATATATACAGTTCCCTCGCCACTCTCTCCCTCAGATCTGGTTTCTAGAACGCATCCCTCTTATCCCTTTGATACCTGTCTCCCTCTCTGCACCTGAGAACCTTTTCCTCTGCCTATCTCTCTCATTTTCCATATCTTTCACCACCTTTTATTAATATTATACCCCCTCTGGTTAACTCTGCATAATCAGCTTCATGCTGGCCAGTTGTATTGTGCGTTAAGGTCTGATATAACCCATGTATGTTAGTTGTTAAGATAAGTTGATCACGAAGCATTGGTTGGCATTCATATTGTTCAGTACCGCTTCCTATAATTATTAGTGTTCTGCTGGATTAGATCATGCTAGACTAGGAGTCTGATACTATAAGGTATTGTTTCCGATGGGTGTTGGCTTTAGTTAAAAGCTGCACGACATACCTGAGAACTGGAGTTGATTGGGTAAATTCTAGTCTGTGTGCCATTGAGAGTAGAGCATGCACGAATGAGGGCTTTTTGCCTATACCATTCTGCACTGTTCTAAGCTCGTTGTTTGTCTTTGAGGTACGCCAGGAGAACGCTTAATACTTCGGTATTAAGGTTTCTCAAGAGAGCTACCCTTCATTATAACGTAATATTTGACGCACAGACTTGAGATTTGCACTAGGCTATGCAGCATGCCATGCGCACCAGTATCTCGGATCATTGACTCTAGCTAGACTTTATCAGTCATAGTAGACATTAAGTATATTACCCCAATTACTCTTTTTATGCATACCCGTTTATGATTACACAAGCATTTCGCAGCCTAGTTTGATGTATTGAGACACAAACAACTTAGGCTCTTTTTGTTGATAGGAATACTGCATTGTCGTGGCGATTATTATTGTTGTGGCGTTTAGGATATTCTTGGCTCCGACTGCATTATATCTCCTGCCTTTTTGTGTGCATAGCCTGCACGAGCATTGTTCCGCTGCCTGCCTTTTTGGGTTCCATTTCCGATTCGAGCATCTTGATAGCATCTAACATTTAAAGAAGATTCCTTGTTGGTGTTGAAGGACTTTAGTGCACTTTCTCTCATGCAGGAGTGCCTGACATTTATTGATTAAAGTAACGTAAGCTGTAACTTCTCTTACCACCTTACTTTGCCTACCAAAACCAAGCACCATCGGTTATAGGTAGTAATAGGCTGTTTTCACATAACATTAAGCCTAGAGTAGACGCACATTTATTGAGAGTTTAATAACCTATTATTGCATATAGAACTCTGGAGAGTATTTGTGTTCTTTCTTCACTGGGAATATACATCAGAGGTTGGATCTAGCACTTTCCGTTGTAGCATTTATGCCATTACTAGTCCAATGAATAAGAGCCCTGATATATTTAAACCTCAGTCGTAACAAATGGCGACCTTACCTAGGATTTGGTGAACCTACATTTATTAGCAGGGAACATTTGCTGTTTTGGGGAATATTTTGTGGGGATCAGCAAGAATAATTTTTGTTTGCAACATAGTATAGCCCTTGAGTATTTCCGAGAATGTTTGTGTGTATATTGAGGTATAAGAGTTTGGGGTGCTTCTTTTCTGAATATTGAGGTGGGAGATTTTTGTGAGCATCATGTCTTATACCGGATCAGAGGAGAATGGAGACACAGTACGTAATATCGAAACTGAGGAACAGCAGCATGATGAAATGGTTAATCAGGTGAACTGTGAGGAGGATGCTAGGATATTTTTGCAATGGCCTGTTACTGCCGAGCGGTTGGAGGGTATGAATCGGTACGGTCTTCAATGCCTGGCCACAGCGATCGGTCATGCGGGTACTAGCAGCATGACCAGGGATAACTTAATAACGTGTGTACTGGGCAGGGTGACTGGTGAGCGAGATGGGTTGAGTGCTCAGAGCCCTTCGGCCATGCTTCCCCTACACTCGACTCCCAGCCATCCCAGTAGTTTGCCGACCCCAAGTACGCTTCCACAGTTGGGTGGTGACTGGCAGGGTGGGTTGCCCCTGGGGGGACCACCGGTAATTTCAAACATTGTAGCACCTTCATCTCCTCAAGGGTTAACTCCAGAATTAGTGTTTCGGCTCGAATTAGCTAAGATTCAACAGCAACGAAGGGCAGGTGAGCTTCAGCAGCAATTAGAATTAGCCCAGATAGAAGTGAGAGCCAAGCTAGCAAAAATCAAAGCTGATTTAGAGTCGACTAGGTACTGTGCCGACATGGACGTAGAGAAGTCGCGAGTAGAGACAACAGGACAGCGACTTGGGGCTGGTAACCGTGCTCCTGATCAGTCTGTCTCGCACTTATTGAAACTGGTTCCGGTGTTTGATGAGAGTGGGGTAACAGAATTTTTCGCACGCTTTGACAAGAAGTGCCAGGAACACCAGTGGCCAGAGAATAAATGGGCAGCACTTGTATCCTCTAGATTAAGAGGCAAGGGTCTTAAAGCCTACGATGCGTTACCTTTGGAGTCATGTATTGTGTATGAGGATCTCAAGGAGGCTGTCCTGAGGGCTTACGAACTGCAACCAGAAACGTACCGTTTGAAGTTCCGGGGTGTAACTAAGGGAAGAGATAGCACCTTTTTGGAACACGCCCGGGACTTGTCCGATGCTATGGGGAACTGGCTCTGATCTGAGAAGGTAACAACGTTTGATGGAGTTAAGCAGTTGATGATGTTGGAGCAGTTCTTTAAGAGCACGGGCGGCGATCTAACTTTGAACTTAAAGGAGAAAAACCCAAGAACTCTAGTCGAAGCAGAAGAAATGGCTGATCGACGGTTGTCGTTGATTCGGGGTTGCGGGTCCTCACAGAAGTACGATGCAAGTGATAGGGACCGTTATCCTCCCCCTCCCCGTAGCAATGACACATTTAAACTAAAGAGCAATGAAACTAAAACTGAATCCAAAGCTTGCACCACACCGTATGTGAAAAGTCAGGGGCCTTTTACATCATAGTATAAGCTGAAACCGAAATTTATGTGTTTTAAGTGCCACCAGGAGGGTCATAAGGCAAATGAGTGCTCTAGTCGACCTCCTCCGGCGGCCGTGTCTTTTGCTCACGGCATTGGAGTGTTCAAGAGGACATCGGAGTTTGTTAGAGGCAATTCTTCCGAGGTAAATACACTGCCAGTGCAGAAGGATCCGGAAGGCTTATTCCCTGTCCGTGATGCCTTTAGTGACCACAGGGGACTCGGTTGTGTGGAGTGGTGGGGTAGAAGACGTGAGGTGAGAATTTTGCGTGACACTGGGGCATCGCAAACACTGTTGAGAAATTTCACTGGTAAACCTGTAAATACGGCGCGGGTGGTTGTGGATCAGGGAGTTAATGCAACAAGGTCATACCCGCTTGTAAGAATGAAGATGGAAGTTGATGGTGTGACTCGTGACCTGGATGTAGGAATTGTGGAGAAGTTACCTGTTGGGGGCGTCGACCTCCTTCTCGGCAACGAATTTGCGGGGCCTACTTCTGAGGCTCCACCCTTAGTCGTTGCTGAGAAGCCGGCCGACGTGAGTAGGGAGGAGCAGGAGTGGGTTGAGAAGTGTCCGGTGCATCCTATGGCGTGTGTTGTCACCAGATCTCTTGCATCCAGGGAGTCGCATTCTGGTCAACAGTCTTTAGACAAGCGGAGGAAAAGTACCGAGAAGGGGTTGAAAGTTGATGCGGTTGAGAGTTTAGTATCAACAGACATTCTCGGGGACTCATTATTAGGACCGATTTTCGAGTCTGGAGAAGACCCATTAACTGTTACTGAGAAGGCAGAGGATGGGCTTAAAAAGACGAAGAGACAGCAACGATACACAGAGAGAGAGCAACGGGAGGCTAAATTCAATGTAGGAGGGGGGCATGAGTTGTTTCGCAAACACTTAGATAAGCTTGCTCCTTCGGACATTCGTAAATTGCAATTAGAAGACCCGGAGGTTCTTGAATGTGGTACCGGTGCTGTCGAATTGGAGGAGGACAGTGATGCACAGTCGGGAGATGTAGCAACAAGGTATCCTGACGCGTACCCTATGAGAAATGGGTCAGCGAAGACGGTGGTCCGAAACTTGCTAGTGTATTTTTCCTGGTATGGTTACCCGCAGGGGATTCAGTCAGACCAAGGATCCAACTTCACTTCTAGCCTCTTTGTTCAAGCAGTGCCGCAGCATGGGATTGATACGGTTGTGTCATCTGCGTATCATCCGGAGAGCCAGGGTGTGTTTGAGCGATGGCACTCAGCCTTAAAATCTGTGCTTCATTGTTGTTGCTTTGAGGGTGGGAAAGGTTGGGATCTTGGCCTGCCATATGTTTTATTTGCTGCACGGGAGGTACCTGGGGAAAGTTTGGGATTCAGCCCTTATGAGCTCGTCTTTGGACACCGTGTCAGAGGGCCTCTCCATATGGTTAAGGGGAACGTCCGGCTTTTACTCTAAAACGTGTCAGTGGATTTTGTCTGTATTTCATAAGATTTTGTACACGTATAGGGGACCTAAAAACTAAGAAATTTCCAAAATTTTAATTCTCTAGGACAATTATTTTTTGAGTTAGGTGAGAATTAGTGTGTAAATTTATGACTTTTTGTAAAATCAGAATCTCATTTAAATGTTGTTGCTTGATTGTTTCAATGCATTGGAGGTACTAACAATAGGTGTAGTCTCAATTGTCCGTTGATACTTTTTCCATTTTGTATCTAATTGTAGAATTAGGGCATTTACAATTAGGTACAAATTAGGTGACAAATGTCTCGGGGTGCTGTGTCGAAATGGGAAAGAAATAAAAAAAAAGGGCAACGGGGAGTTGTAGAGAATTTCATGCCCTTTCCAATGACACCAGAAACATTGTTGTAGCATGTTTGGTTACGTCAGAACAACGCCGACAAGTGAACTTTCTTACGTGAGGTACTAAGGCGGGAGAGCGGTGGCAAACCAGCCAGCCAGCCGCACCCTACCTCTCACACGGCAAGCAGCACACTGTTCTTTCTCCACCACCACCACCACACCCTCGGTATTACCAGGATAGAGATACCAGATACTGTTAGGGTAAATATCTAAGAACGTCATATTTTCACCAAAAATTCATGGTTTTCGTTTTTTTTTTTTTCAGATCCGAAACCCATAATGCATTTTCTACGCGTCTGCGCGACCCGCGACCCGCGAAAACTTTAAACTAGCCCAGAAATAACATGCTTCCAGACGGAATATTGCCTCAGGATTTTAACTGAAGACAGAGGGATGGGTGATGATGCCATATATCGGGTTGCGCAATATTGCCGTTTTGAGCACTTTCACGAGTATAAACCGGACGCTCTCCTTAAAGAAATATGGGAGGGTGCAGATAAACCTTGTTCTATGCTCAAGTATGTCCCCGACAGTCGAGAACGGATGTTGCGCAGTCTGGAGTTGGCTGGCCGTAATTCGACTAGCTCTCGGGCCCTCATGAAGGACAAGTACGACCTCCAGGTTAAACTCAGGGAGTTTCACGTGGGTCAGGAGGTGCTGATTCTACTGCCCCTTGTAGGTCATCCCTTATCCGCGAAGTACACTGGTCCTTATAGGGTGGGTGAGAGGCTATCGGACCTGGATTGCTTGGTGGCCGCTCCAGACAGACGTATGCGCAATCAGTTATGTCACGTTAATCTCATGAAGGAGTATGTGAGGCACCCCCCTGAGCCTCTCACTATGCCTGTGATAACGTTTAGCAGTCAAGGTGGAGAAGGAGAACGGGACAGTCAAGCTCAGATGGAGGATAACTGGAAGGATAAGAAAGTCAAATGGGCGCCTGAGTGTGAGAAGGCGTTTAGAGTAGTAAAACACCTGTTGTGCACTCACCCGATCCTCAGGGCCCCTGATTTTAGCCTACCTTTCCAACTAGCAACGGATGCTAGTGGTGTGGGGGCTGGTGCCGTCCTTGTGAAAAAGGACGATGATGGGCTGGAGCATCCTGTTAGTTTCTGCTCGGAGAAGTTCAATTCGGCCTAGGGGAGCTGCTCTGTTGTCGAGGAGGAGCTGCTGGCGGTTGTGCTTGCGCTGGGACATTTCGGGGTCTATGGTCCGGTCGTTGTAGTTTACCCAGATCATCACCCTCTCAAGTTCTTGGACCAGTTTCACAATCGAAATATGAGGCTGACCAGGTCGTCACTAAGGTTACTGGTATATAACCTGGACATACGCCATATTGCCGGTTGTGACAACGTGGTTGCAGATTGTCTTTCAAGGGTATATGATCCTGGGTAGATTGACACACGGGTAGCCTCCTGCTTTAGTTTGAATAGTATTTTGCGCTTGGTGCTTGTTGGCTCGCGGTTGTAGCTCAGCGTATTGGGTTGTAAAGCAGGAGTTGAGCGTTTGGTATAGAAGAAAAAACTAGGCTTGCCCCTATAGTGCAGCCGAAATAAACAAATTAAAAACATAAAACTCATATAAAAACTCTTTCTTTGATAGTTGAATTTTTTCAGTATGTTATAGCAGTAATTCTGAGTTGCACTCCTCTCAGAATGCTGGGCTAGAGAAGCTCGCTCTTGAGGAGCATAACTACATATGATTTAACCTATTGTGTTGGGGAGGGTTATAATTTTGTAAAATGTTTTGTTGAAGAACTGTGCCAGATATTTTACTGCCGCTGGGTGATGGGAAGTAGAGATATAGCAGGGGTTCTAACCATCAGCTTTTTTGAGCTTTGGGCCTCTGAGAAAAATCTTGGGGGGGTGTGACGTTAACCACTCCATTAGAACTGCATGGCTTGTCCTACAGTGACTCGCTAGGATCGCCAGGGCAGTGGATGTGGCTACAGTTGATGTATTATTGTGTGCTTTATTTCATATGAAAGCTCGTGTCATGGGCAGTCCAGAAAGGCTCTTTGTTTTTGCCCATGTCAAGGCTTTATATATTTAATTGCAAAGTATATGTTTTATCATTAACCCGTACAGCCCCAGCGACGCGTCTGACGCGTCGGCGATGTATGTAACGCACAGCCCCAGAGACGCGCCTGATGCGTCACCCTAATTGCGCCGACCGTAACCTCAGGTGTAGCCACTCAAGAGGGCTCAGATTTGTATGGGAACTGTGTACGTATCCCACGCAACCGTGCCGATGGTTGAAAACTCTCCAAGTCCACGTGCGTGCGCATGAGCGCGCAATAACCTGTTTTTTTGGGATAATTGCCTTCAATTTTTTACTCTTGTAAAATCCGTTTTCGGGGGCTCTGTAGGACCATTTTTTAAGCTTTTTGAGCGGTTTTTCGTGGTTTTTCCTTCATTCCTAACCCATTCGCTATTGTTTCTGGAATAAAACCATTTTTTGAAAACCGGCCGGGTTCTGGTGCGCAAACATTACAAAACTAGCCGGGGCTCCACGGGTTAAGTAGTAATGATAGGAATTGAGAGAGAGAGAGAGAGAGAGTAGAACAGAGTGAGAGGAGGCGCGCATTGTTTTGCTATACTCAATGACGTCATAGCTGGCTGGCCTCGTGGGGATTCGTTGAGGGAGTTTTTTACCATGATTTGTGACGTCATGTTTGGCTGGCTTCTTTAGTATTGGCTGGAGGACTTGTTACAGCTTTTTTCCCACGCGGCTCGAGCTAGTGCTAGTATATATACAGTTCCCTCGCCACTGTCTCCCTCAGATCTGGTTTCTAGAACGCATCCCTCTTATCTCTTTGATACTTGTCCCCCTTCTGCACCTGAGAACCTTTTCCTCTGCCTATCTCTCTCATTTTCCATATCTTTCACCACCTTTTATTAATATTATACCCCCCCCTGGTTAACTCTGTATAATCAGCTTCATGCTGGCCAGTTGTATTGTGCGTTAAGGTCTGATATAACCCATGTATGTTAGTTGTTAAGATAAGTGTGTGTTCGAGCCTTTGAAGGGAGAGGACGTATGGATTTTTCTCTCCGTGATGAACAGCAAGTTAGTGAGGGAAGGGGTGGTGATGGAATTGTGAAATATACAACAGGGTGAGTGGGAAATTACGGTGATTTGATATTGGGTGAAACTCTGGAGTTCTATCTAACCAAAATCAAACAACATGTGAAAGAAGAGACGGAAAATTGAAGAGTGCTGTGCCAGGCAGCGAGGGAGGCGTACGGACGAGGGGCAAGCCGATGCCGGGCAGAATACCCTACACCCTTGACTGTCTCCAGCCAACACCACTCACCCTAGGGTGTGCTTATGTAAGAGTAGTAGTAGCTACTGTATAATAGAGAGAGAGAAACACAGTGACAACAAGTATTCAACCCTCCCTCCTTCTCCCCCCCCCATCCTTACCCACACATTCACTTCCCTCTCCTCTCCTTCCCTCTTCCCTCCTTCCCTCTTCCTTCCACTTTCCTCAATGTCCCTCATGCTAATAATTTACATGAGTAACATGATGTAATATTTTGTACATATTTTTGACTTGAAAATAATTAAATCTTAGGACATAATTGGCTGGTTTCCATTTAAAGTTAGGCATATTTAGAATGTAAAGCGGCTCAAATTGCCAAGGTTCCTTTAGCTTTGTATAGAGTCATTTAGCTTTGAGGAAATAGGCCGATTATATTAGGTAAGGTTATATATGATTTATGGCCGAGTCAGGAAATCAGACTTGAAGTGGTAAATTTCATGTGAGAGTTATCTCTAACGAACTAGTAACTAAGTATACTATTTAAAATAAGGTATAATTCGCTGATATATTATGTGCATACTGATAACCAGGACCTTTTTCTCAAACTAATAGTAGATTTCTAACATCCTTCTTTAATCCTTAGCACTATTTTGACACTTGTCTTTTTAATCATTTTACTCTCTTAATTAGTGTATTTCCTTTCTCACTACAATAATCGTTTTGTATTATATATATATATATATTTTTTTTTTTTTTTTTTTTTTTCCGTGTTTATTCTTTGTGCGTATTTTTAAACACTACTTTTATTTTACTTTATTTTTCTATTTTCTTTTGCACCCACTGTCTTGTAATATAGCCTGATCTTCTGTAGCCTTGCATCATACTAGGTGAGTTAAATAACTTATCTTACTCTTTCTATCTCTAACGCTACTCATAGGATGTTTACATTTTCCCCTTTATCGGGCAGAGGCTCGTCCCTTAGGAAGAAATGATAGATAGACTCAGTATTAGGGAATAGGTAGGAAATTATGATAATAAGACAAGATGATATTAACTCGGTCCCAGTCGAGGAATAATCCTGATGACAGACAAAACGCAGTGAGAGATGCAGTACAAATGAACCGTGAAACAGACAATGAAGTTAATGGAGATGTACAAGCAAACCCTGTTAGAGAAAATGCAGAAAATAACAATCAACAACTGCAGCCCGCACAAGAAAACGCAGGAATCAATAATTCGCAAGACAACAGAGGTGTGGAATAAAATAATGAAAATAGTGTAGGCCTAAACGAAGATAATGAGAGAGAAATAATCGAAAATCGTGAACAGAACGAACGACCTCGTAACGTAAACATGAATGGTGGAGAATGGATGGGACATTCTGGTGACGGACTCACAACATTAGTGAATGAAATCTATACAGAAGTGATACAATGGCAACATAATAAGTTTGAACTACCGATTTGTGAAGCCGCAAAAGACATGCTGGGGGAACTCGGACGTATGATCCTAAAGTATGTTCAGGATGCCCCTTTGGCGCACGTGGCAATCAAGATAGCTTCTTTCATTCCTCAGTTGTTCCTTCAAAGAAAAAGACCAAAGGGAAAACTGAATGAGAACATTAAAGCGCTGAAACAGAGAATGGAGTGGTGGAAAAATAGGGAGTTAGACAAAATTCTTAGCCAAGTACGAGCAATCCAGCAAAGACTGAAAACAAAACAACGAAGAAAGAGGAAGCCAGATGATATGGCACGATCAGTGGGAAATAGCATGAGGATTGGTAAAGTGGCACAGGCAGTCAGAATGGTCACTGGGGAAGCCTCAAGTGGGGTGCACGAAGTGAATCGACGCATCTTGGACCAGCTGAAGGAGAAACACCCAGAAGCAAAACCAGCAAGTGATGAGGCCAAACTAGACGGGGAATATGTTCCTCCAGACCCGGTGATATATGAGAATATAACTGGAGACCTCATATGGAGAAAGGTGCTGAAAACACAGGGAGGAGCAGGTCCATCAGGAGTAGATGCTAAGACTTGGAGGATCTTCCTAAGTCAAAACAAGTTTGGTTCAGCCGCGGGTGACCTTTGTGAAGCAATAGCAATGCTGGCAAAGAAACTTGCATCATCACCATGCGTGAACATAGAAGCTCTGACAGCATGTCGCCTGATACCTTTAAATAAGAATCCAGGAGTTAGACCAGTAGGCGTTGGGGAAGTTCTTAGAAGGATTATAGGAAAAGCAATCATGTCTGTATTTGGAAAAGATGTACAAAGAGCAGTGGGCAACTTACAAGTATGTGCAGGACAGCAAGCCGGAGGAGAAGCAGCAATACATGCAATGGGGAAGGTGTATCATGAGGAAGATTGTGAAGCGGTACTGCTAGTGGATGCAACAAATTCCTTTAACACCATTAATAGGGAGGCAGCTATTCACAACATCAAGATCAAATGCCCGAGCATCGCAAAGTACATAGAAAATACTTATAAGGAGCCAGCTAACCTGTATATAGTTGGAAGCACAAAGAAGGAAGAAATGAAAATTATCAAATCAAATGAAGGAACAACGCAAGGAGATCCAGTGGCAATGGCAATGTACGCACTGGCACTATAAATTCTGCAGCAGAAAATAAAACATGAGGTAACCCGAGTGAAACAAGTGGCGTATGCAGATGACCTCACAGGTGCAGAAAAAATAGGGGATCTCAAAGAATGGTGGCGGAGAGTACAATCGGTAGGCGAAGACATTGGGTACCATCCAAATGCTAGTAAATCTGTACTAATAGTGAAAGAAAACAAGTATGAAGAAGCGGTGCGGACTTTTGATGGGACAGGAGTGAAGATTACAAAGGAGGGTCAACGCCATTTGGGAGCAGTAATAGGCACAGAAGAATGCAAGAGAGACTATGTTCGAAAAAAGGTAGCGGAGTGGGTAAAGGAAGTGAAAACCCTGGCAGACATTGCGAAATCTGAACCACATGCTGCATATACTGCCTTCACATATGATGTTAAGCACAGATGGACCTTTCTTATGAGAACAGTGCCTGGCATTAGACAGATGCTCCAACCTCTTGAAAAATCAATCAGAGGAACATTCATACCGGCCTTAACAGAGATGGAAGGCGTCACGCAAGAGCTAAGAGATCTATTAGCTCTTCGGCCAAGGTTCGGAGGTATGGGGATCATAAAACCAGTGGAGGCGGCACTACATGAGTACCAAAATTCCCTTAAACTTACTACGTCTCTGACAGAAAAAATACGGGAGCAAAATGAAAATGATGAGGTGGACGAAGAGGAACAACGAAATGCAAGACAGGAAATTACAAAGAGCAGAGAAGAGAGACAGAAACATAGCCTAGAACAAATTAAGACCAGATGTAGGGAAGAACTGAAAATGAGAGTTGAGATGGCACAAGACACGGGGGCTTCAAATTGGCTCACATCATTACCAATAAAGGAGAAAGGCTTCAGCTTAAATAAACAAGAATTCAATGATGCCGTAGCCTTGAGGTATGGGTGGCCAGTTTCGAACCTGCCGCTGAAATGTGCATGTGGTGAAATAAACAACTCAGACCACTGTATGACTTGTAAGAAAGGAGGATTCATCTGTATCCGGCATGATGAAGTACGAGACATCACTGCACAAATGCTGGACGAGGTGTGCCATGATGTCAGAATCGAACCGGAACTTCTGCCTATGGACGGACAGCGCTTGGCCCACAATACTGCAAATACTTCAAATGAAGCAAGAGTGGACGTAAGTGCTCGAGGTTTTTGGACGAGGGGACAACGGGCTTTTTTCGACATCAGAATCTTCAATCCAAGAGCACAAACATATCGTGAGCGAGGACACAAGGCGGCATACTTGAGAAACGAAAGTGAGAAAAAACGTGCTTATGAAGAAAGAATTTTGAACAGGGATCAAGGAAGCTTTACTCCTCTGGTCTTCTCATCGTCGGGAGGTATGGTACCTTCTGCAAATGTCTTCTATGCCAGATTAGCTGAACAAAGATCGGAGAAAAAACGCCAGCATAGAAGCCAAGTCATAACTTGGATGAGATGCCGGCTCTCTTTCTCTCTTCTCAGGTCTGCACTCCTATGTCTCTGGGGTACACGGTCCTCCCCGCTACAGAGGACAAGAGTGAGAGATTTGGACTTTGAAATGGTCGTGGCGGAGGGACGAATTGGGGAACAACTAGGTAGATGCTAGGGAGGTACTGGTACAATAAGATAAACTACAATGTAACTAGAATAAGATAGATTGTACACCACTTTGTAACTGTCACCTTAATAAAAAGGAAAAAAAGTTGTTAAGATAAGTTAATCACGAAGCATTGGTTGGCATTCATATTGTTCAGTACCGCTTCCTATAATTATTAGTGTTCTACTGGATTAGATAATGCTAGACTAGGAGTCTGATACTATAAGGTATTGTTTCCAATGGGTGTTGGCTTTAGTTAAAAGCTGCACGACATACCTGAGAACTGGAGTTGATTGGGTAAATTCTAGTCTGTGTGCCTTTGAGCGTCGAGCATGCATGAATGAGGGCTTTTTGCCTATACCATTCTGCACTGTTCTAAGCTCGTTGTTTGTCTTTGAGGTACGCCAGGAGAACGCTTAATACTTCGGTATTAAGGTGTCTCAATAGAGCTACCCTTCATTATAACGTAATATTTGACGCACAGACTTGAGATTTGCACTAGGCTATGCGGCATGCCATGCGCACCAGTATCTCGTATCATTGACTCTAGCTAGACTTTATCAGTCATAGTAGACATTAAGTATATTAAACCAATTACTCTTTTTATGCATACCCGTTTATGATTACACAAGCATTTCGCAGCCTAGTTTGATGAATTGACACACAAACGACTTAGGCTCTTTTTGTTGATAGGAATACTGCATTGTCGTGGCGATTATTATTATTGTTGTGGCGTTTAGGATATTCTTGGCTCCGACTGCATTATATCTCCTGCCTTTTTGTGTGCATAGCCTGCACGAGCATTGTTCCGCCGCCTGCCTTTTTGGGTTCCATTTCCGATTCGAGCATCTTGATAGTATCTAACATTTAAAGAAGATTCCTTGTTGGTGTTGAAGGACTTTAGTGCACTTTCTTTCATGCAGGAGTGCCTGACATTTATTGATTAAAGTAACGTAAGCTGTAACTTCTCTTACCACCTTACTTTGCATACCATAACCAAGCACCTTCGGTTATAGGTAGTAATAGGCTGTTTTCACATAACATTAAGCCTAGAGTAGACACACATTTATTGAGAGTTTAATAACCTATTATTGCATATAGAACTCTGGAGAGTATTTGTGTTCTTTGTTCACTGGGAATATACATCAGAGGTTGGATCTAGCGCTTTCCGTTGTAGCATTTATGCCATTACTAGTCCAATGAATAAGAGCCCTGATATATTTAAACCTCAGTCGTAACAATATATATATATATATATATATATATATATATATATATATATATATATATATATATATATATTTATATATATATATATATATTTATGACACCTTCTATTTATATATGTATATATATATATATATATATATATATATTGATATTAGTGTAGCCAGGGAGGATATTTTCTTTCAGGCAGGTGAGATTAAAATAATAGGCATAGTTTGCATTATTGAGTTTTTTATTGATACTCTCAATTTTTCGTATAGTTTTTCTGGTATTTTCAGGAAGTTGGTAAAGGAGGTTTGCAAATGGTTCCGACGTTTCAATGGGCGCAGCCATCATTATCAAGGAGAAGTGAAGTTAGAAGGTGATAAGTCGAGTTTCTATAGGCGATACAAGATCAAGAAAGGGATTATTGTGTGCTAGCTGCACGCTGGTTGGCTAACCTAAGACTAGCTCTGGTAGGCTGGCCGGACGCAGGAGTGGGCGGGGCCTCTGCATCGTTCATCTGCGTGTGTGGAGGGGGCATTCCTGGGGGCATCATGGGGGGCCTCGCTGTGGAAGGGCGGTCCGAGGGTAGGATCTGGCTGTATTCCGCTTGTGTGTTTAAAGTAGGTTGGTATGTTTGTATATATATAGCTTCAAGAATGAATAGGCGGCGTGAGTCTATTTCTTTATCAAGAATAGAGGTGTGTTTATCTAAGTCGGGTCTGGTGAGTTCCTGATGGTGTGGGGATGTGTGGTAGTGGTCCTTGATAGCTCCGGCTTGAAGGTGGAAGGTAAGGCGACGTGACAGACGAGTCCTTGTCAAACCGACATAAGTGTGAGGTCCACAGTCCTCACTGTTACAGGTGTGTCGGTATATGACATGGTCCTCTTGTGACGGTTTCTTAGCGGTAGCCGGGCTGTTGCGAATGACTAGTTGTGATGTTTTCCTCGATTTGTAGTATATGGTGAGTTTAAGGTGTTGGTCAGGGTTCGTAGTTTTAACGTTGTTGCTGATAATGTCTCTCATTATGTTTTCGTCTGTTTTGTGATCTGAGGACATGTGGTTTTTATAGTAAATTTGTATGTATTCAGTGTTTGTATTAGTAGGCATGTCGTTTTTGTACCATGTTTCAAGGTGTTTGTTGATGGTGTGGGCGATGTCCGAGTTACTGTACCCATTGTTTACAAGCACCTGGGTGAGCCTCTCGAGTTCCTTGTGAGTGTCTCGCCAGGAGGTGCAGTGTGATAGGGCTCTCCTGACGTAGGCGGCGATGGTGGATCGTAAATATCGCTGGGGGCATTCACTTTCGCCGTTGAGACATAATCCGTTGTTGGTGGGTTTGGTGTAGACAGTGGTGGTAAAGCCTGAGGTGTTGTTGTTGTTTACGAGGACATCAAGGAAGGGGAGATGACCGTTAGAGGACTCCTCGAAGGTGAAGTTTAGACTGGAAGAGGCGATGAATCGTTGTTGAAGGTCACGTAGCTCCTGTGGGTCCTTCACACGCACGAAGATGTCGTCCACATATCTGCAGTAGACGGAGGGGCGGTTGGTAGTCAGGAGCTCTTCTTCGATGGTACCCATGTAAAAATTGGCAAAGAGGACTCCTAGGGGACTGCCCATTGCCACACCATCAATCTGCTGATACATGTCACCTCGCGGGCAGGTGAAGGGCGCCTCTTTGGTGCATATTTCCAGCAACGTCTTCAGGGCTGTTTCTGGGAGGTCTAAGGGCGTGTTGTCTGGGCAGTGGTAGACTCGATGTAGGATGAGCTCAATGGTGCGGTCCACAGGCACGTTGGTAAAGAGACTTTCTACATCTAGGGAGGCGATGATATGGTCGTCAGTAGAGGAGGCATCTCTTAAAATCTCCAGGAAGTCAGCTGACGAGGAAAGACTGTACTGGCTGGGGGTGTAGGGGGTTAGAAGTTTGTTCAAAGTCTTGGCAATTTGGTAGGTGGCGGTAGGGATCTGGGAGATGATGGGGCGAAGGGGGTTACCTGGTTTGTGGGTTTTGACTGTGCCGTAAGCGTACCCAGGGGAGAAGTCACCGATGAGTTTTTTAAGGTGGATCCCTCCTGTCTTTGCGTTAATGGCGGTGATGGTGGTGTTGGTTGGTCGCCTCCCTAGATGTAGAAAGTCTCTTTACCAACGTGCCTGTGGACCGCACCATTGAGCTCATCCTACATCGAGTCTACCACTGCCCAGACAACACGCCCTTAGACCTCCCAGAAACAGCCCTGAAGACATTGCTGGAAATATGCACCAAAGAGGCGCCCTTCACCTGCCCGCGAGGTGACATGTATCAGCAGATTGATGGTGTGGCAATGGGCAGTCCCCTAGGAGTCCTCTTTGCCAATTTTTACATGGGCACCATCGAAGAAGAGCTCCTGACTACCAACCGCCCCTCCGTCTACTGCAGATATGTGGACGACATCTTCGTGCGTGTGAAGGACCCACAGGAGCTACGTGACCTTCAACAACGATTCATCGCCTCTTCCAGTCTAAACTTCACCTTCGAGGAGTCCTCTAACGGTCATCTCCCCTTCCTTGATGTCCTCGTAAACAACAACAACACCTCAGGCTTTACCACCACTGTCTACACCAAACCCACCAACAACGGATTATGTCTCAACGGCGAAAGTGAATGCCCCCAGCGATATTTACGATCCACCATCGCCGCCTACGTCAGGAGAGCCCTATCACACTGCACCTCCTGGTGAGACACTCACAAGGAACTCGAGAGGCTCACCCAGGTGCTTGTAAACAATGGGTACAGTAACTCGGACATCGCCCACACCATCAACAAACACCTTGAAACATGGTACAAAAACGACATGCCTACTAATACAAACACTGAATACATACAAATTTACTATAAAAACCACATGTCCTCAGATCACAAAACAGACGAAAACATAATGAGAGACATTATCAGCAACAACGTTAAAACTACGAACCCTGACCAACACCTTAAACTCACCATATACTACAAATCGAGGAAAACATCACAACTAGTCATTCGCAACAGCCCGGCTACCGCTAAGAAACCGTCACAAGAGGACCATGTCATATACCGACACACCTGTAACAGTGAGGACTGTGGACCTCACACTTATGTCGGTTTGACAAGGACTCGTCTGTCACGTCGCCTTACCTTCCACCTTCAAGCCGGAGCTATCAAGTACCACTACCACACATCCCCACACCATCAGGAACTCACCAGACCCGACTTAGATAAACACACCTCTATTCTTGATAAAGAAATAGACTCACGCCGCCTATTCATTCTTGAAGCTATATATATACAAACATACCAACCTACTTTAAACACACAAGCGGAATACAGCCAGATCCTACCATCGGACCGCCCTTCCACAGCGAGGCCCCCCATGATGCCCCCAGGAATGCCCCCTCCACACACGCAGATGAACGATGCAGAGGCCCCGTCCACTCCTGCGTCCGGCCAGCCTACCAGAGCTAGTCTTAGGTTAGCCAACCAGCGTGCAACTAGCACACAATAATCCCTTTCTTGATCTTGTATCGCCTATATAAACTCGACTTATCACCTTCTAACTTCACTTCTCCTTGATAATGATGGCTGCGCCCATTGAAACGTCGGAACCATTTGCAAACCTCCTTTACCAACTTCCTGAAAATACCAGAAAAACTATACGAAAAATTGAGAGTATCAATAAAAAACTCAATAATGCAAACTGTGCCTATTATTTTAATCTCACCTGCCTGAAAGAAAATATATATATATATATATATATATATATATATATATATATATATATATATATATATATATATATATATATATGTATGACATCTTGTATATATATATATATATATATAAATATACACCTTGTATATATATATATATATATATATATATATATAAATATATATATATATATATATATATATATATATATTTATATATTTATATATTACTTTATTTGTGTGTACAATAGAATTATTTCTGAATGTATTACTTGATGATAACCTGGCTTTCTTGTTTTGTGTTTTCAGTGTCAACCCAGGAGCCATTTCCCTTCTCGTTGGAAAGGGTTGTGGCCCTATCAGGTAAGTAAAATTGACAACCTTCATGACTGACATGTCTTCTATGAACGTTATACATTTATTGGCAAGGAAAATTATATAAAAGTGTTGTATATTGTGGCAAAGATAAACAACTGTATAAACATTCTCATTTATTTACAAAACAATAGCAGTGCATGGAAACAATTGCGTATAGCTCGCGAATCAATAACGCTATATTATTTTTGTTTTCACCATTAGAAAGAGCATTATTTTCCAATGACGGTGATATAAACAGTTATATACGTATCCTAGCAAATAAACCAAATGCCGATGTGGGGAACAGCTCGGAACCCGGCTAGCATCGGCGGAAAAGAGACGGGTGAAGCGTAAATATTCGCATTTTGGCTCTTCATTTCAAATATTCATAGCGTAAAAAGTATTTGTCCTAGGAACTTCTAGTTTGTTTTATACTCATCAGCATTATTTGCCGTATTCATACAGCCTAAATTTAAAACCATATACTTCGTACCAACGAAATAAATCGAAAATGTTATAAACGATATATATATATTTTTGTTTTCGGTCACTGCATGGAAACAATTGCGCATAGCTCGCTAACCAATTACGCAATATTATTTTTGTTTTCACCATTGGAAAGAGCACAATTTTTCGATTCCGGTGATATATATAGTTATATACGTATCCGAGCAAATAACGCAACCACGAGGTGGGGAACAGCTCGGAACCCGGCTAGCATCGGCGGAACAGAGATGGGTGAAGCGTAAATATTCGCATTTTGGCTCTTCATTTCAAATATTCATAGCGCAAAAAGTATTTGTCCTAGGAACTTCTAGTTTGTTTTATACTCATCAGCATTATTTGCCGTATACATACAGCCTAAATTTAAAACCATACACTTCGTAGCAACGAAATAAATCGAAAATGTTATAAACCATATCAATCAAAATCATAGTTTTTTTTTTCGGTCACTTCTTGAGAACTATTGAAGATAAACTATTTCTGTTTTCAGATTTGGAAAGAAGAGAAAAAATACTATTATTTGAGCAAAAAAAATATATGGTCATCACTCACAATTTAGAGCTAGGACGGTGTGAAGACAATTGCATGGGAAATAATTGTATTCCGGACTCATTTACACTTTCACATTTCGATTTATTTACATTTTTTTTAGTTTCATCATGTACTATAAATATTCCTCTTTCCATTGACATATGATACATCACAATAAACAGCATTCTGGTGGATGAAAATGCAGAAAAACACAAGGCTTCGAAAACTCGCCCAGCCTGATATTTCATGGCAAATTAGCTAAAGAACGCCTTACCATAAGTTAGCTATTTATGTTAGCGAATGCGAGTGGGTTAATAGGGCAACCTTTAGCACATAGTGAAATGTTTATGAAAATATTCATGTGGTAGGTAGTGAAAAATATATATGGTTGCGCATTTACCTCAGGGTTTGGGGTAAGTGCGCAACATGTTTTTTTTCTTAAAATTTAAGCACACTTAAGCTTATTTGAACAATCCTATGCATACTTTAGATGTATTATCACACAATATGATATATATATAGTTATATATATATATATATATATATATATGGGGCAAGTGCGCACCCGTCGGGGTAAGTGCGCACCGAAAATACGGACAGCTTAGGCTTGCCTTATCTAAGAAGCTTTTCACAAACAACCGTAAGTCCATATGGTCGAAAGCATAACCATAATCACCAAAGATGCCCAGAGCTGGGCAATGTACAGCTCCTCCGGAAGCAAGGCTGGTTTGCGTCTGTTTCTGATGTGTGCCGTGCTCCAGACACATTATCACGCAGTTACCCTACCCTTCATTTATGACTCACTACTCACTAATGCTTAGACCTAGAAACATATAATTATAGCATAATCTACCTAAGGATATACATAATTAATGAGCCTAAATAGAGTACCCTACCTATATTTATTGTTCGGTAACTTACCCTTAGTATTCCAACTAGTGCTTCGTCCAAATTTTCCTTCAGGGAGGATGGAGCATTGAAGGAAGCCGTGGTGGTCACTGTTCTTGATAAATTGGTAGGGTTACACTTGTTAAAGTTGAATCAATATCTCTGCTCTGTATTCAAACTTGGAACATATAAAAAATTAAATATTCGAAGCCTGTTTTTGATGATTCTAAGAAATAATTTACTTCGGTGCCCACTTACCCCGACGGGTGCGCACTTGCCTCACCTTACGGTATATATATATATATATATATCTATCTATTGCCGGACACCTTACTCCCCTTACGAGGGTGGCCATACACAGAATGCCCCCAAGCGGACCTATTCCCTGTGAGAGGGACAACCCGAGCCAGTTTAGTGAAGGACTTACAGGATTGACCACTCAATTTAGGATCCGTCCGACTCCGAGGCCCTCTGTGTATCTTGTTAGCACTATTTTTCTACAGTGGTGTTCGGCTAATCCATCCACTAACCTGCCTTACCCCTAGGTAAGCAGTACGGATTTGTATCAGGTTTACTCCCCTAGACAGGTTGCCAACCAAGGCTGGCTGAATCCCATCCACCCGGATTTGTATAAGGTTGTCTCCCCTAGATGAGTTGCCGACCAAGGCTAACGAGTCTCATCCACCCTTTATCTACCGTATATATATATATACTGTATATGTATATATATATATATATATATATATATATATATATATATATATATATATATATATATATATACTGTATATAGTACTATATACGGTATATATACTGTATATACCAGTACATGTACCGGGTTCAATTTTCCAATTTTTATACAAAAATACTCTGCTGAAACATGACTTACTGGACAGAATGTACAGCACTGTCATTTATTGGTATAATCTTTCATTAGTTTTAATTTATGCAGAGTTTTATCATTACAGGAACATAAAATGTAGTGAATATTAGTTCAGATATACATCACATCAAGTACGTACCGGTATCAGTATATAGGTGTTGTTAAATGGTAGGCCTATCATCATTAGTACAGTACCGATATGCATGTAGGCTACCGGTATATTATATGTTGCCTTACATTGAGTCTTACTCAATACCGGTATCAATTATTCTTAACAAGAAAGAGGAACATAGTGTATACACGTTTGAACCAGCTTGTGTGAAACCTATGAGAGCTCTCCAGAGTTTTAAATTCAGTTTAATGATCCCAGCTGAAGTCAGTAGCCTCGAGTTGCCGTGATCTTTAAATTTGCTATATATTTGTTTATGCTTGCAAAGAAATACTGGTATAGGCCTATATATATTATAAATAAGTAGGCTAGGCTGCTAGGCATCCCAAATCCTAAACCCAGGGAAAGGAAAACAATAAATAAATAAATACAATATAAGATACAAATAATATATCTCCAGTTAGGGCCACTAGGGGTAAGGATGTAGTATTTGGGCGTACCACCTGCCTTGTTTACACTACTCGACACGCTCGCGATCATTTTCCCGTCTATTTTGACTTCCGTGGGATATAATAGGTTGAGGGGGTCTTTTTCCAGCCTCACCCCAATAGCCTATGACTTATTGTCATCATCATATATATTTCTAGCAGAGGGCAAAATTAATAACAAAACGAAAAAATAGCCATCAAAATAGACGGAAACATAACCGCGAGCGCACGACCGATATAAACATGACGACCATATGCCCGGATACTAAATCCTTCCCGGGCTAGGTTGCGGCATCTGCCTTGCCAATGCCAGCTTAGCATTTAAAAGAAAAGGGCAAGGGAAGGGCTGGTATAGTGGCAGGCTGACCCCTGGGCCCACTAAATTTTTAAAAAGCCGCTTTCTGTCTAAGGCAACTACGGTACTTCATACTTAACCTTACCAGGCAAGCAGCTTATGTAGGCCTATATATAGGCCCCCCTCTCTCTCTCTCTCTCTACATATATAGACCGGTATATACCCCCCATTAATTATTGTTATCAACATATAGGCTATATCACCAGCAGGTGTAAATAACAACAGTCAAATTGTATGTGATGATGCAAATGTAACTGCGAGCATGCTTATATGTAAAAATAGCGGAAGGTACGCGCACCACCAACACAACTCTTACCGGCCTATGTTTCGGAAGGTACGCCCACCAACACAACTCTTACCGGCCTATGTTTCAATGAGACTCAAAAACACACTCACGATACACTTACTATATACCGATACTGGGTACCAATCTAGGCCTAGGCTATTGTCTCATGAAATTAAGTCCCAAAAATATAGCAACATAAAGCCAGCCTACTATTACCATGCAATTTGCAACCGCAGACTGGCCATGTGGAAACCTAAACAGAATATTGACAAATGCCATATGCTACACCTGGGAAAAAATAACACAAAAACCAGTTATAAGTTGGAGGATGTGACGCTCTCGGCAAAAGAGCAAGCAAAGGATCTAGGTAATACAGTAAGCTCTTCATTAAAATTCCATGACCATATTGCTGAAGTTACCTCAAAGGCTAACCAGCTACTTGGTACATGAAACATTGAACAATATATTTAAGTTAACCTAACCTAATCTAGTATATTAGGTGAATATTTATGAATGTAAAATTTAAAATTAGGCTATACCGGTATTGCAACATTACCGGTACCAAATTATTGAGATATAAGTACAGGTCTCCCCACTACACAGGATTATACCACGCATTTTCTTCGGCTTTCCTCGGTAAGTGTTGTGTTGGCGGATTTGTAGCCTATATTACGGTTGCGGTAATATTCCTGTCTAATTTGAATGCTTGGCAAGTTCCTGTGTAGCAGGGAGAACTGTTTTTCAGGTACCTATTTACTAAGAAACATTGAACAATATTGGGAAGGATGTAGTATCCGGGTGTACGGTCGCCATGTTTACATAGGTCGTGCGCTCGCGGTTAAGTTTCCGTCTATTTTTTCTGTAATTTGCCCCCTGCTGGCAATATATATGATGATGACAATAAGTCATGGGGGGGAGAGGGGGCCAAAGCCCCCCCCCTCTCCCCCCCCCCCCCCCTTTTCAACCCATTATTGTATCCCACAGCAGTCAAATTAGACGGGAACATGATCGCGAGCGTGTGCATAGACTGTAAACTAGGCACCCTAATACTACACCCGAATACTACATCCTTGCCATAATATTTTTAACCTATGTATGTATATACTCAGGCACACACCCCAATGCTGGGGACGGCCGACTCAAAACAGAGCACGAACAGAAACCTGTAAAGTTCCAATTCTTAGGGTCCGGGACCACTTTCGCATTCCCTTGCCCCTTTTTCTGTCTCGTTGAGTAGGAGAATTTTACAACGGAGGTCCTGGGAGAAGGATTCCTAGCCTCCTGCACCCAAACCAAAACTTAACCTAGTATACGTATACAGTATGTACTCCAATTTTGCGAGAAATTGGTCGACATTGCAGGCCGCAAAATTAGATTAACTAACCTTATGGGGAAAAATGAATATGGTCGACATTTCATCAGTGATGGCCCAATTTTTCATGATTTCCGTCATTTATTTGCTTTGTTTGTACACACATACATGTAATTATACATCCCACAATAAAGAAAAATACAGAAAAACATAAGACATTATCATTATCCTTGGGAAAATCAAATAAAATGAGCAATTGAGCATTTACCTAGACTCGAAAGATGGCTGAGCTTGCGGGGATGGAGGGAGGGTGTCCGAGGCTTGGGTGGCCCGGTAACCCCTCCCCCAAAAAAACTAGTGCGGAAAGCCCCACTTTCTTACGGCGACACCCGCAAAAGTAGAGTTACATCGCAAAATTAGGTTTTCATCAAAAATTGGTTAGTGGGGTCTCGGTCACAAAATTGGTGTTTCGCAAAATCAGAACACGCAAAATTGGAGTAAGTACCGGTACTGTATATTTGACTATTTATGAATGTAAGATGTAAAAATATATTGCAACCTTACCTAATTAGGCTACTGAGATATATGTACAGGTCTCCTTACTACACAGGATTATACCGAATGCTTTTTTTTAAATTATCCCACGGCCAGCTGTTATTTGCCTCCTGCTGGTAATATATATGATGATGGAATATTTCATGGCACGGTGATTTGGTAAAATGTTATTTGGCTACAACTAATTTCGGTAAATGTACAGTTATACTACCCCTCCCCCCTTCAAAACACGCCTTTTAGCGTGTTTGTGGATGGTTCAGCAGACGCGGAAACCGAAAAAAACAAGTATTTTGATACAAATTTATTACCAACCAGATACAAGTTTTTTCAGGCATTTTTTTGTTTTTTTTTGTTTTGTTATATAGTGTTGTTTAACCCTTTCTCTGCGGGGTGTTTTGGGCTATTTAGGGCATATTCAGGCACTCCTGAATGATAAATCAAGCATCTGCATTAAATTAACTGTATTCTGCCGAAAACTAGGCGAAAATAGCTTCAAAATGAGACCAGAACGGGCCTCGTACGTGGCCTGGTTCACCCGCAGCGGTGCCATAGAAACGCAGTAAACCCGCTATTTGTTAGCACTCGCTCGCTCGGCAACACTGTTGTGAGAGGCAGTGAGAGACCCGCGCGAGACACAGTCTACCTCAGTGAGCCGCTCGCTGCTCTGAGGGTCGGAGGTGGGCCTCTCACGCTCCCGCCCACTGACACTCGATTTCTACGGTTTTTACAGGCTTTTAAAGCCTGGAAATTGCTGTAACTTGCCAAAACATTCCAGAACGTCACCAGCAGCGAAATGGTTAATACCGAGGACCATCACATTTTAGTATTTTTAACATTAGCTTAGCCTAACCTAACCTAACCGAAAACTAACCTATCTCGCCGACGGTCTAAACCCAGCTCACGTTCCCTGTTTATGGGTGCGCGACGGTCTAAACCCAGCTTACGTTCCCTGTTTATGGGTTTGCGAAGGTTTGTAATACTTCAATGTATCTATTTCAAGTCAAATATTTATTTTCACGCATTATCAAACCATACTAAGTCTACTACTAATAATAATAACCCATTAGTACCAACAGAATAGCGAAAAAATAGGGGTAGTATAATTGTAGATTTATCCTAGTTTCTTATTATATAGGCTAGGCTATTTATTGAATAGGTAAAATCTATCGAATGCTTAAAAACTGTTAGGTAAGATCCTGTGTAGCGGGAGGAACTGTTTTTCAGATGCCTATTTACTATAAGAATCATTGAACAATATATTTAACCTAGCCTAACCAAAGCCTAACCTAACCTAGCTCCTTGTGACATATATGACGCGATCGCGTCATATAAATAAGTCCACCAAAAACTCATATGACGCGATCGCGTCATATGGACTTATCTCTATACCTCTCCAATAAGTTTATGACGCAATTTTGCGTCATATGAGCTCAGTAAGTCCGATAAATTACCATACGATAAAACCGTTGGTGGCAAGCTCAGCCTCCTGCAATAATTCTAACGGCCGCAGTGTTGTGAGTGTAGTGCGAGGCAGTGGCAATGATCCTGGGTCTCCCGCCTCCTTGGACTTACTGGAACATAATATGTCTGGGGGAGCTAGTATATTAGTGAACTATTTATTTTATGAATGTAAAATGTAAAATTATATTGTAACATTACCAAATTATTGAGATAAATACAGGTCTAACCGTTACACAGGATTATACAAACTGTTCATGGCAAACATGTAGTTACCGGGTGTACCGTACTACCGCCCGTCTTGTTTATTTAATGGAATACATACTTTAGTGGGTACTTCAAGAATGTCAGGGGGTAAGGAAGTGTGGTTTGTATCTAGAAGACTGTGATTAACGAGACGTGTAATATGTGGATGGAAGTGGAAGAGAGGGAGGGATCTTGCTGGGGGTGGAAGTTTCGCTCCCAGGAATTTTCGTTCCTGGTGTATTTCAGTAACTAAAACTTTATGTATTAATGTTTCTAATTGTTTTTACGTATTGGATTTGTATCTCGAATACGTAAAATGTAACTAAAACTTGATTTATTACTATTTCTAGCTGTTATTGCGTATTGGATTTGTATCTTGAATACGTAAAATGTAACTAGGCTGATTTTAATTGAGGTACTAGAGCTATATATATATATACAGTATATAATAATAATAATACAAATATTAATAAAAACAATAATATCAATAATAATGATAGTGGTGCGCTCCTTTGAAAAACGATATATTACGATCTCGTACATCGTCGCCCGTCGGCTCAGAATGGTTTCTAGGGAAATTCTTGCCCTACAATCCAATACGTAAAAACAGCTGGAATGAGTAATATGTAACTAGTTTTAATCACATTTTACGTATTCAAAATACAAATCCAATACGTAAAATCAGCTAGAATAAGTAATAAGTAATTACGTTTAGTTACATTTTACGGATTCAAAATACAAATCCAATACGTAAAAAGAGCTAGAATAAGTAATAAGTAATTCGTTTTACTTACATTTTACGTATTCAAGATACAGATCCAATACGTAAAAACAGCTAGATTTTACCGGTTCAGGATAGGGCCTACAACTCCAATACGACGATGTATGAACCGGTAAAATCTAGCTGTTTTTACGTATTGGATCTGTATCTTGAATACGTAAAATGTTACTAGGCTGCTGAAATTGAGGTACTAGAGCTCTTGATTTATCTGAATTTGGGATGTACCTCAAATGTAAGGCCAGATTCTGATTCTCCATCGAAAACTATGTCAGAAAAGTATGTTTATTGATCACTCTGCGAATACATTTCCGACGGCTACCTCAGTGCGTTTCCTAGGCAATAATTCCCCTAGGAAGCCTACATTTTTTAAGTGTTTGTTCGTAATGACATAATTATATTTTATGTAGATATCTTAAAAAAAATACACACTTGTGTATATCAATGTACGAAATACATTGATATACACAAGTGTGCCGATTATATACAGTATCTATATATATATATATACGTATATATTTATATATTATATATATATACAGTATATATATATTAATATATATATATATATATATACCTGTATATATATATATATATTTTTTTTTTTTTTTTTTTTTTTTTAATCATTCGTCTGGACAAACATAAGGACGCACTTATCGTGGTCATTAGGCTGGCAAGGGTCATGGCCTAGTGGTTAGTGATAGTGTGAGTGATGGGTAAATCCAGGTTAGGTCTAGAGACGTGTGTTCAAAATCAGAAGAGTTATGGGGATATTTATTGAGTGTTTATGTAAATAATTGATATTATTGTTTGTGTTTTTACATACTCATGCCCTGCTAGGCCTATCCATAAAAGAAAAAAACTGCTACGAATAGCAGATCATGAGTATGTTTTTTTGTATATACAGTATTTGTTTTTATTTGATTTTTTGTATTTTGGTTTGGTATTTGGTTTTGGAAGGTTTGTACAGAAATATAATATTGCATATCTATAAATAAAAGTAAAAGCAAAGGGATCTAGATACCATACACGAATGGTCAGTAAATTGGCAGATGAAGTTTAACATTGACAAATGCAAGGTATTAAAGATAGGGAAGATGCATACAAATGTTAAATATAAACTAGCTAATATGGAATTAGAAAACTCAGACTGTGAGAAAGATCTAGGTGTGTTTGTTAGCAATGATTTGAAGCCTAGAAAACAATGTATAAGCGTTCGTAACAAGGCAAACAGGATTCTCGGGTTCATATTTTTTTTTTTTTTTTTTTTTTTTTTAAGAGACAATGTACGGAGGAAGGAAAAACACAGATAAAACAAAAAGGTCCATGTGCCTAAAGGCATCCTCCATTCATAAAATGTTTGTAACAACTGGATTTAAACATTTGTAGATTGTAAGTTTGTGGAAAGCAATTCGAGGGAAGTGAATTCCAAAGAGTAGTAGCTCTGGGGATAAATGAATTCTGATATGCAGAAGTTCTGCATTGTGGAGGAGAAAGTGTAAATTCATGGGCGCTCTCAGCTGCCCTAGTTCTACGGGGAAAGATGTGGAGAGGCGGCACAATTGAAGCAAGTTCCTCGGAACAATTGCTGTGAAAATATCTGTAGAATAATGCAAGGGATGCAACGTTTCTTCGTATGGATAATGTAGGAAGGTCCTGTGTGATTGCAGGGTTATTGATTAATCTAATAGCTTTATTTTGAATTTTGTCCAACTGCCTCAATGCAACCACTCCACTTCCACCCCACAGAGGTGAACAGTAATCCATCTGAGAACGCACATGACTTTTATATATTACGGCCAACTGCTCGTCAGTGAAGAATTCTCGAACTCTGTACAGGAGTCCCAGTTTTTTAGAGGCATTCTTAGCAATGCTTCTAACATAATGTGTCCAGCTCAAGTTAGTAGTTAATGTTACACCGAGAATGTCAACACTAGGGGAAGTGGGAATATTTACATCATTAAAAAATATAAGGGAGTCAGTGAGATTCTGTCGGTTAGAAAATTTAATGTACTTGGTTTTCTGTGCATTAAAGGAAACTAGATTCTTTTGTCCCCATCCATTAATTCTAGAAAGGTCCTGGTTCAGAGAAATTGCAGTGTTTATTTTTGAATTTGTAAGATCGGGTTGGGTGAAAGAATTGGTAAATGTGAAGGAACTGTGGAGTGTTGAGTCATCTGCGTAGGAATGTATTGGATTATGAGTGGTAGATATGAGATCATTGATATGAATGAGGAACAGAATTGGGGCCAAAACTGATCCCTGGGGAACACCAGCATTTATTGAGTGAAATTGAGAATAAAGGCCATCTACCATTACACATATTTTTCTGTTATGAAGATAAGAAGAAATTAGTGGAACTAATGATGCAAGGCCGTAGTGTGACATCTTCGACAATAAGGATTGATGCCAGACTCTATCAAATGCCTTTGATATATCCAGTGCTATTGTATGTGTTTCACCACGTTGGTCTGTAGCTTGGTTGATTTGATGCGTAAGAAGGCAAAGCATGTCTGCAGTTGATCGACATCGTCTAAAACCATATTGCCTATCACTGATTAATTTATTTTTCTCAAGATGCTTAATTATGTGATTATTTAATATAATTTCAAAGACTTTACCAAGAGTGGAAGTTATAGCTATTGGTCTGTAGTTTGATGGATCTGAAGAGGCACCTTTTTTAGGAACTGGATGGATGTTTGCTTCTTTCCAGGGTACTGGGAAACATGAGGTATGAGTACACAGACGGAAATTTTTTGCCAATACAGGAGCGAGCACCAAGGAGCAATTCTTAAGTACTATTGGAGGAATTTCATCTGGACCAGGAGCCTTATCTACTGAGAGATTCTGCAAAATAGTTTTGACATGTCTGGTGTGGATCTTAAGTGAGGGAATTTCAGGCGAATTAAAATTAAGTACAGGGACATCTTGATTTATTACATCTAAGGTTGAGTTGGTGGAGTTGAGTTGGTGATCTAGGAGTGTGAGTAACAGAACTGTTGATGTTATCTTAAAACTACTTAATAATAATAATAATAATAATAATAATATTTATTCAGTTAGCAATTTACAGAGTTGGTACCACATAGCATGTTACCAATATGACATCTACCAGCCTTGCATAATTCCAACTAAGGATAGCCCAATAAGGCCGTTAGGCGTATTTCCATTGGGGTCCTTGTGGGATTAGGTTAGCTGGGGAAATGGGGAGGATAAAGAAATAGATACTTTAGAGAAAGTATTTCTAGGGGGTTATTTTAAGATATCTTACATCCTATAGTAAATATCAGTAATCCGTAATCAGTAATCATTTCAGTTTGGTTTGTCTATCTCTTATGTCATATTTAGTAGTAGACATAAGCTTGGTGCTCCCTTCTCGCAGCTGTCCGGTTCAGGTGTTCCTTCAGGCTACGTCTGAAGGAATACAGTGTTCTCTTTTCACGGACTGACAGGGGTAGGTCGTTCCAGTCTTTGATGGCAGTGAAGAAGAATGTTTGCTTACCCTGTCCTTGGATTCTCGGGACCTTAAAATTAAACATCCTGTTTCTTGTATTATGTCCACTCCTCCCATTTGCTTTAACAAAATCATTCTTTAGATACTCTGGAGCTCTGTCATAGAAAATTTTGAAGGCATTAGTGAGCCTGATTTGTTTGGCCCTGTCAGAGACATTGAGCATACCTAGTGACTGAAGTTGTTCCTGGCCAACATGTGATCTGGGTCCTAGGTTCAGCATGAACCTAACCATTTTATTTTGAGTGACCTGAAGTTTGTGCTGTGCTGATTTAGATGATGAAGAATACCAGGATGACACAGAATAGTCAAAATGACATTGAACAAGCGCTTGGCAGAGGGTCTTTTTGGTCGCCGCGGGCAAGCATCCCACCTGTCTATACAGGTATTTTATACTTGCTCTACACTTACTCAGGATAGATTCCAAAATTGTTTCACCTGACAAACTCGCGTCCAGTTTTAGTTCGAGATATTTAACTAGTGACACTGTTGTTATAGGAATATCATTACAGTTGACCGAGAAGCCCACAATGTCTTTCAGTTTGCGTTTTGTTCCACATAAGATGGCTTCCGTCTTGCCCAGGTGAAGAGATAGTCTATTGTCCACTAGCCATTCACTACACGATTCTAGTTCTTTGGAAAGTGAAGTGGCAATACTTATTGAGTCTTTTCCTGAAACCAGAAGCACGCTGTCGTCTGCATACAGTAATAATTTACATGAGACGCTCAGTTCCATGTCGTTCACATAACAGAGAAAGAGTAAGGGACCAAGGATGCTTCCCTGCGGGACCCCACAGTTTATTGGCATAGGATCAGATATATTATCATCAATTTTGACTCCTTGGGTTCTACCACTAAGATAACATTTATACCAGTTCACAGACCCTATGCCCATTGCTTGTAGTTTATTACATAGGATATCATGGTCTACTGTGTTAAACGCTTTTTGTAGATCAAGAAGAACCATACCGATGTAGTTACATTTAGACATTTCTTTACGAATGTGATCCGTTAAGTGGATGAGACAGGAGTCGTCGAGTACATGCATCTGAAACCTGATTGAAACTTATAGAATAGATCATTTTGTTTAAGGTAGTGTTCAATTTGGGTGTATACCGCTCTTTCAAGGATTTTAGATACAATACATAATTATGCTAACTGGTCTGCAGTTGCCAACTTCTAGTTTATTTCCTTTCTTGAATAGAGGGGTTACAATAGCTTCCTTCAGTTCAGCAGGTACAGTGTTGGTGTTAATTGACAAGTTGATGATGTGGGTTAGGGGGCCTGCTATACCAATGGCTCCATCTCGTAGAAATTTGGCAGGAATTTTGTCTGGTCCTGTGCTTTTATGTACATTTAGGTTAGACAGCTCGTCAAAAGTGTATTTTGGTGTAACATTTTGCAATCCAAATGTGTTCGGGTGTATGTCTTTATCTCTGTAGAAATTACGAAAGGTGGCCGTTGTTGTCGTGTATTTATTGAGAGGTTGAGGTAGGTTCTGTGCAAGTATGTTTGCTATGGAAGTGAAGAAGGAGTTGAAGTAGGTTGAAATTTGTCGTTTATCGTGGCAAACCTGATCATTAATGGTGAGAGCAATATTAGTGTTAGACGAATCCCTTGTCTTGTTGCTGTAGCCTGTTGTTTTTAGGTGCCTCCATAGTTTCTTTGGGTTATTCTGATATTCCTCTGCCTTATTGTGAAAATAATTAGTTTTTGCTGATTTCATTTTCCTACTTAGTTTATTCCTGGCCCTGTTGAACTCATGTTTCAGACCTTGATCCTGTCTGTTTCGCTAGCCTTTTTAACAGATTGTCTCTGTGTTCCAGATGGTGTAGTATGTCATTGTTGATCCATGGGTCTGACCCTGCTTTAATGCGTTTGTCTTTCAGAGGAGCTATTTCGTCTAGGATGTTTGTGATGATGATTCTGAAGCCAACCCATGCGTCATTAACGTTTGTACTTCCAAACACTGGAGACCAGTCTTTATTCCATAAAATTTCCAGAAATGTTTCTTTATTGTAGTTTCTGAGTGACCTTGTTTTGATAACCTTGTGATTCTTTAGGGTAATTTTTGTGGTTTTCCGTGTGCAATATGTGACGAAGTGATCACTTAACCCAGTCTGTATAACCCCTGATTGGGATATTTTGTCCTCTCAGTTACACTTTATGTGGTCTAATATTGTGGCAGTGTTCTCAGAGATATGTGTGGGGGTTGTGATGAGTTGTTTGTGATTGTGCATTGTCAGTATATGCCTATATTCTCGTACAAGCCTATTATTTCGTTGTTTGTAACACAGGTTAAAATCCCCTAGTATGATGGATTCATTCCGAGGGTCTAGCGATGACAAAGTTCGTTCAAATTTGGTCAAGAATTGTGTGTCGTCTGGTGGCCTATAGCATACCCCAATTGTGATGGGTCTTGTCCTCGGCAGGTGTAGGTCGATTCACAGAGCTTCGTGATTTTCTACATGGAGGTCGGTCCTAGTTGTGTGTGTGAGGTTGTTTTTTACATACAGACATACTCCTCCCCCATGCCTATTGCGATCATTCCTAACCATATTGAAACCTTGAATGTTTATTTCACCATCGTTTATACTTGAATCCAGCCAGGTTTCTGTGATTGCAACTATTGAAGCTTTGGCCTTATTAGCTATCAAGTTTATTTCTGACAATTTATGGTACATTGATCTGGCGTTAATGTGGATAAGATGGAGCCCTTTGTTGGTGAACACTCTGTATTCATTTTTTATTTTGAATGTGTCCTGGCTGGATTCTGAGTTGTTAATACTTGGATCATTTACATTAATATTCGGTAATGAATGCAAGGCACACTTATTGCAAAGGAAATCCCGTTCTTCACTGTTGGTCTTCTTAGAGATGCACTTCATGTGAGCTACATGTTTACACTTTACATAGTTTTGGATCTTCTGATGTCGTGTTATGAGTGATTCACAAATAAAACAAATGGTTTCGCGATGTTGTACAGCTGAGTTCCTACATTTAACACATTCAACTTCGTTTCTACTGTTAACGTAAGTACATTGGTTATGAACAATTTCATTACAACTGTTGCATTGTAAAAGTGAACTCCTATTGTTGAAACCAATATTACAGACAATACATAGTTTTTTCTTACTGTTAATCATACGACTGGAGGTGTGGTTTGGTCCGCGTCGATCAGTTGTTTGTGCGGGAAAGGGCGGGGGATACTCGCGGTCGGGCTGTGGTTGTTTGCTGTGGTTGTTTGCTGTTGTTGTTGTTGTTGTTGTTTTCATTGTCCGTTGATGCTGCTTCCCTGTTGATGTATTTGCGAGTGCTACCTGTTTTTATTGTTGTTCTTGTTGCATGTTGTGCTACTTGGGTCGCCGATATCTGTGGTATTAATGGTAATGCTGTGGGTAATGTTGTGTTGGTGGAGTGGGTAATAGCTAATTCCCTGTTTATCTCATTCCACTTCTTTTCTGCTGGTAACATAAGTACATCGATCGTGTACTGTTTCATTACAAATACTACATTGTGATGCTGGACTCCTTTTGTTGAATCTAATATCGCATTCGCCAAAGCTTTTGACAAGGTGGACCATGGGATCCTTCTACATAAACTCAAATCACTGGAAATAGGGGGAGACCTTGGAAGATGGCTCCACAGTTTCATCACCAACAGAAAACAAAGAGTCACGGTTCAAGGAAGCCTATCAGAAGCAGGTGGGGTCATCAGCGGAGTACCACAAGGATCAGTACTGGGACCTCTCCTATTCCTCATCATGATAGGAGACATCGACAGGGACCTGGAACACTCAACAGCCTCATCGTTTGCAGACGACACCAGACTCATGAAGAAAATCACCTCACAACATGATGCACAGCTACTACAACAAGACTTGGGCAAAATCCTGAAGTGGGCAGAAGAAAACAACATGGCCCTAAACGGAGACTAGTTCGAGCTTCTAAGGTATGGGAACAAGAGAGCACTACAAAACGCCACCAACTACAAAAGTGGACAGCAAGAAATTACCGCCAAGGACACAGTGAATGACTTGGGAGTAAATATGAGCAGTGATGCCACTTTTTCCCAGCATATTACCAAAGCCACAACAACAGCAAAACAAATAGCAGGCTGGATCCTGAGAACCTTCCACACAAGAAATGAGAGGTGTATGTCAACACTGTGTAAGTCACTGGTCCTACCACAACTGGAGTACTGCTCTCAGCTCTGGTCTCCCAAAAAAGTAGGAGAAATAACAGAAATTGAAGCCACCCAGAGGACATTCACCAGTAAAATCCATGGGTTTCAACACTTTAACTACTGGGAGAGACTCAAGGAGCTGCAGCTGTACTCACTTCAAAGGCGTAGGGAGAGATACATCATCATCTAGGTCTGGAAGATTTTGGAAAAAAAGGTACCAAATCCAAACATCCAAGAGACTCAACACCAAAGGCGAGGGAGGCTGTGCAATGTGAGGACTACGCCGGGATCAACACAAAAAATCAAATCCCTGATCCATCACAGCTTTGCATACAATGGAACCAGACTGTTCAACTGTATACCAGCCCCTCTCAGGAACATGACCAGGGTGTCTCCATACACCTTCAAGAAACACTTGGACATGTGGCTGGCCAAAATACCGGACCGGCCACCAACACCAGGATACCCCAGCACCAACTCCAACCGACTTCTGGAATGGAGAGTGGAAGAAAGGGAGCTGCCTGGTCGCAGTGGCGCCCCAGCTCAACTGTGTCACTAACGGACGGAATACAACAAAGTGTAACAAAGTGTAAGTGTAACACTGTATATAGCTTCTTTTTTATTGTTAGCCGTACGTCTGGCGGTGTGGTGATCAGCTGTGCTGCTAAGGTGTGAGTGCGGGGGTTGGGGACTGTCTGTGGCTATGTCTCCCCCTATGACCCCTCCCAGCCCCACCTGTATTTGCTGTTTGATGATGTTGTCCTTATTCCTGGCTGCTAATGCTGCTCCATTGTTGATGTTGTTGCGACTGATACTTTCTTCCTAGCTGCTCCGGTTACATGTTGAGCCACCGATAGTGTTGTGTTGTGTTGTGGGTTGAATTGGAGCGTGACTGGAGACTGGGTCGCCGACCGTGTTGGGTTGTGTTGTGGGTTGAATTGGAGCGTGACGGGAGGCTGGGGTACCTGTAGGCCCGGTTTTAATAACGAATTTTTCTGCTAGGGACTGTTGAAATGACGGTGTCTGTCTTACTTGGTTGGTGGTGAGGTTTCTTCAGTGTTGACCTCGGGCCGGGGTTGGTCTCTACATCTCCGCAGCTAATTAGAGTGTAGCACAATAGGTGTTGTAGCGAGGTTGTGCAAGAGTACTTGCCAAGCCGCTGTGTCTTCCCGATATATAAACTTGACCAGGCAGGAATGGTGACAAAAGGTTCACTTATGTGTGATTTCTGTGTGACGAGGTCCCTCAATACTTGTTTAGTGTTGACCTGGTACACTACCGGTCTCCTCTGCACCTTTATATCGGCACAGCCCCTCTGTATGTTGAGGAGGATGATACACAGGGAGAGAGCTACGCACGCACCCTTCACTCCTCTCGCCATTATCATTATGGATATGGATTATGCTGTTCAATTTTGGTGTCCTTATTACAGAATGGACATAGATTCATTGTAGAGATGCAACATATAATGACAAAAATGATCCATAATATTAGAAATTTTCCGTATGAAGAGAGGTTGAAGAAATTAGGCTTACATTCGTTAGAGAGACGCAGAGTTAGAGGGGATATGATAGAGGTATTCAAGTGGGTTAGTGGGATTAATAAAGGGGACATGAAAAATGTACTAAAGCTCAGTGATAGCGAAAGAACTCGTACAAATGGTTTCAAATTAGATAAATTTCGTTTCAGAAAAGATATAGGCAAATATTCGTTTGGTAACAGAGTTGTAGATGGGTGGAATAGGTTACCAAGTGATATAGTGAGATCAAGAACGATAAGGAGCTTTAAGAAAAGGTTGGATAAGCATATGGACGAGATGGGTTGGGTGTGAGGGGGATCTGCCAGGTGTGGGCCAATCGGCGTTTAGCAGACCCCAGTAATCTTGTGTTAGTCCCTGACCATTTTGGTGGGGGCAGTGCTCAAGGTGTTAGTGAGTTGGGCCTATGGTTGGGCCTTGTAATTGGGGTTGGGTGTGACAGGGATCTGCCTTGTGTGGGCCGATCGGCTATTTGCAGACTCCCATATTCTTATGTTCTTATGTTCTTATATTTAGTTTATTTATACAATAATTTGTCAGCTCAATTATGGCATGTATGGTATGTTTCAAGGCAATGAATGTTTCTCTTGCCAGCTTCCCACTCGCATCTTTATCACTATCCCATAATTCAAGCCCATTATAGTATAGAAAATATTTAAAAATATGTAGCAAATATGTTTTTGTTCATCATTAAACATAGGCTAAGCATATTTGTTGTCTAGTTCACATCCTTTAAATGGTGAATTCATATTTATCAAAGTCCACCACATATGAAAGACCTCGATGTAATTTGCAACCTCAGCAAAAATGTCAGCTCATGTTGCTTATAGACGTTATAGACTACAACACCATTGATTCTTTTTAACTTCGCCTAGCCAAAATAGCTTACATCAAACCCGCGACTGACTGCGTTTGTAAATGAACCCCTACTGTACCGGCGACATCCTTGGTATGTTATTATTGCTGCAACTAGTCCATTTTATTCAGTTTAGGAAGAATTTCTATCAATAATATGGATTCGAACCATCTCAATCGACTCTTTATTAGGACTTTATTAGAATGTTGGGGTAAAGTACAATTAACAAGAAGGAAAATGGAGCAAGAATTAAATGAAGCTAGAAATATATATATATATAATTATACAGTATATATAATATTTTATAATACAATATATATATATATATATATATATATATATATATATATACAAATCTGTTACCAAACCAATATTTGCTTATATCTTTTCTGAAACTAAAATTATACACATGCTTTATTACATAGCAATGTACAGTCCCGGCCATAAGTCCCTTTCCACCCTTTTGCCCGTCTCTCTGAGAAATATGTAGATCTGTCACCACCGCCTCGACTATCGCATTAACTTAATGAGGTGTGAAGACCGATACGACTATAGATTAACCTTTACCCTACTTCCTTCCATATTCTCTCCTTACCTTCCTTCTTTCTTCGTTTCCCTTTTCCCTTTCTCGTTGTACTCCATCTAAAATAATATTATTTTGATGAGTGTGTTTGATATCGGTGTAGTATAACACCGTTATGCTAGCTAACTCCGCTAACATTACTTGTTAGCGCGACTGTACAATCGCGCTAATAAGTGATGTCTGGGCACCAAGTATGTTTTTACTAATAATTGGTATAAGCAATTTCTAAGCTTCATTTCTTCATATCGAGTGAAATGTACAAACATGTTCCTACACTTACCCACCCTATTTAACATCTGACAGACATTAATACAGCACAGAGCGAGCTGTACGTGTGATCATATTATTGAGGTCACTCTTTCTTAATTCAGGATCTCTAATTTATCCTCGTGATTATTTAAATATGTTCTGAGAATCTACTATTAACCCCTTCTATACCTGCGACGTCTTTTTACTTTATTTTGGACACTATTAGACGATTTGATTCTGTTTAAAATGGGCCTTCATCAATTAACAAGCTTTGAACTTTTTATTTAAGCTTGATGGAGGTCTAGGGAAGAAAATAAAACATGATAAAAAGATACATAAAGGAACAAATATATACGCTCATTCCCACTTAAGGGAGCCCACCTCGCTCTATTTCTCTTTCTCTCCCTCTCTCTTTGGCTTGTATCCATTCGGCCCCATTCAGCCTACTGTTTTAAGACGTTTACCCCCATCCAGGTGTCAATATTTTCCTGGCAAGCGATAGCGAGCCAACATATATGAGTTTTTGTTTTGACAGTAAGCTAAATTTGTACATTTTTCGATAGAAAAATGTCTCCGGCAAAGCCGTATTTCTCCATACAATGCTGGCTCGCTATCGCTCGCCAGGAAAAAATCGACACCTGGATGGGGATAAACGTCTTAAAACAGTTGGCTGAATGAGGCCGAAAGGATACAAGCCAGGGAAAAAGAAAAAAGGAGAGAAAGATCAAAACAAAGCCGGTGACCTCCCTTAAGGATTGAAAGAAGTTTGGGAAGGCGTTTTTGTTAGCCTAGGGGACAATCTAAAATACATTGCTCGATAATGTGTGTCCTAGAGGTAGAATACAAGCTAAAGAAAGTCGTCTAGTGGTAACCAGAATAAAATGACAATTACTTAATTATGCTGAAGGAGTTAAGGGAGCCTACTTCACTTTTTTCTCTTTCTCTCTCTCTCTCTTTGTCTTGTATGTAAATGGAACTAATATTTTTCCAAGCTGCCAGACTACAATTGCCCGTAAATATTGCCGGTAAATTGCTCGTGTGACACCGCCTTATTATAGCATGAAAGTCGCAAATGGTTAGTTGGTCCTATTATTTAACTTCTGGTCCGGAAAATGCGCTTTTACGGGGGAAGGGTTTAATTTTTAGTCGGTTATTTCATATATTTATTTATTTTTCTCCCTAGACCTCCATCAAACTTAAACAAAGCATCGATTTTCCTCCCTAGACCTCTATCAAGCTTAAAAATAAAAAATAAATAAAACCCCCCTTCTAAGTTAATTTGTAATTTTTTTCGGGAGAAAACATTTCCGGCCGAAAACCGGTTCTTCGAACATTACAGGCTCACTTTCGTTCGCCTGGAAAAAATCGACACCTAAACAGCACGAAAGGTCCTAAAATTGACAACGAAATGGGTTGAAAGGTCTTGGAATCGCCAAACTAATAGGGCAAACATCCTTAAATCTGAAAACTAATGGGGCTAAACAACAAGAAGGGGGATCTAGAAATAAGACACATCTCCCCTTAATTTGTTCCATCAAGCTAATTTTCCTAACCCCTATACCAAATAATATGGAGTGTGTTGAAATGCTTGTATACCGTTGCCCACATAAGGGAGGTAGTCGCTTTTGCGGGACCCCTTTCTCCCTCGACAATATGAACTGTGGTAAGTACTTCACTATCGACCAATCTAATTACACGCGGGGAAACGGGTGCAAAATTATTGGTAAATCTTTTAACTCACACGAAGCTAAAAATATCTTCTTCAATCGAGTTGTCAACTTATGGAATGGGCTTCCCCGAGATGTTATAGAGTGCAGCACCGTTGATTCATTTAAACTTCGCCTAGACAAATATCTCGCATCAAACCCGCGACTGACTGCGTTTGTAAATGAATAACTTTATTTTATCCTCCCCTCAGTTACTAACCCATCTGTCCCCTACTAACTTCCTAATCCTGCCACGGACATTAGTTCCAGGGCAATAGTTCCCTTTCCAATGTTCCCTTACCCACTCTAAACCACTGTTTGGACACATGATCCTCAGTGTTTTGGAGGACAAGCAGCCTAGAGGGGTCACTAGCTCTGTTGTTGCTTGATTTCCTTTGTACTCCTTTGTACTCATGTTTAGCCTATTTGTTTTGAGATTTAAAGACGTTCGTTCTATTAGTTTGTCGATTTTAAGACCTTTCACCCCATTTTTGTGTCAATATCAAGACCTTTCATGCCATTTAGGTGTCGATTTTTGTCCTGGCGAGCGATAGCGAGCATGTAATTTTAGAGGGAAACGGCCTTCGGCAGAGACATTTTTCTACCGAAAAATTTACAAATTCATCTTGAAGGGGGGTCTAGGTGGTGCTATTTATAACTTGATGGAGGTCCTAGCAAGGAAACTAAAAAAAAAAAAATAATAATAATAATAATGATAATAATAATAATAATAATAATCTATCTATCTATCTATATGCTCAGGCCCAATCCCCATTTTGGGGGTAGCCGACTCAAGACAGAGCAAGAACAGGGAAAACACAAAAACAACATAAAACAAAAAATAAACACAGATAAAAAACACAAACTCACACACATCCAGGTCACCCAGGAGATTATTATAATAATAATAATAATTATAATAATAATGAATATATAAACAACACAATCTAATAATAATGATAAATACAGAGACAAAAAAACATAATAATAATAACAATAGTAATAGCATTGATAATAATAATAATAATAATAATAATAATAATAATAATAAAACAAGCACTATCCCCTTAAGTTCTCTTTCTCTCCATGATCTTATGCATGAGAGTAAAAGAAAAGACAAATATATTAATGTATTACCGTAGTTTTCATTGACATACTTCCATATTGTTAGAAATGAGTGCTTTCCTTTATGCAATTATAAATATCTGAATTGATTTTGGGATATAACTTGTTTTTCAATAAATAATATATACAGATTAATTTTGATTTATCGAAAACAAAAAATCTTATATTATTTTGTTTCCAGCGATATACATCCATATTGTTAGAAATACTGTAGGTGAAGTCCAGGAATATTTATGAGTGGGCTAGAGACTATGGTATCCATGTGTACAGTCGCGCTAATAAGTGATATCTCGGCACCAAGTATGTTATGATCAATAATTTGGTATCGGCAATATCTAAAACTTGATTTATTCGTTTCGAGTGAGGTATACCAACATGATCCTACCCTTACCCACCCTATTCAACATCTGACAGACATTAATACAGCGCAGAGAGAGCTAAACGTAATGACAGCTGGGACATGATTTATTAGGCCGACTGTACGTATGTAATGTGTTCTTCCTACATAATAAATATACAATCAACTCTCTCTCTCTCTCTCCCTTCCTCTCTCTCTCTCTCTCTCTCTCTCTCTCTCTCTCTCTCTCTCTCTCTCTCTCTCTCTCTCTCTCTCTCTCTCTCTCTCTCTCTCTCTCTCTCTCTCTCTCTCTCTCTCTCTCTCTCATCCAAATGAGTTAATATCACTGGTATATACTTATGTTGGCAACTCTACACTCGCGCTACATATGTTTCTACACTATCACTAAATGTTTATCTGGGGTTAAGGGGGGTGAGCGTATTTATTTGCTCATTTATGTATATTTTTGCCATTTTGTTAACCCGTTCTGTACCGGCGACGTCTTTTAAGTTTGATTTCAGCTACATTTAGACGATGTTATCAAGCTTAGCAAGGATATTATGTGATATCTATAATGATAAATTGAGATGGTCTGTAGCCATTTTATGAGTAGATGTCCTTCCTAAGCCAAATAAAATCGTCTAATCATTGCCAGAATAGGATATAAGGGACACCGGCGGTACAGTAAGGGTTAAGGGGAGGCAGACCGTTTTTCTGGATCCCCTTCTCCCTAATGTTTAGCCCCACTAGTTTTGAGATTATTAGACGTTCGGCCCATTAGTTTGGCGATTTTAACACCTTTCACCCCATTTTTTTGTCAATTTTAAGACCTTTCGTGCCATTTAGGTGTCGAGTATTTCCTGGCGAGCGGCAGCGAGCCTGCAATTTTAAGAGGAACTGGCCTTCGGGCGGGATATTTTTCTACCGAAAAATTTACAAATTTATAATGAAGGGGAGTCTAATTTGTTTTCTTCTAAGCTTGATGGAGGTCTAGGGAGGAAACTAAAAACATGTATGAATAAATGAATTAATAGACCAAACAAACGGTCAGTCATCTTTTAATTTCCTCCTTAGGCTTCCGTCAAGCTTATAAAATATCCGCCCAAGACCAGCAACCTGAAGTTAGTTCGATATTCGAAATTTCGGTAATTTTCATATTTTCATGATATTGTTACTAACAGTACATTTTCGATATGTCCGTGGCACATACCAATTTCTATGAGGAAGATCGATATCAATATTGATTATATTATAAATACAAAAATAATATGAAAAAATCGAAGTCTTTAACTTTGGATATTCCTATCAATACCACTAGATACTGGGTCTATATCACACATATTGTACTAATCTGGTTGTGTTCCATACCAATTTTAAGGAGGAAGATCGATATCAATATTGATTATATTATAAATACACAATTATTATGGACAAATCGAAGTCCTGAACTTTGGATATTCATATCAATACCACAAGATGCTGGGTCTATATCAAATATGTTGTACTGATATGGTCGTGTTAATTGTTATCGTGTTATGTTGTATATTGGCAGATGAAGTTTAACATTGACAAATGCAAGGTATTAAAGATAGGGAAGATGCAAACAAATGTTAAATATAAACTAGCTAATTTAGAATTAGAAAATTCAGACTGCGAGAAAGATCTAGGTGTGTTTGTTAGCAATGATTTGAAGCCTAGAAAACAGTGTATAAGCGTTCGAAACAAGGCAAATAGGATTCTCGGGTTCATCTCTAGGAGTGTGAGTAACAGAACTGCTGATGTTATCTTAAAACTTTACTTGTCATTAGTGAGACCCCATATGGATTATGCTGTCCAATTTTGTTGTCCTTATTACAGAATGGACATAGATTCATTGGAGAGAGTACAGCGTAGAATAACAAAAATTATCCATAATATTAGAAATCTTCCGTATGAAGAAAGGTTGAAGAAATTAGGTTTACATTCGTTAGAGAGACGCAGAGTTAGAGGGGATATGATAGAGGTGTTCAAGTGGGTTAGTGGGATTAACAAAGGGGACATGACAAATGTACTAAAGCTCAGTGATAGCGAAAGAACTCGTACCAATGGTTTCAAATTAGATTAATTTCGTTTCAGAAAAGATATAGGCAAATATTGGTTTGGTAACAGAGTTGTAGATGGGTGGAATGGACTACCAAGTGCTATAGTGGGATTAAAAACGGTAGGGAGCTTTAAGATAAAATTGGATAAGCATATGGACGAGAAGGGTTGGGTGTGAAGGGGGATCAGCCGGGTTGGGCCAATCAGCGCTCTGCAGACCCCGTAATCCTGCGTTAATCTCTAACCGTTTTGGTAAGATGATCTTCAGGGTATTAGAGTGTTGAGCCTATAATTGGGCTTTGTAATTGGGGTTGTGTGGGACAGGGATCTGCCTTGCTTAGGCCAATCGGCTTTCTGCAGACTCCCATTTTCTTATGTTCTTATGTTCTTATGTTACATATCAATCTTAAAGAGGAAGATCGATATCAATATTTATTTGTTTATAATAGGACAAATACTATGGAAACATCGAAGTCCTGAACTTTGGATATTCATATCAATACCACAAGATACTGGGCCTATATCACATATATTGTAATAATATGGTTGTTTTACATACCAATTTCAAGGAGGAAGATCGATATCAATATTGATTATATTATAAATACAAAAATATTATGGAAAATATTGCTGGTAGAGAATTGACGGAAAATCGTTCGTGTGATTCCAAGTTTATAGTGGGAAACATTGGTGTGTGTATGTTTTTTAGTTTGTTTTTGTGTGTCTGGGTGTGTGTGTGTGTGTGTTTTTGTGTGTCTGGGTGTGTGTGTGTGTGTGTTTTTGTGTGTCTGGGTGTGTGTTGTGTGCTTGTGTTGTGTGTGTGTGTGTGTGTTTGTTTGTATGTGTGTGTATGTGTCTCTGTGTGTGTGTGTGTGATGTGTATGTAATAATATGAAAATGTTTACCTTTAATGATTTGTTGTTATAGATAAATAACGATATTAATTTTATGTTGGACTACAGTTATAATTCAACATTCTAAATGTTTGATATTCGAACTTTGTAAATTGTGTGTATTATAGACTAATGTAAAAATGTAAGCTGTGATCAATAAACTGTCTATCTATCTATCTATCTATCTATATGTATGTGCGTGTGTGTGTGTGTGTGTGTATGTGTAGGTGTGTGTTTGTCCGGAAAGATTGGTAATGCTTGGTTTCATGTGGAGAGTTAATTGGTCATATATCCTTGGTGTGAGAGAGAGAGAGAGAGAGAGAGAGAGAAATATGTGTGTATATACATATGGACAATACCACACATACAATGTACACACAGGTGGCATATATTGATCCCCGTTTATCATTACACGTTTATATATATATATATATATTTACTTTGCGCAAGCACACACACATATGTTAAGGCAAGCTAATTAAGGGGAGATGGGTCGTTTTTCTGGTCCCCTTTCTCCCTCGTGTTTAGCTCCATTGCCTTTGAGATTTGAAGATGTTCGGCCCATTTGTTTGACGATTTTAAGAACTTTCGCCCTATTTCGGTAAATTTTAGACCTATCTTGCCATTTAGGTGTCGATTGTTTTCTGGCAGGAGATAAGGAGCCTGTAATTTAGGACGAACCGGAATTTTTCTACCGTAAATTGTACACATTTGTCTTGAGGGGGGTCTAGGGGGTGTTTTTCTAAGTTTGAGGGAGGTCTAGTGACGAAAATAAAAATATATATAAATACATTAAGCAATAGAAGAAAAAAAATACAAAAATTATATAATAAATGAATAAATAAATAAAAAGTCACTACCCCTTCAAAGATATCCAAACCCATAACTATTTCGCTAGTCAAGGATAGTTCACCATTTATTGAGAGATTGTTGTTGTTGTTGTTGTTGTTCCCCAAGCTGCCTGGCCGAACAGCCCCAAGGCCCTGAGCAAGGCCAAGGCCATAACCGAGCGCCCCCACAGAACCCTCCCCGCCGACCACAATAAAGCCTGGGTGACCGAAGCCAATCCATGGCGGGGAGTTGAGGAGGGTGCGGAAATGCCCGGGAAACCAAAGCCCCACCCAGGGCCCTGTGTCCCTCAGCAATTATGAAGAGAAAGTTGAGGGGCAAGGGAAAAATGTGACGCTTTGGCTTCCAATCTTGGTAGATTGGGAGGTCAATCCACGTTAGAGACGCCGTCGCTTGAGATCTAGAAAATATATAATTAAAAGGAACAGATAGAGTAAGCTATGGGTATGGCAGAGATTGCTCAGTTCTCACTCTGATAGACCAGCCCATCACCACATGACTAGAACCCAATCCTCTCAGCATCAGCTAGGAAAGGCCCTAGAAAGCCGCCTTTGGCGGGGGGATAGCTCCCCTATTTCAACCCTTTTCAGGGTTGGGCACCCGCCCTTGAGAGATTGTAGGCACAGCTGTTTGCTGTTTGCACAGCTGGGAGACTCCAGGATTTATGCTTAACTCAACTTCTATAAGACACTCATTGCTGGCCTTTTGCCATATATATGCTAATGGTGTAACGGTGACTCGCTGAGATTTTCATTGTTCTATGTCCGAGCGTGCGCGCGTGAGCGCATTTTTATTATTTTTTTACTAAATTTCTGGTGATCCAAAAAACACTTTTCAAAATGTTTTTATATTGTGTATGAGGTACCTTGTATAGACTGTCTACAACACCTCGGAAGCTTATTGCCAAGTTGATACGTGATCATGTTGAAAACCGCAGGTAAATTATCAATATAAATAATTGGGCCCAATTTCCTATCTTAAATAAATATTTGAGTATGGAAAATATTTCCCAAACTCAAAAAGCTTCCAAGGGAGTTGGCATGTATACTTGTTCTAATTATGTGGAAAAAATAGAGACAATCGGACAGTAAATGGCTGACTCACCATCATATAAGGTGAATAAACATGCTTTATTCATGAAGAGAGATTGAAATCTACTCGTAACGAAAACTTTTTCCAGTCAGAGTCCGCGAGACATTTTCCTTCAGTTACCCCTATTATAGGTTCGTCACGTATAGTGCCACCCGCTCGCAAAGAAAACTCGATTATTTGGGGGACTAAAGTATTTTGTATTATTATTTATAAGTGAAATTTTACCAAAATCCATGATTTTGGGGCCCCCCAAGGGGGCCCTAGGGATATCCTATGGGTGTTTATGCCCTCATATGATCATTTCTATTGCTTACAGCAGCCCTTCAGACTACAGACACAAAAAAAAAATTTGGGTGGCTGAAAAAAAAAAAAAAAAAAAATTCGGGGGTCGAGTCTCCCCTTAAAGGGGAGACTCCAGGTTTTTTCCTAACTCAGCTTAAATTTCTAATGTTTCTGTTTTTGTTCTGTAATGCTTCTTTCAACATAGGAGAATAGCATAGGAAGGAACAAAAAAACATATCGCATCCATAATCCCCCGGGCCGGGGTTCAACCTCGACCCCCCAAAAAAAAATTTTTTTTGTTCAGCCACCCAAAACAAATTTTTGTGTATGTAGTCTAAAGGGCTGCTGTAAGCAATAGAAATGATCATATGAGGGCATAAACACCCATAGGATATCCCTTGGGGGGGCCCCAAAATCATGGATTTTGGTAAAATTTCACTTATAAATAATAATACAAAATACTTTAGTCCCCCAAACAATCGAGTTTTCTTTGCGAGCGGGTGGCACTATACGTCTATCTATCTATCTATTGCCTGACGCCGTGATCCCCGAAGGGGTGGCCACGAACGAACCGCCCCCATGCACCTCTGTCCCCAGTCAGTCGACGCCCCTCCCCCCAACCAGCACCGCCTTCGTTCATGTAGTTCCTCACTCCATCCTTCCACCTCATATTCGGTCTACTCTCCCTCTCTGTCCCTCCACCTCGCTCTCGTACACCCTCTTAGTCATTCTCTCGCTTTCCATACGTTCCATATGGCCGAACCATCTCAAATTGTTCCTTTTCACACTTTCCAGCACATCTACCTCCACACCACACCTCCTTCTTACTTCCTCATTAGTCTGTCTATCCCTCCATGTAACTCCGCACGCACTCCTTAAGTAATTCATTTCCACTGCTCTCACTCTTGGTCTGAGTCTCTCAACCAACGTCCATGCTTCGCTTCCGTAAGTCAGTGTCGGGATTACCACACTGTCATGCAAGGACTTCTTCACTTCCATACTGACCACCCTATTTCTTGTTACTGCTTTTAGCGTTCCTGCAACCCTCTTCCCCTGTTGTACCCTCTCCCGCACCTCTTCATCCATAGTCCCATCTTTACTCAACACACTGCCCAGATACTTAAAAGAGTTGACGATCTCCATAGCCTGACCGTTCAGCTTCACCTCACAATCTGTGACTTCACCCCTTTCGTCACTATACGTGACGAACCTATAATAGGGGTAACTGAAGGAAAATGTCTCGCGGACTCTGACTGGAAAAAGTTTTCGTTACGAATAAATTTCAATCTCTCTTCATGAATAAAGCATGTTTATTCACCTTATATGATGGTGAGTCAGCCATTTACTGTCCGATTGTCTCTATTTTTTCCACATAATTAGAACAAGTATAAATACCAACTCCCTCGGAAGCTTTTTGAGTTTGGGAAATATTATCCATACTCAAATTATTTATTTAGGATAGGAAATTGGGCCCAATTATTTATATTGATAATTTACCTGCGGTTTTCAACATGATCACGTATCAACTTGGCAATAAGCTTCAGAGGTGTTGTAGACAGTCTATATAAGGTACCTCATACACAATATAAACAAATTTGCAAAGAAGTTTTTGGATCACCAGAAATTTAGTAACAAAAAACTAAAAATGCGCTCACGCGCACACGCTCGGACATAGAACGATGAAAATTTCAGCGAGTCACCGTTACATCATTAGCATATATATGGCAAAAGGCCAGCAATGAGTCTCTTATAGAAGTTGAGTTAAGCATAAATCCTGGAGTCTCCCAGCTGTGCAAACAGCAAACAGCTGTGCCTACAATCTCTCAATAAATGGTGGACTATCCTTGACTAGCGAAATAGTTATGGGTTTGGATATCTTTGAAGGGGTAGTGGCTTTTTATTTATTTATTTATTTATTATATAATTTTTTTATTTTTTTTCTTCTATTACTTAATGTATTTATATAAATTTTTATTTTCGTCGCTAGACCTCCCTCAAACTTAGAAAAACACCCCCTAGACCCCCCTCAAGACAAATGTGTTCATTTTACGATAGAAAAATGCCGGTTCGTCCTAAATTACAGGCTCCTTATCTCCTGCCAGAAAACAATCGACACCTAAATGGCAAGATACGTCTAAAATGTACCGAAATAGGGCGAAAGTTCTTAAAATCGTCAAACAAATGGGCCGAACATTTTCAAATCTCAAAGGCAATGGAGCTAAACACGAGGGAGAAAGGGGACCAGAAAAACGACCCATCTCCCCTTAATTAGCTCGCCTTAACATTATGTGTGTGTGCTTGCGCAAAGTAAATATATATATATAAACGTGTAATGATAAACGGGGATCAATATATGCCACCTGTGTGTACTGTGTATGTGTGGTAAGGTCAATTTGTATATACACACATATTTCTCTCTCTCTCTCTCTCTCTCTCTCTCTCTCACACCAAGGATATAATATGACCAATTAACTCTCCACATGAAACCAAGCATTACCAATCTTTCCGGACAAACACACACCTACACATACACACACACACACACACGCACATACATATAGATAGATAGATAGAAGACAGTTTATTGACCACAGCTTACATTTTTACATTAGTCTATAATACACACAATTTTCAAAGTTCGAATATCAAACATTTAGAATGTTGAATTATAACTGTAGTCCAACATAAGATTAATATCGTTATTTATCTATAACAACAAATCATTAAAGGTAAACATTTTCATATTATTACATACACATCACACACACACACACACAGAGACACATACACACACACACACACATACAAACAAACACACACACACACACAACACAAGCACACAACACACACCCAGACACACAAAAACACACACACACACACCCAGACACACAAAAACACACACACACACACACCAAGACACAAAAAAAAAAAAAAAAAAAAAACACACACACCAATGTTTCCCATTATAAACTTGGAATCACCCGAACGATTTTCCGTCAATTCTCTACCAGCAATATTTTCCATAATATTTTTGTATTTATAATATAATCAATATTGATATCGATCTTCCTCCTTGAAATTGGTATGTAAAACAACCATATTATTACAATATATGTGATATAGGCCCAGTATCTTGTGGTATTGATATGAATATCCAAAGTTCAGGACTTCGATGTTTCCATAGTATTTGTCCTATTATTAGAATAAATGTTGATATCGATCTTCCTCTTCAAGATTGATATGTAACATAAGAACATAAGCACATAAGAAAATGGGAGTCTGCAGAAAGCCGATTGGCCTAAGCAAGGCAGATCCCTGTCCCACACAACCCCAATTACAAAGCCCAATTATAGGCTCAACACTCTAATACCCTGAGGATCATCTTACCAAAACGGTTAGAGATTAACGCAGAATTACGGGGGCCTGCAGAGCGCTGATTGGCCCAACCCGGCTGATCCCCCTTCACACCCAACCCTTCTCGTCCATATGCTTATCCAATTTTATCTTAAAGCTCCCTACCGTTTTTAATCCTACTATAGCACTTTGTAGTCCATTCCACCCATCTACAACTCTGTTACCAAACCAATATTTGCCTATATCTTTTCTGAAACGAAATTTATCTAATTTGAAACCATTGTTTTTTTTGTTTTTTTTTTTGTTTTTTTTTCTATGTGATTGAGGGAGGCAAAAGGCATAACTGCCTATAGCGAGTGCCTCCCCCATAGTTGAAAGAGTGACAGGGCCAAAATCAAGGGACGTTCGAGCCAAAATGCCTGGACACACGGAGTTTGAAGCAATTTAAGTCATAGGAAGAGGGAAAGACTGATTCTGGGAGAGAGTTCCAGAGCTCAGATGTTGAGTAGAAGAAAGTTTGAAAGTAACGTTTCACTCTTGGGTTGGAGAGTTGCACAGAGTAGGGGTGGGATTGAGTTGCAAGACGGGTACCACGTGCCCTACGTAAAGGAGGTGGTATGCACTGGGATAGCTCTGAGGAACACTGATTATTATAGTAGCGATAGAATAGCGAGAGAGATGCAACATTGCGGCGGAGAGAGAGAGATTGCAGAGAGTTGGTGAGTGGACGGGAGTTAATGATACGAAAGGCCTTCCTTTCAACTTTGTCTAGGAGAGCGGTGTGAGAGGAACCTCCCCACACATGTGAACAATACTCAATACAAGGGCGCACTATGCCCCTGTACAGAGCAAGAAGCTGTGCAGGGGAAAAGAACCCCCTAAGGCGGTTGAGCACACCCAGCTTCTGGGAGGCTGCCTTAGCAAGACTGGTAATATGGTCCTTCCAAATGAGAGCAGAAGAAAAAGAGACACCAAGAATATTGAGAGAAGATGAAGGGTTGATTTTTGTATTGTTGAAGAATAAGGGATAGTCCGCTGGGAGATCCTGACGGGTAGATAGATGGAGAAATTGGGTTTTGGAAGCATTAAAGTTAACAAGGTTTTCTCTGCCCCAATTGGAAATAGTATTTAGATCAGAATTTAAGAGTTCTATGGCTTCATTACGTTTGTCGTTGAGGGATTGCTGGCTGGGGCGTTCTGAAAAACTAATGGAGTAGTGTAAGGTTGAGTCGTCTGCGTATGAATGGATGGGAATTAAGGTACAGTTAAGGAGATCATTTATAAAAATTAGAAAGAGAATAGGAGATAGGACAGAGCCCTGAGGAACACCGGAATTTATAGGGTGAGGAAGTGAACAATGGCCGTCCACAACCGCAGCTATGGAACGGCCGGAAAGGAAATTAGAGACAAAGGCACAGATGGAGGGATAGAAACCGAAGGAGGGTAGTTTAGAAATTAAAGATTTATGCCAGACTCTATCGAAGGCTTTCGATATGTCTAGTGCAATAGAAAAAGTCTCACCGAAGTCCCGAAAGGAGGATGACCAAGAGTTAGTAAGATATGAAAGAATATCACCAGTAGAGCGACCCTTAACCCTTAATTAGCGGCGAGCAACATAAGTCGAGTTAAATAAAGCTGGACTATGTGGCGGCGCTCGACATAGGTCGAGTGGCAATTTCAGCACGTAATGTGGCTGAGAGAGAGAGACAAGTGGTGGCAGGAGACTAGCGAGCGTATGACTGCTCCAGACCACCGCGGCGAACCTACTGACACAAATCTCAGCTCCCTCCTCCCTCTCTCACTCGCTACATACTCAATTATGTACCGAAAGTACCGAATTACCTGCTTTTTGCACTCGCGTTGCACGGTTATTGCAAGAAAACTATCCATCATACAAGGATCGTTATGGTGTCATTCGAAAGCTCTGTTTATGCCCTTTCAGGGATAGGTACTTGTTTTACGTTCTGGGTCTTATTTAGGCATGAAAATGATCACGTAAACAGCCCTATTTTGGCTAAAAACACCCCGCTGTGCGGTACATATAAATAAACCGCATAGGCCGCTCGTAAGGTGTTAAGGAAGCCATACTGGCGATCTGAGAGCAGATTATGAGAAGAGAAATGCTTAAGAAATTTGGAAGCAAGAATAGTTTCAAAAACTTTAGAAAGACAAGAGATAAGAGCAATTGGACGATAGTTGGAGGGTTGAGAGCGGTCACCCTTCTTTGGGACAGGTTGAATGTGAGCAAACTTCCAGCATGAAGGGAAGACGTTAGAGGATAGACAGGGACGAAAGAGTTTGCCTAGGCAGGGAGTCAGCACGGAAGCACAGTTTTTGAGAACAACAGGAGGAACACCGTCCGGACCGTACGCCTTATTAGTGTTAAGCCCAGAGAGGGTAGAAAGTACATCTTTAGAAGAGATTAGGATATTAGGCATAAGTAAGAGAGAGGAGGGCGGAGAGCGAGGAATAGCACCGGAATCATCCAAGGTGGAGTTTCTAGCAAAAGTTTGAGCGAAGAGTTTAGCTTTGTCAGAGGAAGAAGTGATGGTTGTGCCATCAGAGTGGGAAAGGGGAGGGAAAGACGAGGAAGAGAAATTGTTGGAGAGGTTTTTGGCTAGATGCCAGAAAGCTTGGGAAGAGCTAGAGTTGGATAGTTCAGTGCATTTATTATTGATGAAAGAGTGTTTGGCAAGTCGAAGAACAGATTTGGCTTGATTCCGGGCAGAAACATATGAAGAATGAGAGTCTTGAGTTTTAAGGCGTCGGTACCGTTTGAATGCTTCCTCCTTATTGCGGACAGCAGTAGAACAGGCGTGAGTAAACCAAGATTTTTTAGCATTAGTCTGAGAGAAAGAGAATGGAATGTATGCTTCCATGCCCGATAGGATTACCTCGGTAATGCGTTCAGCACTCTCCGAGGGTCCTCGGCCATGGAAGCAGAAATAATTCCATGGGAAATCAAAGAAGTACTGCCGAAGAGCCTCCCAGTCGGCAACGCCAAAGTGCCACAAGCGCCGCCGGCTAGGAGGATTAGGTGGCTGTACTGGAGAGATAGGACAGGTGACAGAGATAAGTTTATGGTCGGAGGAGCCCAAAGGAGAGAAAAGATCGACAGTATAAGAAGAAGGGTTAGAAGTTAGAAACAGGTCAAGAATATTGGGCCGATCTCCGATGCGATCCGGGATACGGGTGGGTTGCTGAACTAACTGCTCTAGGTCATTTAGGATAGAAAAGACGTAGGCTTGTTCACCAGGTGGATCAGTAGTGTGAGAGGAGAGCCATTGGCGGTGGTGAACGTTGAAATCTCCTAAGATGGAGAGTTCTTTCGCTATCACTGAGCTTTAGTGCATTTGTCATGTCCCCTTTGTTAATCCCACTAACCCTCTTGAACACCTCTATCATATCCCCTCTAACTCTGCGTCTCCTCTAACGAATGTAAACCTAATTTCTTCAACCTTTCTTCATACGGAAGATTTCTAATATTATGGATCATTTTTGTTATTCTACGCTGTACTCTCTCCAATGAATCTATGTCCATTCTGTAATAAGGACACCAAAATTGGACAGCATAATCCATATGGGGTCTCACTAATGACAAGTAAAATTTTAAGATAACATCAGCAGTTCTGTTACTCACACTCCTAGAGATGAACCCGAGAATCCTGTTTGCCTTATTACGAACGCTTATACACTGTTTTCTAGGCTTCAAATCATTGCTAACAAACACACCTAGATCTTTCTCGCAGTCTGAATTTTCTAATTCTAAAGTAGCTAGTTTATATTTAACATTTGTTTGCATCTTTCCTATCTTTAATACCTTGCATTTGTCAATGTTAAACTTCATCTGCCAATTTACAACATAACACGATAGCAATTAACACGACCATATCAGTATAACATTATGTGATATAGACCCAGCATCTTGTGGTATTGATATGAATATCCAATGTTCAGGACTTCGATTTTTCCATAATAATTGTGTATTTATAATATAATCAATATTGATATCGATCTTCCTCCTTAAAATTGGTATGTAACACAACCAGATTAGTACAATATGTGTGATATAGACCCAGTATCTTGTGGTATTGTTATGAATATCCAAAGTTCAAGACTTCGATTTTTCCATAATATTGTTGTATTTATATTATAATCAATATTGATATCGATCTTCCTCCTTAAAATTGGTATGTGACACAACCATATTAGTACAAGATATGTGAAATAGGCCCAGTATCTTGTGGTATTGATATGAATAGCCAAAGTTCAGGACTTCGATTTTTCCATAATATTTTGTGTATTTAAAATATAATTAATATTGATATCGAACTTCCTCATAGAAATTGGTACATGCCACGGACATATCGAAAATGTACTGTTAGTAACAATATCATGAAAATATGAAAATTACCGAAATTTCGAATATCGAACTAACTTCAGGTTGCTGGTCTTGGGCGGATATTTTATAAGCTTGACGGAAGCCTAAGGAGGAAATTAAAAGGGGACTGACCGTTTGTTTGGTCTATTAATTCATTTATTCATATATTTTTTTAGTTTCCTCCCTAGACCTCCATCAAGCTTAGAAGAAAAAAAAACTAGACTCCCCTTCAAGATAAATATGTATATTTTTTGGTAGAAAAATATCCCGCCCGAAGGCCAGTTCCTCTTAAAATTGAAGGCTCGCTGCCGCTCGCCAGGAAATACTCGACACCTAAATGGCACGAAAGGTCTTAAAATTGACAACAAAATGGGGTGAAAGGTGTTAAAATCGCCAAACTAATGGGCCGAACGTCTAATAATCTCAAAACTAGTGGGGCTAAACATTAGGGAGAAGGGGATCCAGAAAAACGGTCTGCCTCCCCTTAACCCTTACTGTACCGCCGGTGTCCCTTATATCCTATTCTGGCAATGATTAGACGATTTTATTTGGCTTAGGAAGGACATCTACTCATAAAATGGCTACAGACCATCTCAATTTATAATTATAGCTATCACATAATATCCTTGCTAAGCTTGATAAAATCGTCTAAATGTAGCTGAAATCAAACTTAAAAGACGTCGCTGGTACAGAACGGGTTAACAAAATGGCAAAAATATACATAAATGAGCAAATAAATACGCTCACCCCCCTTAACCCCAGATAAACATTTAGTGATAGTGTAGAAACATATGTAGCGCGAGTGTAGAGTTGCCAACATAAGTATATACCAGTAATATTAACTCATTTGGATCAGAGAGAGAGAGAGAGAGAGAGAGTGAGAGAGATATGGAGAGGGAGAGAGAGGGAGGGAGAGAGAGAGAGAGAGAGAGAGAGAGAGAGAGAGAGAGAGAGAGAGAGAGTTGATTGTATATTTATTATGTAGGAAGAACACATTACATACGTACAGTCGGCCTAATAAATCATGTCCCAGCTGTCATTACGTTTGGCTCTCTCTGCGCTGTATTAATGTCTGTCAGATGTTGAATAGGGTGGGTAAGGGTAGGATTATGTTGGTATATTTCACTTGAAACGAATAAATCAAGTTTTAGATATTGCCGATACCAAATTATTGATCAAAACACACTTGGTGCCGATACATCACTTATTAGCGCGACTGTACACTCGGATACCATAGTCTCTAGCCCACTCATAAATATTCCTGGACTTCACCTATTTCTAACAATATGGAAGTATATCTCTGGAAACAAATATAAGATTTTTTGTTTTCGATAAATCAAAATTAATCTGTATATACTATTTATTGAAAAACAAGTTATATCCAAAAATCAATTCAGATATTTATAATTGCATAAAGGAAAGCACTCATTTCTAACAATATGGAAGTATGTCAATGAAAACTACGGTAATACATTAATATATTTGTCTTTTCTTTTACTCTCATGCATAAGATCATGGAGAGAAAGAGAACTTAAGGGGATAGTGCTTGTTTTATTATTATTATTATTATTATTATTATTATTATTATTATTATTATTATTATCAATGCTATTACTATTGTTATTATTATTATGTTTTTTTGTCTATGTATTTATCATTATTATTAGATTGTGTTGTTTATATATTCATTATTATTATTATTATTATTATTATTATTATTATTATTATTATTATTATTTGTTTTTTTGTTTTTTAGTTTCCTTGCTAGGACCTCCATCAAGTTATAAATAGCACCACCTAGACCCCCCTTCAAGATGAATTTGTAATATTTTTCGGTAGAAAAATGTCTCGGCCGAAGGCCGTTTCCCTCTAAAATTACATGCTCGCTATCGCTCGCCAGGACAAAAATCGACACCTAAATGGCATGAAAGGTCTTGATATTGACACAAAAATGGGGTGAAAGGTCTTAAAATCGACAAACTAATAGAACGAACGTCTTAAAATCTCAAAACAAATAGGCTAAACATGAGTACAAAGGAGTACAAAGGAAATCAAGCAACAACAGAGCTAGTGACCCCTCTAGGCTGCTTGTCCTCCAAAACACTGAGGATCAAGTGTCCAAACAGTGGTTTAGAGTGGGTAAGGGAACATTGGAAAGGGAACTACTGCCTTGGAACTAATGTCCGTGGCAGGATTAGGAAGTTAGTAGGGGACAGATGGGTTAGTAACTGAGGGGAGGATAAAATAAAGTTATTCATTTACAAACGCAGTCAGTCGCGGGTTTGATGCAAGATATTTGTCTAGGCGAAGTTTAAATGAATCAACGGTGCTGCACTCTATAACATCTCGGGGAAGCCCATTCCATAAGTTGACAACTCGATTGAAGAAGATATTTTTAGCTTCGTGTGAGTTAAAAGATTTACCAATAATTGTGCACCCGTTTCCCCGCGTGTAATTAGATTGGTCGATAGTGAAGTACTTACCACAGTTCATATTGTCGAGGGAGAAGGGGGTCCCGCAAAAGCGACTACCTCCCTTATGTGGGCAACGGTATACAAGCATTTCAACACACCATATAATTTGGTATAGGGGTTAGGAAAATTAGCTTGATGGAACAAATTAAGGGGAGATGGGTCTTATTTCTAGATCCCCTTTTTGCTGTTTAGCCCCATTAGTTTTCAGATTTAAGGATGTTTTCCCTATTAGTTTGGCGATTCCAAGACCTTTCAACCCCTTTCGTTGTCAATTTTAGGACCATTCGTGCTGTTTAGGTGTCGATTGTTTTCCAGGCGAACGAAAGTGAGCCTGTAATGTTCGAAGAACCGGTTTTCGGCCGGAAATGTTTTCTCCTGAAAAAAATTACAAATTAACTTAGAAGGGGGATCTAATGGATGTTTTATGTTTTGTATTTTTAAGCTTGATAGAGGTCTAGGGAGGAAAATCGATGCTTTTTTTAAGGTTGATGGAGGTCTAGGGAGAAAAATTAATAAATATATGAAATAACCGACTAAAAAATTAACCCTTCCCCCGTACAAGCGCATTTTCCGGACCAGAAGTTAAATAATAGGACCAACTAACCATTTGCGACTTTCATGGTATAATAAGGCGGTGTCACACGAGCAATTTACCGGCAATATTTACGGGCAATTGTAGTCTGGCAGCTTGGAAAACTATTAGTTCCATTTTTTTTTTTTAATTTCTATTGTATATATTGTTATACGTTGTATTAGGTTTTTTCCATAGACCTCAAACAAACTTAGAAAACAAAAATCCAAAACTCCCCTTGGGAGGAAGCTAAAGATAATTATGAATAAGTAAATAAATAAATAGATACATAAATAACAAATGATAAATAATATATACAAATAATTAATTATAATAAATAATAATAAATAATAAATAATAAATAAATAAATAAGTAAATGAAAAAGTAAATAAATAGTAAATAATAAATAATATATACTAATTAATAATAAATAATAAATAAATAACACAAATAATAATAAACAATAAACAATAATAAATAATAAATAATAATTAATAATAAATAATAAATAAATAACAACACAAATAATAATAAACAATAAACAATATTAAATAATAAATATTAATTAATAATAAATAATAAATAAATAACAACACAAATAATAATAAACAATAATAAATAATAAATAATAATAAATAATGAATAAGTAAATAAATGAACACAAAAATATATATAATTCCATAATATTTAGAATTTAGGTCACAGTAGTGGAAAATGTTAACCTCTTCAGCACCATGACGCCTTTTTTCTCTTTCTCTCCCTCTCTCTTTGGCTTGTATCCATTCGGCCCCATTCCGCCTACTGTTTTAAGACGTTTACCTCCATCCAGGTGTCAATATTTGCCTTGTCGAGCGGTAGCGAGCCAGCATATATTTTTTTGTTTTGAGAGCAAGCTAAATTTGTAAATTTTTCGATAGAAAAATGTCTCCGGCGAAGCCGGATTTCTCCATACAATGCTGGCTCGCTATCGCTCGCCTGGAAGATATCGACACCTGGATGGAGATAAACGTCCTAAAACAGTTGGCTGAATGGGGCCGAATGGATACAAGCCAGAGAAAGGGATAAAAGGAGAGCAAGAAAATAAAGCAGGTGACCACCCTTAATGCCCCCAATATGTAATCTCCTTGGCACTTAACCCTTTCTGTACCGGTGACGTCCTTTTAATTAAGGGGAGTTGGGTCGTTTTTCTGTGGTCCCCCTTCTTCCGCATGTTTAGCCCCTTTAGTTTTGAGATTTTATGACGTTCGGCCCATTACTTTGGCGATTTTAAGACTTTTGGCGATTTTAAGACTGACCCCTTTATTTGTCCAAATTAAGACTTTTAGTTTCATTTAGTCGATTAATTCCTTTTAAGACTTTTGGCGATTTTAAGACTGACCCATTTATTTGTCCAAATTAAGGCTTTTAGTTTCATTTAGTCGATTAATTCCTGGCGAGCGATAGCAAGCCTGTATTTTTTAATGAGAAACCGACCTCCGGCCGGGAAATTTTTCTATCGAAAAACGTACAAATTTATCCCAGCCATAAGTCCCTTTCCACTCTTTTGCCCGTCTCTCTGAGAAATATGTAGATCTGTCACCGCCGCCTCGGACTATCACATTAATGAGGTGTGAAGACCGATACGACTATAGATTAACCTTTACCAAGGATAGTAAATATAGTATATCTGTATGGTCTTTGCCTTTTTACCCTACCTCCTTCCATATTCTCTCCTTACCTTCCTTCTTTCTTCGTTTCCCTTTTCCCTTTCTCATTGTGCTCCATCTAAACTAATATTATTTTGATGAGTGTGTTTGATGTCGGTGTAGTATAACACCGTTATGCTAGCTAACTCCGCCCCTTACCTTAACTATTTGCATATTTATATAACAGAGAGAGAGAGAGAGAGAGAGAGAGAGAGAGAGAGAGACGTGAAATAATATCGATTATTTTTGTATAGCACTCGCATAGAAGAGTTGTTCGTGGTCAATGTCTCATCACCTAGTATTAAGAAGGTGTTCTTGATCCTGCTATATCAGAAGACTACCTTTAATATTATTCTACATAGACTACACACAGTTGATATCATTGAAATTGAGGAACAGCGTGGATTAAATACTTTACAATCAAACTACCGTCAATTACCGTGTGATTATGTAATACCCTTCCTAAGCTAAATACAATGTTCACGGAGCAGTTAGAACGATATACTCTAATATATATTCCAAGTTGGCACCAACACAATGTAAACACGGCAAATTGTTTCCGTTATGACCTAAATATCCTGGATGTCAACGGATATTCCCGTATTTACTATTTGTTAGAATATAGGCTGACGATATGGCAGACACGAACCGGCTCATTCAGTCAGAAGTCTTTAATTTCCTTGTATTAACCCAATATTTTACATCCATGACTACCTTAGCATCAATAGAATTTCAGCACACACTTATTATCTAAATATATACACGCAAATATTCCCATACACACCTTAAATGCGGTGAAAACGCGAAGAGCCCACGACCATACGTCCGTCTGCTGCCAGGAAATGTATAGCACTGAGTAATGACGTCACATTCAAACGCTGCTTGCCCGACCATCCACGAGTCCTGTTCGGATTTATAGATAGTTAATTAATCAACTTCCGTATTATCTTCGGGCTTAGCATGTTCCCAGAAGATAGTCTGTTTTATCTTAGGTATTTGGAAGTTGTTGTAATCTGCATATAGGGCTTATAATACACACACATATAGTTGTTGTAATCTGCATATAGGGCTTATAATACACACACATATAGTTGTTGTTATCTGCATATAGGGCTTATAATACACACACATATAGTTGTTGTAGCATATAGGCTTATAATACACACATATAGTTGTTGTAATCTGCATATAGGGCTTATAATACACACACATATAGTTGTTGTAATCTGCATATAGGGCTTATAATACACACACATATAGTTGTTGTAATCTGCATATAGGGCTATAATACACACACATATAGTTGTTGTAATCTGCATATAGGGCTTATAATACACACACATATAGTTGTTGTAATCTGCATATAGGGCTTATAATACACACACATATAGTTGTTGTAATCTGCATATAGGGCTTATAATACACACACATATAGTTGTTGTAATCTGCATATAGGGCTTATAATACACACACATATAGTTGTTGTAATCTGCATATAGGGCTTATAATACACACACATATAGTTGTTGTAATCTGCATATAGGGCTTATAATACACACACATATAGTTGTTGTAATCTGCATATAGGGCTTATAATACACACACATATAGTTGTTGTTATCTGCATATAGGGCTTATAATACACACACATATAGTTGTTGTAATCTGCATATAGGGCTTATAATACACACACATATAGTTGTTGTAATCTGCATATAGGGCTTATAATACACACACATATAGTTGTTGTAATCTGCATATAGGGCTTATAATACACACACATATAGTTGTTGTTATCTGCATATAGGGCTTATAATACACACACATATAGTTGTTGTAATCTGCATATAGGGCTTATAATACACACATATAGTTGTTGTAATCTGCATATAGGGCTTATAATACACACACATATAGTTGTTGTAATCTGCATATAGGGCTTATAATACACACACATATCATTTATTAACTGAAGCACTGGCATCGATATCAACCTCGCCATAAAACAGATGAAGTGAAACGTGCGCGAGATTCAAATGATGCAATTACTATTTGTACACTTGGCCACATCAATTTTGTACACAGGAAAATAATTTGATTTTGTTTTATTATTATTTAGCTTCAAGGAGGTCTGGGTGCAGTGTTTTAGCTTGAAGGGGGTCTGCGGGGAGTCTTTTAAGCTTGAAGGGGGACTGGGATGTATTTATTAACTTGAAGGGGGTCTCTCTGGGTGTGTTTTACAGTTTAAAGGGGGCTTGGGGGGGGGGGGGGGGGGGGGGGGGGGGGGGGGGGGGGGGGGCATTTGACACTTTGAAGGGGGTCTGGGGGTGTTAAATATCTTGAAGTAGGACTGGGGGCCGTGTTTTAGTTTGAAGGGGGTCTGGGGACCGTGATTTAGCTTGAAATGGGGTCTGGGAATGCTGTATTTTAGCTTGAAGGGGGTCTGGGGTGGGTTCAATAGCTGAAGGGGGTCTGGGGGTGCTTAATAGCTTGAAGGGGGTACGGGGGTGTGGTTTAGCTTGAAGGGGGTCTGGGATGGGTTTAATAGCTTGAAGGGGGTCTAGGGGTGCTGTGTTTTAGCTTGAAGGAGGTCTGGGAGCCATGTTTCAGCTTGAAGGGGTCTGGGTGGTATCTATTAACTTGAAGGGGGTCTGAGGGATGCTTAATAGCTTGGTGGGGGTCTGGGGGTCGTGTTTTACCTTGGAGGGGTTTCTGGGTGGTGTTAAATAGCTTGCAGGGGGTCTGGGGGCCGTGTTTTAGCTTGAAGTGGGTCTGAGAGGCGGTGATTTACATTGAAGGGGGTTTGGGGGTATTTAATAGCTTGAAGGGGGCTGGGGGTGCTTAATAGCTTTAATTAATTTATTCCTATATTTCTTACTTTCCTCGCTAGACCTCCATCAAGCTTGAAAGAAAAACAAACTTCAAGATTAATTTGTAAACATTTTGGTAGAAAAATGTCCCGGCTGAAGACCGGTACTCTTATAATTACAGGCTCGCTATCGCTCGCCAGGAAAAAACCCAACACCTAAATGGCACGAAAGTGTCTTCAAATTGATTACGAAATGGGGCGAAAGGTGTTAAAATCGTCAAACTAATGGGGCTAAACACGAGGGAGAAATTAGTCCGGAAAACCGGCCCATCTCCCCTTAGGTAACCCATTCAGTACCGGGGATGTCCTTTTCATTATATTCTGGCAACTATTACACGATTGTACAGTCGCGCTAATAAGTCATGTCTCGGCACCAAGTATATTTCGTTAAAAAATTGGTATCAGCAATGTCTAAAACTTGATTTATTCGTTTCGAGTGAGATATATAAGCATGTTCCTACACTTATCCACCATATTCAACATCTGACAGAAATGTATACATCACAGAGAGAGCCAAACATAAAGACAACTGGGACATGACTTATTAGCACGACCGTACTTGCCTACTTACATCGAATAGACTATAGTATCAGACCAGAAAAGGGTGTAGGCTAGGTCAGGTGGTCAGGTAAAGGTATTGAGAGATAAGCCTTTACAATGGCACCTCGTATCTACATTCTACTTTTCATATTTTTCTGAAGAGTGTAGAGAGGGGAGAAGGGGTGTTGGAGAGAGAGGAAGCTGTTGGAGTGGCTTTGTTATGTGTGGTATTATTAGGTTGTTGTTGATGGATACGTGGACACCGAAAATAGTTCGTGGAGGTAGCCTGCCTGTAAAGTGCGCGCCGCTAAAGTAAAATTCTAACAAAAATGGCTTCGATACTTGCATTCATTTTTTTGTATTCAAGATCAGACCGTAAGGTCTAATCCCACGTCTTTCTTGGTCTGCTCCTTGGTGCAGCTCCCTCCACGTTCACGGAATTGCATCTTTTCACCCAACTTAGTTCATCCGTGTCCAATCCATCCAAGCCTACTAGTACGTATCTAATCACTGATATTCTTGATACCTAACCTTCTCCTCAGCTCTTAATTAGATATTCTATCCTGCAGTATGGCCCCAAATATCCATCTCACCATTCTCATTACATTCCATTCTGTCGATTCCATCTGCTTTGACAGGCCACGTTTCTGAAGCCTATGTCATTGCGCTTCTAACACATAAAGCGCACACCTTTCCCTTCAAGGGAAAAGGGAGTCTTCTCATGGTGAGTAGTGACAACAGTTCTCTGAACATTCCCCTGCCACATCTAATTTTGGCGATAGTGCCCCACCACCGGCGGAGTAGGTATCTCTCAATTAGCAAAATTTGTCCACCCATCTCCAGTGCCTACTTGCCAAAGTTAACACTCTCGAGCTATTCATTGATCACAAGCTCACCTTTGCATACTATGCATACAAATTTCTCAACTTCGGACTTCTTCATCGGTAGATGAACCCCTTTAATCTAGTGCAGCGCTTCTTCCCATAGTGTATCCAGCAGCGGCAAGCGCTATACCGTATTGAGTTTGCGCCCACCCCTTTTCTGCATACTTTACAAGGGTTTACACCACTTTTATCTACCTTTCCAAGCCCTAATTAAGTTACTGTCTAAAACCTTGGTTTTATTTATATTTACCCTTAAGCCTTTACTTGCCATGCCCTCTCTCCATCTTCTGAACTTGGCCTTGGCATCCCGCACACTATCTGCGATAAATATTAGGTCATCTGCTGCGTATAGCAGTTCCCAGGGGAGCCCAGCTCTAAAATCTCTAAATAGTGCTTCCAGAACCATAACAAAGAGAGGGCTAACACTGAGCCCTGGTGGACTCTAATGCCAACTGTAAACTCCTCACTCAGTATACCTTTCACCCTCAATGCCGTTTGTGAGTCCTTGTTTTTTTGTTTAATATTAGTTTAACCAGACCACTGAGCTCTACAAAAGAACTCTCATAGGGCTGGTCCGAAGGATTCGATCAAGATATATAACTAAACAAGTCAACATAGATAGGGAAGGGCAGGAGGGGAACAAATGGAGGAAGGTGAAGACACGCAGACATTTCTCGCCATTTCACCAGTTCAGCCGGACCACATGAGTTCCACATCAGAGCTCTTATAGGGCAGGGCCGAAGGATGAAGAAAGAACTGCTACACCGCAACACCAACCAAGAAGTGATCAAAGGCGAACAATGAAAGATCAGGTCAAAGGTAGAAAGAAAACAAATTCACAGCAAGATGCAAAAAATGCATTACCGAAGGGAATCAAGTTAGTTCGGCCACAGCAGCAACCGAAGAGACAAAACGGGTCAGGAGTCAACTACCTAGCCAGGCCAGGGAGACATGAGATATAGGCTGCCCGAGGACAGCCAAATGGGACAGAATAAGAATAGAAGGGGAAAAACATTGAATGAGGAAAGAAAAACTACTCAAAACTAGTCAAGCTGATGACGAAAGCTGAGGGGAGAAGGAGGGAAATAACCCTCGCCCTCCCCCATCAAGCCCCAGTCGCCTGCCCCAAGACCCCCAACCGCGCCAAAGGAGAGTAGTACCAGGGGGGTGCGAGTCCTTGTACATCTTCATTATCACATAATTATACCAACCACTCCTCTATACCAAGTTTTCTAATAGCCCACTGTACAACACCTCTGGGCACCTTATCAAAGGCCTTCTCCAGGTCTACAAACACAAAGTACAGATCCTTATCTTTAAGTAAACATCTTTTCTGGAGCTACCTGACTATGAAAATAGCATCTATAGTACAACGTTCTGGCATAAAATCGAATTGCATATCATCGATAGAGATGCTTTCCCTGATTATACCTTCAAAGACTTTCTCTCAGGCCTTCATAATTTGATAAAGTGTTTTCAGGCCCCTATAATTTCCACCGTCTAACGAATCCCCCTTACCCTTATATAAGTACTTTTACGCCATTCGTCTGGGATTCTTTCCTCTCTAATTATGGAGTTTAGTAGCTCAGTGACCAATCTCACTCCTAGGTCACCTGAGGCTTTTATCATCTCAGCGACAATGCCAAGGCAGCCTGCAGCTTTTCCATCCTTCATTTTATTAATTGTGCTGCTTAGATAGATTCTGGCGCTATCAGAGGAGGAGGGGGAGGCAAACATTGGCTTTTCATTACTAAGCTGCTCTATATTCCACTCCACATTGAGTAATCGTGCGTAGTGTACCTTTTAAGCATCACCGATTTCTTTATCAGCGTAAACAATGGCCCCATTACCTTTTCTGATACACTTTTCTCCTACAACATCTCTACTGTCATCCTTAACTCGCCTAGCTAAGTTGAAGATCCCATTACGTTTACACAATTGGTCATTTGACCATGTCCTGTATAATTTTCTTTGCCTTGTACTGCATTTTTTTTTGTGTTTTTTTTTTTTGTAATTCGCTTAGCTGCCAGATATTCCTCCCTGCTGCCTCCTTTCTTCCATGCTTTGAAGCATCTTCTTTTCTCCTTTATTATATTTTCAACCTCGTCATTCCACCACCAGGAAGTCTTATGCCTGGGAGATCTTTAATTTTGCTACAGACTTTATCAGTGGCAGCAAGTAGGCTGAGCCTACTTGCTGCCTAAACATTTTCTCCTGTTCGCTGGCAAAGTGATCACATTATATACTCTTCATAATTAATAGATTATAGTAGAACTATACCTTCATAGGAGGCCCTTCTATATACAGCATATAATTGGGTTTCATATAGCGAGCAACATTAATAAATCAAAACTATTATGAACTGACGGTCAATTGTTAATTTTCCAATCTTAAGATTCAGCTATTACGAAGATTTTGCATAATTATAATACCTTGGCATTATTATGATGCAGAGACATAGTAGTCTCATATCTTCCATGGTGTTCCAGGCAACTATCATAGCTTTACGTAGATACATACATCAATACAAGTTTAAAGACACAGAGAGTGTTGTTACAGTCTTACGTCCTAAATGGCGGCATTCCAGGCAACTCTGTCAAGGGCTGCCTCTGTTGCAAGTTCTTTATTTTGAGATCAGACCAGAGTACCTGATCCCACATCTTTCTAGATCTACCCTTACACGCAGCACCCCTCACGTTTACAGGCCAGCATTTCTTCGGGAGGCCATGTACGCAGCCGGATCCCTTACCCCCTGCCGGATCCCTTACCCCTCTGGGCATGCACGAAAATGTACAAATACTACATTAGATTAGATTAACCTAACCTAACCTAACCTAATATAATATAACATAACTAAAATAACAAAATCAAAATATAAAATACACTAGATCCGAGTGGGATCGAACACTGGTTTATCTGTGTTAGAGGCCTGAGCTCTACCGACCGAGCTACGGATCGAGAGACCTGGCAGAAACGGTTTGAAGGCTATATTTAAACGCGGTTGGGCCTTCTTCCTGTAGCCTAAAGTAAGGGGGTAAGGGATCCGGCTGCGTACATGGCCTTCCCATTTCTTCACCCAGTCTTTGACAATTTTAATACAACCCCATTAATGGATATACATACATTGGTTTAACGTCATTTGTCCATTACATGCATTGTAACGGCTCAGACGGGGTTGCCTTTCAGTAGTTGGAGTGTACTGTAGTACAATAAAGTCCCACCACAGCACTGCCCCACCAAGTCATCACTGTGGTTGATGTTGGTATAGTGCTAATCGTGCCTCAGCAAGACTCAACAGTCCCCCTGCAGCACTTGCACCTGCAGTATCTGCAACCACACCAGCCTTAACAGTGTTACAAAAAGACATCACCATAACAAGACTCTGCTGTACATTAGGCAATTGGACTATAGAACAATAAAGTCCTGCCCCAACACTGCTCCAACATGCAAACACTGTTGCCGACACAGGTGAGGTGTCAAACGGCGCCCAGGTAAGACTCAGTCCCCTGTGGCACCTATCCGCACCCCAACAGCCTCGGCAGTGCCATACCACGACAGTGCTAAGATAAAGACTTTATTGTCTGTAATGGCTGTTGGTCCACAAGTCTATCGCCATCCCCCCTATTAGTCGCCTTGTACGACACGCAGTAGGATGCGTGAGGCATATTCTTTTTTTCCTCCACCATTAGATGAAGGCCCCCTTACCCCCTGGGAGTAAATAGGTTAATGTGTAAGGCAAGATACTAAGTACAGAATTAACCATACGAGACATACAATATTGCAGAATATTTGCTTCAAAATCCACACCAAAAAATCAGTAATATATTTCAAGTCTTAGATACAGGTCTCCCTCACTATCCGATTCCCTCGATTTACGATATTATTATAGATATGTAGGTGTTTGCGTTTTGGCTGGTCCGAGAATGCATCCCCATTTAGCCCAATAGTTTTAGGGTTATATCACAAAAAATATTATATATGATTTTTCTATTTAAGATCGGGTTTTCAAGAACGTATCCCAATCGTAAATTGAGGGAGACCTGTACATCCATACATGATAGACATACAGGTCTCCCTCGCTATCCAATGTCCCGATTTACAATATTATAGGTTTTTAGGTGTTTGTATTTGGGGTTTGGCTGGTCCCAAAATGCATCCCCATTACCTCATTAAATTTAGGGTTTGCAATGTGATTTTTCTATGTACAGCACTCCTGGTATCGCAATAAAAGAAGGGAATCCTCAATTGCAATACAGCATTGATCTGGGCACTCTTGACTCCAACACACATACTGTACAGTTGCCCACATAAGTTCTGTTCCTCTCTGTGATCTTAGACATAGAAATATTATGCACAGATTGAATTACGAGTGTAGTCTCTTATGCAGTGGTTACCTTATCTGATTAGTCAACTGATAATTAAAAGAAATCACACTCGTAATTCATTCATACTAATTTTAATTTCATACATAAGATCACGTCAAGGAACAGAACTAATGTGGGCAACTGTGCATACAATGACATTGTGATGGCTCAGACAGGGTTGCCATTCAGCAGTTGGAATGTAGTACAGTTCAGGTCTCCCTCGATATACGATTGGGTTACGTTCCTGAAAACCCTATTATAATGTAAAACTTGCAAAATAAATAAACCAAAACGGGGACGATACAAGATAAATGCAAAAGAACCAGTCAAAATCGTTATGTGGAAATAACGCTTAATAAAATATTTTTTTGAAATAAAAGAACACAATCCACCTCATAGGGTGTACACAACTACATGAGCAAGTCAATTTATTTCCGAAGCAAACTGATCGCCCATATAACAATGCACCATAGTCATGTTCAAGGAATTAGTCAATTTGGGAAGTCCGGGACGTTCTGGTAAATTTTACTAAATTCTGTATGAATAAAGAAACTACAATTTATATCAAATTTGATATCAAGGAAGTAAGGAAGAATAAGGATGAGACAGTGAACACAGAATGAGGGAAAAAATTACTCTAGGATATGTGCTAAAAAGGCTTGTTTACAAATACTTCATCAATATGCCAGAATTCCTTAAGTATATTTGTACCACCTTTCACTGCAGGTGATTGTACAGGTGGCCACATTAGTTTGCATGTATGAAAGGAAACATAGTGTGATTGACTTACATGAATAATTTGCTATAGAACTGATAATCGATCATAATATTTAACTATTACATAAGAAAATACACTTCTAACTCATTAATACTAAATTTCCTTCCATACATAAAAACATGGGAGTGTATAACAAATAAATGTGGCCAACTGTACTTACTGGAAACTGTTTGTGGTTGTCCCTTTATGTAGAGTTGCACTGGTGTACAGGATATAACTGTTTGTGGTTGTCCCTTTATGTAGAGTTGCACTGGTGTACAGGATATAACTGTTTGTGGTTGTCCCTTTATGTAGAGTTGCACTGGTGTACAGGATATAACTGTTTGTGGTTGTCCCTTTATGTAGAGTTGCACTGGTGTACAGGATATAACTGCATAGAAATTAATGTGTTTATTTGTTGTTTTTGTTGTTTTATGTTGTTTTTGTGTTTTTCCTGTTCTTGCTCTGTCTTGAGTCAGCTACCCCCAAAATGGGGATTGGGCCTGAGCATATAGATAGATAGATAGAAATTAATGAATGCAATAAGTTGGTAAATAAGCTAATGAATAAATGAAAAACACCCCACATGACACACTAACAGCAAGTTGGTGATATTAATAGACATTAACCAACAACTTAGTCCCACCTGATAACTCTAAACCAACAGTATGATATCTCTTAACACTATCTCACCCAACGTGACTATCTGACAGCCTTGATACAATTTCAGCCATATATGTAGTCCTCACATTGTCCACCTTCAAGGCAAGAGATCACCTCCGAAGTTAACCAGACAAGAAACACACGTTAGCCAAGGATCTGCTCAAAATCCATAGAACAATACTGTTCTTATATTTTAAAAGACTTTGATACATGCATACATTACACGATGAACATGTATCCACGTTTGAGCCTTGGTTACCCAAAGGTGGTTGTGGACACAGAAAGTTTTTTTTTTTTTTTTTTTTTTTTTATATTAGTTTAACCAGACCACTGAGCTCTACAAAAGAACTCTCATAGGGCTGGCCCAAAGGATTCGATCAAGATATATAACTAAATGAGTCAAGATAGAGAGGGAAGGGCAGTAGGGGAACAAATGGAGGAAGGTGAAGACACGCAGACATTTCTCGCCATTTCACCAGTTCAGCCGAACCAAATGAGCTCCACATCAGTGCTCTTATAGGGCAGGGCCGAAGGATGAGGCAAGAACTGCTACACCGCAACACCAACCAAGAAGTGATCAGGGCGAAGATTGAGAGATCATGTCGAAGGTAGAAAAAATCACATCGAGAAGCAAAAAATGCATTACCGAAGGGAATCACCGATGTGATTTGTATGGTCAAAATCGCGAATTGAAAGGGAGCGTTTCATTCATGAAGTGTGAGCCAGCCGGCTTCACATCCTCCCCTCTCGAGGCCTGGAGAGAGACAGGCCTCTCTCTCTATCTCTCGCTCTTTCCCACGCATAGACACACAGATGACCACACCTTGCATTCGGCTTTCTAATGTTAGCACGAAAATATACCAAAGAATAAGGGAATTACAGGGAAAATAGGTGATAATTAAAGGGGGGGGGGGAAAGGAAGGGATGTGGAGGAGTGATATGAGGCATGGCCAAGGTGAAAAAAACAAAACACTTTCAAGTGCTACTGGGGCCTTTTAAAAGATTTTTTTAGGCCTAGGATCTTAAGAGTCTCCCTGCAGTCGCCCAGTAAAACCTCTTAAGAGGCTGCCGGGTTCTATATATCTATCTATTGCCTGACGCCGTGATCGCCGAAGGGGTGGCCACGAACGAATTGCCCCCATGCACCTCTGTCCCCAGTCAGTCGACACCCCTCCCCCCAACCAGCACCGCCTTCGTTCATATACTTCCTCACTCCATCCTTCCACCTCTCATTCGGTCTACCTCTCCCTCTCTGTCCCTCCACCTCGCTCTCGTACACCCTCTTAGTCATTCTCTAGCTTTCCATACGTTCCATATGGCCGAACCATCTCAAGTTGTTCCTTTTCACACTTTCCAGCACATCTACCTCCACACCACACCTCCTTCTTACTTCCTCATTAGTCTGTCTATCCCTCCATGTAACTCCGCACGCATTTCTTAAGTAATTCATTTCCACTGCTCTCACTCTTGGTCTGAGTCTCTCAACCAACGTCCATGCTTCGCTTCCGTAAGTCAGTGTCGGGATTACCACACTGTCATGCAAGGACTTCTTCACTTCCATACTGACCACCCTATTTCTTGTTACTGCTTTCAGCTTTCCTACAACCCTCTTCCCCTGTTGTACCCACTCCTGCACTTCTTCATCCATAGTCCCATCTTTACTCAACACACTGCCCAGATACTTAAAAGAGTTGACGATCTCCATAGCCTGACCGTTCAGCTTCACCTTACACTCTGTGACTTCACCCCTTTTGAAGACCATAACCTTGCTCTTCCCCACATTTACCTTCAAATTCCGTTTTTCGCACACTGTTCCAAACTCATTTTTCAGATCCTGCAACTCCCATTCATTATCACTCATCTGAACTGTATCATCCGCAAACAGCAGTATAGGTAACTTCCACTCAATTCCCTCCCTTTTCAGCGATACACCAACATCCACTGCTCTTGATAGTATTTCTTTCATGACTCCATCCATATATACAGTAAACAACCACGGGGACATCACACACCCCTGTTTCAAACCAACATTCAGGTCAAAGAACTCGCTCTGCTCATTCTCCACACGTACTGCCGCCTTTGCACCTCATACATGCTCTTCACTGCTTTCAGCAACTTGCCATCTACTCCGTATATTCTAAGTACTTTCCACAAACCTTCTCTATCCACTCTATCATAGGCCTTCTCCAAGTCCATAAAGGCAACATACACCTTTTGTTTCTTCTCCAGATATTTCTCCACAACACAATTCAGGGTAAAAATATGATCTACATATCCTCTTCCCTTCCTAAAACCTCCCTGCTCGTCGCCTATCCATTTCTCCGTTCTCACTCTCACTCTCTCAATCACTACCCTACTGTATACCTTCCCTACTATGCTTAGAAGACATATTCCTCAGTGGTTACCACACACTCCTCTTACCCCTTTGCCCTTATATTGGGGAACTATTATGCCAGTCTTCCAGTCATCGGGTGCACTCCCCTTCTCCCATGCTAGTTTGCACATTTTCCACACTTCTGACCTTCTGATCCCCACCTCCTTCTCCACTACTTCTCTTCTTCTCCCTCCCATACCATATCCAGCTATGTTTGCTGGCTCTTCATTCCTTACATTTAGCAACTCATTGAAGTACTCCCTCCATCTTTCGACTCTTTCTTGCTTCTCGGCTAGCATTCTCCCATTCTTATCTTTCACACCCTTACTGTTTCCCTTGCTACCTTCTCTAACTTTCTTGACTTCTTTCCAGAACAGTTTCTTACTCTCCCTCCATTTTACACTCAGATTCCTTCCAAATTCCTCATCTACTCTTCTCCTACTTTCCTTCACTACTCTCTTCACCACCCTCTTACTGTCTACGTACCTCGCTCGTTTCTGTCTCTCGAAATCTTCATTCCCTCTACTACCCAACCACTCTCTATATGCTTTCTTCTTTTCTTCCACAGCTATTTTTACCTCTTCTGTCCACCATGCTGTACCTTTCACTACCCTCCCTCTTCTCCTCACTCCATACACCTCCTCACATGTACTCCTTTGTACTCCTTTGTACATGCTGCACAGATCTCTTCTTTAAACACCTTGCTCATCTCCTCCACTTCCTCCATAACTTCCAGGTCTAACCCACCTATTCGTGTTTCTACTGCTCTCCGGTACTCTTCCCTGATTTCCTCCTCCTGTAACCTCTCCACCCTCCTCACCATTCCACCTTCCTCTCACCTCCCTCCAGCTCTCCTCACCCACTTCTTTTGTATCCTAACTTTAGCTACTACTACATAATGATCAGACAGACTCTCTCCAATACCCCTATACACCCTAGCATCCATCACAGATTTAATTGTATAGCGAACCCTAAAATTAATGGGGTAAATGGGGATGCATTCTGGGACCAACCCAAACACAAACTCTTATAAAACCTATAATGATATCGTAAATTGGGGTATCAAATAGTGAAGGAGACCTTTATTGACTGGCTAGGAATAATAAATATCTGTACTGTACCGTAGTAATTACCACCTACAGTGTTGGTATGGGGTTTGTCTTAGAATTTGGGCCGAAGTCTTACCTGTCCGAGCCGTGGCATGATCGATAGCGTGTCTGGCTGCTCATTGAAGGGTCGGCAGTTCGATCCTACGCCGTGCCATTGGTAGACAGCAAGAGTTTGGACACTCAGCTCTAGTGATTCGTGGCAAATGTCCAGTTAAGTCCCTGAAACAAGGGCATGCCCTAGCCCTGTCAATCAAGGGAGGTCACAGTGTTAAAAACTGCATCATGAAGTTCTCCTTTTCCTTAATCTTCTCACAGGCAGTCACCAGTTGGGGGTGAAGGCCTTGCATGGCAGACACTGGAATATATAACTACATTAAACAGTTGTATATGAACCTGGTTTTCATTTGTTTGTTTTGCAAGTTTTAAAATTTTCTTGTGGTGGGCTGGATTTGTCAAAGTGAGGGTTGGTGTCCTCTACTTCCCATAGCCAGTTCTGACTTTACCTTTTTCCTCATCCTTATATTTATCTTCTTTCCTGAGAGTGGTGAAGGCAGTGGGACCTTAATGGTGTGTCCCTAGTTTCTTACTCACACAGCCCATTGGTACAAGTCTTCCTTTCTCTGGCATAGGGATACAGCGACCCCATCGCCTGCCTCTTCAGTGGTGCAAATCGGCCTTTGTAACAGTTACGGTAATTTCCTGTTACTGCCTTATTGTAGCACAGTTAGGGCTGGTGTGGTGCGAATTTGCCAGGTGAAAGTGCTTCAGAGGGACTTAGTTGAGTCTTACTGAGACACTCATCACTAAACCAACATCAGCCACTATGATAATATAATGGGGCTGTGTTGTGGCAAGTCTTTATTGTACTGTACAGTACTACAGAAAAGGGTTTGCACCCCCGAGCCAATGCCCCCGCCGTCTGCAGCCCCCCTTGCAGTGCCACCCAATCGGGAGATCTCGCCAGCACCTGGAAGGAAAACTAGGGGAAGGATATAGTAACCGGGCGTACTGTCATGTTGACATAGGTCACGCGCTTGCGGTTACGTTCCACTATATTTGAACTGCCTTGTTTCTGTTATTTTCTCCCTGCTGGCAATATGATGATGACAATAGTTCATGGGGGGATGAGGGGGGCTTCATCAACCTACTATTGTATCCCACGGCAGTCAAAATAGACGGAAACGTGATCGCGAGTGTGCGAGTGTGTGCGAGTAGTGTAAACAAGGAAGGCGATACACCCGAATACTACATCCTTACCAAAAGTAGTACTGTACAGTAAAAGAGACAGACATAATGGTTAAGGTTGGGTAAGACCTTTTTGAGTTAGAGAAGCTAGTGGTCAAGATTTCTGGCCTCACTAGGCTATAGGCTAATGATAGGTTAGTTGGTTAGGTTAGGTAACAGGTTAGGGTCGTTAGGCCTAGTTAAATCAGATCAGACGGAGGCGATTTTCACTCTCCCGCACTGCTTTCTAGTAATTTGACGTCTTCTACAATTTTTATAGCAGCGGGGACGCCCCAGGTTAGGTCAAGTTAACAGGTTATGGGAATGACAATATTGTCGTCGGAGGTCTGGAGGAGGCGGGTGAGTCACGTAAGGGTTTGTTAACGTCCATGAATATCCTCGCTAGTCGGCGACTTGGCGTTCATGCTCCCGTTAGTGCTTTTCAGTAATTTCACATCTTGTACATCATTATTAAGAGCCGCCCCAGGTTAAGTCAGGTTTTCAGGTGAGGGTAATGACAATATTGTTGTCGGGGGAGGCAGGTGAGTCACGTGTTTCTTTACGTCCACAAGTATTCTTGCTAGCACGACAGAGAAGAAGGGCAAGGGAGAACGCCCACTTATAAAGTTTTACCATTATTACATTTGATGAGCTATATTTATAGGCCTAACACTTGTTAAATTTTCAGTGGCTCAGAGGCTGCCTAGGCTAAACTATGGTACGATTAAACAGGGGTAGGCTATCTTGAAATACATTTTGATAGGCCTAGGGTATATACCTATTATACCATACCGTATATTCCCCCCCCCCCCTAAAAAAAAAAAAAAAGAGTCCAGACATATTTTTTACCTTCCCCCCCCCCCCCCCTGAGCTCGACTTCATGAAAACAGGATCAATAAAATCCATTATGGTTATATTCAACGACACTAGTGCAGCGTTATGAGAAACAATTTATTATGGAAAATAGGCACCAATAGATTCGCAATATTTTTCTCCACATAGTCCACATGGAGGATTTTCGTTATCAATAAATTGAAAAATACCCACTTCACGGACAAATACACCAAAAATCTAAGTCAAAGCGGGGGTACGGGGGTGTATCCTAGTATTATAGGTGGGGGCCGCCGCGGCCCCACCTATAATACTAGGATAGGATAGGTAAGGTTGTTAGGTTAGGCTAATGTCCTTTCAAAGGGGTATACGCTAGTAAACACTAGGATAGCCTATAACCGGTCAGAGGTAAGAAGAAGAAGAAGAAGAAGAGTCCTGCAGTAGTCTCCTTGAATGCTACCTCTATTATATTGGTAAAAATTGAAGACACCCCAGACAGCCTTTTTACTAGTTAATTCTAGTATATTTGTTTAGGTAATTATAGTGAAAAGACTCGCAGCCTTATTTGCGAGTTTTTTTTTCCATTTTTTTTTTTGGAGATGGTGGTTTTGATGCTATTAGTTATAATTCCACTGTGGGAGAATAGTTTGATAGTTAACTATAGTTTTGATGTAAATACTACCGCAACTACGAATCTTGTTTCCGAGACCTAGTACATTAACCTAACCAAACAACCCAACCTAACCTAACCTAGACCCAGTACATGGGATACAAAACTAGCCCTTGCATGCCAGCTACTGTGGGTTCATATATTAGACATACAGTAACATCTTTGTAGAACAAAACACTTTACCGTAGCGAGTGTAGGCTACTCCATTCCGAACACTTTTTGTAAACATTTAACACGTCCGTAGCAGATTGTGGGACTGAAGAAGAAGAGTTTGTTTACGCGCGGGACTATTTTTATCGACAAAATAGAGTTACAAAACTTATCAAAACTATTCTCCCACAACGGAATCTATGTGAGTATATTATAAGGATTCCATAGAGCTTCACTTTCCCTAATAAATTATGTATAATAACACTGCGAGTCTATTCCCTATAATTATAATTTTTGCTTTTTCTTTGATATACAGTGTTGTTTAATACCGAGGACCGTCGCATTTTACTATTTTCAACATTAGTCTAACCTAACCTAACTTAACCTAACTTAACCGAAAACAAACCGACGGTCTAAACCCAGCTCACGTTCCCTGTTTATGGGTGTGCGACAGTCTAAACCCAGCTCACGTTCCTTGTTTATGGGTACGCGACGGTCTAAGCCCAGCTCACGTTCCCTGTTTAGTTTTCGGTTAGGTTAGGTTAGGCTAATGTTGAAAATACGAAAATGCGACGGTCCTCGGTATTGAATAACACTGTATATCAAAGAAAAATAAACAAAAAACTAGAATTAGGCTAACTAGTAAAAAGGCTGTCTGGGGTCTCTTCAATTTTTACCATTATATTTACCAAACCAGGGGTATTAGTAACTCATAATTCATATATAGCTATGCTATATAGTCTCATTTATTACATAATAGCCATGGATTTAGTTATAATATATGTATAATCTAGATATATTCATTTATAATACCAGCTAAGCATTCCTGAGTTTGTTGGTGTTGTTGTTGTTGTTGTTGTTGTTGTTGTTGTTGTTGTTGAATCTTGAATCTTGAGGATTTGAAGGGCGTTGCAGATGAGGGTCATCCACTGATCGACCTACCACAGTAGCTGCTAGGTGTCACAGGGCGCTAGATGCGGGACAGGCGTCCCGATGAGAGGAGGAAGAAACAGACGATCCGAATCACCCTCACACGCAGATGGTCCTCCACTTCACGCCCTCCTAGTAGTAGAGGAAGTGAGATGTTGTTGTACCCCAGAGCCGAGAGGCACGCCTTCTTGTAGATCCTAGCAGAGTAGTGACGGGGGCAGTCCAAATGCACATGTCTAACCGTCTCATCTTGTCCACACCACTGACATGCAGGGCTGTCTGTCAGACATATTGAATACAGATGTGCCGCAAGGGAAGAGTGTCCAATACGGAATCGAGTCAGGGCAACATCAAGACGCCTCAGTTTGTGCCTCGTGCAATGCTGTGGTGATGAGTCAGTGCAGTAGTTCCCCAGCGTCGTGCCCAGCAGGACCATCCGAAGCTCCATGTCCCATTGCGCTCTGCAAGCCCTTTTTATCTGTGTCACTACCGTATTGAGATCTGGTACTAACCATTCCATTGTTTTCCGCCCTGTGAGCTATGGATGCTGCTCCATCCACAATCTCATTACCCCGTATCCCGGTGTGTGAAGGAATCCACTGGAGAATCACTGTCCACAGAGGCAAGGACATAAGCAGCAGGAGGTCTTGGATCGAGAATACTAGGGAACGATGGGATGGAGGGCGATCCGATTGTAAGAGGTGGATGGAGGACTGTGAGTCAGTGTATACTACCACTGCCTGGGGGGGTAAATGTGTGGACACAAATAGCAATGCCCGATAGATCGCGAACAACTCCGCCGACAATATACCATGATGCCCATCCAGCCTCCAGGTCTGACACATCGACAGGTCTTCATAGTACACAGCTGCTGTAGTGGACGGGCCATCAATGAGGGACCCATCAGTGAATATCTTGAAGTATCCCCGGAATCTGGTCGCATTTAACTCGCCGAAGTAGTGTCTGGCCATTGCCGCATCCTGAGATTTCTTGAAGTCTTCGCACAGTTGTGGGCGGAGGATCGCAGACAGGTCTATCCATGGAGGCAGAGGAGATACTGTAGGGATTGGGGCAAGTGTAGGGGGGTCGATGCCTAGCAATCGATATGCAAGAAGGCTGCGGACTAAAAATGGTTGACGGCTCTTCACCGACCAGTCAGGAGCATTATACAGTACTCCAGATCCAGCATGTAGGGCAGCAAGGGGATGGTCAGGTTGGTAGTGGGAGACACGCTTGAGCCATTTGCAATCCGACACCAAACGATCCTGGGCCAGAGGCAAGAGACCCGACTAAGCCTTGACACTACCAGAGAGGAACAAAAGGCGCCCAGGGCCAAGTGTATAGCAGCGTTGTGTAATGTGTCAAGTTTTTTCAACACACACGCAGATACCGATCCATATACCTGGCTACCGTACCTGATCTTGCTGCTGATGAAGGCGGTATAATACTTCAGGAGCGCATCCCGGTCAGCACCCCAACGCGTCCCAGCAATGCACTTCATGATGTTCATCCTCTTGAGGCACGAAGTCCGAAGGTATTCCTCATGGTGAGACCAGGTCAATATAGGGCCATTGAAGTGAAGACCTAGGAATACATGACGAGTCTTGAAGGGGAGGACATCCAATCCTATGGTGATCTTCGGAATCCCTGGGAGTCTCTTGTAGGTGAAACACATGATGGCGCTCTTTAAGGCATTGAGGCGGAGACCCCATTCCATGGCCCAAGCAAGGATCTCATCCACCGCTGACTGAAGGCGGGCTTGTGCAAGAGGCAGGGTGTCAGCCGAGCACACAATGGCCATGTCATCTACGTAGTCGAGGAGGGTTGAGTCCTTAGGGGTGTGTAAGTCAGACAACAATGTGTTGAATAGTAGAGCACTGAAGTCCGATTCCTGAGGTACACCACGTTTATCCGCGACAGGGGATGATGTCGAGTTCCCGACCGAAACAGCAAACGTCCTCCCGGTTAAGTAGCTGCGGAACCAGGAGAGGACATGACCAGTCACCCCCAGTCTTCCCAGTTTGTAGAGAATTGCAGTATGAGACGCTGAATCAAATGCACTCTTAATGTCGACGAATGCTACTAGTATTATTTGTTTACGGAGATATGCATCTTGAATGAGGAAGTCCATCTGTAGTAAGACATCAACAGTCCCTCTCCCCGGCCGAAAACCGCTCAAGACATCCGGTAGACGTCCACCTCGCTCCAGCCACCATGTAAGTCTTGTAGATAAAATTTTATCAAGTACTTTACCCGCACAGCACAGTAAACATATGCCACGATGTGAAGAAGGTTGTGCAGGGTCCTTCCCGGGCTTAGGAAACGGCAAGAGCAGGGCACACTTCCACAGGGTAGGATATACACCTGTACACCAGCTATCGTTAAAAATCTGCAAAAGATGGCCTCTGACTGGCAAGGGGAGATGGGAGAGGAATTCGTATGCTACTGTATCCAGTCCAATAGCCTTACCCGAGGGGAGGGATGACAATGCACGAGAAAGTTCTTGGCTGGTAATAGATGCACACAGATCTTGAGTTGCTGGTAATGAGATGTGTCGGTCAATGGACGCCTCCAGTGCTGATGTAGAGGGCAAGGGAGTGGGCGTGTTGAGTGCTGAGCCAAAGTGGGAAGCTAAACAGTCGGCCTGGTCTTGTGCATCGCTGATAATACGTCCACCAACTGTGAGAGGGACCGTTGTGTTCACATGACGTCCCTTCATCTTACGCACAAAAGTCCAGGCGCGAGTACATGAGCCTGAAAATGTGAGGGAGGAGCAATAGGCCATCCATGTCTGTCTGCGAGCCACCAATAAAATCCTTGAGCACACTGCATCCAACCGGCGAGATATTGTCCTGTGAGCATTGCAAGGGCACTTCTTCCACAGCCGCCACGCTCGACGTCGATCCTTGACAGCTCTCATACACTCCTCTGACCACCACGGCACTGTCGGACGCTTGCGTGCAGTGGAGGGCCGAGACATCTTGAACGCTGACCGGCCTGCTTCCACCACTACGTCCGTGAAAGATGAGACAGCATCATCTAATGATATCTGTTGAGGTAAATCATAGTCATCGAACCCTGAGCAATAAACGTGCCAACCCGTTTCTTGGATGCAACACCGAGGACGGGAAGTCAGTGCCTCTCGTAATAGTAGCTGTACCAAAATGGGGAGGAGATCACTCCCTAAGTACGGGCCAGTAGAGACGTCCGCCGCACCGAAGTATGAGCTCCCGAGACACAAGTTTAAGGTGGAGGACACAGCTGATCGAGGGTCAATCCTTGTGTGAAGTCCTGGAGGAGTGAGGAGGCTAAGGCGATGGCAAGCCAAGAGCAACTGGAATAGGGAGGCGCCAGAGGGATTACATGTAGTACGCTGGGCAGAAGGTTCCCAGTATCTGTGGCGAGCGTTGAAGTCGCCCATAATCAGACTAGGGGATGGTAATTGTCCGAAATAATGGTCAAATTCAGCTTGCGATATATATTTACATGGGTTATAGCACACCATTATTGACACCCAACCAGTGGAGATTGCGACGTCTACTGCCAACACTTCCAGGTGACCTCCAGCGTACAACTGCATATTACGGCATCGGCAGGAAATGGAACTCTTGACAAACAGGGCTAATCCACCTCCCTTGCCTACCCTGTCTTCTCTGAACGATGAATATCCCTGGAGCATGAGGGAAACAGAAGGCTTGAGCCACGTTTCACATAAACCCACTACAGATGGAGAAACATCATGGACAGCTAATTTAAAATCTTGGGTCTTGCGATAAATTGATCCCTCATTCCAGAAAAAGAAGCTTGGAGATGCATTGGTGGCCATCAGAGCGGAGACAGTAAGGCCAGCATACGAGGTAACAATTTCACACAAACCTCCATAAATGGAACTTCTTGACAGAGGAGTTCCAATGCAGAGATGATGATCCTCAAGAAGCTTTCATGTGTATCAGAAGGTGGAGACTGTGGAGAAGCCTGAGACTGAGTACATGATGCAGGTCGGGGAGGGATACAGCTTGGCGATATGCAGGACATGAGCGAGAGGTAACACGGTGAGTACCCCTACAAAAAAAAAACTTCTCATTATTTGTACATGTGATATGCCCATCGGTCATCATGGATTGGAATCCACTACACTGTGCGCAACGCACTTTATTGCAACAGGAAAGTGCACCATGACCGAATAGGCAGAAGTTGTAGCAGCGCAACAAAGGGAATATGAATCGGCTCACCGGGTAGCACACATGGCCTAGTAACACTTTCTCGGGGCAAGAACCCCTGAACTTCAGCCGCACAACCTGGGAATCATCTTTGGCAGAAGATGGAGGGGAAGTCTCGCCGGGAATAGCGTCTGGACGTTTACTTAAACGAACCACCTCCACTAATGTAGCCGGGAAACCTTGAAAAAGCCACAGGTCCTCAAAGATCACCTCCACTGGCACTGAGCACTTGATTGGGCCAATTTTCCCAAATTCATAGCCCTCATCCACTGGCGAAGCTGATTCTCGACAAGTTACCTCCCAATATCCAAACAAAGTCATATCACATGGGGCAGGGCGGATTTCTTTAACATGCTGCCATTCAATGCCAATACACAAAGCTAGACCCTTGCCTATCAATTTCACTTCTTCTTTCACATATTTTCCAAAAGGGGAGGCATTGAGGGCAGCATTCACTTTAGCAGGATCATCAAATACAGGAACGTGGCCTTTGGAATGAATAATATAGTTCACGATACCTGCATCTGGGAGATGATCGACAACTGGGCCACCTGGACGATCGTATAATGGCGGGGAAGTAGCTGCAGGGGAGGGTGACAGCGGCAGCTCGTGGGTAGTCTTGAGTCTCCGGTCAGCAGGTGGTTCAGTAGTATCATCATCCCCCGTCAAGTACTTTTCACACACACGCTTAACAGAAACTTGGGACGTGTCCATAGACGACGTCCCCACCTGCACCGGCCCCTCTGGCATCACAACAAACGCACCAGGCTGAGGTATGCTCTCATTCCCCTTTTTCGAACCTATCACTGTCAGTTGTGCTGACAATACTGGCCAAGCCTACAGCTTGCCAGAAAGACACACAACTCCGTTGACACAAACAACACACCAATCAGAGTACAAAAATATACGTCTGCACTAGACCGTTGCTTGATAGCTTCTCCGTTGTTGTTGTTGTTATTAAAGTGCCTTCGGGTGGATGCCACCTGCTTGGCCCTTTTTGTTGGTGTTGACGTGATGGCATTAGGAGAATTAAAGCTGCCTTGTGATTGGTTGTGAGAGTAAACAAGTTGAAAGCTAGCACGTGATTGGTCGGTGGTTTAAAGGGCCATCAGCTGATCTTGCCCGGGGTATTTAATTAGCCCTTTGAGTATGGATGCTGGGTTTTTGGTTTGTTGTAGTAATATTAAGACGATTTTATGAAGTTTTGGAATAATCTATGGCAGTTGAAACGGCTAAATTAGATAGTTTGCAGTCCTTAATTTCTAGAGATCCTTGCTAAACTGACTAAAATCTTCTAATGACACCCAGAAGAAAATTGAAAGAACGTCTCCCGCACTAAAAATGTTATTAAAGTCCCAAAGAAACCCATGTTACCTAAAAATTAGGCGTGTGCATAAACCTTTAACCTTCCTGGTGGTGTAATAGTTAAGGTGGCAAAAATCTGTGTGTGATAACCTGGGTTCGAATCCTGGCGGATCATATATACTTTAATTATTTTCATTGGGGGTGTTTTGGTGTTGTGGTGAAATTAATAAAATATAAATTACACAAATAGGTTCCCGGAAATAGTTTTTGTTTAGTTGTATGTCTCCTATATCTCCGGCTAATTTGTTTTATAATCATATTTAACCCCTTGAAGATTATGACACATTATGCCAGTTTATTATGGCTGTCATTAAACGATTGTATTCAGAGTAGGAAGGGTATATGTAAGTCAGAGGGCTAATTGTATAGTATTTACCCTATTAATTCCCACAGATCCTTCTCAAGCTGCATACAATCGTCTAATTATAGCCAGAATAAACTGTCAAAATGCGTCATGATTCTCAAAGGTTTTTAAGGGAACCTGCTGGAAATAAGTCCCGTATTCCTAGATAAACCCCTCATTATTTGGGGAACTGATTTAGTTCTTTTAACATAACATAACATAACAGCATACATTTTTTACATAACATAATTACATATGACTAAAAGCCACTGGGGCCTGTGGTCATCCAGAATCTATTACATATAAATATTGTAATTAAAGGACTAGGCTATATAGAATATAGAAATATAGAATATAGAAAAACAAAAAATCTCTGGATCCTGCTAGGGCCAAGGTCAACAATACCTACGATACCGGGAATAGACTCGGGAAAATGGACAGACCTGGGTTGGCCTTGGGTGTACGGTGGCGCTAAGAAGTCATGCTCGCTCTGTACTATATTAATATCTGTCAGATGTTGAATAGTGTGGGCATGAGTAGGAACATCTTTATATATCTCCCTCAAAACGAATAAATCAAGTTTTAGACATTGCTGATACTAAATATTGATCGAAATATACTTGGTGCCGAGACATCACTTATTAGCGCCACTGTACAGTCGCGCTAATAAGTGATTTCTCAGCACCAAGCAAGTTTTGATAAATAATTGGTATCAGCAATATCTAAGCTTCATTTCTTCATATCAAGTGAAAAATACAAACATGTTCCTACACTAGCCCGCCCTAGTCAACATCTGACAGACATTAATACAGCACAGAGCAAGACAAACGTAATGACAGCTGAGACATGACTTATTAACACCACTGTACCCAGGCTCGTTCTTGCTGTTTACGAGTTCATATTGGACAACGAGTTTTGTCTTGGAACTTTTATTAGTGTGACGGAAGTTTGGACCGGCGTACTTGTTAGCCTCATGGGGGTATCTATAGTGCTAAATAATCAATAGCCAATCAAGAGCTTTGATAAATTCTACCCTGGAACATAGTACTGTATATATATATATATATATATATATATATATATATATGTACTGTATATATATATACTGTATATATTATAGTCATTTTCTGCCTCTGTATCCTTTAGAACATCCAAAAGGTTGTTGTTGTTGTTTCCCAAGATGTCTGACCGAACACCCCCAAAGTCCTGAGCAAGGCCAAGGCCATAACTGAGCGCCTCCACAGAACGATCCCTGCTTTACCACTAAGAATGTCCAGGTGAATGGGAGCCAAAGCGTCACATTTTTCCTTCGCCCCTCAACTTTCCCTTCATAATTGTTAAGGGGCACAGGGCCTTGGGTGGGGCTTCGGTGTCCCGGGCGTTTCTGCACCATCCAAAAGATTAAAACTATTTTGTTTAACCTTTAAATCTTGAAGACCTTTCCTAAGATGAATGAAATTTAATGCTATACCCTGTTCCAAATTGGTAGGCCAGAACTCGTGAGCTCTAACCTCTGTAACTCAAAAAGGGCTGGAGCAAATGGGCTGTTCATTTCCCTATCTGACTTTTCCCAAATGGTAGAAATAATAGGTCGATTACTCTAGTCGTTTGTGAGTTATAGAGGTTATTATTCAAGAATTTTGGCCTACTTATTTGGAAAAGAGTATAGTAATAATATAGAAGAAAGTGGAGACATAGTCAACAGAAAGGGTTAGAGTTATTAATCATTAGAATCAAGCTCCATCCAGCACGAGACCTCACTACTTGATTCAGCGGCTGATTCTGGGCGTGAAGAACAACACCCAGACCTGTCCTCTTCCAACTTTTGTAGTGCGACTTTGTTGCCTGTGTCAGTAACAGGTGACAGGTTTTCACAGACATTAGATTGGTTATCAATAAACTCAAGATGAGTTATAAACTCATTTAGAGTGGGGCGACTTTGGCGAACGTTATTCATAAATGTAGACACAACGAAATTTAATCCATTAGAAGGAAGAGACGGACAGGTATCAAGAACTTTCTTAATCAGGTAGCCTAGACTGTAAGTGTCCATTGCAGTTGTGGTGATGTGTTCGCCAAACAGTTCACAGGGATACCATTGAAGCCTGTGAACATTTTCCTGGTAGTGAGCCTTGGAGTACCGGAATGGTCCTGGCGGTGTGGCAAGACCAAGATCAATGATAGACACATTGCTTGGCCCACCACTAATGTCACCGTCATCAACAATAATGTTACCAAGGTGTAGGTCGTTATGAACAAACCCACATCCATGGATAGCCTTCAACCCCTCGGCCAACTTTATGAAGAGTGTTATCCAGTATTGCAGATTGCAGGGCATTATTATTATCACTAGCTAGCACTTCCTTCAGAACCTTGCCTGGACAATAACTAAGTATCATCTGAGTAAAGTCATCCGTCGCCGCCAATAGTTTAGGTACCCCTCCTGCTCCATCCAACTGGTGTAGAACCGATGCTTCTTTGTCAAGTGAAGGGGCGCTGGGCACTGCACTCTTCAGAACACAAAATCTTCCACTGTAATAAACTAGCCAAGCCTCGCCAATCCTGTCAATGTCACAGTTTATGTCATCTGCAGAACACAAAACTGAGATTATCTTGTCCTTGTAGGCCCTCTTAAAGCCAACTAAATTAGAGAAGACATCCTTAAGTTCCTCATGAAGAATCAGCAAGTCCATTTCTCCCTTGTCCAAGTCAGACTCCCAGCTATCATATACACTGCGGCCGCTGCACTGCCAGCTATATATAGCTGTACTTACAGCTGGTGGTCATTTTGTTTGTTGTTTATTGATTTTTGTAAGCTTGCTTACACAAATCAGTTGTAAATCGGCAATAACTTCGATATATCTTAAGGCAGTGTTGAAAACGCGACTTGCCTTATAACCTGTTTGGGAAAGATTGAGGAATTGGCTGTTTCATTCGCGCATCTTATCCACTGTGATAATGTTTTGCTAATAATTGTAATTACGTCAGTTAAATAATACCTTCCAGTCGGTAAATTAATAGGGAAGAATAAAATATGTTATATAACAAAAATATTATGAAAATTCATGAAATATAAAGCAATTTTTCAGTTTACAATAATTGTGTTACCCTAAAATATCCGTTCTTTCTTAATAACTGTTAGAGAAATCGTATTTTAAATGGTAACATGTCTAAATACAAATTCTAATTGAAAACTCCGCCCCATCTCTCCTGGCACACCGCACACCTAAGTGGCACGAAAGGTCTAAACATTGACAAATAAATGAGGAGAATCGTCCTAAAATCGCCAAACTAATGTGGCGAATACCTTATAATCTCAAAACCAAATCAATGAGGCTTAACATGAGGGAGAAGGGGATCCAGAAAATACACTCCCTTAATTATATTCATTGTGGTTACATGAAGGGTTAATTTTTCTCTGGACCCCCTTCTCCCTAATGTTTAGCCCCATTAGATTTGGGATTTTAAGACGTTCGCCTCATTAGTTTGGCGATATTAAGAACTTTCGCCCCATGTCTGTCAATTTTAAAACCTAGCTTTCGTGCCCTTTAGGTGTCATAATTTTCCTGGCGAGCGATAGCTCAGTCTCAATAAACCCTCTGAATAATATAGGTCCTTCTTAAACTGCATATAATCGTGTAATTTTAGCCATAATCCAAGGTAACCATATGTCATCGTGCTGAAGAGGCTAAGATACGGTTGTGGTACATTTATCAATACATTAAGGGGGTAGTACTCGTTTTTATGGACACCCTTCTCCCTCATGTTTAGCATATTAGCTTTGAGGTTTTAAGACGATCGTTCCATTAGTTTGGCGATTTTGAGACCTTTCCCCTCATTTTTTTATCAATATTAGGACATTTCGTGCTCTGTAAGTATGAGTTTTTCCTGGCGAGCGAAAGCGAGCCTCTAATTTTTCTACCGAAAAATGTACAAATATATCTTGAAAGGGGGTATAGGGGGTGTTTTTTAAGCTTGATGGAGGTTTAGCGAGGAAGCTAAAAAATAAATAAATACATAAATAATTATATAGCCCAAAAACCAAGCACTACGGTACCCCCTTAAAACCAAATTCGTCATACATTCTATCTATCACCTACATTATTATTGTATTTCAGCCTCGATGGTGTAATGGTTAGAGTGTTTAAAATCTGTATGTGATAACCGAGGTTCGAATCCCGGTGGATCACATGCTTGCTTTCATTAATTTCCTTGGGAGGTGTTTGGTGTTGGGTTGAAATTAATAAAACATAAAATATAACTGTCTAGATGGTGTAATGGTTAGAGCGTGTGAGTTCTGTATGAAATATCCTAGGTTCGAATCCTGGGAGAATCAAATGTTTCATTAATTTCATTTGGGGGTTATTGGTGTTAAGAACGATCTTAAAAATACAATGATATCAATGTTTGCGGCTCAACTTCCTTATAGTTTAGTCAATTTACTGTTAGCTGTTTACATAAGAACATAAAAACACGGGAGTCTACAGAGAATCGATTGGCCCACACACGGCAGATTCCTTTCACACCCAACCCACCTCGTCCATATGCGTGTTCCACTATTCTTTGCTCCTCAGATTGGATTAACCCTATCAAGATCTAATTACGCATTTCGTTTCTGTTTTCTGGCGTTCGGCTGTGACATATTTCTACCGAGAAAATGTACAAATTTATCTCAAAGTTCGATGGAGGTATAGGGAGGAAACTAAAAAATAAATGAATATATATACAAATAAATAGACCCCAAAAAATAACCACTGTCCCCTAAATTCCTCGAGCAGTTGGATGTGTGTTGACTGTTTATTATGGCTATCACAAGACGATTAATGCAGCTTAGGAATGACCTCTAGCAATCAGAGAGGCAAACTATCTCAATTAACCCTCTGATACCCCAAAGTCATTCCTCAACTTAATGGGGGTTCTTATATATATATATATTTTTTTTTTATATTACCGGTATTATTAAAATTGACAAAGAAAGGGGGCGAAAGGTCTTAAAATCAACAAAATAATCGGTCAAACGTCTTAAAATCTCAAAACTAATGGGGATAACATGAGAAAGAAAGGGGACCAGAAAAACGGCCCATCTCCCCTTAACCCTTTCACGCACATATGACGCAGAGGTTGCCAGATTAGCAATAAGGAATAGAGTTCTCTCACTCTTATAATTACCGGTACCTCTCCAACATTCGTTTTCTGCCCACAGCTATCTCAAAGACAACTGCAGAGGTTGAAGTAACTAAACTAAAGGTTTCTAAATACCCCTGATGGTAACAAAGGCTTTAAAGTATCCCTAATAGGCTCAAAATCACGTCATATGTCAGAGAGGGTTAAGAACAAAATGGTGCTAGGCTAATTATATAAACTTGGTCTTAACATGATGCCAAGACACATTACAGTAGTTTCATATTTTTCCATCAAGGGGGAGTGCTGGAGCGACCATGGTGAGGGTCTCTGGGTATTCTCCTGGGTGACCTACTGTAGATGTGTGTGAATGTTGTGTTTTGTCTGTGTTTGTTCGCTGTTTTGTCTTGTGTTTTGTGTTTTCCTGTTCTTGCTCTGTCTTGAGTCGGCCATCCCCAAGAAAATACAAAACAAAAAATATATAATAATAATAAAATAGACGAAAATAAAATAAAAAATAGGAAAAGTGGGGATTGGGCCTGAGCATATAGACGAGAAATTAGCTGCTAAGGGATTCAATTTACCGTCAGATGTAAGGAAACCGCGTATAATTATTAAGGAGCAAATATTTGATATATTTGTTGTATATATCTCTAACAAAATAATATGTTACTTTCTTTAGTTTCTTCCCTAGAGCTCCATTAAGCTTAACCCCTTCTGCACCGGCGACGTCTTTTCAACTTTATTCTAGCTTTATTTAGACGATTGTATGCAGTTTAAGAAGGATCTGTGGTATTAAAAAGGGTTAAGTGAGATACTTCGAAGACTGTTAATTGCTGGAAGCCCTTTTTAAACTGAATAAAATCGTCTAACAGTAGCCAGAATATAATGAAAAGTACATCACCGGTACAGAAGGGGTTAAACAAATATCCCCAAGACACCCCCCCCCCCCCTTCGAAATTCCTCCTAAATTGCAGGCTCGCTTACGCTCGCCAGGAAAATATCAACACCTAATTGGCACAAAATTGCCAAAGCAATGAGGCGAAAGGTCTTATAATAGCCAAACAAATGGGGCGAACGTCTCAACATCTGCAAACTTATAGGGTTAAACATGAGGGAGAACGGGGGCCAGAAATAACACCGAAGAACACTGTTTACATGGAACATTTTTGTTACATTTAAGGGGGCCCACCTCGGTGTTTTATTCCTTCTCTCTCTGAGTTGTATCCATTCGGCCCCTTTCAGCCTACTGTTTTAAGACGTTTATCCCCATCCAGGTGTTGATTATTCCTGGTGAGCGGTAGCGAGCCAGCATATTTAAAAAACATATTTGTGACAGCAGGCTAAATTTGTAAATTTTTCGATTAAACAGTAGGCTTAATGGGGCCGAATGGAAACAACCCAGAGAGAGAGGGAGAAAGAGAACAAAATAACGAGGTGGGCCCCCTTAACAACAACCGAACATGTGATCACTCCAAAGGTTAAGTAACAAGGCCATAGAGTGCCTATCTTCTGATCTATCAAATATTTCTGATTGGGGCAGAGAAAATCTTGTTACATTCAATGCCTCCAAGACCCAACTTCTTCTATTTACCCATCACAATCTTCCACAAGTCTTTCAATTGTTCTTCAACAGTACACAAATCAACTCTTCATCTTCTCTCAATATTCTAGGTGTAGGCTATATATCTTTTTCATCCGACTCTGGGGGAGACACTCATTACAGACAACCTGCCTTTTGTCTCCTTCATACACATAGCAAAAAGAAATTACCACTCTTGCCAAAACAGCTTCCCCAAATTTACGTGTGCTCAACCGTTTCCGTGGATTCTTTACCCCCGCACAGCTTCTTACTCTGTACCAGGGCACAGTGCACCCCTGTATTGAGTATTGTTCGCATGTAAAGCTAACCTTCTTGCGGATATTTTCTCCACCAACTCAACCTTAGATGAAATTTATCAAGATGTCCCTGTACTTAATTTGAATTCGCCTGAAATTCCCTCACTTAAGATTCACACCAGACATGTCAAAACTATTTTGCAGAATCTCTCAGTAGATAAAGCTCCTGGTCCAGATGAAATTCCTCCAATAGTACTTAAGAATTGCTCCTTGGTGCTCGCTCCTGTATTGGCAAAAATATTCCGTCTGTGTACTCATACCTCATGCTTCCCAGTATCCTGGAAAGAATCAAACATCCATCCAGTTCCTAAAAAAGGTGCTTCTTCAGATCCATCAAACTACAGACCAATAGCTATAACTTCCACTCTTGGTAAAGTCTTTGAAATTATATTAAATAATCACATAATTAAGCATCTTGAGAATAATAAATTAATCAATGATAGGCAATATGGTTTTAGACGATGTCGATCAACTGCAGACATTCTTTGCCTTCTTACGCATCAAATCCACCAAGCTAAAGACCAACATGGTGAAACACATACAATAGCACTGGATATATCAAAGGCATTTGATAGAGTCTGGCATCAATCCTTATTGTCGAAGATGTCACACCACGGCCTAGCATCATTAGTTCCACTAATTTCTTCTTATCTTCATAACAGAAAAATACGTGTAATGGTAGATAGCCTTTATTCTCAATTTCACTCAATATATGCTGGTGTTCCCCAGGGATCAGTTTTGGCCCCAACTCTGTTCCTCATTCATATCAATGATCTCATATCTACCACTCATAATCCAATACATTCCTACGCAGATGACTCAACACTCCACAGTTCCTTCACATTTACCAATTCTTTCACCCAACCCGATCTTACAAATTCAAAAATAAACACTGCAATTTCTCTGAACCAAGACCTTTCTAGAAATAATGAATGGGGACAAAAGAATCTAGTTTCCTTTAATGCACAGAAAACCAAGTACATTCAATTTTCTAACCGACAGAATCTCACCGACTCCCATATGTTTTTTAATGATGTAAATATTCCCACTTCCTCTAGTATTGACATTCTCGGTGTAACATTAACTACTAACCTGATCTGGACACATTATGTTAGAAGCATTGCTAAGAATGCCTCTAAAAAACTGGGACTCCTGTACAGAGTTCGAGAATTCTTCACTGACGAGCAGTTGGCCGTATATATAAAAGTCATGTGCGTTCTCAGATGGATTACTGTTCAACTCTGTGGAGTGGAAGTGTAGTGATTGCATTGAGGCAGTTGGACAAAATTCAAAATAAAGCTATTAGATTAATCAATAACCCTGCAATCACACAGGACCTTCCTACATTATCCATACGAAGAAACGTTGCATCCCTTGCATTATTCTACGGATATTTTCACAGCAATTGTTCCGAGGAACTTGCTTCAATTGTGCCGCCTCTCCACATCTTTCCCCGTAGAACTAGGGCAGCTGAGAGCGCCCATGAATTTACACTTTCTCCTCCACAATGCAGAACTTCTGCTTATCAAAATTAATTTATCCTCAGAACTACTACTCTTTGGAATTCACTTCCCACTAGTTGCTTTCCACAAACTTACAATCTACAACAGTTTAAATCCAGTTGTTACAAACATTTTATGAATGGAGGATGCCTTTAGGCACATGGACCTTTTTTGTTTTGTCTGTGTTTTTCCTTCCTCCGTTCATTGTCTCTTAAAAAAAAAAAAAAAAAAAAAAATTGTGGAGAGGCTCCTCCCATACCGCACTTCTCGAACAAGTAGACTCCAAAGCATTTCTCCTCATCAAATCACTTCCTCTTACTAGTTCGCTACAATCTCTGTCCACTCCTTGCAATGTTGCATTTCTTTCATTCTTCTATCGCTTTTACAAAATTCAGTGTTCTTTAGAGTTCTCTCAGTGCATATTTTCTCCCTTGCGGCGAATGCGAGGCACCCATCTTTCAACACGGTCCTACTCCTATTCTGTCCAGCTCTCTAATCCAAGAATTGGCAAATTTTCTTAATCTTGCAGCCGTATTCTTAGACGTGTGGGATGGGTGTCATCCAGCCCGCAATGGACTATAATATTGGAACTGAGTGTTAATTAATGAAAACGAACTTGAAATCTCCCAAGTTTTAACGCCTTACGAGCGGGCCCGTCAGTAACTTCTACTACCTGGCAAGCGGGTGGTATTACCGTAAACGAGCTTATTTCCGTGCTCTTTTTCATGCATAAACAAGAGCCAGAGCGTAACACAATTATGTATCCCTGAAAGAGCGATAATTGAGCTTTCCAATGACAGCAGAACCATCCTTCTACGACCACGCGTTCTCTTGCAACGATCGTGCAACACGAAGGAAAAATCCCCAAAATACGGAAATTTCCTTACATAATTCCCTAAGTAGCGAGGTAGTGAGTGTGGGTGTGTGTGGAGCAGACGTCAGTTGTCATGCGGGACCCGTGCCTAACGGTCAGAGCCGACCTACGCTCCTTCCACCGCTCGTGTCCCTTTCAGAGCCAAATATTGCTCAAAATTGCACACCGCCTTAAGTCGGGTCCCGCTCTTTAGGCAGGTGTTCTCTAGACCGACTTAAGTCCGGCCCCACTAGACAAGGGTTAAAAACTAACAATAATTTTTGTCTCATTTCGTTCACTAAGGAGTAGGGTTTCACGGTGGCAATGTGTAAGAATATGGCTGTTTCTTCTACTTAACAAGTGAATTCTGGAACTCTCTCCCTCAAACAATCTTTCCTTCATCCTATGACTTAAAATGCTACAAACTTCGTGTGTCCAGGCATTTTGACCCCAACGTCCCTTGAATTTGGCTCTCTGTCACTCTTTTGGCTTTGGGGGACACTCGTTACAGGCAACCTGCCTTTTGTCTCCTTTATACACATAGGACAACATATATGTCTTACTTTTTCATACCCATAACTGTTGGCTGTTCTTCTGTGTGTGTGGATGAAAGAGACAAAAGGCAAAACTTCCGTGTAACAATCCCCCCCCCGCCCTCCCCACCCCTTACTAAAGTTGAAAGAGTGAAACAGAGCCACATTCATGGTACGTTAAGAGTCAACATGTCTGAACACACGGAGCTTAAAGCAGTTTAAGTCATAGGATGAGAGAAAGACAGATTGAGATAGGCATACCGGTACAAGATGATCACAGGATATATTGATAGTGTTTTACCTTTCTGTCCTTCTATTACGATGGCTTAGTACCAACGTTATACCTTTATGGGAACTCCTTCTATTACGATGGCTTAGTACCAACGTTATACCTTTATGGGAACTCCTTCTATTACGATGGCTTAGTACCAACGTTATACCTTTATGGGAACTCCTTCTATTACGATGGCTTAGTACCAACGTTATACCTTTATGGGAACTCCTTCTATTACGATGGCTTAGTACCAACGTTATACCTTTATGGGAACTCCTTCTATTACGATGGCTTAGTACCAACGTTATACCTTTATGGGAACTCCTTCTATTACGATGGCTTAGTACCAACGTTATACCTTTATGGGAACTCCTTCTATTACGATGGCTTAGTACCAACGTTATACCTTTATGGGAACTCCTTCTATTACGATGGCTTAGTACCAACGTTATACCTTTATGGGAACTCCTTCTCCCTCATGTTTAGCACTGTTAATACAGTATTAAGAGTATGTGACATTCATCCCATTAGTTTGTCAATTTTAAGGCCCTTCGCCCCAATTCTTTGTCAATATTAAGACTTTTCGTGCCATGTTCCTCAGAGTTCTCTCAGTGTATACCATCCCATCTTTGTAGAGCACGTAGCACTCGTCTTGCAACACAATCACACCCCTACTCAGTGCAACTCTCCAAGCAAAGAGTGAAATGATACTCCCAATCTTTCTTCTATTCAACAGCTGAGCTCTGGAACTCTCTCCCAGAAACAGTCTTTCCCTCTTCCTATGACTTAAATTGCTTCAAACTCTGTGTGTCCAGGCCTTTTGGCTCGAACGTCCCTTGATTTTGGCCCTGTCACCCATTCAAATCTGGGGGAGGCACTCGCCACAGGCAGTTCTGCCTTTTGCCTCCCTAACATAGAAAAAAAAATCAACCCAGTAAATATAAAAGTTTGATTATTCCAACAAATGTCTCGTCAAAATCACTTCATAATTATACCACGCTTCCCTAATCTGAACCTGGCTCTGGGACTAAATGGTAATATGAGAGAGAGAGAGAGAGAGAGAGAGAGAGAGAGAGAGAGAGAGAGAGAGAGAGAGATAGAGAGAGAGAGAGAGAGAAATCAAACGAGGTGGGCCCCCTTCAATGTCTTAACCCTTTCAGTACCGGTGCCATTCTTCTAAAGCCGGTATCACACGAGTGCTTTTTCACTCAACATTTATCCTCAACACTGGTCTGGCAACTTATGTGGTCAACATATATAATATTTTGGTTGCCTAAATTCATCTATCATCAGTCTAGTTACCGATACCAGTGCAAAATATTCCAGAAATGTTGCCAGAAAAATGTTGATCATCGAATGTTGTTTATAAAAGCTCTCGTGTGATACCGGCTTAACTATATTATGGTTACTATTATACTATTGTATTCAGCTTAAAAAAAGCCTCCAGCAATTAACCCTTTGAATAAGTAACACCCCGTTCTTAACATTAATCATCAATTACAAACCCCAATGTACTTGAATAAACTAATGAAAGCGTATGGTTCTCCCGGGATTCGGACTCGGGACACCTCACCCAGAACATAAGCACCTAAACCATTACACCACTAACACAGTTAAGGGGGGATGGTTCACTTTTTGGGCAATTTTTGCATGTATTCATTAGTTTTCTAGTTTCCTCCCTAGACCTCCATCAAATTAAAAAAAAAAAAAACATCCCCTTCTAGATTAATTTGTACATTTTCGGTAGAAAAATGTTCCGGCAAAAGGTCGGTTCTTCCTACATTACAGACTCACCATCGTTCGCCAGGGAAAAAATCGACACCTAAATAGCACGAAAGGTCTAAATATTGACGAAGAAATGGGGCGAAAGGTCTTAAAATCGACTAATTAATGGGGCAAACATCTTAACATCTGAAAACTAATGGGGCTAAACATGAGGGAGAAAGGGGACCAGAAAAACGGCCCATGTCCCCTTAACCCTTTCACTACCGGAAATGTATGTTGTATTATTTCAGCTATATTTAGGCGATTTTATGCAGCTTATGAAGGATCTGTGGTAGTTAAAATAGTTAATTGAGGTAGTTTGTAGCCTCTTAACCCTTTCACGCACATATGACGCAGAGGTTGCCAGATTAGCAATAAGAAATAGAGTTCTCTCACTCTTATAATTACCTCTCCAAATTTAGTGTTCTGCCCACAGCTAACTCAAAGACAACTGCAGAGGTTGAAGTAACTAAACTAAAAGTTACTAAATACCCCTGATGGTAACAAAGGCTTTAAAGTATCCCCAATAAGCTCAACATCGCGTCATATGTCTGAGAGGGTTAATTACTACACGTCCGTCCTAAGGTGAATAAAATCGTCTAATAAATGCCAGAATATAATGAAAAGAGGCATCGGTACAGAAGGGGTTAAAAGTTGAATACACGATCACGAGTAATATTAATGTACCGGCGACGTGCGTTATATTTTATTCTAGCTGTATTTAGACGATATTATGCAGCTTAAGAAGGATCTGTGGTAGTTAAAAGGGTTGGTGGAGATAGTTTGAAGCCTTATCATCGCTAGAGGTTCTTCTCAAGCTGAATAAAATCGTCTACAAGTCGCCAGAATGTGATGAAAAGGACGTCCCTGGTACTGAATGGGTTAAGGGAGCCCACCTCGCTTTTTTTCTCTTTCTCTCCCTCTCTCTTTGGCTTGTATCCATCGACCCCATATAGCCTATTATTTTAAGACGTTTACCCCCCATCCAGGTGTCAATATTTTCCTGGCGAGCGGTAGCAAGCCATATATATATTTTTGTTTTGACAGCAAGCTAAATTTGTAAATTTTTCGATAGAAAAATGTCGCCAGCGAAGCCAGATTTCTCCATACAATGCTGGCTCGCAATCGCTCGCCAGGAAGAAATCGACACCTGGATGGGGATAAACGTCTTAAGACAGTTGGCTGAATGGGGCCGCATGGATACAATCCAGGGAAAGAGAGAAAAGGGGAGAGAGATAAAAAAAAAACGGTGACCCCCCCTTAACAGGCTTGGAACTATCTCACTCCACCGCTTTTACTACCACGTACAGGTCCTTCCTAAACTGCAAAAAATCGTCAAAATGCAGCTAGAATACATTAACCCCTTCTGTACCGGCGAGGTCTGGTTTATTTTAAGTTGTCTACTATTTATGGATTTTATTCAGTTTAGGAAGGACCTCTGGCAATAATATGAGTTCAAACTATCTCAACCAACCGTTTTAACTACCACAGATCCTTCCTAAGCTGCATAATATCGCCTAAATATAGCTAGAAGAAAATATATCATACGTCACTGGTACTCAAAGGGTTAAACAGATGTCGCCGGTACGGTCGCGCTAATAAGTCATGTCCCAGCTGTCATTACGTCTGGCTTGCTCTGTGCTGTATTAATGTCTGTCAGATGTTGAATAGGGTGGGTAAGTGTAGGAACATGGTTGTATATATCAGCTGTCATTACGTTTGGCTTGCTCCGTGCTGTATTAATGTCTGTCAGATGTTGAATAGGGTGGGTAAGTGTAGGAACATGGTTGTATATCTCAGCTACCATTACGTTTGGCTCGCTCTGTGCTGTATTAATGTCAATCAGATGTTGAATAGGGTGGGTAAGTGTAGGAACATGTTTGTATATTTCACTCGATATGAAGAAATGAAGCTTAGATATTGCTGATAAGAATTATTGATCAAAACATACTTGGTGCCGGGACATAATTTATTAGCGCGACTGTACATAAGGGGTTAAAAGAAGGACTTACATGATATGGGAAGGAAGCAGACGGTTAGTTAAGGGGGGGGTGACCTGCTTTGTTTCGCTCTCTGGGTTGTATCCCTTCGGCCCCATTCAGCCTACTGATTTAAGACGTTTATCCCCATCCAGGTGACGATTTATACCTGGCGAGCGATAGCGAGCAACCATATTTTGGATAATTTGTTAGAGAGCTGGCTTATACTGTAAGTGATGTCTCGGCACCAATTATGTGTTGATCAATAATTGGTATCAGAAATATTTACACATGATCTCTTCTTTTTGAGTGAGATATACCAACATGTTCGTACACTTACCCAGCCTATTCAACATCTGACAGATATTAATACAGCACAGAGCGAGCCAAACGTAATGACAGCTGGAACATGACTTATTAGCGCGACCGTACACAATTATGAAACGTTTGGACAGTTTATTCTGGCTATTATTAGACGATAGTATTCAGCTTTGGAAGGCCCTCTAGCAGTCCAAGGGGTAAAAACTATTTCAACCATCCCTCTGACTCCCACATGTCCTTCCTAAACTGAGTATAATCGTCTAGTAATAACCAGAATAAACTGTCAAAATGCTCCATGATCTTCAAAGGGTTAACCCCTTAACCCGTTCAGTACTGATGATGTACCTTTCATTATATTCTGGCAGCTATTGGACGATTGTATGCAGCTTAGGGAGGACCTCTAGCAATAATAAGGCTTCTAACTATCTCAACCAACCCTATTAACTACCACAGATCCTTCCTAAGCTGCATAATATCGTCTAAATATAGCTAGAATAAAACATAACACACGTCGCTGGTACTCAAAGGGTTAAGAATTATGACGCACATTTAATGCTTATTCTGGCTATCACTAGACGATTATATTTAGCTAAGAAAATATATATATTATATATACATATATATAATATTAAGAAGATATAGATGTAGAAATATGTAGTTACTTCATATGAATAAATATTGGACGTTTTCCTGTTTGTCTACTCTAATTTACCATATAATGTAATGTATCGCTTACCAATAGTATCTAATGTTATAACAGAACCAAAACACACTTGAACACAAAATTCCGAGTTAATTAGAGCAATTTATTATAATATTCAGTAACATATTCATAAACAAATAACCGAACATAATTATCAATTATAAAACCTAAGTTGACCTATTGACACCATTCTGAACCCATCCTATTAAGTCTGAACCCAGCAAGACCTATCCGAACGTAACCTAACCTCATTGCCCTGATCTGGGAACCAAGAATCCTTTTCCCGAAATTTATGATTTTGCCAATTATCGCTTAGAGACACCAAAACATACTTTTCTGGGGTAACTTTCGACGCTGAGTCCGAATCTGGCACTAGAAAGTATCTATCTCTACAGATAGCTAAGATATTAATTATTGAAAATGGCCAGTTCCCAGTCACTGTTTTCTAAAGGGACCCTATCCCTGCCTGGTTGTGAGTTCGTTCGTATGTGTGTTACAGCCAGTTTCTTGAAATATTCATAAACAAATAACTAATCATAATTTTATAATGCAGTTTTCGACGCCGAGTCCGAATCTGGCTTTAGAATCGATCTATCTCTACATATAGCTAAGATATTGATCATAATAATCTAGCCCAGTTCCCAGTCACTGTCTTCTAAAGGAACCCTCTCCCCGCCTGGGTGTGTGTTCGTATGTGTGTTACAGCTGTTTCTTAAAATATTCATACAAAAGTAACCCAACATAATTATCGATAATAAAACCTAAGTTGGTATATTGACACCATTCTCAACCAATCCCAACAAGTATGGACCCAACACGACTTAATTCAGCTAAGGAAGGATCTCTAGGAATTTCAAAGGGTAAAGGTTATCTCAAACAAGGCTACATCCTTAGACGATTTTATACAGCTTAGGAAGGATCTCTGGGAATTTCAAAGGGTACAGACTATCTCAAACAAGGCTACATCCTTAGACGATTTTATACAGCTTAGGAAGGATCTCTGGGAATTTCAAAGGGTACAGACTATCTCAAACAAGGCTACATCCTTAGACGATTTTAGACAGCTTAGGAAGGATCCCTGGGAATTTCAAAGGGTACAGACTATCTCAAATAAGGCTACATCCTTAGACAATTTTAAACAGCTTAGGAAGGAACTCTGGGAATTTCAAAGGGTTAAGACTATCTCAACGATTTCATACAGCTTAAGAAGGATCTCTGGTAATTTCAAAGGGTAAAGACTACGGTATCTCAAAATAATAAGGTTGCATCCTTAGACGATTTTAGACAGCTTAGGAAGGATCTCTGGGAATTTCAAAGGGTTAAGACTATCTCCACGATTGTATACAGCTTAGGAAGGATCTCTGGGAATTTGAAAAGGTAAAGGCTATCTAAAATAAGACTACATCCTTAGACAATTCTAGACAGCTTAGGAAGGATCTCTGGTAATTTCAAAGGGTCAAGACTATCTCAAATAAGGCTACATCCTTAATAATATTAATAATATTAATAATAATAAAGAAGATTACTGTAAAATGTAGAAATATGTACAGTAGTTACTTCCAATGAACAAATATTCAACGTTTTCCTGTTTGTCTACTCTAATTTACCATATACTTTAATGTATCGTTTTCATATAATATATAATGATAAAACAAATCTGATACACACTTGAACACAAAATTCCGAGCTAATTGGAGCAATTAATTAACATATTTAGTAAAATATTCATAAACAAATAACCGAAAATAATTATCCATTATAAAACCTAAGTATTGCTATTGAGACCATCCTGAATCCATCCCAACAAGTCTGGACCAAACCGGACCTATCCGAACGTAACCTAACCTAACATGGCTAGTCTGGGGGCCAAGAATCCTTTTCCTCGAATTTTATGATTTTGTCATTATCGCCTAGAGATGTGTAAACATACTTTTCTGGTCTAATTTTCGACGCTGAGTCCGAATCTGCCTCTAGAATTGACGCAAATCTACAGATAGTTAAGATATTAATTATAGAAGTTGGCCAGTTCCCAGTCACTGTTTTCTAAAGGGCATGGCTGTGCGTTCGTTCGTTCGTATGTGTGTTAGAGCCAATTTCTTGAAATATTCATAAACAAATAACTAATCATAATTTTGTAATGCAGTTTTCGACGCTGAGTCCAAATCTGGCTTTAAACTCGATCTATCTCTCCATATGGCTAATATATTGATCATAGAAGTTAGCTCAGTTCCAAGTCACTGTCTTCTAAAAGGACCCTCTCCCCGCCTGGTTGTGTGTTCGTATGTGTGTTACAGCTGTTTCTTACAATATTCATACAAAAGTAACCCAACATAATTATGATAATAAAACCTAAGTTGACCTATTGGCACCATTCTGAGCCCATTCCAACAAGTCTGAACCCAGAAAGACCTAACCTAGGCCAACAGTACCAAACATTCCCTTCCCTCGAAGATACCCTTCCTTTCAAAATTCGTAGTATAAAAACATTCTTTGGGATTTGTTTGGATGAGCGAATGCTTTCGTAAACGGTCGCCGCGACCGTTTACGTCCAATATTATTGGAATCTGAAGAGGAACTTCGACCCTTCTCTTCGATGGTCGTCGGATCCCTTCGTTTGCTAATTGAATTTTATTATTTGTATTATTGTTTCAATTCGTAAATTAAAGGTTACAGAAGACAATCTTTAATGCAAATCAATTGCTTAATGTACGAAACTATTAATATATATTAATATGGGTTACAATTAGCACATTTCCAAAGACTTTCGATATATCTTCAATGACGTTGGTGAACTTGACAGGAGCCGTTGTACAGGCACCTTCACCTGATAGGCGTATGTCGGCCAGCCTTGACAACTTGTAGATCGCTTCATCAGATTTTATTCGCCCAATTACTACCCAGGTAAGGAAATTCACAACATTCCATTATACTTGCTTGTATTTTTGGCTTGGAATCCTCATTTGGTGACCATTATTATCTATCTATTTGAGGCATATTTCCTGAAATAAGTCTTGCAATTGACGAGGATGGGTGTGAATGGGATCTGCCGTGTGTGGGCCTGTCAGCTCTGCAGACTCGTTATATATGTTAATTTATGGAAGTATTTAAAGTAGGCCTAGGCCTAGCCCAATCAGGGAGAACATGTTAGTCCATATTTATAGCCTACTTTAGTAGGATAGGCTAGGCCTATATTTTTTAATCCAATAGGCCTATGTTAGCCTATGTTAAGCCTATGTTAAAATAGCCAACAATAGGGTACAGCTGTGGTAAATAACCCCATAAAGTATACAGTACCCGGTACCTACTAAGTGATCTGTATAGGCTAGGCTAGGATTCACTATTCTGAACTTATACAAACAGGTATTTGTTTTTGTGGGAATTCATGAGAGTTGAGACAGGCGAAGCCAGGGTCAAATTGGTGACCAGGCTACTGGACTAGAGCCACAGGCCTAGGCCTCTTCCAGAAAAAACATCTGTGAGTATTAGGCTATGGTAATATTCAGTTAAGAAACTCTGCCTCATAAAGCTAAACTAACTCAACCCAATCCCACAAGCGGATTGCTACAATACTAATCTGTGCCTAACTTACCTAATGTAACTAACCTTACAGACCCCATGCTGGCAATATATAAGATGACAATTAATTCCAGGGGTGGCTTAGGGGGGAAAAGCCCCCCTTCAACCTATTATTGTATCCCACGGCAGTCAAAATATAAAGGAACGTGATCGCGAGCGTGCGAGCGAGTAGTGTAAACAAAGTAGGCGATACGTTTGAATACTACATCCTTCCCCCAACCTTTAGAAGCCGATTTGCTTCGGCTGGCTGCTGATATTTACGGGATAGTCCTATACTCAAAAGTAAGGAGTATGGTTAGGCTACACTACTTCAAGAAACCTATCATAGGCCTAGGCCTATTCTAAATTTGTAGGTTAGGTTAACTCAGAAATCGCTTTCCCCATTAGCTAACATAACCTTGGCTATATTAATTTGCCAACAATTTTGCATTGTTTAAAGAGTAGGCTACATGTTGATTAAATATGCAAGTCCCATGGAGATTAAAAAATATTATTTAGCCATGAAATCTTTTACTATAATTAGGATAGGTGACTATCCCTACATGTCAAAAGCCGATGAGAACAATTGTGATCCAAACACTTTCCCTGCTAAATTTTTGGAAAAACTCGGAGTCAGAGGTTACCTCACTTGGATAGCTAGAATAGATTAGTTTTATTAGGTTACCATGGTTATTATAAACTAAATAATCCTAACTAGCCTCTCATGCCTAACCCATCGTCCAAAATCCAACCCTGGTAACCTCTTGAGGTTAGGCTAGGCCTACCCTGTTTTCAGTAGTTTTAATATATCAAGATAATTACTAAACAATATAGGCCTAGGCTAAATGCTCATCAAAATTGCTCATAGGCCTATGTCCAATTTAAGCATCTCTTACTATGAAATGGAGGATTCAAAGCTTTACCTTTCCCATTTGGGAAGGGTCAGCCAGGGGCTAGATAGCCTATGGCAATTTACAGCCCACTATCCTAGCTCTGGCCCTTTTTGAGTTAGAGATAGGCTAGGTTAGATTTCACGATTTATGGCCATAGATCTACTTGGAACAGGTGAACAGGGCTAGGCTTGAATATAACAGAAAAGCTTGCCTGATATTATAACCAAGCCACTTTTCCAGAGTGCCAAGCAGTGCAAGCACAACCCAATTATTCTGCGAAAATCCATACCACAACCCCATGGCTATTCCTAAACTCAAAAATTGATTGGTGGTTGAAGGGAAATTAGGCTAGAGAACTTCAATGGTCCTCTGGGGAATCACTACGGCCTAGGCTACCTTATTTTCGTCAATTGAGAATGTCCTAAATACAGAATAATAAGATTAATGCAATAAACTGGGTAAATAATACACCAGCGACCATCACTTTATTACGATTCGATTCGGTCTGTATTCCCGTGAGGCTGCCCGAGGCAGTAATTTGTAAACAAAACGTTCCTCAGGTATACCAACCGTAAGAAATGCACCGCGGCGAGTTTGACAGGCTTACCAACCCTACGTCCGACGGTATCGCACGAGAGATTCACACAAGGAAGCAAATGGCAGTATCACCTTCACGTGCAAATCCGACGTGAGAGTCCTTCGTCGAAGGGATCTCACGATTATCTGGTACTGCGGGCCCTAACCTCATGGCCCTGATCTGGGAAGCTACAATCCTTTTCCCCGAAAATGTGATTTGGCCGATTTTCGCAGAGTGACGCCAAATCATACTTTTCTGAGGTAGTTTTCGATGCTGAATCCGAATATGTCTTTATAATTGACCTATCTTTACAAATAAAAAAGTTATTGATCATAGAAATGGCCCAGTATTATATCGAGTTTTGGGCTAATTATTTTTCATAATGTCGAATTAATTATGATTGTTTGTGTGTGTGATACTTATATTAACATCTAAAACCTAAACTCACTTAAAATACATAACATTTTAGCTATATTTTGCTGTAAAAACACAATTTAGAGAAAATATTTATATATAATAAACCATAACACAATTTAGTACTTGAAAACTAATGTTAATCTATTGCAACCCTTCTGGACCCATCCCAACAAGTCTGGACCCAATTGGACCTATCTGAACGTAGTCTATCTTAACCCTTTCAGTACCAGCGACGTGTGTTATATTGTATTCTGGCTGTATTTAGACGATATTATTCAGCCTAGGAAGGACCTCTAGCACTAATAACGCTTCAAACTATCTGGACCAACCCTTTTAAGTACCACAGATCCTTTCTAAACTGCATACTATCGTCAACATGTAGCTAGAATAACATGTAACACACTTCGCTGGTACTCAAAGGGTTAAGGTGGGGGTGACCCTCATTTTGTCTCTCCTCTTCTCTCTTTCTCTGGCTTATATCCATTTGGCCCCATTCAGCCTACTATTTTAAGACGTTTATCCCCATCCAGGTGTCGATTTCTTCCTGGCGAGCGATAGAGAGCCAGCATTGTATGGGAAAGTCCAGCTTTGCCGGAGACATTATTCTATCGAAAAATGTAGACATTTTGCCTGCTGCTGGCTCGCAACCGCTCGCCAGGAAAATAATCGACACTTGCATGGTCTTAAAACAGTAGCTGAATGGGGCAGAATGGATACAAGCCAGATAAATAGAGAAAATGAGAGAATAAAAGCAGGTGACCCCCCTTAACCCCTTCTGTACCGATGACGTATTTATAATTTTACTCTACCTATATTTAGAAGATTTTGTTCAGTTTAAGAAGGATCTGTGGTAGTAAAAATAGTTATATGAGATAGTTCGAAGCCCGTTAGTTGCTGGAGGCCCTTTGTAAACTGAATAATATCGTCTAATAGTAGCCAGAATAAAGTTAAAGAGACGTCCCCGGTACAGAAGGGGTTAAAGCAATGAAGCCAATGAGAATTTAGCTAACACATTAGAAAGAGATACAGTATATATATATATATATATATATATATATATATATATATACAGTATATACAGTATATATATATATATATATATATATATAGTAGTGGCAATAGATTCTCCTCGGGGGGCCAAGCAACACCAAGGTAAACACGAACATCTTTATTCTGGTACCTGTAACGTTTCGACATTAACATATGTCATCATCAGACCTAAATCAATAAGAAATAAATTTATGAATACATTATGTTGACATTTAAAGCAAATATATTTTTAATAATAATTTAGACAAACATAAAAAGTTAGAAATCGCGAAAAAAGAGATAGAAACAAACACAAACAACAGAAACAGCTAAACCATATGTGAACTACGTGTAGATATTGTAGGCTAAAATATACACAATACCTTAGAAACATAATAGGTTGGAGGAGAATTCGTGGGTGCCCAAGGTGGGCTTAAGATGGTGAGTGAGGAGGGACTCTGCTATTAACCGGGTGGTGTCACCAGAACAACCGAAAATGACTGAAAAATCTTTTTTGTTAATGGAATGGCCTAAAGGTTCACAATGGTCTCGAATGGCTGAAAAGGATGGTTTAGAAATGGGAAGTCCAGTCCTATAAGATCGACCCAGGTGCTCCTCAACCCTCGTGTTTAAGTGCCGTTTTGATTGGCCTATATAAGTTGCATTACAGCAGCTACATTTATATTGATAAACAATAGAGGATTGCAGAACATCCGGGATACGATCTTTGAATTTGAAACGATGAGAGAAAGTATTGGTAGGTTTGAATATTATTCTGAGGGACACTTGGGGATAGAAGCAACGAATCAATTTTGTGACTTTATGGCGTATCGAGTAACTTGATGGTCCTACAAATGGTATAGTGAAAAATATTACTGCCTTTTTAGCAGTCGGTACGGGGCTCGGGACTTGGAAAAGTTTATTTATATATATATATATATATATATATATATATATATATATATATATATATATTATATACGGTATATATATATATTTCTATTACACATCATCATATAATGTTGCATATTATTTATTTAACTTTACTGTATATGTGAGACTAAGGTGAGAATTTAGGTATCAGTAACAAATTGCAAAGAGTTATTTATATCTATATTACACATCATCATACAATTATAGCCTATTATTGCTTTAACTTATTAAGTAACACCCAGTTCTTAACATTAATTATCAATTACAAACCCCAATGCACTTGAATAAACTAATAAACGCAGATGGTCCTCCCGGGCTTCGAACTTGGGACACCACCCCCAGAACATAAGTATCTAAGAAACACCCCGTTCCTAACATTAATCATCAATTACAAACCCCAATGCACTTGAATAAACTAATAAACGCATATGGTCCTCCCGGGATTCGAACTTGGGACACCACACCCAGAACATAAGCACCTAAATCATAACACCACCAACACAGTTAAGGGTTGAATACACGATCACGATTAACCCATTCAGTACCAGGGACGTACTTTTCATAATATTCTGGCAAGTTTTAGACGATTATATTCAGCTTAGGAAGGACGTCTAGCAATAATAAGGCTTCAAACTATCTCAACCAATCCATTTAATTACCTCAGATCCTTCCTAAGCTGCACGAAATCGTCTAAATATAGCTAGAATATAAGCAAAATACGTCACCGGTATAGAAGGGGTTAATATCCATTTTCGAATTTTGGATATCAATCTAATCATGTACTCAGACCCAAATGCATTATGGAAAGCGTAATGTTTTAGTGAGTGGAAAAGAAAACAAAAATATTGGGGCCAAGATCACTAAGGCGATCGGCCTGGCCAGATTGGCTCAGAATCCGTCAGTTTTAGGGCGTGTTTCACGCACACATAGGGTAAAATCTACCAAACAGTTTCTCCTCTTATATAACCTTCTTGTTCCGTTTGTGCGTTCGTTCGTACGTGTCTGCCTCCCACCAGACGAGACAACCTTTCTTTCTCTCTATCTCTGTCTTTCTCAAACACACATACGCACACACACACCCTATGAAATAAAGTGTTGCCAGAATGCTCAGCCTCTTAAACCCTTTCGATCAATCCAGAAACCATCAGTCAATGCCTACTAAAATTACTCTTAATGAATGCACTAAGCCACAACGGGATGCTACAAGCTTCTATGTATTTTGCAGAATATATCATTATACTGAGATACCAAGGCTTAAAATGCCTATGTAATGGTAAAATACGGCATATTTGAGATGCGGGGATGGGCTGTATGCAATATCTACTCTTGTATAAAATTAATAGTTATTGTCTCACCCTGCAAGTTGAACACAATGATCTGCCTACCTCCTATAGTGCTGTGTAGGAAAACCAAGGCTGAGAAAGGCCGAATATTGCCGTACGAAGGTTAATTAATCCCTAGATGCCAGCCACAACACTCTCACTCACTGTTCCAATACTACTATCTCCCTGCATTTCTCAGATTTACCCAGGGAAGCTGAACGATATATGTCGATAAACCGCCGTCGAAACATTTATGAACGCTTTGTTAACTACCGAGACGATCACGAGTGAATAGTTCGAACTCTTGTTCGAAGGTTGCTTTCCAGGCAGGGCTAAAACCCTTGATGAAACAATACCGTAAATTCCAGGGTTGTTTGCGCAATTTTCACCCACTTAGAGGCATCTTTCAGAGCTATCTTGGTAACCAAAAGATGCAGAATTTTTCTCTCTATCCAACGGTATATAAATAGTTAAAAATTGTGCCAGTTTTGTGTCCTTTTTATCTATAAACGATGTCTAATGGGAATTTGCGTGGACGAGAGTTCTGCGAAAATCGATGCACTATGAAACGGAAAATTTCCGAATGAGATAGGAACATGGTTTATTCAAAGTTCACATGATTCGTTCAAAGCACCTGAGTGAAGCATAATTCAGAATTCTAAAACTAAAATTCAGATTTCTAAAAATCAAGTGCTCATTTCTAGTTCTTCTAAACACAATTATACTTCGATTAATTTGATTACTGGGATTGCTGTGTGATAATTGGGGATATAGTAAATTGGCTAACCTATTGTTTTCGAAATATTCACTCCTTGAGGTCACTTAATGGCTATTCTGTGAAATATAAAGGATTGTTTGTTTTATTACGTTTCTGTGAATTTTACGAAATATATGTGCCCTGGGCCGCATTAATAGTATTTATAGTAAGTAAAATACACATATATACCTATATATGACACTTAAACATGGCATGGACGAATATGTTTAACTTATGTTGCATATTTGTATATCCTCACTATTTGCTCGAATTAGGGCATTTCCAGGGATATTTGGACATATTTGATTGTAAATATGGTGAATATATAATATATTTGAATTTATCCATGCCTAATAAATACGGAAATCAATGAATTTAAGTTTGTATATTAGATACTTTTAACTGAGGACGGGAAGGGAGAGGGTTCAACACCGAGCTGGTAACAGAGATTCAATGGCGACCTAGGTGCCCGTATCTGTGCTGGAAATTCTCAACAAAGATCAAGTTTTGGGAGTGATAGTGGCCTTCCGCGGCATGTGCACCGTAACCACGTCATCGCTACGGAATCTTAGGACGTGTGAAGCCCCTTAGGAGGACGTGGACGGATCTATTTCGCATACTACGGTAAGATATTCATCGTCTCTTCCCATTCTCATTTTTGCTAATGGCGAGGTGTAAGCCCCGAGCTGTGGATAATTCTCTGTATTTTATGTATTTATTTATTTATTTATGCTGTTGTCCTCTTTTGCCGCATCGTATCTTTTGCCTGGGCTGGTTGAAAATTCGTTGTATGTGTTTTACGAATGATATTTTGTGTTGGAAAATTATATATGTGTTGGTCTGATATGAGATGGTTTGGGGGAGGGAGAGAGAGAGGGGGGGAATAGAAGAAAGGGGAGGGAGAGAGAACGGGGGAGGGAGCTACCTCCCTCCACCAACTTCCTTACAGCGAGCAAAGGAGAAAGTATAAAGGAGGAGGGTTTGACAATTTGGAGCCAATCTTCCCTCGTTTTCCTCCCTAAAACGCCTGGGCTATAAGGCATGGAGGTTTAATTCTAGTTTCGCTTTCACAGCATACTCATAAATTTCTATGGCTACTTTAGAGTTGTCATATACCATACTTAATTCCTATATATGTCCAAAGCGGCGGAAATGCATTATAAGGAATTATACCTACTGTAAAAAAAAAAAAAAAATCTCCCCATATGCGGCACCATAGCTATTACATAATACTAGGTTAGGTTAGGTAAGGTTGTTAGGTTAGGCTAATGCCGTCGTGGTTATACTGATGTTTTGGACCGACAGTTAGACCATCGATCTGTTTAGGCCTAATAGGCCCGGTAGAGCATATACATCATTGCTATATATGGCATTAAGAGCGGAAATGTATGATAAGGGAGAACAAAAAAAAACGCTAGAATACATGTATAGGCCTATACAATAAGTATTTCAGCCAGTACCCAACCAGCGGGGGCCATATACTAGGTTAGGTTAGGTTAGGTTGTTAAGTTAGGCTAATGGCACAAACAAACAAAAAGTAACCCAACCAGCGGGGGTGTGGGGGCGGCAGCCCCCACCCATATACTAGGTTAGGTTAGGTTAGGTAAGGTTGTTAGGTTAGGCTAATAGCCTAGAACATTAAAAAAACAAAAAATAGTCTAATAGGGGCGTGTTTTTAGATTGTTGGATAATGGGTAAATACTAATTTCCGCTCCTCTTCAGTATAAAACAACACTATATCTGAAGGAAAAATTACAAAAAACAAAATAAAACTTACTGAAATCGCTGTCTGTCCAAAAAGTCAGGTTTACCAATGTCGTTAATGTAGTTTATTATCATTATATTACGTCTTTTACCCAGCAATTTCCCTGATCTTCATAGTTGGTCGGGAAGCTATGCCTTTACAACGGCGCCTCCCTTTTGTCGCTGTGTACGTGAAACTAGTGAAACTAGAATTTTACCGGCATGGATTTCTTGGGCTGTATCAGACCGTCAATTTAATTTTGATTTTTGTTTTTATTCTTTACTTTTTTGTTATTGGAATCGACAACTAGACTTAATGTACTGTATTGGTATGCTAATTTGTACATTATTATGATTTTAAGAGACTTAGTAAATATTCAAATGTACTTAACCCTTGCGGTACCGGCGACGTCTTTTTTTTTTTTTTTTTTTATTGGAATGGACAACTAGACTAAATGTACTGTACGCTAATTTGTACATTATTAGGATTTTAGGAGACTTAGTTAATATAGAACTTTACTTAACCCTTACAGTACCGGCGATTTTTTTTTTTTTTTTATTGGAATCGACAACTAGACTAAATGTACTGTATGCTAATTTGTACATTATTAGGATTCTAGGAGACTGAATTATTAATATACAACTTTACTTAACCCTTACAGTACCGGCGACGTTTTTTTTTTATTTCAGCTACATTTAGATGATTTTATGAAGCTTATAAGAAGGATATATGGTAGCTAATATAATGAATTGATATAGGTTAGCGTGTAGACCTCTGTAACTGAAAAAGGACAAGAGCAAATGGGCTGTAAGGCATTGAATCCCGGTGGATCACATACTATATATATAGAGAAACCGATCTGGGAGTAACAATATCGAGTAACCTAAAACCGAGTCAACAATGTTCAGAAGTTGTTAAGAAGGCAAACAAAATAATTGGCTTTATAGGCAGATCATTTGAGCATAAATCCAAAGACGTAATCCTAACCCTTTACAATTCCTTAGTCCGCCCTCTTCTGGAATACTGCGTTCAATGCTGGTGCCCTTATTACCAAAAAGACATAAACAAGCTAGAACGAGTTCAACGTAGAGTTACCAATATGATACCTAGCCTAAAGAACAAACCATACGAAGAGCGTCTTAGATAATTAAATCTATTTCCATTAACCCAGCGCAGATTAAGAGGTGACTTAATTCAAGTGTTCAAAATCATCAAAGGCATCGACAATATGAACTGTAGTAAGTACTTCACTATCGACCAATCTAATTACACGCCGGGAAACGGTTGCAAAATTATTGGTAAATCTTTTAACTCACACGAATCTAAGAATTTCTTCTTCAATCGAGTTGTCAACTTGTGGAATGAGCTTCCCCGAGACGTTATAGACTGCAGCACCGTTGATTCATTTAAATTCCGCCTAGACAAATATCTCGCATCAAACCAGCGACTGACCGCGTTTGTAAATGAATAACTTTATTTTATCCTCCCCTCAGTTACTAACCCATATGTCCCCTACTAACTTCCTAGTCCTGCCACGTTAGTGGCAGGGCAGTAGTTCCCTTTCCAATGTTCCCTTACCCACTCTAAACCACTGTTTGGACACTTGATCCTCAGTGTTTTGGAGGACAAGCAGCCTAGAAGGGTCACTAGATCTGTTGTTGCTTGATTTCCTTTGTACTCCTTTGTACTACTTTCATTAATTTCATTGGAGGTGTTTGGTGTTGTGGTGAAATTAATAGCCTATAGATTAGCTCGACATACAGTATTACTAGCTGGATTAGGAAACTATTACCGAATCTACCACTATATGGTACTCTATTTTTTTCCAGCTGATCGTAAATTGAATCACTTATTAGCTGATTTCTCGATATTTAATCCTTGTCTAGCGGGGCCGGACTTAAGTCGGGCTAGAGAACACCAGCCCAAAGAACGGGGCCCGACTTAGTCTGTAGCAATTTTGAGCACGTAATGTGCTCTGAGAGAGAGGCGAGCGGTGGAAGGAGCATAGGTTCCCTCTGACCGGTCGGCACGGCTCCCGCGCGACGACTGAGGCCCCCTCCACACTCATCCATACTCTCTACCTCACTACACAGGGATTTATGTAAGGAAATTACCGTATTTTAGGGATTTTGCACTCGTCTTGCACGATCGTTACAAGAGAGCCAGTGGTCGTAGAAGGATGGTTCTGGTGTCATTGGAAAGCTCAATTAACGCCCTTTCAGGGCTACATAATTGTATTACGCTCTGGCTCTTGTTTATGCATGAAAAACAGCACGGAAACAAGGTCGTTTAGGGTAAAAAAAAAACGCTTGGCGGGTAGTAGAAGTTACTGACGGGCCCGCTCGTAAGGCGTTAATGGACATATATGAAACTACTATGGCTGTGTGTCATATTAATGCCAAGTTTTCAGAATAATAATCATCTTTCACTACAAAATCTACCTTATAGCCGAGTAACAATGATAGACACATGACAATATACCCTCAGCTGGAAAAAAATAGACTCAGATCAGATCAGATCAGATGAAGTATTGAGTGATCAGCCTTTACAACGGCACCTCGTATCTACATTCTACTTTTCCTATTTTTCTGAAGAGTGTAGAAAGTGGAGAAGGCGTGTTGGAGAGAGAGGAAGCTGTTGGAGTGGCTTTGTTATGTGTGTTTAATCTGTATACGTCGTCAGGACTATAATGTTCCCATGGTTTTTTCTTTTTGGTTTTAGGTACCGTAGTTGAAATTAGTTACAAATTTACAATCTCCGGAATTTCTGTTTTGTTTTCCCATTACCGGTATCTATCTAACAATCTTAACCTATTCAGTACCAGGGACATCCTTCTTATCTTATTCTGGCCACTGTTAGACGATTTTATTCAGCTTAGGAAGGACCTCTAGCAATAATATGGCTTCACACCATCTCGATCAACCCTTTTAACTACCACAGATCCTTCCTAGGTTGCATTAAATCGCCTAAATAGTGCTATACTAAAATATAACACACGTCGCTGGTATAGAAGGGGTTAATAAGAGTTTTACTGCCGTCAATGGGGAGAGTTTTTTTGTTTTTTTACAGTGCTTTATACAGCACAGTACATAAAATGTATTTCCGGAGGTTGAAACAAATTTTATTTTGATATTTGCAACATCCTTATTCTATAATAGCCTTTACAAACTTAGAAAGAATTAGAGGTAGTTTCGGTACTAAGTAGGCTACCCTGGATTACTCTAGTCGTTTGTGATTTAAGCCGGTATCACACGAGAGCTTTTATAGTCAACATTCTATGATCAACATTTTTCTGGCAACATTTCTGGAATATTTTGCACTGATATCGGAAACTAGACTGATGATATATGAATTTAGGCAAAGGAAATATTTTAAATGTTGACTTCATTAGCTGCCAGACCAGTGTTGAGGATAAATGTTGAGTGAAAAAGCGCTCGTGTGATACCTGCTTTATAGAGGTTAACAACTTCTGTAACAGCGACGTCGTTTAACTTTATTATGGCTGCTATTAGACGATTTTATTCAACTTACAAAAGGTCTCCAGCAATTAATAGGCTTCGAACTATCTCACTTAACCCCTTTTACTACCATGGATCCTTCTTAAACTGCAAACAAATCGTCTAACTATAGCAAGAATAAAATTAATAAGACGTCTTTTTGAAAATAGTATTTCTATATTTAGACGGTTTACTACAGTTTAAGAAGGATTTGTGATAGTGAAAAGGGTTAAGGGCGATAGTTCGAAGTTTGTTACTTGCTTGAGGTCTTTGTTAAACTGAATATAATAGTCTAAATATAGCTAGAGTATAGTTAATAGGCCTAACACGTCGCCGGTACAGAAGGGGTTAATGTTCAATAGTTTTTGGCAGACATGGAACACAGGGTATTGCGTATCATAATGACTCGCTAGGAATACAAAGAAGGAAAAAGTAAAAAAAACAAAAAAATAGGAAAAGTGGGGATTGGGCTGAGTAAATAGATAGATAGATAGATAGATAGACAGACAGACAGACAGACAGACAGACAGACAGACAGACAGACAAACAGACTGACTGACTGACTGACTGACTGACTGACTGACTGACTGACTGACTGACTGACTGACTGACTGACTGACTGACTGACTGACTGACTGACTGACTGACTGACTGACTGACTGACTGACTGACTGACTGACTGACTGACTGACTGACTGACTGATTGATTGATTGATTGATTGATTGATAGAGAGATAGATTGATTTCATGATAGATACGAATACGAGGAAACTTCATAATAATGACCATCAACAATGATGGTTTGCGTAGGAATATGGACCTATGTTATCGTACTGAAAAGCCCCATTTTGTTGTCAATATTAAGACTTTTCGTGTCATTTAGTTGTCAATTTGTTTTCCTTGCGAGCGATAGCGAGCCTGTAATTATAGAGGGACCGGCCTTCGGCCTGGACAATTTATACTAAATGTTTTGCAAATATATCTAAAAAAGGGGCTCTTAGGGATTATTTTTCAGTTTGAGTTACTGTACTGTACACATATTCTTTACATTTGTACAAATAACAGTGCACACATTTTTTAGGGGAGGTGTGGTGGAGTGGTCTTGCCACTGGCCTGGTAATCCAAAGGTCCCGGGTTCAAATCCCGATGTATCAATGGGAAGATATTATTGGGATGGAATTTGTGCTGTACCTAGTATCAGTGCATTACCACAAGCCCACCGAAACGTCAATAAAATACTCTCATTGTTCCCTGATTAAATAGCACTGTATGAATATTCCCATATTCAAAATATGCTATAGGGGTGCAATGCCTGGTGAGTTATCTGCTCAACAGGTGGCGTTGTGTGTGTGTAAGTGTGAGAGTCCGAGTGTAGGGGTCGAGACAGTGAAGCACGGGAACGAGGTGGCTTCAGAGATGGGGTCGTTTCGGGCCATGAGTGAGCACCGTGCCTCATGTGAAAGCAAGATGGCAGGTGCTCGTTGTACAGTACTCTACGTGCTTCACATGTCTCACTCCCTAGACTGGAACAAGACCTCACGGGCTTCACTGTTCATTGTAAAGCGGTGAATGTTAAGGCTCTCAGCCTATGCCCGAGAGGAAGTAAGTTGGAATATAGAAAAAAAAAAAAAAAAAAAAAAAAACATGCATATACTGTATATACAACTATTCCCTTTATTGTGAATTTTTACGGGGCTTTCAGCTGTTTGGCATAGAGCCATGGAAAATAGTGTTTGAAAAATATTTGTTAAAAATGCTTTGGTCTGTGTTCTTTTATTTCATAATTTTATTTTGCTAAAGTGTTGTTTCCACATATCGATTTTGATTAGTTCTTTTGCCTTTATATTGTCTTTGTCCAAGTTTTGGTTTGTTTATTTTGCAAGCTTTACCATTTTATTTCAATGTTTCACAGGTCAATAATCCGTGTTGAACATTTGCATACATATAGGTAATTTGAATAGGTGAAATATATTGCTTCAGTGTAGCCTATAATATAATATTTACTTTGGCTTTCGTAATTAGGGAAAACAATATGATTCTTACTTATTTCTTACCATCCATCCATATACTCATATACTCAGGCCCAATCCTCACTTTTCCTTTTTTTTTTTGTATTATCGGTAATTAATTTATGTATTTTGGCCGACTCTATTGTGCATATATTTTTTGCAGAATTATTAGTTTCATTTGTACTCAGGGAATTGTGGATATAGTCATGAATTTCATTTATACCCTCTCTCTCTCTCTCTCTCTCTCTCTCTCTCAAATTAATTATAAACTATCTCAATTAACCTCCATTAATATCTGCCCTCCATAAACTGTAATTAAGTCTGAGTAGCCAACAATAGAAATAACCAAATAACGTGTAGGTAGATTTTCATTATTATCAGCCTTATGCTTAAGTTGTATTATTATTATTATTTTTATTATTATTATTAGTAGTAGTAGTATTGTTAATTAATTATATTATTGAATGGCGACTTTAGTAATGCTATCGTTAGGAGATTAACCATTGATGTTTAATGTATTCATTTAGTGTTGCCTAACATTAGGCGATTTTATTCACGTCTCCAAGTTTGTCAGGGGTAAAATAAATTTCACCACAGGTGATCTCTAAGTTACATAATATCGTTTATTTAAGCCAAAATACAAAGAAAAGTCTCCATCGTAATGCAAGGGTCAAAAGTTAGACTGTATATATCTTATAGCATTATATTGATAAAATCTAATCTATAGGTGAAATTTGTTCGTCAATTTTCGGTGGCCAACAACTTTCCAGCAACATATCTTTATTATTATTATTATTATTATTTTATTATTATTATTATTGTCATTATTATATGTTGTCTTTTGTACTGGTACCGGGTATCGGAAACTAGGCTGAAGATAGACCAATTTAGGATAATAGTAACTCCTAAGCTACCAAAGCAGAGTTGCCGATAAAAGTTGAAGGAAGAGGCGCTTGTGTGATACCGGCTTAACCCTCTCAGTATACGATGACGCTTTTTGCAATATTCTTTTGATAACACTAGACGATGTTACTCAGCTCTGGAAGGGCCTATAGGAATCAAAGATGTAAAATTTATCTTGATTAACCCTCTGACATCCAAATTCCTTCGCAACAAAATAAAATCGTCTACAGATAGCCACAATTAAAGGTAGAAACGCGTCATTGCATATTGAAAGGGGTACAAATATAAATGTGTTGCCATGTCTTCATTTTGGTTTCTTATCTTCTTTCCTGCTGCCACTTCTTCAGGATAACTTGAAATCCCAGGATAGTTTGAGACCGCAGAGGAGCGACAGCCTTCCCCAGGACTCCCCCCGAAGCCCCCGCCCCATCAGAAAAGCTGGGGGTGGCGAAGGTGGATGTGGGGGGCTGAAGTCCCCCTCTGGTATACCCTCCAGTCCCTCCACTCACCTCCCCAGTCTCACCCCAGCACTTTACAGCCCCTCCCCTTCCCCAGCTCGCTCTAGCTTCACCCCTATTCCCTCTATCACACCCCCGGCCCTCCCAGACCTCTCCTCGTCCCCTACCGGCCCCCCTTCCTTCCCCAATGCATTCCACTCCCTCCCCAGCTCTCCCCACCCGCTCCTCCACGCTCCCCACTCGCTCCCACCACAAGCCCCCCTCCGAGCGCTCCCCCACCACGGCTCTATGTAGGGGGGGTCATCGCGCCTGCTGCCCCCCACCATCGCCCCCCAACAGGGTCTGGTTGGAAGGAGAGGAGGTACCGGGGGTGCTACAAGACCCCACTACACCAGGGCACTCATGTCTCAGAACCACCACCTCAAAGACGATGTAGACGAGAGCTTTGTGTAAGGGAGAGGGAAAGCCATGTGTATTAATAGTTCTCGTGTCAGCTAGATCATCACACTATATACTGTATATATAGTTTTCTGGTTGGACCTACTTTCTCAAAGCCACCACCTCAAAGACGATGCTGGCGAGAGCTTTGTGTAAGAGAGTGAGTGTGTGTTTATGAGTGAATGAGAAATATATTTGCATCACTAGTTCTCGTTTCAGCGTGATCATTAGACAATAAATATAATATTCTGGTTGGCCAGAGTGTGTGAGTGAGTGAGAGATATATTTGCATCACTAGTTCTCGTTTCAGCGTGATCATCAGCCTATAATTATATACAATTCTAGTTGGCCAGAGTGTGTGAGTGAGTGGGAGATATATTTTCATCACTAGTTCTCGTTTCAGCGTGATCATCAGCCTATAATTATATAATATTCTAGTTGACCAGAGTGAGTGAGAGATATATTTGCATCACTAGTTCTCGTTTCAGCGTGATCATCAGCCTATAATTATATAATATTCTAGTTGACCAGAGTGTGTGAGAGATATATGTGCATCACTAATTCTCGTTTCAGCGTGATTATCAGACTATGTATATACAACTTTCTGGTTGACCTAATTTCTCAAACATATCGCCACTAAGATAATGCATGACGAGAGCTTTGGGTAAGAGGGAGAAGGAGGGAAGTATTATTATTATTATTATTATTATTATTACACGGTTCAAACTACAGTAGATCGCCCACCCATATTATCAAGTGCTGCGTTTATCTGTCCTCCTAGCTGGGTTACCTGCCCATATTAACTCGTACAGCCCCAGCGACGCGTCTGACGCGTCGGCGATGTATGTAACGCACAGCCCCAGCGACGCGTCTGACGCGTCACCCTAATTGCGCCGACCGTAACCTCAGGTGTAGCCACTCAAGAGGGCTCAGATTTGTATGGGAACTGTGTACGTATCCCACGCAACCGTACCGATGGTTGAAAACTCTCAAAATCCACGTGCGCGTGAGCGCACAATAACCTGGTTTTTTGGGGTAATTGCCTTAAATTTTTTACTCTTGTAAAATACGTTTTCGGGGGCTCTGTAGGACCATTCTTTAAGCTTTTTGAGCGGTTTTTCGTGGTTTTTCCTTCATTCCTAACCCATTCGCTATTGTTTCTGGAATAAAAAAAAAAATTTAAAACCGGCCGGGTTCTGGTGAACAAACATTACAAAACTAGCCGGGGCTCCACGGGTTAAGGGAGCCCATCTCGCTTTTTTGTTCCTCTTTCTGACTTTACCTTTTCCATCATTCTTATTTATATCTTTCTTACTGAGAGTGGTAAAGGCAGTGTGGCCATAATGGTGTGCCCCAAGGTTCCCTATTGTCTTACTCTCACAGCCCACTGGCACATGTCGGCCTTTCTCTCTGGCGTAGGAATGCAGCGACCCCACCGCCCGCCACTTCGGTGGTGCAGTTAGCCTCTGTAGCAATTACGGTGATTTCTTGCTACTGCCTTATTGTAGCACGGTTAAGGCTGGTGTGGTGCGATTTTCGCCAGGTGCAAGTACATCAGGGGGACTTTGTTGAGTTTTGCTGAGACACTGTTAGCGCTATACCAACATCAGCCACTGTGATAACATGGGGCGTTGTTGTGGTAAGACTTTGTTGTACTGTGCTGCAGTAAAGACTATAACCACCGTGCTATGATTGCTATGCACTGTGTGCAGTACTGTGATTGTACCATGGAAGCCACACTCACTGTGGACGGTTGCGGTCTTTAAACCCGTATGTATGTATATATGTATGTATGTATGTATGTATTTCTCTCCCTTTCTCTTTGGCTTGTATCCATTCGGGCCCCTTCAGCCTACTGTTTTAAGACGTTTACCCCCATCCAGGGGTCAATATTTTCCTGGCGAGCGGTAGCGAGCCAGCATATCTATATTATTGTTTTGACAGCAAGCTAAATTTGTACATTATTCGATAGAAAAATTTCTCCGGCGAAGCCAGATGTCTCCATACAATACTAGCTCGCTATCGCTCGCCAGGAAGAAATCGACACCTGGATGGGGATAAACGTCTTAAAACAGTTGGCTGAATGGGGCCGAATGGATACAAGCCAGAGAAAGAGAGAAACGGAGAGAAAGATAAAAAAAAAAAGCCGGTGACCCCCTTAAGTTGCTGGTTCATGTATAAGAGCGAAGGTTGATATAATATGTATAGTAGGAATATAATGTATACCCGGTGTGGATAGCTTTGTTATCCAGAGAGAGAGAAAGAGAGAGAGAGATAATTAATTGTGTGTGTGTGTGAATTAGTGAGAGAGAAATGTGTATTAATTGTTCTCATTCAAGCTAGAGTGTGTACCTTCAGCCCATATTAAGTTAACTAGTTTGTGAGAGAGAAAAAGAGAGAGAGAGAGGGAGATGAAAGGATGGATGGACGATTAACTGTGTGGTAGAATAGACAAACACATATCAATGGCTAAAAAATAAGATGATGTTGAATGTATAAGTGATGTGTGTGTGTGTGTGTGCATATATATACAGTATATGTGTGTGTGTGTGCGTGTGTGTGTGTGTGTGTGTGTGTGTGTGTGTGTGTGTGTGTGTGTGTGTGTGTGTAACTGCGTAGATAAACATATGATATACGAGTGTTGAAAGTTTGTATTGCGAGTATCCCTAGGCCAAAAACTGTCCGTGTTAATTACTATACTTTTATCGTATTCCTAGCCTGGTAATATGATACACTAGTTTCCGTAAGTGCAATGAGAAGTACCGGACCATTATTACAGAACCCCACATTGCAATTATAACAACTAGCGCATCATATCGACTTAAGGGGAGGTGGGTCGTTTTTAATTGCTCATTTGTGTATTTTATAATTATTGTATTAGCTTCCTCCCTAGACCTCCATTATAATTAAAAAATACCCGCCCCAGACCCTCCTTCAAGATAAATTTGTACATTTTTCAACAGAAAAATTTGGTTTCTCTGAAATTACAGGCTCGCTTTTGCTTGCCAGGAAAAATCGACACCTACAGTAAATGACACGAAAAGCCTTAATATTGACAAAGAAATGGGGCGAAAGGTCTTAAAATCGCCAAACTAATGGGCCAAACGGCATCAAATCTGAAAACCAATGGGGCTAAACGTGAAGAAGAAGGTGGACCATAAAAACGGTCCATCTCCCCTTAATTAGAATACGCCAAGCTAATGACCGACGCGCGACGACAATGATAGGGGGAGTTTGTAGGAATACCAGCCTTTATGATGGTCTATTTTTGTTTCTTATTTTTTTTTTTTTTTTTTTTTAGGAAAGAGAGGGAATAAGTAGAGGCTTGGTCAGGAAGATAAAGTAGGAAATATGAAGTATAATATGAGATATATTTATGTATTCTAATATATGGAGGGGTTACTGAGGTAGTGGAATTATTGAGAGTTTATTGAGAGTAAGGTTCTTTTTTTTTTTTTCTTTTTTTTTAAAGAGACAATGAACGGAGGAAGGAAAAACACAGATAAAACAAAAAGGTCCATGTGCCTAAAGGCATCCTCCATTCATAAAATGATTGTAACAACTGGATTTAAACATTTGTAGATTGTAAGTTTGTGGAAAGCAATTCGAGGGAAGTGAATTCCAAAGAGTAGTAGCTCTGGGGATAAATGAATTCTGATAAGCAGAAGTTCTGCATTGTGGAGGAGAAAGTGTAAATTCATGGGCGCTCTCAGCTGCCCTAGTTCTACGGGGAAAGATGTGGAGAGGAGGCACAATTGAAGCAAGTTCCTCGGAACAATTGCTGTGAAAATATCTGTAGAATATTGCAAGGGATGCAACGTTTCTTCGTATGGATAATGTAGGAAGGTCCTGTGTGATTGCAGGGTTATTGATTAATCTAATAGCTTTATTTTGAATTTTGTCCAACTGCCTCAATGCAACCACTCCACTTCCACCCCACAGAGGTGAACAGTAATCCATCTGAGAACGCACATGACTTTTATATATTACGGCCAACTGCTCGTCAGTGAAGAATTCTCGAACTCTGTACAGGAGTCCCAGTTTTTTAGAGGCATTCTTAGCAATGCTTCTAACATAATGTGTCCAGCTCAAGTTAGTAGTTAATGTTACACCGAGAATGTCAATACTAGGGGAAGTGGGAATATTTACATCATTAAAAAATATATGGGAGACAGTGAGATTCTGTCGGTTAGAAAATTGAATATACTTGGTTTTCTGTGCATTAAAGGAAACTAGATTCTTTTGTCCCCATTCATTAATTCTAAAGGTCCTGGTTCACAGAAATTGCAGTGTTTATTTTTGAATTTATAAGATCGGGTTGGGTGAAAAAATTGGTAAATGTGAAGGAACTGTGGAGTGTTGTGTCATCTGCGTAGGAATGTATTGGATTATGAGTGGTAGACATGAGATCATTGATATGAATGAGGAACAGAGTTGGGGCCAAAACTGATCCCTGGGGAACACCAGCATATATTGAGTGAAATTGAGAATAAAGGCTATCAACCATTACACGTATTTTTCTGTTATGAAGATAAGAAGAAATTAGTGGAACTAATGATGCAAGGCCGTAGTGTGACATCTTCGACAATAAGGATTGATGCCAGACTCTATCTTTAGCGGAATTACCATACTCATTATAATTAAGGGGGGTGACCTGCTATTTTTCTCTTTTTCTCTCTTCCTCTGGCTTCTATCCATTCGGCCCCATTCAACCTACTGTTTTAAGACTTTTATCCCCATCCAGGTGTCGATATTTTCCTGACGAGCGGGAGCGAGCCAGCATTTTATTTTTGACAGCAGGCTAAGTTTGTACATTTTTCGATAGAAAAATGTTTCCGGCGAAGCAGGATTTCTTCATACAACGCTGGCTCGCTATCGCTCGCCAGGAAAAAATTGACACCTAGATGGGGGATAAAAGTCTTAAAACAGTTGGCTGAATAGGGCCCGTCTCCCCTTAGTTATAATACGGCCAAACTAATGAACGACGCACGACGATGGTCGGGGTGTTTGTAGGAATACGAGCCTATAATATGCCAGTCTGTCTATTGTATGTATTCTAATATACGGAGGGGTTACTGAGGTAGTGTCGTTTTTATAGAGTTTATTAAGAGTGATGTTCTTTAGCAGAATTGCCATACTCATTATTTGAAAGAATGTGTTTTTTTAGTGGAGGAAGTGTGGTGTTATGCAGTAGCGGCTAATACAGAAATTAAAGGGAGAATGGGTTATTCACTTGCTAATTCATTTATCTCTTTATTATTATTTTTTAGATTCCTCCCCACACCTCCATCAAGCTTAAACAAATATCCCATAGACCCCTGTTCTAGATAAATTTGTACATTTTTCGGTAGAAAAATGTCTTGGCCGAAGGCCGGTTCCTCCTATAATTACAGGCTCGCTATATCTCGCCAGGAACAAATCGACACCTAAATGGCACGAAAGGTCCTAAAATCGCCAAACTAATGGGCCGAATGTCTAATAATCTCAACACAAATGGGGCTAAACACGAGGGAGAAAGAGGACGTGTTTTTTTATGGAGGAAATGTGGTGTTATACAGTAGCAGATTATACAGAAGTTTAATTGAAATATATATAATAGCCTTCCGAAATAATGCTTTAGTAAAATGAATACAAGAAGCGAGACCATAAAGGATACAGCAGAGACTTTGTAATTGCCTATGATGTTTATTATAGTGAGGGTGTGTGTATGTGGGATTATATGTAATGTTAATAATGAATAGAAGTGTGTGTGTGTGTGTGTGTGTGTGTGTGTGTGTGTGTGTGTGTGTGTGTTTTAGGCTTATGTATTTGAAAGGTAATTTAGTGACTTACTGTACATATGGTAAATGACTCTCAAAAGTGTTTATATGATTTCCATGATAGATAAATTAATACATGTTAAGGACTGTATGTATTAGCATTTAACCCCTTCAATACCATGACGTCTTTTTACAATATATTCTGGCTATCATTAAAATATTTTATTAACACTTACGCTGCGGGAATATTTCCGTTATATTAGGGCTCATTCAGGCACTCCTGAATGATTGAGCAAGTGTCTGACTGAAATTAAATGTATTCAGCCAAAATCTAAAAGAAAATAGCTTCAAAATGACACCAGAACGAGCTTCATAGCACACAGGATTCATCCGCATCGCTACCATAGACATCGGCAAATATTCGCTAATACTTTGCGAATATCGCTAATATCGTGCTACATTTGCCTTTGGCAGCACTGCATAAAAGTGGGACATGGCTCATATCCCTAAGTGCCGCGGCCGCCTGGCTGGAGAGCGGACGGGAGCTTGCCGCGCTCCCGCTCACTCGGACTCGTCTCAACAGGCTTTAAAAGCTTGTAAATTGCTATACATTTTCATGGCATTCTGGAATGTCTCCCACAGCCAATGGGTTAAGTTTACTAAGGGCCTATGGGAATTAGAGGGATAATGGAAATGGATTTTACCCTTCTGGTGAGTAAAATAGTTTAATGATAGCTAACATCAGATTAAATGGCTGTGACTCTACTGAAGGGGTTAAGATACATGATATATTAGAGGGTTGATGTAAGCCCTCCACACTTAAGGGGGTAGTGCTTGGGTTTTGGTCTATATATATATATATATATATATATATATATATATATATATATATATATATATATAATATATACCGGTATATATATTCATTTATTTATTTATTTATTTTTGAGTGTCCTCCCTAGACCTCCATCGAGCTCAGGCAACAACCCCTAGACCCCCTTTCAAGATATATTTGTACATTTTTCGGTAGAATAATGTTACTTCCGAAGGCCGGTTCCTTCTAAATGTTGAGCCTCGTTATCGATCGCCATGAAAAAATTGACAACTAAAGGGCACAAAAGGTCTTAATATTGACAACAAAAAGAGGCAAAAGATTTCAAAGTCGCCTAACTAACGGAACGAACGTCTTAAAACCTCAACATTAATATGCTAAACATGAGGGAGAAGGGGGTCCAGAAAAAGCGAGTACTACCCCATTAACATAGAACTATAGGGATTTTTAGTATTAATATATAAATAGGATATAGATACCGGTATAGGATTAACTGAACTGCAGTGCAAATCTATTATATCCTTATAATCTGTATATATGATTGTGAAATAATGGCCGATTGTAGGATATTGAGTAAATTGTTTTTTTCTTTTGTTGGAAGGGTAAGAGATTTATTTATTTATGTGTATATTGGAGATTATAATTTTGTGTTTGTGAATGTCTGAATCTTTAAGTTGTTGGCATATTACTTGAGTATGTTATACTGTATATATATATATATATATATATATATATATATATATGAGTGAAAAAGAGAGAGCGAGACCCACCAGATGATCAGGGATACTATGTTAGTGTGTGTGTGAGTGAGTGAGTGACTGTACAGTAAATGTGTGTGCGACTATTCATGGGTGTGTGAGTATGTGTACATAATAATAAGGGTGAGATTGTGAACAAATCCGTGAAAATGAGTTTCAAACCCTGACCAAACTGCCGACACGAGATCAAAGTTAACTAATAACACACTGATCTTTATACCCCCAACCCCTTATGGTTATTATGGCAGGTGTTACTTCAAAGACAATACCTTACACACACACACACACACACACACACACACACACACACACACACACACACACACACACACACACACACACACACACAGGTAGTTATACATACCGATACATAATTTTCTACATAAAATAATATAACCAACAGATCCTCGTAAGTATAATCAGGTTATGAATAGAGAAAAATTAATTATGATAATTAATCAAACACAATATTATTACATAACACCACACATGCATATATAAGTACATTCACGTATTCACACACATATTGTGGTCATATATCTCCATACATTCAGGCATGCATATACTGTACTGTGTACAAGCATACACACCGATACATGCATACATACACAAAAACATTCATACTTACATCAAACATGTATATATATATACAGGGTGATCCATAAAAAACTCCCACATTTCAAAGGTAAATGAAACAAAAATGGTTAAAGATAATCAAAATATTATTTGCACACATGAAACTTCATTATCTTGAACCATTTTTGTTTCATTTACCTTTGAAATGTGGGAGTTTTTTTTGGGTCACCCTGTACATGCTTACGTTATGACACCAAAATTGATCCTTTCTTATATAGTATATACTAGCTGAGGTACCCGGCGCTGCCAGGGGGAAAATTGAAGTATGGGCTGTCTATCTTAGGGGGGCTCCGTCCCCCTCCCCCTGGGGGGATGAGGGGAAAAACAAAAAATAAAAATCGCTTAAAACCCCCTAAGTATGCATGTCAAGTATGGTCTCTCCATCTTGAAAACTGAGGGAATGGGGGAGGGCTCTCCCCCCCCCCCCCCCCGCTTAAAACCTGCTCCGGCACCCCCTTAGTATTCATGCCAAGTATGGGCTCTCCATCTTGAAAACTGAGGGAGTGGGGGAGGGCTCCCCTCACCCAGTTCAAAACCTGCTCCGGTACCCCCTTAGTATGCATGCCATGTATGGGCTCTCCATCTTGAAAACTGAGGGACTAGTTTGTGAACACAGACAGAAAATGTCCTTTATAATTATAGTAGATGAACATACACAAAGGCAAACATACATACATGCATAGATACCATACATACATACACACCACACATACATACAAACACACCACACACACACACACACAAACATACATGAATTAAACCTTGGACCTCATTGAAGCAATTTAAACTCTCCTTGTGTCTAACTTTTTAAATGAAGTGAGGAAGTGTATTAGACATTGGTGACCTGAGTACGGTGGTCACACTCACACATACACACACACACACACACCTGCACACACATACAAACACACACCTGCACCCACACACACCTACACATACACACCTACACCCAAACACACACACCTGCACATACACACACCTATACGCACACAGCTACACACACACTCATACAGACACACACCTGCACACTCACACCTACACACACACAAACCTCTACACACACACCTACACACACACACTTAATATCCATGGAACAGCCAGACACAAATTAGCAGTTTCCTTTTAATTAACGCCCTAAATAACAAAAGCCTATTATTGGCCTGCACTAATTTACCAATGCCAAAGACCAGGTGTTTAATAACTGGCAGGCCATGGTATATTAAATCCTATCTCACAATTATTAGTGTGTGTGTATGACTGTATATATATATATATATATATATATATATATATATATATATATATATACATATATATGGCGATGATGATACAGTTTTTGACACCATGGACTCCCTTGGTTAACAGGGCTAGGGTGTGCCCTTGTTACAAGGACTTTACTGGACATTTGCCATGAATCGCTAGACTTGAGTGACCAAACTCTTGACGTCTACCAATGGCGCGGGGTGGGATCGAACTGCCGACCCTTCGATCAGCAGTCAGATGCGCTACTGTCCATGCCACGGGCCGCAGCGTCTCACATCCATATACTATACCTGGGAGCACCAGGGTCTTGAACGTCCACAGTTTCGTCCCTCTGCACAGGTGTTAAGGGGGTCACCGTCTTTGTTTTATCTTTCTCTCCTTTTCTCTCTTTCCCTGGCTTGTATCAATTCGGCCCCATTCAGCCAATTTAAGACGTTTATCCCCATCCAGGTGTCTATTTCTTCCTGGCGAGCGATAGCGAGCCAGCATTGTATGGAGAAATCCGGCTTCGTTGGAGACATTTTTCTATCGAAAAATTTACAAATTTAACTTGCTGTCAAAACAAAAATATATATAAGCTGGCTCGCTACCGCTCGCCAGGAAAATATTGACACCTGGATGGGATTAAACGTCTTAAAACTGTAGGCTGAATGGGGCCAAATGGATACAAGCCAAAGAAAGAGTGAGAGAAAGAGAAAAAAAGCGAGGTGGGCTCCCTTAACAACGCCATAGTCTTTTGTTGAATGAAGCCATAACCGAGGCAATGATTGACATTGTAGCCCGAATCATCACTTTCATGGGTAATGCTACCAACATAAAACACAATATATCCAAGATATCTAAGTCCTCACCAATTAAATTGGTAAAACCTTTCTCAAATAACTCTCTAGCTCCCACAAGTTCTCCTTAAACTGAATAAAATCGTCTAATAACAGGCAGAGTAAACTTTCAAAAGGCATCATAATCCTGAAGCAGTTAAATATTCCCGAAAGAAGCGCTCATGCACAATAAAACTATACCACTTTTATCACTATAACTTTAAGGGGAGGGTTTTATTTTTGTTTTATCTATATATAATTATTGTTGTTGTTATTATAATATATATTGGGGGTTTTTTCAGTTTCTTTCGTAGACCTCCATCAAGCTTTATAAAATACTACCGAGGCCCCTCTTTCGAGATAAGTATGCGTTTTATCGTTAGAAAAATTAACCGGCTTAATTAAGGCCGGTTTCTCCTAAATTGCCGGTTCGCTATCACTCGCCAGAACAATAATCGACACCTAAATGACATGAAAGGTCGTAAAATCGCCAAACTAGTGGGACGAGCAACATCTTAATATTTCAAAACTAATGGTGCTAAATATAGAACATTAGTTAGGCTCAGTGACGTTCTATAGACATATACAGTATATCAGCAAAGTATAAGGCGAAGGAAATGCATATATGATGTACTGTAAAGCTCAAAGTGCGTCAGCTGGTGCAAAATGATTACATTGTTCACAGATTGTAATGAAAATCCTTGACAAGGGACTCGTTGAAAAACTAAAATACCTTATTATGCAATGTTCAATACGAGTGTATTGCATGTTAGTTAAGGTTGAAAAACTCTTGCGTGTTTGTGTGTGTGCATATATATATATATATATAGTAATTATACGTGTTTTATTGTGTGTGTGTACGTTTATGTGTGCCTGTATGTTTAAGTGTGCGTGAGTGATCGGTAACTATTTTGGTATTCCATAAATTTACTCTCTCTCTCTCTCTCTCTCTCTCTCTCTCTCTCTCTCTCTCTCTCTCTCTCTCTCTCTCTCTCTCTCTCTCTCTCTCTCTCTCTCTCTCTCTCTCTCTCTCTCTCTCTCTCTCTCTCTCTCTCTCTCTCTCTCTCTCTCTCCCTTCCGTGTTGTATATAATAAATCGCGACTATATGCATATATCGGCGTGTGTGTATGCGTGTACGTGAATACATGTTTTCCAGATTGTGTGTGTGTGAGTGTGGAGATAACACTATGTGCGTATAGTCCCGAGCGTGTGTGTTATGCCTGTATATCGATGAAGGAACACACACACACACACACACAGACGTACACACATACACATATACCTACTTACCAACACACACACTCACACACACATAGACGTGTGTGTTATGTTAATGTTAATGTTAATATTATTAATAATGTGTAATAACGGCCTGTCACACCATATATACGCGCCCACCTTTAATAATATATGCATAAGTGTGTGTGCGTGTGTGTATTAGAATATAATTATGTATGTATTTGCTTGAGTTTGTTTATGTATATGTGTATATATGTATCTATGTATGTGCAGTATATGTGTATGTATGTGTGCGTATATGTGTATGTATGTATGCGTTATTTATGTATATATATATGTGTCTATAGTGTATACTGTTTGTGGTTCGAGCCCGGCTGAGAGTATCAGGTAGGATAAGAGAAGAGCATATATGCATGTAATGTGCATATATTTATGTATATGTATGTCTGTGTGTATGTGCTGTCAATGGTTCGAGCCCGGTTGAGAATATAAGGTATATAATATATATATGTACTGTACGTGTATTTATATGGTCATATGCACATATGTATGTAAATATACGTACATATGAGCGAGAACATATTGCTCACTAGCGCAACTTCTGATTATAAATCTATGCATAAGCATTATCTATTATTAAGTGTTTGAGTATCTTCATCCATGTATTTCCACCCTTAACAATAGAACGCCCAGCTCTTCCATATTTCGCCTTCTGTCACACACACACACACACAAACACACACACACACACACACACACACACACACACACACACACACACACACACACACACACACACACCTACACTACCGAGGATTAACCTCCCATTGTAGTAGGCTGTACCTGACCATACGGACCATATACGGACTTGAATTGCTGCACCCTCTTTACCATGACCATACCAAAACAGTTTCTGTATGTATGTATGTTTGTGTGCATACGTGAGCGTTTGTGTATACGGACATGTGCACACTTACTGCATGTTCTTATGTTCCTATATATGTATGTATATGTATGTGCGCACGTACGTGTATATACGTATGTTCTGCATATGAGTAAGTAAATAAATGTGTATATGTACTGTATATCACTTACTCTCATGGTTATTTTATGATAATTTGTATTCTGCACATGCATCATTATTGTATTTATTTATTTTGTTTGTAAACTGAGCTTACCATCCTCATATCTGTACATCTCATGTTCATCCACTAAATTGTAAAATGTGTATTTTCAGCTCATGAGGCTGCCATTCTTTAATAAACCGTTTATTATTATTATTATTATTATTATTACGTACACACATACACATACACACATACACAGACCTATATACCTACACACACACACGGACCCCTCTATGATCTTGTTTGTGCCCTGTTCGCTATTTTACGTATCGACTTGCACGTACAGTCGATCACATAAGTTCGGGTACAGTTAAAATCACTATTTTTATTTCAGCTGAGGGTAAACTGAATCCCTTGGTAACTGATTTATCGATACTTAACCCGCTGAGTACCTGCAAAATATTTATAAATGTACCACCCAGGACCGGCTGATTCTGATTTTTTTTTCCAGAAACAATAGCGAATGGGTTATGAATGAATGAAAAACCATGAAAAATCGATCAAAAAGCTCATAAAATGATCTTACGGAGCCCCGAAAACGGATTTTACAGGAGTAAACAATTGAAGGCAATTTCCCCAAAAGAACATGTTTTTGCGCGCTCACGCGCACGCGGTTGGACTTTGAGAGTTTTCAACCATCGGCATGGGTGCGTGGGATACTTACACAGTTCCCATTCAAATCTGAGCCCTGTAGGTGCCATAGGACCGGAGTAATTGGGACCGGACTGACACTGACGCAGACATCTACGTCGCTGCGGTTTAGCGTTACATACATTGCCGACTCACTGTTTGCGTCGCTGGGGCTCAGTGGGTTAATGGGGAAAATAGGAAACTGCTGTGTATCCGCGTTATATTAATGCCAAGTTTTCATAACGAACAACACATTCAGCCACTAAATAAACGTAATAGCCGAGTAACCAAGATAGAAACATACCAATTAACAATCAGCTGAGAAAAAATAGACTATAGTTAACCGATAGCCTTGCCCCTACACTGCTTTATTTTAACACTTTGGCTGCACTTTAGGGCTCATTCAGGAACTCCTGATTGATTAGGCAAGTGTCTGAATGAAATGATATGTATTCAGCCAAAAACTAGAAGAAAATAGCTTCAAAATGACACTAAATTGAGCTTCGTAGCTTGCAGGCTTCACCCGCAGCGCTACAATAGATATTCGCTAAAATAAGCAATTATCGCTAATGCCGCGCTACTTTTGTATTTGGTAGCGCTGTATATCTTGCGAGAGCATGACTCAGAGTCCTCAGTACCGCGGCCGGCTGGCTGGAGGAATGACGTGTGGCCTGTCGCGCTTCCGCTCCCTCGCAGTCGATTCTACAGGCATTAAGAGACTTTAACCCATAATTAGCGGCGAGCAACATAAGTCGAGTTAAATAAAGCTGGACTATGTGGCGGCGCTCGACATAACTCGAGTGGCAATTTCAGCACGTAATGTGGCTGAGAGAGAGAGACAAGTGGTGGCAGGAGACTAGCGAGCGTATGACTGCTCCAGACCACCGCGGCGAACCTACTGACACAAATCTCAGCTCCCTCCTCCCTCTCTCACTCGCTACATACTCAATTATGTACTGAAAGTACCGAATTACCTGCTTTTTGCACTCGCGTTGCACGGTTATTGCAAGAAAACTATCCATCATACAAGGATCGTTATGGTGTCATTCGAAAGCTCTGTTTATGCCCTTTCAGGGATAGGTACTTGTTTTACGTTCTGGGTCTTATTTAGGCATGAAAATGATCACGTAAACAGCCCTATTTTGGCTAAAAACACCCCGCTGTGCGGTACACATAAATAAACCGCATAGGCCGCTCGTAAGGTGTTAAAGGCCTGTAAATTGCCATGGCGTTCCGGAACGTCTCCCGCAGGCAATGAGTTAATTTACTACCACTAGCCCTCTACAGTCCTCATTTACTATTACTATAAAAAAATTAAACCTCTAAGGGGGAGATAGTTGCTTTTTCTCCATATTTAGTCCCATTACCTTTGACATTTTAAGACGTTCGTTTCATTAGTTTGGCGATTTTAAGACCTTTCTCCACATTTCTTTGTAAATATATAGAACTTTCGTGCCATTTGGGTGTCGATTTTTCCTGGTGAGCGAGAGCGAGCCTGTAATTCTAGGAGGAACAGGCTTTTGTTCGGGACATTTTTCTACCGAAAAATTTACAAATTTGGAAGGGGGATCTATTTTTTTTTTTTTATAAGCTTGATGGAGGTCTAGCGAGGATACTTAAAAATATATAAATAAGCAAATAAATAGACCAAAAAACAACAACTATCCCCTTAACATAGACTATTTGTTACCCATCAAAAACATGTTGGGTTTAAGGGTAATTCACACATACACGAAAACCGTTGTGCCTTCGTGGTTGCGTCACAATCGTCTAGGCAATCGTGGTACTCGCAGTGGGATCATGTGTGAGGATAACGGCAACACAGCGGCATCTGCGCGCGTTGTCTATATAAAAAAAAGAGGTGTACTTCACACATACACGAAAACCGTCATGCGAAAGCACGATTAAGTGATCGCGTCGCATTCGTCTAGGCAATCGTGGTACTCGCAGTGGGATCGTGTGTGAGGCTGGCATTGCAGTGGCATATGCGCACGTCGTCTACCGGCCAGAGCATTTCAAATCTCGCAAAATCTGAGCGCAACGTCCGTGGGCCAAAAAAATTCTCATTGTCATCACTGTAGCCTCGCATTGCATTCGCATTCTATGACGCACTGCAATCACATCGCCATCGCTATGATTAGAGTCCTGATAAGATTTTGAGAACATATGTATTAGATATGTACAGGTATGTTAAGAAAAAGGTAGAAGTACATTATATGTATGGTATAGGGCAAGGGAAGCAGGACATTTTCCAGCGAAAATCGTACTCATTCGCAACTGTATCTCGTCATTATCATTATGCCGTTGTGGTGCCCTCGTATACCGCCTCGTTACCGTCTGGTTGCTGTCTCATTAACTTTGTTGCGTGGATGTTTGTAATTTTTTTAAGCCTGATCCACCCGTTCACCACCACGATTCAAACCATAATGGCCCTCACGACGGTGTTCGTGTATGTGTGAAGTACCCTTTAGTGTCCTTGATATCCTACAAGTTATCAACATTGTCGGTCCACTATTGATTTTGACTGTACGTAAATTTATGTGAATTATTATACAATCGCTCACTTAAGGGGAGAATTCTCCCCCTCTTTTGATTACTACAGGTCCTTCTTAAACTGTATATAAGCGTCCATTTTTAGTCAGAAAGAATTAAGACAGACGCAGTTGTATTGAAAGATTTGATATAAGTAATTATTGCACTGAATTATGACTAGCTACTATAATTATTTAACCATACTATTATTATCTTCATTCATGACATCCAGATAGCATCAACATTTATGTGGGTGACTGTACATTACTTACAATAATGCTTTGCACTTTTTCTAACCCTCTCAGTACGATGAAACCATTCTTTATTGTACATCGGCTATCATTAGACGATTTCATTCAGATTGGCTGTGGAGGAGATAGGTCATTGATTTTTAGTACCCCTATGATTCTCAGTTCTTCCTAAGCCGAATAAACTGAACACTGAAAATCCGATTTCTAAAGGACCTTTCTAAAGTGAGAGTGTTCTGATCCATTGATAGAGACAGTGAGACGTTGGAAGGATGATTAAGGGGGAATGGTTGGATTTCTTCGTTTTAACCCCAATAGGTTATATTTATTTATAAATTTTATTTATTTTATATATTTAATTATTTGTGTTGGCTCATTAGAGTGCCGATTCTAAGACCTTCAGCATTTCATTGTCAATATCAAGACCTTTCGTGCCATTTAGGTGTCGATGTTGTCCTGGCGAGCGATATATAGCAAACCTGTAATTTAGGAAGGTCTGGGAAATTTTTCTGCCGAAGAATGTACACATTTATCTAGAAGGGGGATCTTGGGGATGTTTTTTTAAAGTTTGATGGAGGTCTTAGGGTGGAAACTAAACATATATATACCTGTATAAATGAATACATTATCGATCAATAAATAAACCCTTCCCCCCCTTTAACAGTTATAATTTGATATGTTGGTGAGGTAGGAAACTATGGTGTAGGGATATTCTGCGTGTGTTTGTGACCAATGTGTATATGTGTGTGTTTGTGTATGTTTATGTGGGAGAGTGTGTGAGTGTTAATGTGTATGGGTGCTTGTTTTGTTGATCTATGTGTATGAGGATGTGTGTATATGAACCTTGTATGTGTCTGTGTGTGCATGAGTGTGTATAGTGTGTACCGTATGTGTGTGTGTGTTTGTGTATGTGTGCATGAGTGTGTATGTGCACCTTGTGTGTGTGTGTGGATGAACCGTATGCAGAACCCAAGGGGAGTGTTGTGCAGTTAATAAAGGTTAGAGTATGGAAAGAGAGAATCGAGTGAGAGAAACAGTGATAAAGGTGGTGATCGGGAGAGAGTATGCAAAGGGATGTTAGAAGCACGCGCGCCAAGCCTGTCCTGACGAGGACAGCTCCTGGGGATCCTCATGGAGGAGGTAAGTTACACAGGAGACCGCAAAGGCGCGATGGTCGGCCAATCACGGGCCGAGACGTCACAAGACAGCAGGCGTCATAGGACACAGCCAGACACGCCATCCAATGGCGAGCGAGAGGCAGGAATGCACCCATTACATACAGACACTTGCTACCTCCTCGCTCTGAAAGTCTTTCTCATTCACACGCTGGTACTATTATCACTACTGTTGATATAAAATATAACCCGTTGTCACAGACGAAAACAAAGACCACCACTGGACTGTCTGTGACAATGCAATTACTAGGAAAGAAAGAACAACATTCTCTGATAACTGTAGCCCATTTCAAAGGAGTACAAAGGAGTACAAAGGAGTACAAAGGAGTACAAAGGAAATCAAGCAACAACAGGTCTAGTGACCCTTCTAGGTTGCTTGTCCTCCAAAACACTGAGGATCAAGTGTCCAAACAGTGGTTTAGATTGGGTAAGGGAACATTGGAAAGGGAACTACTGCCCTGCCACTAACGTGGCAGGACTAGGAAGTTAGTAGGGGACATATGGGTTAGTAACTGAGGGGAGGATAAAGTTATTCATTTACAAACGCAGTCAGTCGCGGGTTTGATGCGAGATATTTGTCTAGGCGGAATTTAAATGAATCAACGGTGCTGCAGTCTATAACGTCTCGGGGAAGCCCATTCCACAAGTTGACAACTCGATTGAAGAAGAAATTCTTAGATTCGTGCGAGTTAAAAGATTTACCAATAATTTTGCAACCGTTTCCCCGCGTGTAATTAGATTGGTCGATAGTGAAGTACTTACTACAGTTCATATTGTCGATGTCATATTTCATATGTCATATGTCATATTTCGATGTCCCTGGCGAGCGCTAGTGGCCAACGAGAGGCGATTCTGCCAATGCTGGTAGACGTCACATACCCCACCCGCAAGGTAATGTGTCGGCGGCGGAACTCGAACCTGTGACCCCCTGATCACAAGTTGAGCGCGCTAGCCACCACGCTACGCCCGACCCCGGAGAGAGAGTGTGTGTGTGTGTGTGTGTGTGTGTGTGTGTGTGTGTGTGTGTGTGTGTGTGTATATGGCCACATAATCCCTTGTCTATTACTTGCAGATAAAAGGGTAATGTTTGGTTGTTTGTATGTTACCGCTTACATTATCCAGATTAAACAATTAATGTGTTAATTATTAATGGTGACTGGTGCGTAACTGGAGTATTTCGTTTTCCTTGTCTTTCTTGCGTTATGTATTTATGCTTGTTTATACTTTGAGTAAGATGATTATTAAATTAATGTTTAGTCACCTATGATGCCCCTATCCCATACTGGAGAGCATTAACATTCACAATTCTACAACGAAGGAAGACCATCTCGTATTCGTTATGCTCGTTTAATATGTATGTGTCATAATAATCCAAGTATGATTAACAAGTAATAACTACACACACAAATTTCCTTAGAACTAATATATGAGGATTTCTTAACATCGGCGTATACGCGTGTGTGGAATAGGGGGGGGGGGGGGGGCTGGGTTCTGCCATGGCCTTCCCCTTTGTCTCTGTACTATTTGTTTTTATTATTACCTTAGCAACTTGAACCATCGTCTATCTTTGACCTCTGGAAACAATCTACATTAACTAGTTCTCTCTCTCTCTCTCTCTCTCTCTCTCTCTCTCTCTCTCTCTCTCTCTCTCTCTCTCTCTCTCTCTCTCTCTCTCTCTCTCTCTCTCTCTCTCTCGTGTGCGCTTCATTGATCTTTTCATAAATTTGGTAGCCAACGACCATTATAGATATAAGGTCTGAATGCATATTAAGAACTGCAACGTTTGTGATGTATCAGGAGAAGGACATTTATATTTTAATCAGGCCTATAGTAGCAAGGACAAATTATGAACTACCGTAAGGTAATTCACTTGATAACACTAAAATAATACGAACCTTTCATTTGCTGCTATCTATGACTCACTGATTTGTTCCCAAAATTGTCTTGCTTCCTCACTACTTTCGATGTGCATGCAGTTATGTGGCAAAGTGCGTTCCCTGATTGTTAGGTTTTTGGTAATATCTAACAAGTTACTGATCATCATCTCGCACGATTATAAAGAAAAATAGTATTGCACTTATGCACGACACAACAATGCGAACAGCAAGCGTCATTCGTTACCCAGTTATGAAAACAATATCTTAGTTAAGGTTAAATATAATTGAATTCCAAGAATGAGAAAGGATAAATACATAACAATAAATTAGAATTAATGCACAACGGACATTTGTATTGCTGAAGTTATAATTTAAATGGGAGAATGCAATTAAACAATTTTGGTGATAGAAGTTACTTTCGAATATATAGGATTCCTCATATTATTCAGTAGATCCGGAATTACAAATTCCAAGATTTTAAAGCATGAGATACGAAATATCCACTTAGTAGCATGTGAAATGATTACATTAAACAAGTTAAAATTTAAGGTATCCGTTTCATCTTTTTTCATTTCCTTCTCTTACATATTTTATTTATATCCAAACTATTTTGGTTTTGTTTTTCAACTAAGTCAATGATGCTTTTTCTACTTGCCCACTCTTAAGTCTTCATTCTATAATGACCACTGCACATTTGTTTATTTGTTACCTCCGCCAACGAAGTTCGGTAGGTAATGTTTTGCCTTTGTTTCTCTGTCTGTTTGTCTGCCTGTAAACCAGCTCTCAAAAGTTATGAACCGATGTTCACGAAATTTGGTGGCCAGATAGGATATGCACCCAGTAAGAAGTGATTCAGTTTAAGAGGTGATCGGTAGCGAGCATACCTCCGCCAGCATAGGCGGCTCACAAAGTTATCAACCAATGTTCTCGAAATTTGGTGAGCACATTAGATATGCGCCAAAGACGAAGTTATTACATCAAGGGGGCGGTTGGTAGAACGCATACCTCCGCCAGCGGCAGCGGAGGTATGCGCTCTCCCGAGTGCCCCTATAGTTATTTTTCTTATTTAATGGAATCTCTTCTAGCTGTTCTACCGTTTATCGGTTTATTACATTCTATACGTGCCTACAATATTTATTATTATTTATAATTTACGACTCTGTACCGCTTTTCGTGTAACATTTCCTATTTTTGTTTATGTAAATGTCTTCATATTGTTTTTACTACTAGTCCTTATTCTTGTCTGTCCATTGGTTTTCCTTACGATAGTTTCTGTAATGATGTTTTTCCTTTGTCTTGTGGGTTTCTCTTCTTCAACCAATCTCATGTGTTTGCCTCCTGTCTATTAATCATAATTTACTTCACCCCAATTCGTTTTCCCTAGCTTGTTTTAAGTTTCTTTTTTCCGACCTATTACCCTGGCCTAGGTGACTTCCCATATTTTCATATCTAATATACCCTATTATTGGGTTAGTATGTGTGGTTATGTTATTTGCATTAAGTAAGCTTTACTGCCTATTGTGCACTTTAGTATGCACGACCTGCTTCAATGCACCTATTATGTTTAGTCATAATTATTTTGTTTATAGTCTACCCCCCACCCCCCCTCCATTAATTGAAGAAACGTATCCGGCATTGTCCTTAGTTTATTTAAGACTGCTTTTTGCAAGGTTACAATTTACTTTTCATCTTTATATATTTATATATTTATATATTTATTATGAATTCGCAAATTTCAGTCCAAAGAATTATGACGAAACTATTAGCGACATTGGATACTTCTCATATTCAGTAAGTAGAGGCTAAAAATGCGTGGCTTACATTTATAAAAATAAAACACGGAGTTAGAGCATATAAAGTATGATCGATAAGTCCTATAAGGGAGTTTATAAAGGGGACAGTAAGGAATTACCGAATTATTAGTAAATCTGTACTAAAGGTTTCGCATGATTACCATCAGTTCTATTTTTTTGGTATTATGATCAAGTGCTGTATTTTCCTCAAAATGCATTGGAAACTATGAATTGGATCTACAAAAGATTTGCTTTATATGACCCAATCGTTCATTTGTATATTTCCATATTAGTTTGCTTATATGATTTATATACAATTACTTCTTACAATATCTGTCTATCAATATCTGTCCATGTCAGTCTTTGATTATTTAACTAACAATCAATATATGTGACTTAGTACCAATCACTCAATGTTGACATTAACATTTATATATTTATATCATATTTCTGTATTGTCTATATAACTCTCTTGGTTTATATTTCTGTGTATTTACCTTCTGTATATATAGCTGTGTATGTGGGTGTGCTTGAATTATTGTTGTCTATTATTTGCACAAGATGATATCACAACCGTTATGCTGTTGTATTGTATGTATTTGTATTCCAATTAAGTAAAATTGTGTAACTGTATTAATCATGCACAAAACATTATTTTAATTGTGTATTGGAAATTTAGTATACTACAGAATACATTTAAGCCAAAAGACGTGTTTGTAATTATTCATCTTCACACTTGGATACATGCAATAAAAATAAACCTCTTCAATAGGACGATGCCCTTATGGATTTCATGTTGGCCATCACTAACCGAATTAATTCAAGTTAGGAAGCGCATGTGAGAGTCAGAGGGATACCTGATTTCGCGTTTACACCTTTGATTCGTAGAGGTCCTTCCTAACCTGAGTAAAATCTTCTAATGATAGCCTGGCTGTAGTGGACGGTTTTAAAGTGTTTAAAGAGAAAGGAGGGGTATTTATGGTCACGTGTAAATAAATGTTGCACGATTTACAATAATACACGTAAACAACACATAACCGCTAAGGGTAAAGAACGTTACATGACGGGTGAGTGGGGGAGGGAGAGAGAAAGTGTTGGGAGGGAAGAAATTGGAGAGTGGGCGATTCCGGTTGTTTGTGTAGGGATACCAACATTACCAAATAATCCCTTCCTCCCTGGGAGGGTGGATGGGGGGAGTACCCTGTGACACTTCTTATGGAGACGACTGTACCTCCACACCCTTCCCTCCTTGCACTCCTTACAATATTGGTATGGTAAAAATAAAACAAAAATAGGCTCGGAAACTTGAAGGGAAGGGTAGGAAGGTGGGTGATTCTCAATATCGGCAACTGTACACTGGCTATCGGCAAAAATAGTTGTTTTAACAGGTTCCATGTCACCTCAACCCCTAGTCAACTCAACCGAGGTCAACTCAAACCCTGGTCAACTCAAACCCTGGTCAACTCAACCCTGGTCAACTCAACTGCAGTCAACTCAACCCCAGTCAACTCAACCCCAGTAGTCAACTCAACCCCAGTAGTCATACTCAACCCCAGTCAACTCAACCCTAGTCAACTCACCCCTGGATGAATGTTACTAATCCTGGAAACATATTCGGTTATAATGATAATGGTGGAGATGGTAACAGTTATTGTGGTGGTAAATGAAAATGGCAATAGTGATGGGGCTGATGATGATGATGATTGTGGTGATGGTGATTATAATAAGAAGGATTGTGACGATAAGTGATGATAGTGATGATGTCACTGATAGTGTGATGATGATAATAGTACCGGTAGTGATAATTGTGGTGATACTTTTGATGATACTTGTTGATAATAATGATGGTGATGCTAATAGTGATGATGTACATGCTAATAGTGATGATGTACATAATAATAGTGATGATGTACATGGTAATAGTGATGATTTACATAATAATAGTGATGGTGATGCTAATAGTGATGGTGTACATGATAATAGTGATGATGTACATAATCATAATGATGGTGTTCATGATAATAGTGATGATGTACATAATAATAGTGATGATGTACATACTAATAGTGACGATCTACATAATAATAGTGATGGTGTCCATGGTAATAGTGACGATGTACATACTAATAGTGATGTACATACTAATAGTGACGATGTACATGATAATAGTGATGGTGTTCATGATAATAGTGATGATGTACATAATAGTGATCATGTACATAATAGTGATCATGTACATAATAGTGATGATTTACATAATAGTGATCATGTACATAATAGTGATGATGTACATAATAGTGATCATGTACATAATAGTGATGATGTACATAATAGTGATCATGTACATTATAGTGATGATGTACATGTACATAATAGTGATCATGTACATAATAGTGATCATGTACATAATAGTGATGATGTTCATGATAATAGTGATGATGTACATAATAATAGTGATGGTGTTCATGATAATAGTGATGATGTACATAATAGTGATCATGAACATAATAGTGATCATGTACTATTGTGGACATAAGTCCTGATACACCTGCCCGGCAGAGAATCACGAATTGTGTTAGTAACATAGATACACCCCCCGCCCCCACTCTTTCCCCTCTCTACTACCCCCTCTCAGCCCAACCCTCCCTTCCTCTGTCTTTCCTGTTTCACTTATGTAAGCCCCTCCCCCTGGATTGTTTCCACCACTGTGACTATAACCAGGGCCCGGACTATAGAATGATAAATAGCACGATAACCTCTTTCTCCTTCCTTTCTCTCATGTCTCCCTCTATCATCGTATCTATGTATTTGTATGCATGTTTTCCAAATCTTCTTCCTAAAATGATATAACATATCGTTAACATAGCAATAGGTTACGTAGCTCATGTTCATATTTGCCAATTATTATAAACCTAGCTCAATGTTAGGTGTTATGATCCATTCGAATATGTAAGTATATTAACGATATAATGTTATCTAAGTCAGATACAATTGAGACTTGAATATACTTTTATATTCTCATAGTTCAATCAAGTTATGATTAATTAAGCCAATATATCCCAATATCTGGAGTAGGCATGTACTTATGTGTTTTACTGTATAAATACAATACTATTAAAAAAGATCATTGACCTATACATAAAATGGGTACCTTGATTCAATGCATTGAATATTAAAAGTTAAAAATATATGGTTACGTGTGTATTCTCAATACAGTATTCGCCTGTCAACCCACCTCCCCCTTAACTACGGTAGCTCACACTAATTTATTCATATTTCGTAACTAGTCAACGCAAACACACGGCCACACACATTATTGTAACATTACATTACACATAGTTGCATGTTATTTTCTTACTTGAGGAGATTTGGCGTCGTTCAATTACCTCAGCGAGCGCTGCTCCCTCCGAGATTAACCCCTTCCGTACTAGGGTTCCGTCTATTTTTTATTTGGCTATATTTAAGCAATTGTATGCAGCTCATGATGGATCTGTGGTATTAAGAAAGGTTAATTGAGATGGTATAAAGACGTTTAACTGTTATACTTCCTTCTTTTACTGAATAATAATGTTAATAAATAACTATACTCCATCCACTGGAGAGGGTGAGATTAAACTGTTGGGAGAGGCCACTTGTAAGTAGTGAAGGGAGTGCTACGGTTCTCCCTCCTTCCGAGTGGATAGATGGACCCACGAGAGTGGGTCTGCTTCTTCTTGTCCCTTCGATTACCATAAAAATATAAGAAGTGCAGTTCAGTCAAATATAATATTGGATTGCATGTATGTAAATTTGCAATGAAGAAACTTGGTTGAGCCCGAGAACTTTCAGTCTTCTACTGTACTTCTCACTTCTCAGCTTGTTCTTCCTCTGTCCAATTGCTCTTCTTTCATACTTTACTCCAGCCATCTGGTCTGGGGTAAATTTGCACCATATTAATTTCGACTCTGTTTCATCATAACGTTGAGGCAAAATGCCAATATATGGTATGAAATTTGGGTAGGCTATATTAAATATGGCAGTTGACACGAATTAGTAAGTCGAACATAAGGCGGTGGAGATTTGTAAGACAAAACAGACTATAATTCCTTAAACATGACAACTGTATAGAACTAATATTTCTATATCTATATTAATCACGTGTGAAGTAGCTTAAGGGATATCGTTCCGCTGCAGGTGAATTTATGTATCATAGAGCAGAGGACCTTGGTGAATCTTAGCTAGGTCATAAATAGAGACATTTTAGTAACCCTTTTGGTACCGAGGACATCTCATATATCTTTCACTATAGCCATATTCAGACTATTATATGTAGATAAGAAAGGTGCTTTGGTAGCTATGGTGTTATTTATATTATATGTAGATAAGAAAGAGGCTTTGGTAGCTATGGTGTTATTTATATTATATGTAGATAAGAAAGGGGCTTTGGTAGCTATGGTGTTATTTATATTATATATAGATAAGAAAGGGACTTTGGTAGCTATGGTGTTATTTATATTATATGTAGATAAGAAAGGGGCTTTGGTAGCTATGGTGTTATTTATATAATATATAGATAAGAAAGGGGCTTTGGTAGCTATGGTGTTATTTATATTATATGTAGATAAGAAAGGGACTTTGGTAGCTATGGTGTTATTTATATTATTTATTTATATACAGGGAAGTACTACCGTCAAGGTTTCGGGAGACTCAGGGAATAGCCTGAATTCCATTTTCTCTCCCAGGCCTTGGTAGCTGGATACATATCTTTCTGCCTCACACATCAGGGGTATCAGGAAAACCCTCTTTATATAACATACACATCCAACTTCACGACATTGCCCTACATTGCTATCCTCTATCCATAAAACACTACTCTTCCCACTACATATCATACATGTAACACCATACACCTTACCCAATAAATATGGCAGTACAATTGTTAAGAGCAAACCTGGTGGTCCCTCGGATATCCACCCCCGGCAGGGTTGGGTCATTGACACAGGGCCCTCCCGGTCGTCATCATGCGACTGTGTCGAGAGCATTGCAACGTCCCAAAGCTGCTCGTCGGTGCAGCTTTTTCTTTAGCAATATAAGGGGACTTCACTCTAACATCAATTCTGTACACCAATTTCTTCAAGCAGAATCCCCTACTCTCCTTTTTTTGACAGAGACTCAAGTAACATCCACATCTGACGTGTCTAGATTTAATTTTCCAGGTTATCAACTGCTCCAAAATTTCAGACCTAAAGGAGGTGTATGTTGCTTCGCAAAATCTGAAATTGCCCTGGAGGAGGTTACTAGTTTCAATTGTCCCTATTTTGATTATTCTATATACAAATTAATTTCTGCTGGTAAATTTAAATACATATGTTGCATCTACCGTTCCCCAAATACTCCTCCAGAGCAAAGTATTTTTGATTCTCTGTCCTCACAACTCAGTGTCCTCAACTTAAATGCTTCTTCTGAAATCACTGTGTTGGGTGATTTTAATGTCCATAATGTTGAATGGCTCACTCATTCAGCCAGGACTGATGATGCTGGTCTTGAATGTGAGCTATTTGCAGACTCATTTAATCTCACTCAACTAGTCAACCAACCCACCCGTGTACCAGAAAATCCTAATCATAATTCCCACCTACTGGACTTATTTTTAACAACCAATTCAGAAAATTATGATGTTACAGTGAGGTCCCCGCTTGGATCTTCTGATCACTGTCTGATACAGGCCACCTGTCTATCACCTACCACACCTTCCCACTCTGAACCTGTTTTGGTGACTAAATGGCATTACGATAGGGCAGACTGGGAGGGTCTTCAGGGTTTCTTTATTGATATTCCCTGGACCTCTTTCTTTTCTAATGATGCACACTCCACCTTGAGCCACATACAAGATTTTGTAAAAATTGGAATGGAAACTTTTATTCCTCATCAAAAGTACAGTAAAAGATCTAATTCACCTAAATGGTTTGACCATAATTGTGCTAGAGTAACTGAACAAAAAGCAATAGCCTACAATGCATACACAAGGTCAAAAACTTATGAAGCCTTTAATTACTTTAGAAACATCAGAAATCATGCCAAAACTGTATTAAACCTACCTAAATCAAACTTTCTCCACAAGCAGGCAAATAAACTTCTAAATAATCCAAATGATAACCAAATATTTTGGTCTACTCTTAACTCATTTAAATCCAACTTCACTACTGCTTCATCCATTCCACCATTAAAATCTCCGACTGGCAATCTTGTAAGTGACCCACGAGGTACAGCTAACCTTCTTGCGGATATTTCTCCACCAACTCAACCTTACATGAAGTAAATCAAGATGTCCCTGTACTTAATTTAAATTCGCCTGAAATTCCCTCACTTAAGATCCACACCAGACATGTCAAAACTATTTTGCAGAATCTCTCAGTAGATAAGGCTCCTGGTCCAGATGAAATTCCTCCAATAGTACTTTAGAATTGCTCTTTGGTGCTCGCTCCTGTATTGGCCAAATTGTTCCGTCTGTGTACTTATACCTCATGCTTCCCAGTACCCTGGAAAGAAGCAAACATCCATCCAGTTCCTAAAAAAGGTGCCTCTTCAGATCTATCAAACTACAGACCAATAGCTATAACTTCCACTCTTGGTAAAGTCTTTGAAATTATATTAAATAATCACATAATTAAGCATCTTGAGAATAATAAATTAATCAGTGATAGGCAATATGGTTTTAGACGATATCGATCAACTGCAGACATGCTTTGCCTTCTTACGCATCAAATCAACCAAGCTACAGACCAACATGGTGAAACACATACAATAGCACTGGATATATCAAAGGCATTTGATAGAGTCTGGCATCAATCCTTATTGTCGAAGATGTCACACTACGGCCTTGCATCATTAGTTCCACTAATTTCTTCTTACCTTCATAACAGAAAAATATGTGTAATGGTAGATGGCCTTTATTCTCAATTTCACTCAATAAATGCTGGTGTTCCCCAGGGATCAGTTTTGGCCCCAATTCTGTTCCTCATTCATGTCAATGATCTCATATCTACCACTCATAATCCAATACATTCCTACGCAGATGACTCAACACTCCACAGTTCCTTCACATTTACCAATTCTTTCACCCAACCCGATCTTATAAATTCAAAAATAAACACTGCAATTTCTCTGAACCAGGACCTTTCTAGAATTAATGGATGGGGACAAAAGAATCTAGTTTCCTTTAATGCACAGAAAACCAAATACATTCAATTTTCTAACCGACAGAATCTCACTGACTCCCATATATTTTTTAATGATGTAAATATTCCCACTTCCCCTAGTATTGACATTCTCGGTGTAACATTAACTACTAACTTGAGCTGGACACATTATGTTAGAAGCATTGCTAAGAATGCCTCTAAAAAACTGGGACTCCTGTACAGAGTTCGAGAATTCTTCACTGACGAGCAGTTGGCCGTGATATATAAAAGTCGTGTGCGTTCTCAGATGGATTACTGTTCACCTCTGTGGGGTGGAAGTGGAGTGGTTGCATTGAGGCAGTTGGACAACATTCAAAATAAAGCTATTAGATTAATCAATAACCCTGCAATAACACAGGACCTTCCTACATTATCCATACGAAGAAACGTTGCATCCCTTGCATTATTCTACAGATATTTTCACAGCAATTGTTCCGAGGAACTTGCTTCAATTGTGCCGCCTCTCCACATCTTTCCGCGTAGAACTAGGGCAGCTGAGAGCGCCCATGAATTTACACTTTCTCCTCCACAATGCAGAACTTCTGCTTATCAGAATTCATTTATCCCCAGAGCTACTACTCTTTGGAATTCACTTCCCTCGAATTGCTTTCCACAAACTTACAATCTGCAAATGTTTAAATCCAGTTGTTACAAACATTTTATGAATGGAGGATGCCTTTAGGCACATGGACCTAAAATTATATGTAGATAAGAAAGGGGCTTTGGTAGCTATGGTGTTATTTATATTATATGTAGATAAGAAAGGGACTTTGGTAGCTATGGTGTTATTTATATTATATGTAGATAAGAAAGGGGCTTTGGTAGCTATGGTGTTATTTATATTATATGTAGATAAGAAAGGGACTTTGGTAGCTATGGTGTTATTTATATTATATGTAGATAAGAAAGGGGCTTTGGTAGCTATGGTGTTATTTATATTATATGTAGATAAGAAAGGGGCTTTGGTAGCTATGGTGTTATTTATATTATATGTAGATAAGAAAGGGACTTTGGTAGCTATGGTGTTATTTATATTATATGTAGATGAGAAAGGGGCTTTGGTAGCTATGGTGTTATTTATATTATATGTAGATAAGAAAGGGACTTTGGTAGCTATTGTGTTACTTATATTATATGTAGATAAGAAAGGGACTTTGGTAGCTATGGTGTTATTTATATTATATGTAGATAAGAAAGGGGCTTTGGTAGCTATGGTGTTATTTATATTATATGTAGATAAGAAAGGGGCTTTGGTAGCTATGGTGTTATTTATATTATATGTAGATAAGAAAGGGACTTTGGTAGCTATGGTGTTATTTATATTATATGTAGATAATAAAGGGGCTTTGGTAGCTATGGTGTTATTTATATTATATATAGATAAGAACGGGGCTTTTGTAGCTATGGTGTTATTTGCGATAGTATGTAGCATTTCAAATAGTAGACGCCCTTCTTTAGCTTAGGCTAATACAATCGTCTAATATTTGCCAGGATAATATTATGATGAAAACAATATCACCGGTACTGAATGAGTTAAACCTCATAATCGTAGCGTTAATTGGATGGGGAGATTCCTGCCCATACCATTATAATAAAACACCAACCAAAGAGACTAATACAAAAACCCAACAACATAATGATTCATGAAGTAGGATATAAATGTAATGGTTAAGGAATCTTGTAAATACTGAAAAAATGGGAATTCACCTAATGTAAATAAGATTATTGTTGTCCCTTTATTACTTTACATATGTAATGTCCAATTATTTAATAGGTGTTTCAACAAAATTGCTATTGGGTCAAACAGATCATACAATAAAACATTGAATTATTATTTATGTTAATGATAATAAAATTAGGCTGTCCTCCAAAGAGATTAGATTTACACTGGAGTGGTAGAGGTATTGTTAAACAAGCAGCGGAAATGTTTTGCGTTTGATTATCGTCTTGTTCAACAATAAGATTACCGGTAAAGTTTTTGGTTTCCTATGCAACACGTCATTAAACTAAGAACACTATTGATATAGCCTTATTTATATACGGTGGCATTTATTTGTACACTTTTTTTTGTCCTAAATATTGTTATATTAATTTTGTTTGTAGCTATCAGCTGTATACACCATCAATTTGCTGAATGTATTTTTCAATCCAATATTTCTCAAATTCATGCTGTGAAAAGTAAATGCAAGGGTTGGTTACATATTATAAAATACCGGAACCATTTTCTTTCTTCCACGTGCAATTAATTGATATAGATAGATATACACAATGTTCACGTGTTCGTATATAGCGTATACGTGAAGTGTCCATGTAAGGCCGAACCTGTTGTATACCAGGATAAAAAAATAAATAAACAGAGAAATAAAATAAATATAAAATAATTATATGAAATATATAAAATCACTTCTTCGCTCTGGGCTTTATTTACGGTACGAGAAGAAAAAAAAAACGTTTTAGAGAGTCCTAAGCCGAAGTGTTTGTTGTGGTTTCACCATATACTAAGTTCCCCAGGCAGTTTGTTTCAAAATTGATTATTATAATAATATGATGCAGTGTAGATATTGTGATTTGAGTTATAGGTTATTTGTTAACAAATTACGGACGTGCACTTAATTAAAACACATAATTGGAAGTAATGTATGAACAGTTACAACAGAAACAATGTTACGTAACCTTGTGTCACCATTATAACTAATGGAGGTGATGGCGTGAGTGAAAACAAATGTGTGGGAAATGGTAGTAAATTTAGGCATATAAAGATGACACAGATTCTACTTGTCAATGCATTATAAGTAGTTGTATCTGTAACTATCATAACAATACATTTGATAGCTTGTCCTGCATCATTTAAGCTACTTCAATCGTGATTAATATACTGTAGATATAGAAATATTTCTATAATATAATCACTGTTAATAAATTATAGTTTATCCTACATCCCAAAGGTTCTTCTTACGCTGTATAAAATCGTCGAAAAAGGGCCACCATAAACTGTCAAAATGCGTCATGAATCTCAAGGGGTAAATGGTGTTTCAAGGTAAACCAAAGAATATCCTTCTCTTGTCGGAGGCAATATTCAAACTCGAAACATTTTAGCTCTGTATTGAACACTTAATACTTCTACCACACATTTACACATTTAAATAGGCAGTGACGGCGTTTCTTCCCTTGCTTGTGTTTACTGTATGATATCTATGTTATATATGTGTTCTATGTGATATTTTATAGCTTTTAAGGTTTGGATATAACTTATCACATTAGCATTATAATTCTAATTACCATTACATATCTAGTTTATTGAACAAATATAGAATAATAAATATAAGTTTAATTAATTCAAATAATGTGATAATCTAGAGTGATATCCAAACCTTAAGCTCGGTTCACACATGCACGAATTAACGTCCCATCCGTCCCCGACCCGTTAATTCGCCGTGCCTAGGCGGCGTCCTTTTTGTGCATGCATAAAATGGTCCGTGTGGTTCGGGGCAACTGCCAGAAAACGTGTTATGTCGGGGACACCCCCGGGACACACACGGACACACACGGAAGCAGTTGTCGTCTAGACGCAGCCTGGCGGCGTCTAGACGACCACTGCTTCCGTGGGTGTCGCGTGGGTGTCCCGGCAAACAAACTTTGGAACGGCCCTAGTGGCCATCGTGGCCACATCGGGCCTCCAGATTGATGCCGTCCTGCCTATTTTCTCGGTCGGGGACGGACGTGATGTTAATTCGTGCATGTGTGAACCGAGCTTTAAGAGCAAATAACTATTACAGAAAACACAATGTTACCAACACAATTCGCGGATCCCTCTCAGGCAGGTGTAGCAGGACTTATGTCCACAATAGTACATTATACATAATAGTGATCATGTACACGATAATAGTGATGATGTACATAATAGTGATCATGTACATAATAGTGATCATGTACATAATAGTGATCATGTACACGATAATAGTGATGATTGTTTTGCATAAGATAAAGCAATTATTATTTATATTGATAATTTATGAACAAGAACTATGATATTTATTGACATATTTGACACGTTCTGCCTATGAACATATAATAGCCAAGTACACATATAAACCTGTTCATGGAAAAATTATAAATAGAGAAATGTTTATGAAATATTTAGAACGTTAAAACTGAGCCGATGTAGCCACACACACGCACAACTGTCACGCACACACACACACATACACAGCTTTGACGCACACACATACACAGCTTTGACATACACATACAAAGCTTTGACACACACACTCACAGCTTTGACGCTCACACATACACAGCTTTGACATACACACACAAATCTTTGACAGACACACACACACACACACTCACAGCTTTGACGCTCACTAGGACGTTCATAAATTGATAAAAATGGTAAGTCAGGTGGGTATAAGCCCCACAATTAGTGGACAATTTCGTACAATAGGCGATAGATAATTCAACAGGGAACTAATACTACACAACAGTCCAATGATTATAAACATATAATATAATACAACTAAATAAGGCAAGGTTCACAATGATCATGAAATAAAGTTGAGTCTGGATATAAGAGTTGTATATACTGTATGTGGTAGCTCAATTACAAAATGGATGCTGAAGGCTATACATATAATTATTATACTGCTGAACGCTGAACAATATAATATATTGCGCAGTTTGCAGTAGTTTATATCATATGGTATAGGATAGCTATATGTATAGTACATGTTTGTTTGTTTTCTTCTATGTGGATGAGGGAGACAAAAGGCAAAACTGCCTGTGATGAATGCCTCCCCCAGACTTGAATGAGTAACAGGGCCAAAATCAAGGAATGTTCGAAACAAAATGTCTGGACATACAGAGTTTGAAGCAATTTAAGTCACAGGATGAGGGAAATATGGATTCAGGGAGAGAGATTAACCCTCTCATGTCTGGGATACACGGTTAGCGCATTCAATACAATAGAAATTGATTGAATGAAAACTGATTACTCAAATTGAGTATATATATGGCTATGATAAGTTTTGGTAGTGGCACGCTGAATGAAACCCTTGGCAACACTGCTTTCTGTCAACCTCCACCAATCCAGTAGGTAGACAGAGGCTCGGGGCTCAAATTTTCTCCGGCAGTCAGACGGTGAAGTGCGCTTGGCTGTCCCTTTTAAACATGTGTAATATTGCACCGGAACAGCAGGTAAGTGTATATAATTATGATACTTTATGATAGGGTTTTGTATCTTGGAATAGTTTTTTTTATTATAATATAAATATATATATATATATATATATATATATATATATATATATATATATATAGTGTAAGCTAATATCAGTGTACATACAACTTGTTTGAAATTACAACTGTTACGAGTGCTACGATTTATGTTTGACGAATGCGTATCACATAAAATAAATCACATGTAATAAAATATTAGGGGTAGGGACTTCGGGTTTGTTTTATTTTCTTTCCCATACAATGAGTTATATGTATAATACCCGAATTAGTAATCACCACCATACCAGTTAGACAAGAAAAAAGGAAAGGAACAGAAGGAGGGGAGACTCAAATAACCGAACCAAGAAGACGCACACACCAGGAAAAACGAAGCAAGATAACGAAGGAGAGACTAAACTAAAACTAACAAAGAAGAAGGAAGAAGATGCAAAGATAAGAAGAACGAACAGCCCAAGAATACCCACACTCAACAATCACGCAACAGGCAAAGGCGACAACAAGAACAAGGAACAGAAGGCAAACACAGAGAAAGAAAATTCACCTCCACAACGGAAACCGAATGCGGCATAAACACCTCGGAAGGCCATCAATACCACAGCAAAACCAACAACACATGGCTACCCAGAATCTACCTTTACACCACTACACCATACCAGACGAGACGCCAGGATTGCCACAATTAAGCCTTCTATACCAACCACGCCAGGCAAGACGATTCCAGTCCCCAGCAATAACCACAAGGCTACTAAGAAAAAGATAGTGTACAGTCAGAAGCACAAGGACCAACTCAGACACACCACAAAGAAGCAGTTGCGCCGTTCTTCCGCGCAGAGGCCTCCTCACCTGCCCGCAAACTTCTAGGGGGTCTACCTAATCCCCCAGAATACGCCCCCCTGTACTTATGACCTTCTGACCTCCGCACACTTGACCTGTGACATAGCAGCTGAAGCCGTCACTACCCCGAAGTAAACCTAGGTAAAGCAAGCAATTCTAGGGCTTGATTTACTGACATGTTATCTATCAAGTCCTAAAATTAAACCTTCCATTCAAGTAAAGATTGAAGCCACGGTGAATATCTTTCAAGGTCTGAGGAGTTCTTTTCCCTACTAAGGAATTAATATTATCACATGCCATGGTATAGTGTTTAATATTAAGATCTCTAATAGGCTGCACCTTTGGTATTAGAAGCATAACCGCAAGGACATGTCCCCACCTTACTTCGTTTGCCAAAACCGCACACCGTCTAAATAACGGCACTCTACAAATAGAAGTTTATACTGTATCTGTCCATCACCATGGTCAAAGACACATACAGTAGAAAGATGTAAACACCGAACCTGAGTTTATTGAACCTCTTATAACGGTCAGTGGCAGATCGAGTGAAATTAGTAAGTTCATGATCTTACTATCTACTCGCGTTAGCCCGATACCTTGTCACTGTGTCATGACACTAGAGACGCTGTATTAAAGACCCTAAGTCAAGAGTACCGAAACGGAACTTCATCACCGATTAGTATAATGGTCAGGATAGACGAGCAATAGTAGCCTAGGACATGTCCTCGCTCACGCTCGCGTTAGTCCGATGAAAGTACCCTATGTCATGACATTAAGGAGCTATCATTTAAGACCCTAAACCAACTAATCCTTCTGTTTCCCAAACTACACCATCCACACGGCAGAACCACGTAAGCGGCTCGACTGAAACTAGACAACCGGACTTCACCACTCTCATCTCTACCCAGACTGTGCTCATCATTCCAGCCTTCAAAGTGCTAGATTAGGAGTGTTACTGAAAATCTCTTTAGCTCATACACCAGTGCTAATATTTAGGAAAATAGAGTCACTTATTGTACTCTGTTTTATTTTCACACCAGTGCGACCCAGGTGAAATACTTAGGAAAATAGAGTCACTCATTGGACTCTGTTTCATTTTCACATAAGTGCGACCCAGGTAAAATACTTAAGAAAAGTAGAGCCACTTCTAGGACTCTATCTTATTTTGTACCAGTGCGACTATTTTAACGGCACATGTTTCTGAAGCATACGTCATTGCACTTCTAACACATGAGGCATACACCTTTCTCTTCAGGGGGAGAGGCATTCTTTTCATGGTCAGAATTGGCAGCAGTTCTCTGAACTTCTCCCAGCCACATCTAATTCTAGCGACAGTGGAAGCCTCGGCCCCACCACCGGCAGAGATGGTATCTCCTAAGTAACAAAACTTGTCCACCAGCCCCAATGATTAATTTCCAAAATCCACAGCCACGGCATCCTCATTTAACACAAGCTCGCCCTTGCACACTACACACTTAAATTTCTTGATTTCTGACTTATCATTCGGTAGGTGTCCCTTTGTTCTACTACAGCGCTTACTCCCATGGGGCACCCAACATCGACAGATGCTACACCGAATCGAGTTGAATGTGCAAAACTGAATTAAATTACACCCAACCACCTTTTTACAGACAGGACAAGGGAAACTACCACTCTATACCACAGTTCCACATTCAATGTCGCTGATCATGACTTTTGTCTTGCCTACGTTCAATCTTAATCTCTTATCTGCCATTCCCTCCCGCCACCTTAAGAACATCACCTCAACTTCAGCAGCACTGCAGCGATCAGCACCAGGTCATCTGCATAGAGCAGTTCCCTAGGCAGACCCCTCCTGAACTCCCTTGACAGCACCTCCAAGACTAAGACAAACAAGAGTGTGCTCAGGACTGAACCCTGGTGTACTCCAATATTCACTGAGAACTCATCACTCAGCTCCCCTTTCATCCACATCAAAACCTGCAACTTCATCCACATCAAAACCTGCAACTTCATCCTAAACCCTAAGCTTGCAACCAAGTACCTACAGTAGTTGCCTATCACTACCAGTCAGCGGTGCATGCTTTTTGTGTGGCATTGCATAAAGACAAGGGTGGAGATACTACAGAATAGACAGAGAGGGAACTGAATAGTACAACATTTCCCTGATGATAAGCTGCCTATCCAACATGAAGAGGAGCGAGGGACTAAGCGAGCCGCAGCCAAATTAGAGATGAGAAGCAGAATGCAGAGGCGGTGACTACAACCTGTTGCAGTATATCTTTTCAAAGATCCATGGAGTCCGCAAATTATCAACAAAGGAGAAATTGATTAGACCACTTTTTAGTTAAACTGAGGTTAGCTTAACCTCCCTTATTTAGAAAGAGAGAATTTTGACAATGTTTCACCAGGCATCATAGCCTAATTTGATTAACACTTTGGCTGTGGGCATATTTCCGCCTATTTCCGCCATATTAGGGTTCATTCAGGCACTCCTGATTGATTAGGCAAGTGTCTGAATGAAATTAAATGTATTCAGCCAAAAACTGGAAAATAAATAGCTTCAAAATTACACCAAAACGAGCTTCGTAGCTCGCGGGCTTCACCCGCAGCGCTACCATAAACATTCGATAAAATGAACAATTATCGCTTATGTCGCGCTACATTTGCAGCATTGTATTTCGGTATTTCGGCAGCATTGTATTTCTCGCGAGAGTATGACTCAGAGTCCTCAGTGCCGCGGCCGGCTGGCTGGAGGAAGGACGTGTGGCCTGTCGCGCTCCCGCTCCCTCGCACTCGATTCTACAGGCTTTATGAGGTTTTAAAAGCCTGTAAATTGCAGTAAACTGCCATTGCGTTCAGGAACGTTACCCGCAGGCAATGGGTTAAAGAAGAAAACTGACGTACTAATGAGTTGTATGTTTAGTAATATTATTTTAGGAAGAAATCTAGGCGCCTCTAAACGACAAACATAATGAAGCAGTAGAACTCTTAAATTCGGATCTAAATACTATCTCCAATTGGGGCAGAGAAAACCTTGTTACTTTTAATGCTTCCAAAACCCAATTTCTCCATCTATCTACCCGTCAGGATCTCCCAGCGGACTATCCCTTATTCTTTAACAATACAAATATCAACCCTTCATCTTCTCTCAATATTCTTGGTGTCTCTTTTTCTTCTGCTCTCATTTGGAAGGACCATATTACCAGTCTTGCTAAGGCAGCCTCCCAGCTGGGTGTGCTCAACCGCCTTAGGGGGTTCTTTTCCCCAGCACAGCTTCTTGCTCTGTACAGGGGCATAGTGCGTCCTTGTATTGAGTATTGTTCACATGTGTGGGGAGGTTCCTCTCACACCGCTCTCCTAGACAAAGTTGAAAGGAACGCCTTTCGTATCATTAACTCCCGTCCACTCACCAACTCTCTTCAATCTCTCTCTCTCCGCCGCAGTGTTGCATCTCTCTCGCTATTCTATCGCTACTATAATAATCAGTGTTCCTCAGAGCTTTCCCAGTGCATACCACCTCCTTTACGTAGGGCACGTGGTACCCGTCTTGCAACTCAATCCCACCCCTACTCTGTGCAACTCTCCAACCCAAGAGTGAAACGTTACTCTCAAACTTTCTTCTACTCAACAGCTGAGCTCTGGAACTCTCTCCCAGAATCAGTCTTTCCCTCTTCCTATGACTTAAATTGCTTCAAACTCTGTGTGTCCAGGCATTTTGGCTCGATCGTCCCTTGATTTTGGCCCTGTCACTCTTTCAACTATGGGGGAGACACTCGCTATAGGCAATTCTGCCTTTTGCCTCCCTCAATCACATAGAAAAAAACAAAACAAAAAAACGTTCTAAACATTCTGGAAGTGGGTCAACATTTTGTGATAAAGCCTCACAGACGTATGTTTCACCCGATTCATTCCGTTCACACCAGATTATATACAGCTCACAAATGTATAGATTGTTTTTTTCCTCGATTGTACATACAGTGGAATCTCATATCTAACGAATAATAGGTGCCGAAAAAATCGCGTTAGATCCAGATTCGTTAGATATGAATACATAAACTAATGGGAAAAATGGTAATTGGTGCCAAAATTTATACCAAGTCCCCATTTTCACTATTTTTACCCTTCCGAGTGCTATTTTGAGACATAAAATATATTCAAATAATGTAATATATTATAATATTAATTATCAGAACAAATAATAATAAACCAACCTGTGAGTGAATAATGAGGTGTGTAGGTTAGACGATGTCTAGGATATCCGAGGCAGGGAGGCTAGGCTACTGGGATGCACCGCGCACCTCCTCACCGCCCCTGCCACCTCGCTCTCTCTCCTCCCTCTCTGCCCGTGCCTCTGCCGCCTTCTCTTGTAGTTTCATGACCTTATCTAGGCTGGCTTTAATTTCAGTTTTCTGTCTCTTAAAGTTACGCACTGTCCCCTCGGGAAACCCAGTTATTTTCACTATCTCACAGTTCTTTAGGCCTTTTTCAATTAGTTCAATCACTTTCGCTTTATCCTCTGCCGTATATTTATTCAGGTTTTTTCCAACACGCGTAGCCCTCTTCACTGGAACTTTTGTCTTCCTTTCATGCATGTTTCCATTCTCACCATTCCCTTCTCCAGTACCTGAGGCTTTGGTTGACATCATGAAAGGCGTAACACACCACCAACTTCGGAAGGTTGAACAAAATGTTGGAGCGAGACGGGCACAACTTTAGAACAGGTCAACTATGGCGCCGCACAAACTGGACTGACCTGAACAGTGGCGGGGAAGGAGGGGGGAGGGGGGAGGGAGGGACGCTAGGTAGCGTTTAACGCATCAGCAATTGGCGGGAATTTTTTAGGGATTGGCGGGAAATTTGTAAATTCGATACCAGGCACCCAGAATAATTGCCGTTAGATATGGATTTTGGTTCGTTAGATTGAGATCGGGTAGATCTCCAATAGGGTCGTTAGATGCAAATTCGTTAGATCAAAATGCGTTAGATGCGAGATTCCACTGTACGTGGATAATTACATAATCGCATACGTTCATGCATAAATATATCGTGCAAGCTGTAAATCTCACATGGAAACATCTACACACATATATCGACACATGAATATATACACTTACATATACTTATATATCAACTCCGGTGTTCTTCATGGTTCTATCCTATCACTAGCCCTATTTCTAATTTGCATTGATGATCTTCTCAACTGTACCTCTGGCCCTCTCCGCTCATATGCTGATGACTCTACCTTACATTATACAACTAGTTTTCCACAGCCTCCTTCCTCAAAGTCACTCTAAAACTCATGTGATGAGGCCATACATACATACATACATACATAAAATTTTAAGACTGAGTGTTCCACACATAAGTGCAGTTTCAGTCTCTTGTCCTAATGGCGGCGTTCCAGGCAACCCTGTTAAGGTCTGCTTCACTTGTCAAGTTCTTGGATTTGAGATCGGCGCGTATAGTCCGATCCCAGGTCTTCCTCGGTCCACCCCTTGGTGCAGCTCCCTCCACAATCACAGACCTGCATTTTTTCACCCAATTTTGTTCATCCATTCTCTCCACATGTCCATACCATCCCAGTCTACTTGTACGCATCACCTCGCTAATACTCTTTATACCTAAACGTCTCCTCAGCTCAACATTTGTTATTCTATCCTGTAGCCTGGCTCCACACATCCATCTCACCATTCTCATCTCATTACGCTCCATTCTGTTGACATCCTCTACTTTAACGGCCCATGTTTCTGAGGCATACGTCATTGCACTTCTAACACATGAGGCATACACCTTTCCCTTCAGGGGGAGAGGCATTCTTTTCATGGTCAGGATTGGCATCAATTCTCTGAACTTCCCCCAGCCACACCTAATTCTAGCAACAGTGGCAGCCTCGGCCCCACCACCGGCAGAGATGGTATCTCCTAGGTAACAAAACTTGTTCACCAGCTCCAAAGACTCATTTCCAAAATTCAGAGCCACAGGATCATCACTTAACACAAGCTCGCCTTTGCACACTACGCACTCAAATTTCTCTATTTCTGACTTATCCTTCGGCAGGGGCCCCTTTATTCTACTACAGCGCTTACTCCCATGGTGTACCCAACATCGACAGATGCTACATTGAATTGAGTTAACGCCCACTCCCTTTCCACACACTGCACATGGGTATGCACCGCTCTTTTCCACATTGCCTCGTCTCAAACTACAATGCATAACCTTGGTTTTGTTAATATTGACTCTTAAACCCTTGCTCGCCATGCCCTCTCTCCACTTTCTGAATTTGGCCTCAGCATCCTGCATACTGTCAGCTATTAGGACTAAATCGTCTGCATAAAACAGTTCCAACGGGAGTCCGCCTCTAAAAACTCTAGACAGCGCCTCCAAGACCATAATAAAGAGGAGGGGGCTTAACACTGAACCCTGATGGACTCCAACACGGACTGCGAACTCATCACTCAGTACACCCTTCACCCTCACCGAACTTCGCGAATCCTCATACATCTTCATTATCACACGCACCAGCCACTCTTCCACACCAAGTTTCCTCATAGCCCACTGTACAACATCTCTAGGTACCCTATCAAAGGCCTTCTCCAGGTCCACAAACACAAAGTAAAGATCCCTGCCTTTTAGTAGGTATCTTTCCTGTATCTGCCTGACTATGAAGATAGCATTGGTTGTACCACGTCCTGGCATAAAACCAAACTGCATATCATCAATAGAGATGCTTTGCCTGATCAAACCCTCAAGGACTCTCTCACAGACCTTCATGATTTGGTCAAGCATTTTCAGGCCCCTATAATTTCCTCTATCTAGCGCATCCCCTTTTCCTTTGTATATATTTACTATTACACTTTTGAGCCAATCCTCTGGGATTTTCTCATCTTTAATAATGGTGTTTATCAACTCAGTGACTAAGTTTACACCAATCTCCCCTGTGCCATGGCACAGCTATCCTCTGATCTTTCAAATACTTCTGTATGGGCAGAGAAAATCTTGTTACTTTCAATGCTTCCGAAACTCTATTTCTCCATCTGTCTACCTATCACAATCTTTCACACTACTTTACCTCATTCTTTAACCAGCGGAACTCGAAAATGACGTAGTAAAAAGTGGCCAGGACGCATAATTTCTACCCTTCGATTCCGACAGTTTTTGTTATATTTTCCATATAAAGCATTATTTCTTTGCCATGTGCTTATATCTTACTTGTATAATGAACATATGAACCTTGAAGAGCGATGAAAGAAGTGGGAACAGCAATTGGGGGGTGTAAACCGTATATTTTCGCTATCTGGTCGTATTCTGGGGTGGCTGGCCGAGAGACATAAACCCTCCCTATCCAACGTTTCGCATGCAACTGAGCTCCCCGGGAGATATCTCACACTGCTATAGGGTTTCTAAATGACTTACCCGTGTCTCCGAGCACTGTCCTCCGTTGCCGCCCTTGCTAGCCACCAAACCTACCCAGCTAGCCACAGAGCTTACACACCGCATACATCACAGGTTAATGCAATCCCCAGATGAACAGAGGAAAAACTAAGCAGGTAAATGGCCTAGGACATGCACAGGAAGGCAGGTCCCAGGGGATTGGCTACCGAGAACCAAGAAGCAGTATGAGTCTGCATACAAGCCAACCACCCTCTCCGTCCTCTCTTCGCCTGCAATTACAGCAACCCCCTCTCCCTGCTTCCCTGCCACTATCGCCACAATCCCCTACAACCCCTGACCACGAGACTGAAGCCGAGTTCCAATAGTGCAAAATATAGCTGCTGTTGCTGACTCAACTCTTTAAGAGGAGTTGCAAGACCTGCAAAGTCTGATTACCCCATTCCCTGATGCCTACTTCATGCAACTGGAGAAGAAGTGGAAGGCAAACCTACCTACAACATTAAGAGAGTGGAGAGACTACGATGAAGTACGTAGCCTGAATGAGACGGATAACCCCTAGGATGTAGAGAAGCTCTGGCCATGCAACAGGTGATGCAGAAGTCGACCCGAGCAAGTCGAACCCTCATCGTGAGAAAGCACTGTCCGATGCAAGCAGATGTAATCCCTGGAGAATGACGAGACACCCTGCTATGCAACTGTGGGAAGCAGACGTCGGTATAAGTTGTGGCCGGCCCACGAGTGTGCAACATGAAGCCTACGAGACACCTTCCAGAAGAAACAACGAGGCCTTGGCCTGTGTAAGAAGATTATTAATCCGTCTACGAGAAGTACACTGAACCCCAGTACATGTGAGTTCCAAGCTTAGAGTTGTATGCCCAGGTAGTAAATCCCCTCCCCTTGTTTGTAACCCAGATTGCAAATTGTGAAGCTTTCCCCTGGCGACCGGGTTAAATATTCATAACCTCACTAGACATAGACAACTGCCCTGCTTTCCCCCCTTGTCCTTTTGCAAAAGTTGTAACCATAATACCATAATCAAATCAAGACTTTTTTGTTTGGCTTCCGTCAGTGATAACAGTTTTTCCCTATTTGCTTTATAGTCGACATTTGCGACATACTGAAAATCATGAGTGACCCCAATATGTCCCAGGAAAAAGCTTGCTGAAGAATCAAATTAACTTCTAGTCACTTGATGCCTCACATAACCTGTCCAAGCGTTCAGACCCTGTATTACATATCTTGCAAACATGTGAATGCCTAATTGTTAATAACCCTATCCAGGCTGGCATCTAGGATTTCGTTTATGCCATGGACAAAGTAGCGAAGTGTGCACAAAACACTTCTCCTTTGAACCATTTTCTCGGAAATATATAGAAGTAGGTTGCTTTGTTGATATTTATTGTTACGACAACGAGCGTATACGGAAGTAGATTATCGAAGTTGGGATAATATGTGCCCGAGATAACCGATACCATCCGAACTTGAGAGATATAGCGTAAGTATTTCTGTGTACCCAGTTACTGTGATTTATAATTACGAGTTAACATTGAGAATTGATGTTAGTGTTATTCATATGCAGTATATTCCGCCATATTTCCATGTGCAGCCAACCCCCTTTGACAGTATAATAGATTTGTAAGAGCCACTTTTCCCTATGTTAATATTCCCATGGCCATACTAGTAATTGATCTAACATAATATATCAAGGATACTCTGACGTGTAATTACTTGTATATCTTGTGTTTCTTATGTTACTACCAGCTTGCTTGCTTTGAGTTGTCCAGAATACCGGGTATCCTACTGCGAGTCGCTTAGACTAGAAACAAGAGCTACCATATGTCTCAGTGTACAGACCATGATCTTTAGGCTCTAGTGATTTCATGTGGGTATTTCACTAGTGAAGATCAGTATTTGTTAGTGTGGACTTCCATGATAAATACTGCCAATAGACACTCAACTGTTGCTATTATTTAGGTGAAAGGTGTAACACTATCATTGTCCCTGATTGAAGTATATAAAGTATAATTTCAATTATTCCACATGGAGTGATATTTGAATTGTTCCAATTAGTGCCTTGCCCCTATTGCCTAACATAAATTGACCCACACTACCTTTTCATATTATAACAAATCAGTTAGAGTAATCTAACTTCTTCGCACCTTCAACCCCAATGTATTAATCGCCTTATTCTCGTTTGCACCTACCTGTTGAGTATGGATTAACCCTTTGAGTATACCTGGCACTGAGCCTCCCCCCCCCATACACACACCTCCTTTGCTGTTGCTGACTATACATGCCCGTGTACGTGCATACACCCCTCTATGTAGTGAAATTGTCACCGGTGCGTTAAATGAGACAGTAATTGTAAAGCCCTTGAGAGTAGTGTCCAATGCCCATTGATCATCAGTACTAGTTGTGTTACTTTTCTTATGAATATACAGTAGTAAAGGTGTGTTATAATTATATATCAATTAAAGTTTTTGCCTGTATTATTAAGAGGGTTATACAAAGGAATACTCAACTGGGTGATAAAATACAGGGGGATACATACTTTCAATAGTTTTATTGTTATATTATATTTTTGTATAAATGTTTGGTGTTTTATTTCTCAACTTCGGGACTATAGGCTGTTCAGTAGCCTGTAACACTTACGAAGACACGATATTATCGATTGAAGCTTTGAGATATTGGGTGTGTCATATCTGTCGCAAGATGGCCTCAGTGGAGCTTCAATGTGTTGATTGCTTCCTTTCTGCCACACTAGATGACTACACCTTATATTTCTGTATATTTGGAGAGACCAGCTATACAGTCCTTCACAGCATCTTCGAATATGGTCGGGCATCTTCTATGCTATGAATTGGTAATGATATAAGGGGTGTTTTCTTGATGTGTCTGTGTAACCAGGGTACTTGTAGAACAGCAGAACCATTTGCTCATTGGAGCAAAAGAAGACCTTTAGATGACGGGACAGGTGGCAGTATCTCAAAAACAGTTGCCAAGAAGGGGGGGGGAGAGAGAGAGATAGGAACGAAGCGAGAGGGAAGGGAGTGGGGAGGAGTGACCAAGGGGACGGGGGAGGGAAGGCGTATCAAAAGGGCAACGATGGTAGATTTCAATTTCAAATAAATGGGCTTTAGGTGAAGTCTATTTTTAGCCAGTTAACCTCTTAACCTGACAAGCGCGATATAGACGTAGGTGCTAGGGTAGTTATTTGTGCATTTCTAGCCCTGGATTCTGACAGAATTCGTTATATTTACAATATAAACCATTATTTGTTTTCGGTATGCTTTTATTTTACATATATGATCTATATATGAACCTTCAAGAGTGCTAAAATAAGTGGGAAAAGCATTTGGGTGGTGAAAAACGAAGATATTGGCCACCCGGTCATAATCTCAGGCGAGAGAGAGAGACAGGCAGCCTTCCCCTCTCGCTGTCTGGGAGTCAACTGAGAAGAGCGGGGCGGTGTGTGCCGGTGTCTGGGTGTTGCATAACGATCTATTATGCAACCCACTTGTGCTACATTATCGCGGGGGAGAAAAATAACCGATAAATGATGATAATAAGAGGAAAAATAGGTGATAATTGAGGAGGGGAGGGAGGGGGGAATAAGGTGGGGAAGGAGGGGAGGGGGGTGGGTGAGATTTACATGGATGAGTACTGGAGGGGAATTTTCTCACCTAGAGACAAATTCCTTTGTTTTGATAGGCCCTTTTTTTTTATGGAAGGCTTTTTTTATGGTCCTGCTTCCGTGAGGCCTATCGCGTTCCCTATAGGAAGCCTTCCGTGAGGCCTATCGCGCTTGCCGGGTTAAGTGCGCATGGGGGTAATTAGACACCTCTGCCTGTGCGCATGTATTTGAGCTGTTTCCATCACTAAAATATTCATTTTACCATAAATAGCATTAATATTTATCCATATGCACCTATTATAGGTTGATTATAAAGATATTAACCTGTTACAACAATAAAACGAGTGAAAACAGCGTTTGGATGGTCAAAATCGGCGATACAGGCCGAGAGTTACATAATGTTTGGGTGAGGCAAGCTCCTTTCCAGCCAATTTCCCCCAAGGCCACTGAGACACTGTCGATCGATACTCTCTCTCTCTCTCTTGCACTCGCTTGCTAACAGTGATGACAATGCCCTGCTTGCAACTCACTAATTTTAGCACGAAAATATACCTCAGAATAAGGGAATAACAGGGAAAATAGGTGATAACTGAAGGAGGGGAGGAAAGTGGGGAAGGAGGGGAGGTAGAGGATTGATATTTTGCATGGCCCAAGGGCAAAACAAAAAAATATAAATAAAAAAATAAAAATATATTTATTTTTTCCGATGTTTAAATTTTTTTTTTTTCTCTGACTCTTAAGAGTCTTCCCGCAGTCCGCCGGGGGAACTCTTAAGAGTCTTCCCGCAGTTCCCGGGTTAAGGAATTCGTTTGGTGTCACACTAACCGTTCTAACTTTAAATTTAACGAGAATTTAGTTATTATTATTTAGCTTAAGTAATGGAAGTCTATGGGATGCCATTTGCACTATTTGGATTATTCATTTAGATTTAACTATCACTTATTATATCGATGGAATGCTTCTACCTCTCTTAATGCTTCAATAATTCATGTCAAGGGATTGTATAACGTCATTGAATACACACTTTGTGATTACATGTGCTACATTGTCCTAACTTCCTGGGATAGTATATTTACTTTAATGCAATCCTTCTTTAACCAACATGAACATTGATCTCTCTGTCTCTCTCTCTCTGTCTCTGTCTCTCTGTCTCTCTCTCTCTCTCTCTCTGTCTCTGTCTCTGTCTCTGTCTCTGTCTCTCTGTCTCTCTCTGTCTCTCTCTCTCTCTCTCTCTCTCTCTCTCTCTCTCTATCTCTTATCTCTTACTCTCTCTCTCTCTCTCTCTCTCTCTGCATCCAGCTTGTGTACACTGGGAGCCAATATTGATACAAGCGAGTTACTGTCAGCTTGCGGGAAGGGGCGTGGGTGAGAACAGACAGAGGACCAGTTTTATATTCTTCTTTTCGCTTATTCTACTTTATGTTATTTGTATTTGTTTTTTTACTCTGCGTTATAATTTCATGATTTTGAATATTTTCCTCGTTAATTTTGCTGTACTATTTATTGTTTGGGGAGATGTAATGGTACATATTTAGTTATTTGACTTTGGATCATAATTATGCACTTCTTTTGCCTTTGTTTAATCCACTTAAAAGTTCCTGTTACGTGTGTTATGTTATTCAAAACAAAGTTTGGTGATGCATATTATAATAAAAAATAAAAAATAAAATACAAAATTTAAAAGGTCCCACCACTTTCCCATTCTTGAGTAAGCCATTTTAGATTTACAGAGGAGCGACCATTACTTGCATTACTGCATGTCTACAAATATTTCAGTAATGTAAGCATGTTTCCTTCTATTTTTGTTTTATTTTTATTTTTTATTAAGGTGACAGTTACAAAGTGGTGTACAATTTATCTTATTCTAATACCCTTATAGTTTATCTTTTTGTACCAGTACCTCCCTACATTCAACCTAGTTGTTCCCCAATTCGGCCCTCCGCCACGGCCATTTCAAAGTCCAAGTCTCTCACTCTTGTCCTCTGTAGCAGGGAGGACCTTGTACCCCTGAGACATAGGAGTGCAGACCTGAGAAGAGAGAAAGAGAGCCGGCATCACATCCAAGTTATGACTTGGCTTCTATGCTGGCGCTTTTTCTCCGATATTTGTTCAGATAATCTGGCATAGAAAACACTTACAGAAGGTCGCATTCCTCTCGACGATGAGAAGACCAGAGGAGTAAAGCTTCCTTGATCCCTGTTCAAAATTCTTTCTTCATAAGCCCGTTTCTTCTCACTTTCGTTTCCCAAGTATGCCGCCTTGAGTCCTCGCTCACGATATGTTTTTGCTCTTGGGTTGAAGATTCTGATGTCTAAAAAAGCCTGTTGTCCCCTCGTCCAAAAACCTCGAGCACTTACCTTCACTCTAGCTTCATTTGAAGTATTTGCAGTATTGTGGGCCAAGCGCTGTCCATCCATAGGCAGAAGGTTCGGTTCAATTCTAACATCATGGCACACCTCATCCAGCATTTGTGCAGTGATGTATCGTACTTCATCATGCCGGACACAGATGAATCCTCCTTTCTTACAGGTCATACAGTGGTCTGAGTTGTTTATTTCACCACATGCACATTTCAGCGGCAGGTTCGAAACTGGCCATCCATACCTCAAGCTACGGCATATTTGAATTCTTGATTATTTAGCATATTGTAATGCTACCTTTTTGCATCGTATATTACAGTTGCAATGAAAATATATCTGAATGTTTATTAATTTGTAATATTTCCATAGCAAAAAAGTTACTATAGGTAACGCCAGCGAAGTTGACAATAATTTTGCCCCCTTAACTTCTTATAACTCGAAATGATTGAAAGCAATCAGACTGACGTTTCTAGCATTTAGGAGGAGTCCCCCAGGAAATAGGTGTGGATATTTACAGCCAGTTTGCTCTAGGCCCTTTTGAGTTACAGAGAGGTCAGGCATCAAGATTATTGTCAAGTTCATTGGGGCTACCTATAGTATTAAATTGTTCTCTGTATATTTCAAAATCGATCAATATGCGAGAAATAATTACCTTGAAACCAGTTGTTGAGAGTTTCACACGTAGATTGAAGTATTACGCCATCTATCTATCTATCTATCTATATGCTCAGGCCCAATCCCCATTTTGGGGGTAGCCGACTCAAGACAGAGCAAGAACAGGGAAAACACAAAAACAACATAAAACAAAAAATAAACACAGATAAAAAACACAAACTCACACACATCCAGGTCACCCAGGAGAAGACCCAGAGACCAGGGTTACCAAGGTTGCTCCAGCACTCCCCCGGCCCCTGACCACCCGGAGAGGTTCCGATCTCGGCAGGCAGACATGCAGCGGAGCCAAAGCCACAAGCCCTCCCACCACACTTCCAGGCACACCCTTCATATTAATCGTCCCCCCGGGCCAGGCGCCTGATGGACTATTATCTAGTCGAACTTGCGCCCGACCCCTTACTCCAAATGACCACGTGTTCACTCAACTATTCACAAGCATTCTCCATTCACTCCTGTCCACCACCACTTCCCCTGCCTGATCTATAGTCATTCCTCTATCATCCAAAGCCTTTCTTACACAGTCTCTCCATCTCAATGGGGGTCTTCCTGCCCTTCTATCTCCCCTTGTACCTGACTCACATATTCTCTTTGTAAGCCTTTCATCTCCCATTCGTTCAACATGACCATACCAGCTCAGCACCCTTCTGTCCACTCTGGCTGACAAATATTCCTGCTGCCCCACTCTCCTACGTATCTCTTCATTCCTCAATCTGTCTCTACGAGTAACTCCACACATACTCCTCAAGCAGCTCATCTCCATCACATCCAGCCCTCTTTTCTCCTTTTTCTTCAGAGCCCATGTCTCAGCCCCATACATCACTGTTGGCACAACAATTCCTTGATACAGTGCACTTTTTACTTTCACTCCGAGATTTCTCGTCTTCCACATACTTCCCATTGCTCCGAAAACCTTCCTTCCTTCACACACTCTCTGTTTTACCTCCACTTCTGCTTATCGTTCCTCCTAGATATCTAAAACACTCTACTTGTTCCAATATTTCCCCATCCAGCCTCACATCTAGATTCACCCTATGCTCTCCCCTATTACACACCATTACTTTACTTTTATTGACGTTCACCTTCAGTTTCCTCCTTCCACAAACCACACCAAACTCTTTGACTACCCGCTGCAGTTTCTCATCAGAATTCGCCACCAATGCTGTGTCATCAGCGAACAGCAACTGATTCAACTCCCAATCTCTACCATTCTTTCCTACTAAACCCAATCCTCTTCCCATAGTTCTCCTTTTCACCTCCCTCACCACACCATCCATAAACATATTAAACAGCCATGGTGACATTACACAACCCTGTCGCAAACCTACCTTTACCTCAAACCATTCACTCAACTCACCATTTCCTACTCTCACACATGCTCTGCTCCCTTCATAAAAACTCTTAACTGCTTCTAACAAATTTCCTCCTATTTCATAAATCCTTAACACCTTCCACATTGCTTCACGGTCCACACGATCATACGCTTTTTCCAAGTCCATAAAAGCCCAAAATATCTCCTTATGCTTCTCTAAATACTTCTCGCATAACTGTCTTACTGCAAACATCTGATCCACGCACCCTCTTCCCCTCCTAAAACCGCACTGTTCTTCTCCTATTGCAACTTCCGTACACTTTATTATCCTCTCTATCAACACCCTGCCATACAGCTTTCCAACCACTGACAATAAACTAATACCTCTATAACTTGAACAATCCTGCCGATCTCCCTTCCCCTTGTACAATGGCACAATACATGCACTCTTCCAGTCTATTGGTACCATTGACACAACAAAGCACACATTGAAAAGTCTCACCAACCAATCTATTATCACATCTCCACCCTTCTTCATACACTCCACAGCAATACCATCCAAACCTTCTGCTTTTCCCGCTCTCATTTGTTTCACTGCTTCTTTCACCTCATTTTCCTCAATCCTTTCATTCATTCCCTGCCATCTGGGTGGCCTGGGTAACCTATCTCCATCCACCTCTGCTTCAATCACTGCTTCTCTTCCATCTCTTGTATTTAACAAAGATTCAAAATACTCGGCATATCTTTTCCTCACTTCAACTGGTTCCACTAGTAATTCTCCATTTTCATCTTTCACTGACTCTTCCCTCTTTTGTCCTCCTTTCCTTACTTTATTTACCTCCTTCCAGAACATCTTCTTTCGTTCTTCAAAATTCTCACTCAGCCTTTGGCCCCACCTTTCGTTTGCATCTTTTTTCGCTTCTCTAATTTTCCGTTTTGCCTCTCTCCTTTTCTCCTTGTACCTCTCCCATACCTCAACACTACCATCCTGTAAAACCCTCTCAAAACACTGTCTCTTCTCCTCAACTGCCTTTCTCACCGTATCATTCCACCACTCGCTTCCCTTCCTGATACCTCTGCCTCCTACTTTCCTTTTACCGCATACTACCTCTGCACTTGCTTTCACTCCTTCCTTAAACTGTTGCCATTCAACCTCTACTTCTCTCTCTTCCATCTCTCTCACTTCCATCCACTTTTCATTTAGTCTTTCCTTGTACTCCCTCTCTTTTTCACTCTTCTCTAACTCACTAACTTGTATTACCTCTCTTACTTCACGCTTGTCTCTTATTCTCCTCCGCCATACCTTTCTAATATACCGGATTTTTTGTTAACTATGCATATTCTTGATTATTCACAAGAAAATCAAATGCATGTATTCTAAATGAGTATGGTATACATAATGTACATGATTTGTACACAATGTACAGCTACTGTAAAATGTTCGTGACCTCTTGCGATTTTCTTTATGCAAGTATATCCATTTAGACCGATGTTTAAATCAAATCAGCTATAATTATATTCATATATATATATTAAGCATTTATTTATATATAGCCAATTTGATGGCTGGTGTCATACGATCACATTTTTGTAAAACAATAGCTATCTAACAATACTCTCTTTCATTTTGCTCCTAATAGTGCACAGTCCAATTTAATAGACGAATAAATAACAATCTCAATCAAAATCAGAGGATACCTTTTAGCGGATTCTAGACTCCAATGCAGGTAGCCTATAGCTCGTTTGACGCCGGGTTTACAAGTATGGTAAATTCTATCGGATATACTGTTCTTGAAGTTGTTATTGGCATTACAGATTTGTTAGAATTCAACTACATAAATATATTGTTTGTCCTTCTAGCTGCCAGTACAAATGCAAAGGAACGCTCAAACCCCGCCACTGTATGTAATTGTAGCTTATGTTTATGTGAGTAATACTAATTATAATTGTACCTCCCGTGCTTAGCTAAGTGGAGGATTACATTAAACTCATTTTACCCGAGTTGCGTGTGAATAGTTTTGGAAATCTCTGCATGGGCCTCTGGAATATGGATCCTATGACTTGGTATGGAATGGATTATATATTCCAAGTAGGATTTCCCCACCTCCTTTATGTATATACAACATTATTAACTATTCTCTATCATGCCGTGGTGTAGTTGATGCATCATGGACTCGCCCTGATTGTCTGTGGCTCGAAATATATATATATATATATATATATATATATATATATATATATATATATATATATATATATATATATATATATATATATATATATGTTGGTAAAGCCAGGTAATACATTTTCTTTAATATATACGAGGTTGAAAGAAATGGCAATTTCTGAGTTGGAAATTTTATTATTCAAAGTTTCCAGGTCTCTGATGAGTTTTTGCTGGGTGGCAGGAAGTAGATGAAGGAGATGAGCAAAATTCATGGTGGTACAGGGTTACATTAAAGTACATGAAGATACAGGATATACGACGCGTTTCACTGGACAACCAGCATTATCAAGTAAGGAAGGAATGATATAAAAGGTAAACAGGGAGGGTATATATAGAGGGTGGAGGATCAGAGGAGGCGGAAAACAGGGGGCAAAATTCTGCTATTGGTGGAAGGGTTAACTAGGAGAGAGAAAGGGGGTAACCGCTTCACGCATGCGCACTGGATGCGGGATGGTGGTCAGTAGGTGGGGTCGAAGCTGATTGGCTGCGTGTCGAGGGGCGTGGCCTAAGTTGTGTGGCGCCTGCAGAAGACGAAGCTGAAGGAGGTAGCGCGGGGGGCTGCGTCAAGGGCACCGGGGGGCGAGGAGGGGTGTTAGGTCCTGTAGGGTAGTGCCTTTTGGCAGAAGGAAGGATCTGAAGGTCCAGAGTTTGGTTATTGATGTTGGGATGTAAGGCTTGGATATATAAAGCTTCGAGTATAGGTAATCTCCTTGGGTCACTTTCTTTATCGAGTATGGTGGTGTGTTTCTCTAACTCGTTGCGTGTGAGGTGAGGGTGGTTAGGGGTGAGATAGTGGTCTTTGATGGCTCCAGCCTGAAGGTGAAGAGTTAACCGACGTGAAAGATGAGTCTGCGTCATACCAATATAGGAATGAGGTCCACAGTCCTCATAATTACAGGTATGTTGGTAAATGACGTGATCGTCGGTCATCGGGCTCTTTATCTTGGTGGAGGCTGGTTTGTTGCGGAGAACGAGGTTGGAGGTCTTGGGGGATTTGTAATAAATTATTAATTTGATTTTGTTTTCCGGGTTGGTTGGGTGGACATGCTTGGAGATTATTTCTTTTAAGACGGCCTCGTCATTTTTGTGTTCAGAGGACATGTAATTGCGGTAGAAGATCTTAATTTCATTGGGGGGGTCAATGTTGGGAGGGCTTTGGGTGTACCATTTTTCAAGATGGTGGTTGATGGTGCTGGAGATGTCGGAGTTGGAGTATCCGTTATTTACTAAAACTTGGGATAGTCTTTCTAGTTCCTGGTGGGTGTCGGCCCAGGTAGAGCAGTGCGTGAGGGCTCTCCTAACATAGGCGGAGACGGAGGATAGAAGATAACGGCGGGGGCATTCACTATCGCCGTTGAGGCATTGTCCTGTGTTAGTTGGTTTAATGTAGACGGTGGTTTTGAACCCATGGTCGTTCAGAGCTACGGGATGTCGAGGAAGGGGAGTTGTCCATTGTTTGATTTTTCAAAGGTGAAGTTAAGTCCGGAGGAGGTCATGAAGCGACGCTGGAGTTCCTGTAGTTCGTGGAGGTCCTTGATTTGCACGAAGATGTCATCCACGTATCTACAGTAGACGGCGGGTCGTTGGGCAGCTAGGAGCTCTTCCTCGATGGTACCCATGAAAAAGTTCGCAAAAAGAACTCCTAGGGGGCTGCCCATCGCCACACCGTCTATCTGCTTGTACATGTTGCCCCGGGGGCAAAGGAAGGGGGCCTCCTTGGTACATAGCTCCAGTAGTGTTTTCAGGGCCTTCTCCGGGATGTCCAGTTGCCACTTCCAAGCTGCCAAACTATTAAGAGACAACCCCAACATCATCATCCGTCGTGCGGATAAAGCTTCTTGCCTCGTGATCCATGACAAGGAGGAATATCTTAGAAAAATGGACGTCATCTTAAGTGACAACACTAAATTTAAAAAGATCACCCGCAACCCAACCGACGAAATCAAACGTATTGCCAACACCACCATCACCGCCATCAACGCCAAACAAGGAGGGATCCACCTTAAAAAACTCGTCGGAGAATACACCCCTGGTTATGCGTACGGAACCATCAAAACACACAAACCAGGGAACCCCCTCCGCCCCATCATCTCCCAGATCCCCACTGCCACCTACCAGATCGCCAAGGCCCTGAACAACCTCCTCACCCCCTACGTGCCCAGCCAATTCAACCTTAACTCAGCCCACGATTTCTTGGAAATTTTACGAGACGCCCCCCGTAACAACAACCACACAATCGCCTCTCTCGACGTAGAAAGCCTGTTCACCAACGTGCCAGTGGATAGGACGATTGACATGATTCTACGTCGAATTTATCATTGCCCTGATACACCTACACTGGACATCCCGGAGAAGGCCCTGAAAACACTACTGGAGCTATGTACCAAGGAGGCCCCCTTCCTTTGCCCCCAGGGCAACATGTACAAGCAGATAGACGGTGTGGTGATGGGCAGCCCCCTAGGAGTTCTTTTTGCGAACTTTTTCATGGGTACCATCGAGGAAGAGCTCCTAGCTGCCCAACGACCCGCCGTCTACTGTTGATACGTGGATGACATCTTCGTGCAAATCAAGGACCTCCACGAACTACAGGAACTCCAGCGTCGCTTCATGACCTCCTCCGGACTTAACTTCACCTTTGAAAAATCAAACAATGGACAACTCCCCTTCCTCGACATCCTCGTAGCTCTGAACGACCATGGGTTCAAAACCACCGTCTACATTAAACCAACTAACACAGGACAATGCCTCAACGGCGATAGTGAATGCCCCCGCCGTTATCTTCTATCCTCCGTCTCCGCCTATGTTAGGAGAGCCCTCACGCACTGCTCTACCTGGGCCGACACCCACCAGGAACTAGAAAGACTATCCCAAGTTTTAGTAAATAACGGATACTCCAACTCCGACATCTCCAGCACCATCAACCACCATCTTGAAAAATGGTACACCCAAAGCCCTCCCAACATTGACCCCCCCAATGAAATTAAGATCTTCTACCGCAATTACATGTCCTCTGAACACAAAAATGACGAGGCCGTCTTAAAAGAAATAATCTCCAAGCATGTCCACCCAACCAACCCGGAAAACAAAATCAAATTAATAATTTATTACAAATCCCCCAAGACCTCCAACCTCGTTCTCCGCAACAAACCAGCCTCCACCAAGATAAAGAGCCCGATGACCGACGATCACGTCATTTACCAACATACCTGTAATTATGAGGACTATGGACCTCATTCCTATATTGGTACGACGCAGACTCGTCTTTCACGTCGGTTAACTCTTCACCTTCAGGCTGGAGCCATCAAAGACCACTATCTCACCCCTAACCACCCTCACCTCACACGCAACGAGTTAGAGAAACACACCACCATACTCGATAAAGAAAGTGACCCAAGGAGATTACCTATACTCGAAGCTTTATATATCCAAGCCTTACATCCCAACATCAATAACCAAACTCTGGACCTTCAGATCCTTCCTTCTGCCAAAAGGCACTACCCTACAGGACCTAACACCCCTCCTCGCCCCCCGGTGCCCTTGACGCAGCCCCCCGCGCTACCTCCTTCAGCTTCGTCTTCTGCAGGCGCCACACAACTTAGGCCACGCCCCTCGACACGCAGCCAATCAGCTTCGACCCCACCTACTGACCACCATCCCGCATCCAGTGCGCGTGCGTGAAGCGGTTACCCCCTTTCTCTCTCCTAGTTACCCTTCCACCAATAGCAGACTTTTGCCCCCTGTTTTCCGCCTCCTCTGATCCTCCACCCTCTATATATACCCTCCCTGTTTACCTTTTATATCATTCCTTCCTTACTTGATAATGCTGGTTGTCCAGTGAAACGCGTCGTATATCCTGTATCTTCATGTACTTTAATGTAACCCTGTACCACCATGAATTTTGCTCATCTCCTTCATCTACTTCCTGCCACCCAGCGAAAACTCATCAGAGACCTGGAAACTTTGAATAATAAAATTTCCAACGCAGAAATTGCCATTTCTTTCAACCTCGTATGTATTAAAGAAAAAAAATATATATATATATAATTATATATATATATATATATATATATATATATATATATATATATATATATATATACTGTATATCTATATTGTAAGTGTGTGTGTGCCTGGGTGAATTTTTGACAGTTGTGTCTTTCTATTTGCTTGTCCAATTGTTATTCTGACAGAGTGAAAGGTACAACTGACTGTTCTCTTGGCTTGAAAGGTCACCTTGTCCTGTGTGTTTGCTTTGTGGTTGGAAAGTGTATGGTGTACAGTATAAATGTGATAGATTGAAATTTTTATATAGCTATCCGTTTGATTGATTGTGTGTGTGTGTGTGTGTGCGTGTGTGTGTGTCAGACATGTCAAAACTATTTTGCAGAATCTCTCAGTAGATAAGGCTCCTGGTCCAGATGAAATTCCTCCAATAGTACTTAAGAATTGCTCCTTGGTGCTCGCTCCTGTATTGGCAAAATTTTTCCGTCTGTGTACTCATACCTCATGCTTCCCAGTACCCTGGAAAGAAGCAAACATCCATCCAGTTCCTAAAAAAGGTGCCTCTTCAGATCCATCAAACTACAGACCAATAGCTATAACTTCCACTCTTGGCAAAGTTTTTGAAATTATATTAAATAATCACATAATTAAGCATCTGGAGAATAATAAATTAATCAGTGATAGGCAATATGGTTTTAGACGATGTCGATCAACTGCAGACATTCTTTGCCTTCTTACGCATCAAATCAACCAAGCTACAGACCAACATGGTGAAACACATACAATAGCACTGGATATATCAAAGGCATTTGATAGAGTCTGGCATCAATCCTTATTGTCGAAGATGTCACACTACGGCCTTGCATCATTAGTTCCACTAATTTCTTCTTATCTTCATAACAGAAAAATACGTGTAATGGTAGATGGCCTTTATTCTCAATTTCACTCAATAAATGCTGGTGTTCCCCAGGGATCAGTTTTGGCCCCAACTCTGTTCCTCATTCATATCAATGATCTCATATCTACCACTCATAATCCAATACATTCCTACGCAGATGACTCAACACTCCACAGTTCCTTCACATTTACCAATTCTTTCACCCAACCCGATCTTATAAATTCAAAAATAAACACTGCAATTTCTCTGAACCAGGACCTTTCTAGAATTAATGAATGGGGACAAGAGAATCTAGTTTCCTTTAATGCACAGAAAACCAAGTACATTCAATTTTCTAACCGACAGAATCTCACTGACTCCCATATATTTTTTAATGATGTAAATATTCCCACTTCCCCTAGTATTGACATTCTCGGTGTAACATTAACTACTAACTTGAGCTGGACACATTATGTTAGAAGCATTGCTAAGAATGCCTCTAAAAAACTGGGACTCCTGTACAGAGTTCGAGAATTCTTCACTGACGAGCAGTTGGCCGTAATATATAAAAGTCATGTGCGCTCTCAGATGGATTACTGTTCACCTCTGTGGGGTGGAAGTGGAGTGGTTGCATTGAGGCAGTTGGACAAAATTCAAAATAAAGCTATTAGATTAATCAATAACCCTGCAATCACACAGGACCTTCCTACATTAGCCATACGAAGAAACGTTGCATCCCTTGCATTATTCTACAGATATTTTCACAGCAATTGTTCCGAGGAACTTGCTTCAATTGTGCCGCCTCTCCACATCTTTCCCCGTAGAACTAGGGCAGCTGAGAGCGCCCATGAATTTACACTTTCTCCTCCACAATGCAGAACTTCTGCTTATCAGAATTCATTTATCCCCAGAGCTACTACTCTTTGGAATTCACTTCCCTCGAATTGCTTTCCACAAACTTACAATCAACAAATGTTTAAATCCAGTTGTTACAAACATTTTATGAATGGAGGATGCCTTTAGGCACATGGACCTTTTTGTTTTATCTGTGTTTTTCCTTCCTCCATTCATTGTCTCTTAAAAAAAAAAAAAAAAAAATGTGTGTGTGTGAGTGTGTATGAGTGTCAGTGTGTGTGTGTGTGTGTGTGTGTGTTACAGTCACTCTTGAAAGAGACAGGACACGTAAATGGAAGAGAGAAGAAGTAGGGAAATGACAAAGTATTTGTTTGAGGGTGATTGTTGTGTCATAATGTTAAGTAAGAGCTATTTATATATTCAGTTCTATAGACAGGGAGGTCTATAATACCGACAACACTTATTCTTGGGATTCTCAAACAAAGGATAGTTTCTGTTTTGTTGAGTTTATAGGTGAGAAAGAGGTAGTGAAGAACTATGACTATCCTGAGGTAGCGGTAGTCTTACAGCCTGAGGTAGCGCTGGAGCAGGGAAGCTGCCGAAGAATCTTTGCATCCTGGTCTCTAACATTTTTTGGTGCCTTTTGCTGTGATTACGTTGCTGGGGAAGAGAGGCTACGAGCTCCTTAGGATGGTGTTTCTCTTGTTAATGGTTGATTAGAGGTGAGGCAGGTAGATGTTACTTCTGTTTTCTTCATGGCCGGCTGGAAGTGGAGACAATTTTGTTCTAATTTTCTTTGGGGGTGGTGGGAAATGGGAGACTGCAGCGTTCTTGTGGAGCTTCTCTTTTGTCTTTCTAGAACAGGAGAGAAGAGTGGCAGGGTATCTGGTAGGGGAATAGTGAATAATAGAGTGCTGATAGTGCTGGGAGAGTTTGTCTGTTGGCTGTCATTGAAGGCGTGGCAGAAATAAGCGAGATGAGCCATAGTGTCGTTGAGTCTGGCATAGCAGTTTAGTTTGTGTATATATAACATCAAAGTGAGTTTACTTTTAATTTCATTAACCTGCAAGAGTCGAAAATATTAGTAGGTAATATACTCCTGGCCAGTGAGACCACGGGGTTTGCCAGTGGGCGCCCACGTCATTGCTGCCTTTGCCATCTCATGGTGCAGTTCTTGCACCGGCTTCTTTCTGATTTTCTCTGATGTTGATCCTCTCTTCGGAATTATTATCTTATACAACCATTGTGGGGGAGTGCTGGCTGCACTGAGCGTTCATTTGATCATACAATTATATTTCAAGTTAGTGTTTTAGCTAATAGGTGGAGGTGACTCAGGCCTCAGCGGTGTTCACAAGCACGCTTCACTTGTTTGAGGGCACCGGGGTTAACCTCGACATATCGTCGCTTAGGTTTCGTTCATTTTGTATATAATAATATGTGTTTAGCTATGATATTTCCGCTACGCCATATGGACAGAGACAAACCGGGGTATGTTAAACCTCTGGAGTTGTTCAGGTGAGGCTCTGGCTTCCATGTAATAATTATTCCTGTATACTCCCTTCTGCTTAGCTTGTGTGCCAGCCTTAGTGCATTATGGTGTTTAATTATTTGTCTCCCTACATGATGTGTACTGGGTGTAAGGATAAATATTTTGTGGCTTTTGCTGCGAGGACGGAAGGGTGCATTTTTCTGTTGCTGGTGTCTGTAGTTTCATCATGTCTTGAAACATACTCTTGCTCTTGTTACGCTGGCCAGCTTGCCAGAATGTACTCGTGACTCGCTAGCACTCGCCACGGCAGTGAAATGGGCTATAATAATCGTAGAACGATATTCTTTCTTTCTTAGTATTCGTGTTGTCACAGACAGATCAGTGTTTGCCTTTATTCTTGTCTGTGACACTTAGAAGTATTTGATATCCATAGTAGTGATTATAACAAGCAGCGTGTGAGAGAGAGAGTTGGAGAGCGAAGAGGCAGTGTGTGTGTGTATGTACGTGTGCATTCCTTGCTCGGTGGGCCCACCCGCTGGCTATTGGACGGCGTGCCTAGCGTGGTATATGATGTCTGCTTGTCCTGTGACGTATGGCTGTATGGCTGTTAGTTTGGCTAAGGAAGTACTGTTTTTGAGTTGCTGTTGTTAGTGCTGTCACAGAGTTGTTGCACTCTCTTGTTTCCATATATATGTATCCTACTTTTGGGCATATTTAAGATACACGCTTTGGTGTCCTGCCCCCCCTGCATTATCCCTGTTCTATATTCGACGAGCATCTTAGAGCATCAGACGTTTTCAGAAGATTCCATATCTGTTTGCTGTAGGACTAGACTTCAAGTGTTTTCATAGAGCATTAAAGAGTTTTAGTGTTGAGTTCAGACTCACACTAAAGATAACGTAGGCATATAACCTTTTATTAAATCTTGTCATAGGTTATTTAAGCATTGTTATTACTTGAGAGTTTTTTATTAACGTAATTACTCTTGTTGTGAGTAGGCTTTGCCGTCACCGGAAGGCCTTTGTAGAAGTACACTTAACCCAGTTAATTGATACCCCGTTATCCAGTAGATTAACTCGGGAGGGTTTAAGTGTTTTGTTCACCGGCTTAATATTTCGAGGGTTTGGAATTAGCGTACCGTTGTTGCAGATCTAGCCTATCTTGTAGTCCAATATTAAGTGCCCTTGTGTATTTCGTTGTGCCGGTCGTAACAAATGGCGACCTTAGTCCAGGATATAGTGAACTGAGTTTTGCAGGAATTTTTTTGGGGAGAAATCTTATTCGCCATTTTTGGGTTCGATTTTATTTCTCGCAGTGTTGGCAGTGGACATTGTTTTTGAGGATATATGGAACTTGTTGGAGTTTATTGGTGACCTAGTATTGCACTTAAAAACATCTTCGAATATTTTTTGTGAATAAAGCTACGCGAGAGTTTGGCTACTTTTGTCTTGACTTGGGAATTTTTTTGTTGACTCCATCATGTCGTCACTGGACGGGTTTTGAGAATAGTGAGGGCACAGTGCGAGAGACAGGCGAGAAGGTGGAGAAGGTGGAGTTGTCTGACAGCGTTCGGGTGGTGAACGGTGAGGAGGATGCTCGGAGGTTTTTGGAGAAGCCTGTGTCGGCGGACCGGGTGCCGGGGCTGGACCAGTACGGACTGCAGTGTATAGCCACGGTCTTAGGGTTTTCTTGCACTAGCGGTTGGTCAAGAAGTAAGCTGGTTGCCTGTGTGCTGGGTGGGGTGCGTGAGGCTTCGGGTGGAGCGGGAGCTGGGGCACCTTCGTCCCAGCCCCCATTCCACTCAACTTCTATCATGGCGCCCCCTCGGGTTCCGGAGCCGAGTACGTTCCCGCAGGCCGATGTCCGCTGGCGGTTGGGTAAGCCTCTAGGTGACTCACTGGGTGGGTCCCCAGTAGTAGCACCCCCTCCTCAGGGTTTGTCTTCCGAGATGTTGTTTCAGCTCGAGCTCGCCAAACTCGAGCAGCGAAAGCATTAGGCTGAGCTCAAGTATGAATCTGCAAGGTATTGTGCCGATGTTGACCTAGAGAAAACTCGTATAGAGGTGACGGGGAACCGTTTCGTCCAGGGGGGTCGACCCCATGACCAGTCCCTGTCGCATCTACTAAAGTTGGTTCCAGTGTTTGATGAGTCAGGAGTTACAGAATTCTTTCTCCGTTTTGAGAAAAAGTGCCGGGAGCACCAATGGCCCGAGGAGAAGTGGGCAGCCCTTGTTTCTTCACGATTGACGGGGAAAGCACTCAAGGCGTACGATGCTTTGCCCCTAGATTCCTGTGTGAATTATGAGGCGTTGAAAGAGGCTGTCCTGAGGGCGTATGAGTTGCAGCCAGAGACCAATAGGCTGAAGTTTAGGGCTGTACCTAAGAGAAAGGAGAGTGCTTTCCAGGAACACGCTAGAGTACTATCAGATGCGTTTGAGAATTGGTTGAGGTCGGAGAAAGCAACTACGTTTGATGCGGTGAAGCAATTAGTGTTGTTAGAACAATTCTTTAAATGCACTGGCAGTGACTTGACTCTAGGTTAAGAAAAGCAACCTAAAACTCTGCAGGAGGCGGCTGAGTTGGCTGACCTCAGGTTGTCGTTAATTCATGGGTGCGGGTCTGCCCAGAGAGCAGAGGAAGGTAACAAGGGGCGTACCCCCCCCCCCCCCCCCCCGAACTAATGATACAACAAATTATCCTACTAAGAGCACTGTTGCCAATTTTGAACCCAAGTCGAAATCCTTCTCGTTAAAGAAAGGCCAGGGCCCTTCCCCACCCCAGGGGAAGTCAATGAGTGAGGTGGAGTGTTTTAAGTGCCATAATAAGGGGCATATTGCGCGCTCTTGTCCGAGCACACAGTCTACAGCGGTGGTGTCTCTAGTGAGCAACATCGGGGTGTCTTTGAGGTCTTCCGCGTTTGCCCGGGGTAAATCGTCGGTTGCGAAGTCACAGTCGGTGAAGAAGCATAAGGAGGGCTCGATACCCGTCCGAGATGCTTTTTGTGGTCATAGGGGACATGGCACTGTGAGGTGGGATGGTGTGGAACATAGGCTTGAGTTGTTGCGTGATACGGGTGCCTCCCAGATGTTACTTAAGAACTTCACTGGTAAGCCTATTAATGCAGCTCGGGTTGTAGTGGTTCAAGGCATCAATGCTGTGCGGTCTTACCCGCAGGTGAGAGTGGAGCTTGTAGTGGATGGTGTGACACGGGAGTTGGATGTGGGGATTGTAGAGAAATTGCCAGTTGAGGGGGTCGACCTCCTTCTCGGTAACGACTTTGCAGTGCCTACTTCCGAGGTTCCATCCTTATTCGTTGCCGAGAGGGCGGCCGACACGAGTAAGGAGGGGCTCGAGAGGTGCCAGATGCAGCAGATGGCGTGTGCTGTCACCAGATCTCAGTCCGCTCAGGTGTCACAGCCTAGTACCCAGGTTTCAGACCAGCGGAGGAAGGGTCGGAAGGAGAAAGTCAAGGCTGGTGGTCGGTTTAAGAGTTTGGACCCAGCGACACTCCTTGGTGACTCGGTACTTGCACCACTTTTGAGGTCCGGAGTGGCCCCAGAACCTGTCCCCCCTAGTGACATGGTAGGGCGTGATAGCACTCTGCGACAGAAACGTTCCCAGGTGAAACAGACTAGGCTTGAGCAACCCAGTATCGGGGGGGTGGCCACAAGTTGCTCCAGGAGCACTTGGACAGGTTGGCACCCTCTGATATACGACGGATGCAACTAGAAGATCCTAGTCTTGAGAGTTGTGGGAACGGGGCTATTGAACTCGATGAGGACGGGGAAGCATGTCATGTGAACCTGTTGAAGGAGTTTGTGAGGCGCCCACCTGAGCAGCCTACTGTCCCTGTGTTGGTCTGCAGCGGCCAAGGTGGAGAAGGAGAGGGAGGCAGTGAGGCACAGGTGGAGGAAAGTTGGGATTGTCATGTCTCGGCGGATCAGTGGGTGGGGAACACGAGTCAGGTTGCTGTGGAAGCGCTTGAGCACCTGCCTGAGCAACAGCGTGCAGCGATCCAGCACCTGTTCGGTTTATACCCCACTGTTTTTGCCGAGCAGCCAGGCCTCACAACTCATGTGGTGCACGATGTACCGCTGGCAGGTCACTTGAGTGTGAGTAAAACGTTAGCCTCGTTGTCTAGGTTGTTCAAGGTGGGCGACGAGGCTTTGGCATGGTTGTCAGTTCAGGGTCGACCCATGGCTGCTAAGGGTGGTGGTCAGTATCAGGACATTAAGCAGATTGGTGAGGTTAACTATGGAATAGATACGCCCGACCGTCGCATAGCCTCCCAATGCTGCCCTAGTAAAATGCAACAGCCCTACCATAGACCGACTGTATCTGGCCGTGCCGCTGAAGGCAGTGATGCTGCGCAGGCAGGTGTAGCCGCAAGGAATGCGGGGGTGCGCATGTACGGTATCGGCGGGGAAGCCTTAGCACTTACGAACTATGGGAGTGACTGCACAGGTGGTACAGATTGTCCCTCTCATGACCTGGCTGTTTTAGGGACAGAGGTGGAGAAGGAGGGAGACTATAGTTTAGAGACTGCGGTCCCGGCTGGGTTGTGGGAGGGAAATGAGCATGTTGTTCTTCGAGATAAGATGCAACCTCTTGTTCCTAAGCGCCAAGAGAAGTTGCTTACTAGGCTGTGGCAGTACGTCCGCATGTTTGTTGGTTCTCCAGGCTTGATGTCCGGGGTGGCACCCGACATAGAGGCTGGAGACAGTGCAAAGCTCAAATTGGCTCCCTACCGTATAAATCCTGCTCGACAGCCTGTTGTAAAAGCAGAGCTGGACTACATGTTGGAGAAGGGTGTGAGGGATAAGGGATATCGTGAGTGGTCGTTGCCAGTGACTTTGCAACCTGAGTTGAGTGGCAAGATCCGTATTTGTGTTGATTGCAAGAGTGTTGATGCATCATCCCTGACAGACGCCTATACATTACCCAGAGTTGACGACCCCATATGCCGCATCGGGGCTGCCTCGTTTATCACTAAGGTGGAAATAGTGAACGGTTATTGGCAGGTCCTGTTGCCGGCGAGAGCGAAGAGAAGTGCCAGTCTTGTGATGGACTGGGCAGTTTATCAGTGTCAGGTGTTGTTTTGCTGCCGGAACACCGTTTGGATGTGTGGCATGTTAAGGGCACTGATAATGTTCTGGCTGATTATTTGTCACGGGAGGGTATGTTTTAAGGAGAACCCTCGCCGTTCAGTCAGTGTTGGTTTGAGTTTGGAGAAAAATTAGGCTTGCCCCTGTAGTGCAAAGCCGCCAAAAACACTATTAAAATAATACAAAAACCTCACATAAAAACTCTTTCTTTTGATAGTATATAAGTGCAGTATGTTACAGCAAGAATCTAAGACATTCTGAGTTTTTGTTCTTAGTAGGCTAGGCTTGGTGAAGCTTGCTCGTTGAGCGTAATATTGTTAAGTGATACTATTATTTTGGGGAAGTGTTGTGTAGATTTTTTTTATATAATGAAGTGTTTTTACGTTTGTGATTGTGCCTTGTTTTTCACAACTTGGGGAGTAGCTGGGTGATGCGGGGTTTGTGGGCATTCTGTCTGGTCAAATGTGCGTTTACCTGAGGTTAAAACGTCCCACATCTTGGGCGGGGTGTTACGCTGGCCAGATTGCCAGAATGTACACGTGACTCGCTAGCACTCGCCACGGCAGTGAAATGGGCTATAATAATCGTAGAACGATATTCTTTCTTTCTTAGTATTCGTGTTGTCACAGACAGATCAGTGTTTGCCTTTATTCTTGTCTATGACACTTAGAAGTATTTTATATCCATAGTAGTGATTATAACATGCAGCGCATGAGAGAGAGAGTTGGAGAGCGAAGAGGCAGTGTGTGTGCGTATGTACGTGTGCATTCCTTGCTCGGTGGGCCCACCCGCTCGCTATTGGACGGCATGCCTAGCGTGGTATATGACGTCTGCTTGTCCTGTGACGTAGTGGCCTGTGGTTGGTCGCCGCCCTCCTTGCCCAGTGGTCGGGCTCCTACCCTCCTCTCTCCTCAGAACATGGCATGGTGCGCTCGGTCCTACAAGTCCCTCGCATTCTGTCTTACATCTAACCCCCTTTACTGCTTTGCCTCTCTCTGAACTCCTTCTTTCCAATACTTCTTATCTTTATTCAATTACCCATCCCTTCTGGTTCTCGCATATGACTTCCATAGTCGGCCAGTCGTATTACCAGCGCCTGATCTCACATATATGTTTTGCACTAGCTTTAGAGGTTATTAGAATCATAGTCACACGGATTCATATTGTTGGGTGCTTCTAATTATTTGGTTGTTCTTCATTACTATTTAATGCTAGACAGTGGAGGGTATCTTTGGTCGTTGTCTGTGTTATGTATATGGCAAGTCAGAGCCTGTACGACTTCGACGGAGCTAGGTAGCCTGTAGTACACCCTGGTGCATATTTTCCTTTGCGAGCTAGCAGTATACAAGTGAAGGGCTTTTGCCTACTCTTGCTTGCATACTTGCTAACTCATTTTGTTGACCTTTGAGAAGCGCCAGGGTAAGACCAGATACTTGAGATCTGGACTTACCAAGAGAGCCTCCTAGTCACTTAACGTAAGATAAGGGAAATCTGTTCAGGGGAGACAGTAGGCTGCGAGCATGCTTGAGCTCTGCCTAGGCTCCCTGTACCTTTATGCTGCTGCTAGACTTTATTAGTAAGAAAGACAGCATTTTGTTTATTAACTTTAACTGCGATTGCTTTAGCAATTATTCACGTATTGTTTTAGCCTAGGTTGATGCATAGTGCACAACCCAGTATGGCTGTTACTTTGGCTAAGGAAGTACTGTTTTGAGTTGCTGTTGTTAGTGCTGTCACAGAGTTGTTGCACTCTCTTGTTTCCATATATATGTATCCTACTTTTGGGTGTATTTAAGATACACGCTTTGGTGTCCTGCCCCCCCTCCCTGCATTATCCCTGTTCTATATTCGACGAGCATCTTAGAGCATCAGATGTTTTCAGAAGATTCCATATCTGTTTGCTGTAGGACTAGACTTCAAGTGTTTTTATAGAGCATTGAAGAGTTTTAGTGTTGAGTTCAGACTCACACTAAATATAACGTAAGCATATAACCTTTTATTAAATCTTGTCATAGTTTATTTTAAGCATTGTTATTACTTGAGAGCTTTTTATTAACGTAATTACTCTTGTTGTGAGTAGGCTTTGCCGTCACCGGAAGGCTTTTGTAGAAGTACACTTAACCCAGTTAATTGATACCCCGTTATCCAGTAGATTAACTCGGGAGGGTTCACCGGCTTAATAGTTTGAGGGTTTGGAATTAGCGTACCGTTGTTGCAGATCTAGCCTATTTTGTAGTCCAATATTAAGTGCCCTTGTTTATTTCGTTGTGCCGGTCGTAACACTCTGCATCACCGACCGCTTATGTTTCCCGTCACATGTAGCACCAGGCCAGAACATTGTGATTTAGGCCTTTTAGGGATTTAGGGGTCTGCCCTTACCGATTTAGTGTGTGGTTACCTATTCCGGCATTATTTACTTAGAATCAAGTTAGCATTTACTTTATAATCTCCATCTGTGTTGATTGCCTTCACAGTATCATGATATGTGGCCTAGCATCTTGGGTTGTTCGACAAAGACGTTTTATCCATAATTATTGTTGGGAGAGTTACAGCCGACTCATCCCTTTGCAGTAGAGTAATGCAATCTACTTTCATGCTTAGGCTTCAATGCTGCCTGCAAGGTTGGTGGTGGTGGCCCGGGTTTGTTGGTGGTGCTTGCATGCTCAGCAGCAGTCATGGCATAGTCAGTAGAGCCTCGGCTGCTGATCAAAGGGTCGGCGGATCGAATCTTCACTGTCAAAATGTTATTGGTAGATGTCAAGCCCAGGCAACTTCACCTAGAAATTCGTGACAAACGCCTAATCTTCATGACCACCCCATCTCGGGAATTACGTGAACTCCTGAAGTGTTGGCCTAATTACTAACGAAACATTGCACTATTATACCTGAAGGGTTGATGGGTGTTGCTGCATATTTTTCTTTTCTTTTTTTTTTCTATGTGCATGGAGGAGACCAAAGGCAGGTTGCCTGTTTCGAGTCTCTCCCCCCAAAGTTAAAAGAGTGACAGAGCCAAATTCAAGGGACGTTGGAGTCAAAATGCCTGGACACACAAAAGTTTAACGCAATCTAAGTCATAGGACGAAGGATAGACTGATTGAGGGAGAGAGTTCCAGAGTTCACTTGTTCAGTAGAAGAAAGACTGATAACATTTGCCAATTTGGATAGCTGGACCGAATAGGAGTGGGACTGTATTGTAAGGCGGGTGCCTCACACTCGCCACAAGGGAAAGGGGATACACTGTGAGAGCTCTGAAGAACACTTATTGTTGTAATAGCGATAGAAGAGTGAAAGAGATGCAACATTGCGGCGTGTAGAAACGGATTGTAGGGAACTAGTAAGAGGAAGCGAATTGGTGAGGCAAAATGCTTTTGATTCTACTCGTTTGAGAAGTGCGGTATGGGTGGAAGCTCCCCACACATGCGAACAACACTCAATACAGGGGCGCACTGTTCCCCGATACAGAGCAAGAAGCTGTGCGGGGGTGAAGAACCCAAGGAGACAGTTGAGCACACCCAACTTTTGGGAAGCTGTTTTAGCAAGAGTGGTAATATGATCTTTCTAAGAAAGGTTAGATGAAAAAGATACATCTAAAATGTTGAGAGAAGATGAAGGGTTGAGTTGGGTGTTGTTGAAGAATAGTTGATAGTCTTGTGGAAGATTGTGATGGAGAGATAGATGAAGAAACTGGGTCTTGGAGGCGTTGAAAGTAACTAGATTTTCTCTGCCCCAATCAGAGATAATTGAAGACAGGCATTCAATGGCCTCGCCACGTTTGTTTAGGAATGCTTGCATGCTGGGTTGTTGTGAAAAACTAGTTGAATAGTGTAAGGTAGAGTCATCAGCATATGAGTGAATGGGACTGGAAGTACAGTTGATGAGATCATGGATAAATATTAAAAAGATAATTGGAGAGACAGGACAGAAAACTTAGGAACACCGGAGTTGATAGGTTGAGGAAGTCAATGATGGCCGTCAATAACCCAGTGAGACCCAGCGTCGCACGTGATGCGTCGGCAGTGTTTGATCACCAACTCCCAGAGACGCATCACGTGCGTCCGACATATTAAAATCAGTTACGTGGCTCGTAAGGTAGGAAATGGCGGGAGAATAGGAGGGGGAGGTACCGTAGTGTGTGTGGGAGCCGGGCCGGTAGGTGTGAGCGGGCCAAGACAGCCGCGCGGCCGGTGGTTTTGGGCTTAGTGGGGATACTTTACACCCTTAGTTCACCGCCAGTTTGAACCTTCATTACTCCGGTCGTATGGGAGCTAGAGGCTTGAGATTTATATGAGACACTCCTTAGGATGTATGCCGTACAATGCCATACTCAGTTTTCACCCTAGTGCTCCCAGGCGGGTGGTCATGCAGGGGAGACGAAGTTTCGACCCCCCCCCCCCCCCAAATGACCGAGGTGATTTTGTTTTTATTTTTGTCTTCATTTCTCACCATTCTCTTCCATTTTGGCTCAACACATTTTTTGAGGCTCCCCCCCCCCCCCAAACCCCAACCCCCCAAAAAAAAATATCCGAGGTGATTTTTTTTTTTTTTTTTTTCATTTCTCATCCTTGTCTTCCATTTTAGCAAACAAAAAAAAGAAGTGAAAATGGCTTGGGACTGGGGTGAACAAAATATTATAACTAGCCGGGGCTCAACGGGATAACTGAAGCTATGGAGCGGTCTGAAAGGAAATTGGAGACAAAGACACATATAGAGGGATAGAAACCAAAGGAGGGTAGTTTGGAAATTTAAGACTTATGCCAGACTCTATCGAAGGCTTTCGATATTTCTAGAATTACGATGTAATTCCCTGTTATTTCCAGATCACAAGGAAGGAAGCCTTTTTCATCTTATTCTGATTAACATCATAGATTCTATTCAACCTTGAATGATGAGCCTGCAAAATGACTGGGTTTAGAAATATACAGAATAATTCCTATTGTACAACGACACCCCCTTCTGACTTGAGAAGGTATCACACGAGAAATTGTATCGTTAAATTTTAATGGTCAGCATTTCTCCAGCAATAATTGTGAAAGGTTTGGAATGGTATCGGAAACTATACTGTAGGTAGATTATATTAGGGGGCAGAACTATTTAAAAAAATTACATCATATTTTGCGAGACCGGTGGTGAAGATAATAAACGGTATTGGTAAGCTCAGAAAATACCTCTTTTCGTCAAGGAGGTAAACAATATCATGGTATCTAGCATATTTCATAGTGGCTAATATTTAACAATTTGATTCAGTTAAAGAAGGTCCTCTAGAAATAAAAAGCATACACAGAACAATATTAACTACCACAGATCGTTCCTAAGCTGCATAAAATCGTCTAGATATAGCTAGAAAAAAATATGTAATACGTCAACCATACTTTGATGTCTCAGTAAGTTTGGTATATATTTCATAACACAAATTCCCTTTCCTATTTTACTTCAGCCATCTGGTCTGGTCAATAGCACATAATGATTGTATTGCATTGTGTAGATTAAGAGGAGGTAGACAGTTATTCTGGACCCCCTTCTCCCTAATGTTTAGCCCCACTAGTTTTGAGATTATAAGACGTTCGGCCCATTAGTTTGGCGATTTTAACACTTTTCGCCCCATTTCGTTGTTAATTTTAAGAACTTTCGTGCCATTTACATGTAAAAAAAATCCTGGCGAGCGATAGCAAGCCTGCAATTTTAAGAGGAACCAGCCTTCGGCCGTGACATTTTCTTCCGAAAAATTTAAAAATTTATCTTGAAGTGAAAGGCTTACAAAGAGAATATGTGAGTCAGGTACAAGGGGAGATAGAAGGGCAGGAAGACCCCCATTGAGATGGAGAGACTGTGTAAGAAAGGCTTTGGATGATAGAGGAATGACTATAGATCAGGCAGGGGAAGTGGTGGTGGACAGGAGTGAATGGAGAATGCTTGTGAATAGTTGAGTGAACACGTGGTCATTTGGAGTAAGGGGTCGGGCGCAAGTTCGACTAGATAATAGTCCATCAGGCGCCTGGCCCGGGGGGACGATTAATATGAAGGGTGTGCCTGGAAGTGTGGTGGGAGGGCTTGTGGCTTTGGCTCCGCTGCATGTCTGCCTGCCGAGATCGGAACCTCTCCGGGTGGTCAGGGGCTGGGGGAGTGCTGGAGCGACCTTGGTAACCCTGGTCTCTGGGTCTTCTCCTGGGTGACCTGGATGTGTGTGAGTTTGTGTTTTTTATCTGTGTTTATTTTTTGTTTTATGTTGTTTTTGTGTTTTCCCTGTTCTTGCTCTGTCTTGAGTCGGCTACCCCCAAAATGGGGATTGGGCCTGAGCATATAGATAGATAGATAGATAGATCTTGAAGTGGGGTCTAGGGTGTTTTTCTAAGCTTGATGGAGGTCTAGGGAGGAAACTAAAACAAATAATGAATACATTAATTAATAGACCAAACAAACGGCCAGTCTCCCCTTAATTTAGAAATAGCCTACCTCTCTTTGAACTATTGTGAACACTCCACATAATTATAACATTATTTATTTATTATATATATATATATTATATATTTGTTTATGTGGTCATTTAGAAAACTATCTCTTTTTACGTATTATTAGTTCTAAAGTTGTAAATGCAATTTGAAATGTTCCAATTCCGACTCTTTATCTAATTATCTATGTTACTTACAGGAACATACAATACACATTATGTTTAGGTTAATATAAGTAAGGTTCTAGGGTAGCTATTAAAAAAGGTTTAATGGATAATTTGCGATAGGATAGATCCAAATATAGGTTTGATATCGCCTACCATATGAGTCTGTGTTATAAATAATATCAGATAGGGAATACTAATAACTAGCTCATGTTAGAGAAGGTTAATTGCTCGATTAGTTATGAAATCTAGTTTGGATCCCTAACAACTGACTATTGATATTGCGATTGCCGATTGGCCCATGTAGCTTTGTAAGTATGGTGTAAATACAATCTCAGGTACACCCTTTTTTTTTGTACGCATTCACCATGCAAATATTTACAACAAAATAGCCCAAGGGGGTAGTGGATATTTGTTTGTATTTATTTATTTATTTATGTATGTTACAGTAACCTCGCTAGACCTCCATCAAGCTTAAACCAAAAAACAACCCCTAGACCTCGAGCCCTTCAAGATAAATTTGTAAATTTTTCGGCAGAACAATTCTAACGCTAGATCGAATTTTACCGGCATATGAGACACGTCACGCTACTGATCATAATGCTGAATAGTTACTTACAGGAAGCTCAAAGTTGAACAGCAGGGCCAGGTCTTCCAAGTTACCCATTTTGGTACAAAGAAAACGTAAGTGTTATTGTAGAAAATTGTGCCTTTATGGTGGACTATAATAAACTGTTCAGTCAACAAACTCTCTCAATACACACATCTACAATAATTCTACGCTCACACTCATACATACACTTACACTTAAATATACTCACAATTATATACCCCTTTAATTACATCGCTCCCCAAAGTGTTGGGGCCTGTACTGAAGGATGAATATGTAGGCTAATTATTATATTTTATTTTCCACAGAAACCCAAAGCTACACCCACAAAGAGACCTACACACATTACCCCTTCAGGTACATCTTTATTCAGAGTGTTGTGGCTTGTAGGGAAGGGTGAACAAAAAAAGACAATTCACACAAAAAGCACATACACATTCTCACATAAACAAACACTTACACCCATAAACAAACACCTACACTCATAAACAAATACCTACACTCATAAACAAACACTTACACTCATGAACAAACACGTACACTCATACACAAACACCTACACTCATAAACGAACACCTACACTCATAAACAAACACCTACACTCATAAACAAACACTTACACTCATACACAAACACCTACACTCATAAACAAACACCTACACTCATAAACAAACACCTACACTCATAAACAAACACTTACACTCATACACAAACACCTACACTCATTAACAAATATCTACACTCATAAACAAACACGTACACTCATACACAAACACCTACACTCATAAACAAACACCTACACTCATAAACAAACACCTACACTCATAAACAAACACCTACACTCATAAACAAACACTTACACTCATACACAAACACCTACACTCATAAACAAACACCTACACTCATAAACAAACACCTACACTCATAAACAAACACCTACACTCATAAACAAACACTTACACTCATACACAAACACCTACACTCATAAACAAACACCTACACTCATAAACAAACACTTACACTCATACACAAACACCTACACTCATACACAAACACCTACACTCATAAACAAACACCTACACTCATAAACAAACACGTACACTCATAAACAAACACCTACACTCATAAACAGACACCTACACTCATAAACAAACACTTACACTCATACACAAACACCTACACTCATAAACAAACACCTACACTCATAAACAAACATGTACAGTCATACACAAACACTTACACTCATACACAAACACCTACACTCATAAACAAACACCTACATTCATGGACAAACACACTCATGAACAAACACCCCTTCAGCTACATCGTTTTCGGCAATATCATGGTTTGTATTGAAGGGTGATTAAAGAAATTTAAGACTGAAAAATATATAAAGAAACGTGGGTGGCATGTACTATTAAGGGGAAGGTGTCTGTTTTTTTCCCATCATGTTAGCCCCATTAGCTTTTAAATATTAAAACGTTTATTGCATTACTTTCGCGATTTTATGCCCTTTCGCCCCATTGCTATGTCGATATTAATACCTTACATGTCATTTAGCTGTCGATTCTTTCCTGGCGAGCGATAGTGAGCCACGCATCCATCAACAAGCTACACCCTTTTCTTGTCTGTTAATCATAATGTAAATGATCGAATAACGCTTTTTATGTGGTTTTCAACGAGAATAAAACGGCGCGTTTGGGCCGAAGATTGGGAGTTCACCGCCTCTTCCGATCGTTGGTTTGTTTACATGACACTCAAGGTTAGTTACAGTTGCTGTTGTTATTTTCCCCCTACGGCAACATATATGATGATGTCAATAAGTCAAGTAGGGGTGAACGGGGGCAAAGACCCCTCTCAACACATATGGTATCCCACGGCCTACATTGGAGTTCAACTACCCCCGAAAGGGGTTGAAATAGGGGAGCTATCCCCCCGCCAAAGGCGGCTTTCTAGGGCCTTTCCTAGCTGATGCTGAGAGGATTGGGTTCTAGTCATGTGGTGATGGGCTGGTCTATCAGAGTGAGAACTGAGCGATCTCTGCCATACCCATCGCTTACTCTGACTGTTCCTTTTACTTATATATTTTCTAGATCTCAAGTGACGGCGTCTCTTCCGTGGATTGACCTCCCAATCTACCAAGATTGGAAGCCAAAGCGTCACATTTTTCCTTTGCCCCTCAACTTTCTCTTCATAATTGCTGAGGGGCACAGGGCCCTGGGTGGGGCTTTGGTTTCCCGGGCGTTTCTGCACCCTCCTCAGCTCCCCGCCATGGAGTGGCTTCGGTCACCCAGGCTTTATTGTGGTCGGCAGGGAGGGTTCTGTAGGGGCGCTCGGTTATGGCCTTGGCCTTGCTCGGGGCCTTGGGGCTGTTCGGCCAGGCAGCTTGGGGAACAGCAACAACAACAACAACTACCAAGGCGGGAAATATATTAGATTCGTCAACAATATTGAACGAAATTACTTCCCCATGTGTATCTCTTGGGGATAAGTAATGAAATGTGTTGCACCACTTTTTACTCAAGGTTACATTGTCATGAGGAAATAATCTGCCGAACAATTATTGGTGATGTCAGTATAAGCTGGATTTAATGTCTCTCTTGCTGGTAGATGCTCTGGGAGGAAGGTCATCTGGTGGCACATGGGCAGGGTCATCAGTGCCACTTGACAGATGGGTGATGCCTGTGGTGAATAATGACTTCTGGCGGGGTCCAATCTTCAGTGCTGTTATAGAAAACGGGATACCCAGCGAAGAAAATAATTCCTGGATAACTATCATAGTTTTCTCCTTGAGATGTGTGCATCACCTTCTTCTTGCTTCCATCTGTGATAACTGTTTGATTCTTTAGTCTTAATGGGAAAATTGTATTTTATAATGAGTATTTTCTTCCAAGCCCATTGTATCAATGATTACCGATTGATTTGTGTATTCCGGTGAAAAGTGTATTTTTTTATGTAGTGTTATAATATAGCCAATCAACGCAAAATGGTATTCCTGATTATTTGTTCTCCTGTGTAATTTTCGTCATTTGCATTTCACATTCGTTCCTTTTAACCCTCTTTGAACTCAAACTGATTCCAAAGACACTTATGTCCTAAATGTGCATGCAATTTGAGTCCTAAAGAGCCCTAGAAACTTTAGATATTTGGTGGAAAGAAACTTGTTACTCAATTTCCAGCAAACTTGAGCTACGAGTAGCTATGTATGTCTTGCACATTATAAAACAATGTACCCTGTTAGTTAGGGAGCACCAAGGTCGAAATTACAATTTTATGCTGTAAAAGGTTTCACTATTGATTTTGAAAGTTCATTCCTAATAGAATAAGATTCAAGAGGGCAACCTTCTGAAATCAGTGTAGGTCACTCTGAAAAATGGCCATACATTCGGGCCCATACATACCGAATTGGTCGCCAGCCGCAACTCCCCGTCCCTGAATGTAACACATGTTCATATCATTGCTTCTAAATGTCATAGAAACAAGATTTTGGTGTCTAAATGTATGTTTTCAGGGTCATGGAATCTGATGTCACTAATTTAAGAATGACTGGATAGTCCGCTATTTTGGAATCCATGATGGCTGCCTGGCAACTGTGAACTATGTTATGCAACTCACTCATTCAAAGCCCTCCACATTAACATTTCTCCAATATTTTAGCCAAATATGCAATATAGTAAATATGTATAACATTATTCGTGTTTATGGTGCTCTGCTTATGCTCTTGTGTTTACTTATTTACCTATAATAGATGATAATGTTGGGTAGTCCGAAACTTTTCCTTCCAGCATATCATCTGATTTTCAGTTTAGTAGACAGGCTATGGATATACAGTATTTCTTGTATCTAAGACATTTTAATCACATATGAGAATGTGTATACATTTGTAACACTAGAGAACATCAATGTGAGGTAACAGATGAACATTCATTAATTGAAAAACAAATCAAAATTATAAGGACTGGTTAATATCAGCGATTGGAAATTGCGACATTATATGGTTGTTAAAATGTAGGCTACTGCTGTTTTCAGAATTATATATCCAAAATAAAACTCATTTCTATAAATCAGCACTATTCTCATCTGAGTCTACATCATGTACAGCTACTGACAAATGTTCGTGAGCTCCTGCGATTTTCTTTATGCAAATATAGCCTTTTCATTTAAATTTATGTTCAGATCAATTCAGCTTTATATTAATAAATGCATATTATGTATTTATTATTATATAGCTGAATTGATGTCAATATATATCTAAATGGATGCAATTGCATAAAGATAATCGCAAGAGCTCACATACATTTGCAGTAGGTGTACATCAAAGAAGGTCAATGTCTGCACACAGTCACATGGTTACTGGCAGGAACAGTTTTTCTTACATCGATTCTTGATATATTTGCAGCTGTTGAAGTTGTCAATGGCCTCAGGTAGCGATGGGAGGATCATTGGTAGTGGCTTATCGTCTATTTTCTACTGGCCAGCCAAATATCAGCACATCAAGCAGATTGGACACTGGTACATTACTTCGTTTTTGTACTAATGTTGCAAACAGGCTGCACTTTAGGTGAAGTAGAAATGCATCCTCTGCTGGTGGCAAAGATCTCCTATCTTGATTACGTCCCCCAGTCAGGAAGAGGTGAGCTTGCTGTGCAGCGATTCAAATTGTACATGTGGGCTGTAGCAAGTCATTAGAAGCTTTTGAGCTGTATTTTAGATGACATTTGTTATTTCAGTGTTTCCATGTTCTCCATATTCAACCAATAACTCTGTCAAGTCGATGTTGAACGTTCAGTATCTTCAATTTACCGATATTGAAGAGGCTGCAGGAGTCCTTCTTACCCAAGAAGGCATGGAGGAAGGGTTGAAGCTTACAATCACCTGTCCCAAGTTTAGCAGCAACTTCATGCAGAGGTATCAAACAATTGTTCTGCATTTTGAATCCATAGCTGAACATCTTTCAATAGTGTGTTTCAGAAGTAGAGCAGAATGACCAGGATGTCAGTATCAGTGCCATACACAGCTACTCTTTTGCTCCCAAGTGTACAGCACTAAATATGGCATGTTGCACATGTGTCACATTCTTCCTGTGTTGAGCTGAGGGGTGGGACAACCACACAACCATATAAGTTGACCCGGATGCTTTTCAGCTCACCAGTGAAACCTCCAGACATATACAGAGGAATATCTGAATCATGAGTTATGGGATGGCAAAAGTCAAATGTCTTGTTTTTTTGTTTTCCCCTGATCCCATAAATGTCCTGAAAGTACAGTAGGTGTAGACACGGCACCTGCATTTTCATACTCCCTTTGACGTTTTCCAATATGTTGGTATCTTTGGCATTCACAATCTTTAGTGGATAACAAATGGTTATATCGATGACAAGGGAACTGTAAGCTATTACAGTGTGGAGGCAGTAGGTTCATCACCTTTCTCAGTATTCTGTATTGGTAATGGTGAAATGTTTCACCTTTGATTAATGCAGGGCGCTGTAAAAAGTACATAGCATCAACACCCGAACAATGTGGTTCATCTTCTTCTGGCAATTCATATTGTGTCTATAATTCAGTTTCACAAAGTATTGCATTGAGCCATACAGCTTTGTTGGTTTGTCCACATTTTGCCATCCTCAAACAGTGATAGGGGGGCAACAAGACACTCATATCGTCCAATTGTTTCTTTTAAGTTGATGTCCACCCCTGCAGATTTTTTCTGAAAAATTGGCTTGAGGAGTAATACTTCTTACCTAATGCCCGGGTACTTCTTTATTTGTTTCTTAGCTTTTGCCTGCATTGTTTTGAAGGTGTGTAATTTGATCTTCTGTACTTTTGCGGCATCGTCCTCTAGGCAGGCATTTAATGCGTCTCTCCCAATCCTCTTCATATTAAACAGATCATACACACAGTCAAGAGATGCAGTTTGACCAGTAGCTAGGTTCATAAAAATAATGTTCTGATGAATTTATTAGTGGGACCTTCAACCTAGCTAGGCGAGCTAAAAATGACAGTAGGGATCGATATTATAGGTGAACAGTGTGTTAGAAACGATAATGGGAAGATTGTGTATGCAGAAGATGAAATCAGAGAAGCATGGAAGGCACACTATGAACGATTACTAATTGTAGAGTTTGAATGGGATAAGGAATAGCTTAGTATCGAAAAACCAATAACTGAACCCCCTCCTTTGATAGCACAGTAGTAGTGAGTGACGCAATCAATACAATCAAGGACGGTAAAAGCTCTGACATTGTCGATGAGATGATAAAAGCCTCAGGGGAGACTGGTGACAGCTTAGTCACTGAGATGATAAACACTATTATTAAAGATGAGAAAATCCCTGCGGATTCGCACAAAAGTGTAATAGTAAATATATAAAAAGGATAAGGGGATGTACTAGATAGAGGTAATTATAGGGGCCTGAAAATGCTTGACCAAATCATGAAAGTCTGTGAGAGTCTTTGAGGGTTTGATCAGGCAAAGCATCTCCATTGATGGTATGCAGTTTGCTTTTATGCCAGGACGTGGTACAACCGATGCTATCTTCATAGTCAGGCAGATACAGGAAAGATACTTATTAAAAGGCACGGATATGTACTTTGTGTTTGTAGACCTGGAGAAGGCCTTTGACAGGTGCCAAGAGATGTTGTGCAGTGGGCTATGAGGAAACTTGGTGTGGAAGAGTGGCTGGTGCGTGTGATAATGAAGATGTATGAGGATTCGCAAACTGCGGTGAGGGTGAAAGGTGTACTGAGTGAGGAGTTCACAGTCTGTGTTGGAGTTCATCAGGGTTCAGTGTTAAGCCCTCTCCTCTTTATTATGGACCTGGAGGCTCTGTCTAGAGTTTTTTTATCCGGACTCCCGTGGGAACTGTTTTATGCAGACGATTTAGTCCTAATAGCTCACAACGTGCAAGATGCTGAGGCCAAATTCAGAAGATGGAGAGAGGGCATGGCGAGCAAGGGTTTAAGAATCAATACTACCAAACCAAGGCTATGCATTGTAGATTGAGATGAGGCAATGTGGAAAAGAGCGGTGCATACCCATGTGCTGTGTGTGGAAAGGGTGTGGGCGCTAACTCGATTCAGTGTAGCATCTGTCGATGTTGGGTGCACTATGGGAGTAAGCGCTGTAGTAGAATAAAAGGACCCCTGCCGAAGGATAAATCAGAAATCGAGAAATTTGAGTACTTAGTGTGCAAAGGCGAGCTTGTGTTAAATGATGATCCTGTGGCTGTGAATTTTGGAAATGAGTCATTGGAGCTGGTGGACAAGTTTTGCTACCTAGGAGATGCCATCTCTGCCAGTGGTGGGGCCGAGGCTGCCACTGTCGCTAGAATTCGATGTGGCTGGTGGAAATTCAGAGAACTGCTGCTTATTCTGACCATGAAAAGAATACCTCTCCACCTGAAGGGAAAGGTGTATGCCTCATGTGTTAGAAGTGCAATGACGTATGCCTCAGAAACATAGGCCGTTAAATTAGAGGATGTCAACAGAATGGAACGTAATGAGACGAGAAAGGTGAGATGGATGCGTGGGCCAGGCTGCAGGATAGAATAACAAATGATGGGCTGAGGAGACGCTTAGGTATAAAGAGCATTAGCGAGGAGATGCGTACAAGTTGTTGTTGTTGTTGTTGTTCCCCAGGCTGTCTGGCCGAATAGCCCCAAGGTCTCAAGCAAGGCCAAGGCCATAAACGAGCGCCCCCACAAAATCCTCCCTGCTTACCACTAACAAAGCCCGGTTATGTAGCACACCCGCTAGGCACGTAAGCACATCCTCCACACAGTTTGCTAATGTTAGCACAAACATATACCAACGAATTAGAGAATAACAGGGAAAATAGGTGATAATTGAAGGGGGAGGGGAAAGGGAGGAAGGAGGGGATGTGGAGGAGTGATATGAGGTATAGGGAAAAAAACAAAAAAATAAAAAAATGAAATAAAATTGTTTAGTGCTACTGGGGCCGTTTAAATGTTTTTTTTAGGCCTTCCTCTTAAGAGCTTTGCCGCCCTCGCCCAGTAAAACTTCTTATGAGCTTTCTCGCCGTTGCCGGGTTAAGACAAGAAACTGAAACTGCACGTATGTGTGGAGCACTCGTCTTAAAATGTTATGTATGTATGTATGTATGTGAACTTCATTGCAGCTGATGATCTCGTAGACATCCTCAGGTTTACCTTCATTGTGATGGGTAGAAGTTCCTGTTTCGTTGACATTCAGCATTTGTTTAACCCAGGAACTGAGGGGAGACTCTTAAGAGTTCCCCCGGCGGACTGCGGGGAGACTCTTAAGAGTCAGAGAAAAAAAAAATCAACTTTTGACATCGAAAAAAAAATATTGTTTTTATTTTTATTTTTTTATTTTTTTATTTTTTTATTTTTGTTTGGCCCCTGGGCCATGTCAAATCTCAGTCCTCTACCTCCCCTCCTTCCCCACTTTCCTCCTCTCCTTCAGTTATCACCTATTTTCCCTGTTATTCCCTTATTCTGAGGTATATTTTCGTGCTAACATTAGAAATCCGGTTGCAGGGTGTGGTCATCACTGATAGCAAGCGAATGCAAGAGAGAGAGAGAGAGAGAGTATCGATTGACTGTGTCTCAGTGGCCTTGGGGGAAATTGGCGGGAAAGCAGCTTGCCTCGCCCATACATTATACAACTCGCGGGCTATATCTCCGATTTTGACCATCCAAACGCTGTTTTCACTCGTTTTATTGTTGTTTCAGGTTAATACCTTTATAATCAACCCATAATAGGCGCATATGGATAAGTATTAATGCTATTAATGGTACAATGAATATTTTAGTGACGGAAACACCTCAAATACATGCGCACAGGGAGAGGTGTCTAATTACCCCCATGCGCACTTCAGAGGTTAAATTGAGTCGATACTTCCAATGTTATGGGTTTTGTGTAAACCCACTTTTTTCAAGCTTTTGCATCCAGTGTTGTACCACTGAGTCCACTGACACTCTATTTGGCATCCCTCGTATATGTATATTCTAGGGTCATATAAGCTGGAATGAGCCATCTTTGCGATGAACTGCAAAGTATCCATTCATGAAGTAGCTCCAGACTTCAAGTGCAGTGTTTTTCAGATTATGCATCTCACTGAGGTATTGTGAGTGAGAATAACTGTATTTATGATGTCCCGCTGAGATGATATACGGCAACATATTGCTGGCTTCATGTAGAGACTGTTCCCAGTCACCTCTTCTGTAAGATTAAGTGAATCTTATCAATATGTTGACCATATTGATGTACGATTTCCACAGGAAATGTGTTGGTGAGGATGCAATCTCTTAGTCACATGCATCAAATAGTTCCTCCCGTTTGGTGATACACCTCATCAGTAGCTTCAAGCTTGCTGGCACATTGTCATCAACAATTCCAATGCAGAACTCCTGGAGATCGTTTTTTAAGTCACTAATTACCTGCATATCACCATCCTTGATCTGATACCATGCACTTGAGTGCCTCCATTTGTAGTCTAGCCATATATTCTCGAAGGAGTTTGTGACCCCACATGTTTTAGTAGTCAGGTCAGGTCAGGTGAAGGTATTAAGGGATACGCCTTTACAACAGCACCTCGTTTCTACATTCTACTTTTTCCTTATTTTCTGAAGAGTGTAGAGTGGGGAGAAGGGGTGTTGGAGAGAGAGGAAGCTGTTGGAGTGGCTTTGTTATGTGTGCTTAGTCTGTATACGTCGTCAGGATGTCCCCTGACTGGGTGTGAGCATGTGAAACATGCTAGGACGTACTACCATACCCACTAAATGTCCGCCGTGGCAGGGATTCGATCCCGGGTCTTGCAGATTCACACGTGAGCGTGCTCACCACTCGACCACCGCGGTTCTTAGTAGTCACCGGCAGGTCCAAAGGATCTTGTTATCGGTTCATAGCTTGCAAACTCTACTCTTGGCTAAGATCTTTCTTCCACTGCCTCTCATCAACTTCCCAATGGATGCAATCAAATGACAGGCAAGATGGACTCGGCCTACCATCAGGATGAGATGGGCATACGTTTCAACATGATCAGGAGCTTTGTCACATAGACTGAATGCAATACCATAGATAGCTTGATCAGCGGTGATAACGGTGTGCTTCAAGCCAAACATGGCAGAGAGTTGCACTCCATATTGAAGTCCTTTATGATACACTCTAGGACAGGGGTGTCAAATATGCGGCCCGCGGGCCGCATGCAGCCCCCCTCCCTCTAGCATGTGGCACGCGAACCAGTTTGGCCAATTAGTGTCAAATATTGCATTTTCTTCTAGACATAATTAATATTTCTTAAATATATTATTTGTTGGTACTTTTTAACTTAAGGTCTAATTCTAGGAAGTATTTGTAACAGTAAGAAGCTTAAAGTAAATTTAATACTCTTTCACCCTTAGACATTCTTCTTAAGCTGAATACAATCGTCAACAGGTTTATGATATGCTCAATTCGGGCCAGTGGGACAGTTCTTGCAGTCCTTCTCAGTAGCCTATGTGGCCCAAGGCAACGGGGATAAAACACAACTAGTGCCACACTTGCCGTAAATTCATATTTAGATAATATATTTTTATGTTTGTTTTTAAGGTTTTCTGAAATTGTTATATCTGGTTAATATGAAGCATTTATTTGTATTTATATTAGGACGGGTGGAGGCATTACCGGTATATTATATTTGGCATGCTACATTAACCCTTCTGTACTGGCAATGTCTTTTTTAATTTTATGTGGCTACTATTTGACGATTTTATTCAGTTTCAAAAGGGCCTTCGATAGGATTCGAACTATCACACTTATTCCTTTTTACTACCACAAATACTTCTTAAACTGTTCAAAATCCTCCAAACATAGCTACAATAAAATATAAAAGACCTCGCCGGTACAAAAGGGGTTAATGCGGCCCTACAGTATCGTATGTATCAAATTTAGCCCGCCAAAGCAAATGAATTTGACAGCCCTGCTCTAGGATCTGTGGGATCAGATGGAATCATTATTAGCACTTTACCATTCTAGCCCTCCCCTAGATCACAAACCACTTCCCATTCTTAACTACTCTCAGTAGTACAGGTAGTAAAAAAAAAAAAACGTTAATCTTTGTTGGACCAGGATATAACTATTGGAACATAACTACTTTTGTATCACGAATCAGATAATATTTTGATGATTCGTATCACTATAAGCATTGTTATGCACTGGACACCCGATTCCTGGCGAACTGAAATGAAGAGAATAGAAAACAAATGTTTATAACACTTTATTTGATTCAACTACTACAAAGTTCCAGAATGTTCCCATACATTACAATACAGTGGACCCTCCAATAATTTTGAAATTAGTACCATGAGATTCCATGACCCTGAAAACATACATTTACTGTAGATAGCAAAATCATGTTTCTATGACTCTTAGAAGCAATGATATGAACATATGTTACATTCAGGGACGGGGAGTTGCGGCTGGCGACCAATTCGATATGTATGGGCCCGAATGTATGGCCATTTTTCAGAGTGACCTACACTGATTTCAGAAGGTTGCCCTCTTGAATCTTATTCTACTAGGATTGAACTTTCAGAATCAATAGTGAAACCTTTTACAGCATAAAATTATAATTTTGGCCTAAATCAGCCATGGTGCTCCCTGACTATGTGTGAGGCATTGTCATCCTGTGATCACAGCTGATGTGAGTTTCCTCCTCAGGTTGATGTTGACAGTGCAGTGAGAATGATAGCCGGACCTTTAACCCATGGCAATCTGACCGCCGGTTGGACAGCAGATGGTGAGTGTGAAATAATTCATGATAGTGTTGTGTGTCATAATTTGTTTGTTTATGTAATACATATATATATATATATATATATATATATATATATATATATATATATATATATATATATCTATGGTCAGGCCCAATCCCCACTTTTCCTATTTTTATTATATATATATATATATATATATATATATATAGTGTAAGCAAATATGAGTGCACAATATAACTCTATTACATTTCAAATGGTTACCCCTCTACAAGTTATGATTGACGAGTACATTTTTATATATATTCATAGAAAATACTGTATACTATTAAGGGAAGGGACTTCGTATTGTTTGATTCTGTTTCACACACAATATGCTATGCACATAGATATTACTGATGGCTACTTGATTATGTTTCTCATACAATACGCTATACATATAAATATTACTGATAGCTCACACCTTAGAACATAATATACCAACAGTGATCTACGCCATACCCGTACGGGTATACTCTTGCTTTAGTATATTCATATACTGTATAATGTATTATCGACTACAGACACATTCTGATTACACCATTGGAAAGTGTGACAAATACCCCTAATTTTACATATAAATGCCTATTGTCATCACTCAAAAGTTCTATTTTATTGCCACGTGAATTTAGATGAAGTTTGAAAAACAATTATTTTTTTGTAATCAGAATAATTTTAAACTATGATCTTTCAACGTTTTGTGGGTTCTCCTAAGGAATATTTCTTACGGAAATAATATATTGGCGTTGCCTCTTTCTCTTGAGATATAATAAATTGCAGTAGAGATAGTTTATGTGGGTGAAAATTGAGGTAATATATACATTTTTGGTTACAGCACTGTATATTTTTCGTGTGATACATTATATTCACAAAGAAAACATTTAATGATAACAATTGTTGATTAAATATTTGGAAAGAACATGGAAAATTACTCATATATCATACAGAAATCTTTTAATTGATCAACATATAACAACATTATGATGAGATAAACTCCAAAGAACGATTTAATACTGTTTTATCGATCAGTTTTGACTGTGATAATTATTCAGTCTTTTGGGATATTCTTTTTTAGTTATAGTATAGTGTGGTGTTTTGCTCTATATTTAGATGTATGTTACATTGCATGTAGAGGCTATCAATGTGGGTTAAAGCAGAGCGATATTGTATGTGCATTGTCTTGTGGCAACCAAAATAGCCTCAAGTGTGAGCAGTAGTTGATAATATTAACTTGATAGCTTATCTGAGAGGTTTATTGAGATGACCATAAAGCTGCTAAGATCACCACAAAGCCAGAGTGAGCCTTCTAGCCCGCAAACGACATCAATTAAACAACTCAGAATAAAGAAAGACTATGTGAACCAACCTATCATTAATATTTCTGCTAGGTACGATACTAGCCCATCCAGATCTAAAGACTGGCCCAATACTAGGTACGAGACTAGTCCTGCTAAGTTCAACACTACCACTGCTAAGTACAATATTAGCTTGTTATGTCTGAAAACTAACCCTGCCAAATGTTCTGGTAATTATGCTAAGCACAATACTAGCTTGTCATGTCAAGAATTTTGCTAATTCTACTAAGTATGATTTTAGCACTTCAGGTCTACAGACTGAACCTGCCATGTGTTCTGGCTTTACATTATGTTCAAAACCAACAGCAGTGCAATGAGTGGTAACTGTGAGGCCAGAAACTCACTTTCCAGGTCATAGACTGTACTCTCTCTCTCTTTATATATATATATATATATATATATATATATATATATATATATATATATATATATATATACTGTATATATACTGTATATATCTATCTATCTATCTACACATGAAGTCAAGACAGAATAATAGCCAGTGAAAGTCCCGTGGTTTGTTGTACAAGTGATTTTGCTAGGGTGCTGCTAACCACCAGCAATCGCCCGCTCCCAAAGAAGGACCTCCCAGTTGAAGAAGATTCAGAAGAAGAGGAGCCCAGTACCAAGGAAGAAGAAGACCATGACGAAGAGGAGAACAACCAAGAGGAAGAGATGCAGACGAAAAACCAGTTAAGGAAGGATACCCCTCTCCCAGCAGTTCCAACAAATCGTATCACAAGATCAACAGCCGCCAAACCACCTGCTGAGGAACAATAACCAGAATGCTGGGGCCTTGTCAACATAGAAAAACAAATTGACAAGATCCAGCACAATCTCCATCCAGGTCCTGATATGGGTCTAGAAGAAAAGTGTAATGGACTTGCACAATACATAATGCAACTACAAGATGAACATTATTAAATAAAGAGTAACTCCATCCCCACATAATATAAGTTAGCATAAAGTCACCTGAATATCTAAAATATCTTGGTTATAAAGTCACTGATAAAAATAGTTCCCAAATTAATACTCAGTAAACAAATCAGTAACATCAAACAACAAATAAGTTAAATAGTAAAGTAACCCCAACCTTACAATAGCAATGTTGTCTGCCCGCCTACTTTTTATCTATTACTTTCTGTCATAATTTCGTCCCATTTACTCCTTTGCTTCCCAACCCTCTTCTTTCCCCTCTTAGACCCATCTAGGGTAAAAAAAAAAAAAAAAAAATAATCAAACGCTCTTATTTGCTCCCGCCCCAGCTCGCTCCCGCCCCTGCTAGCTCTCAGTGTGGCCGTAGCCTACGAGTGAGAAGCCCAGCACCAGTATAAAGCGAAAAATCACGAAGTCTCCCCTCGAAACCCGGAAAGTCACTAAAGTGCGCCCCTTCTTTGTAGTAAATATACTGTATGTCTATCTCTTCAGGAATACACAACACATGCACTATCCTTTCTTCTCCCCTATTTAAATACTCTAACCTTACGATTGGGAGTAAAGTTTCACCCTTGAGTTGGAGAGTTGTACAGAGTAGGAGTGGGAATGTGTTGCAAGACGGGTACTACATACCCTATGTAGAGAAGGTGGTATGCACTGAGAGAGTTCTGAGGAACACTGATTATTGTAGTAGTGATAGAATAGCGAGAGAGATGCAACATTGCGGCGAAGAGAGAGAGATTGCAGAGAGTCGGTGAGTGGAAGGGGGTTAATGATACGAAAGGCTTTCCTTTCTACTTTGTCTACTTTGTCTACTTCTGTGTGAGAAGATCCTCCCCACACATGTGAACAATACTCAATACAAGGACGCACTGTGCCCCTGTTCAGAGCAAGAAGCTGAGCAGGGGTGAAGAACCCCTTGAGGCGGTTGAGCGCACCCAGCTACTGGGAGGCTGCCTTAGCAATGCTGATAATATGGTCCTTTCAAGATAGAGCAGAAGAAAAAGAGACACCAAGAATACTGAGAGAAGATGAAGGGTTGACTTTGTATTGTTGAAAAATAAGGGATACTCCTCTGGGAGTTCACGGTGGGTAGATAAATGGAGAAATATGGTTTTGGAAGCATTAAAGGTAACAAGGTTTTCTCTGCCCCAATTGGAGATGGTGGTTAGATCAGAAGATAAGTGTTGTAGGGCTTCATTATGTTTGCTTTTGAGGGATTGCTGGGTGGGGCATTCTGGGAAACTAATTGAATAGTGTAAGGTAGAGTCGTCTGCATATGAATGGATAGGATTGGAGGTACAGTTGAATAGATCATTTATGAAAATTAGAAGGAGAATAGTAGATAGGACATATCCCTGAGGAGCACCGGAGTTGATAGGATGAGGAAGTGAACGATGGCCGTCCACAACCGCAGCTATGGAATGACCGGAAAGGAAATTAGAGACAAAGGCATAGATGGAGGGATAGAAACCGAAAGAGGGTAGTTTAGAAATTAGAAATTTGTGCCAGACTCTATCGAAGGCCTTCAATATGTCTAACGCAATAGAAAAGGTCGCACCATTAGTAAGATATGAAAGAAGATCACCAGTAGAGCGACCCTTAAGGAAGCCATACTGGCGATCTGAGAGTAGATTATGAGAAGATAAATGCTTAAGAAATTTGGAAGTAAGAATAGTTTCAAAAACTTTAGAGATACAAGAGATGAGAGCAATTGGACAATAGTTGAAAGATTGAGAGTGGTCACCCTTCTTTGGGACAGGTTAAATGTGAGCAAACTTCCAGCAAGAAGGGAAGACGTTAGAGGAGAGACAGAGACAAAAGAGTTTGCCTAGGCAGGGAGTAAGCACGGAAGCACAGTTTTTTAGTACAACAGGAGGAGCACCATCCGGACCATACGCCTTCTTAGTATCAAGCCCAGAGAGGGTAGAAAGTACATCTTTAGAAGAGATTAGGATATTAGGAGAGAGGGGGTAGGAAGGGGAGGAATAGCACCGGAATCATTCAAGGTTGAGTTTATAGGGAAAGTTTGAGTGAAGAGTTCAGCTTTGTCAGAGGAAGAAGTGATGGTTGTGCCATAATAGTGGAAAGGGGGGGGGGGGGGGAACGAAGAAGAAAAATAGTTGGAGAAGTTTTTGGCTAGATGCTAGAAAGCTTGGGAAGAGCTAGAGTTGAATAGTTCAATGCATTTATTATTGATGAAAGAGTGTTTGGCAACTTGAAGAACAGATTTGGCTTGATTCCGGGCAGAAACGTACGAAGAATGAAATTCTAGAGTTTTAAGGCGTCGGTACCGTTTGAATGCTTCCTCCTTATTGCGGACAGCATTGAGTAAACCAAGATTTGTTTGCATTAGTTTGAGAGAAAGAAGATGGATGTATGCCTCCATGCCCGATAGCTTTACCTTGGTAATGCGTTCAACACTCTCCGAGGATCTCCGGCTACGGAAGCAAAAATCATTCCATGGGAAATCAAAGAAGTACTGCCGAAGAGCCTCCCAGTCGGCAGCGCCAAAGTGCCACAAGCGCCGCCGGCTGGAAGGATCGGGTGGCCGTACTGAAGAGATAGGAGTGGTGACAGAGAAGTTTATGGTCGGAGGAGCCAAAAGGAGAGAAAAGATCGACAGTATAAGAAGAAGGGTTAGAAGTTAGAAACCGGTTAAGAATCTTGGGCCGATCTCCGAAGCAATCCGGGATACGGGTGGGTTGCTGAACTAACTGCTCTAGGTCATTTAGGATAGAAAAGACGTAGGCTTGTTCACCAGGTTGGTCAGTAGTGTGAGAGGAGAGCCATTGGCGGTGGTGAACGTTAAAGTCTCCTAAGATGGAAATTTCTGAGAGAGAAGAAATGGATAGAATGTGTTCCACTTTAGAGTTTAGATAGTTGAAGAATTTGGGAAAGTCGGTAGAGTTAGGGGAAAGATAGACAGCACAGAAATATTTAGTATGAGAATGATAGGATAGTTTGAGCCACAAAGTTGAGAATTTAGAGGAGTCAAAATCGGGAACACAAGAGCAAGTGAGTTTGTTGTGCACATATGCACAACCTCCGTCTTTGGTTTTGAAACTAGAGTAGAAAAAGTAGAAGGATACAGAGAAGGGGCTGCTGGCAGTTGCTTCAGACGCTTGCTTTTCAGTGAGGAAAAGAAGATCAGGTTTGTAGGAGGAGCGATTGTGTTCTACAGAGTGAACATTGTAAACTCAATTCACTATTTCCATTTGTATAAATCTTAATATAGCTATCTCACTGTGTTTGTAAATAAAGTTTGATTAAATCTAAGAACTTGTGTAAAGATTTAATTACATAAACATATTCACGCCTGTTATCAGTGTAACACGTATTTCATATTCAAGTATGCAAACGTTCAGGCACTAACTAAAGCAAATTGTAATTACATCTTTCTTTGTGAACGTCTGTATGATTTCTATGTATTTGATATCCCATTTAATTGTGCTTTGTGTGAAACTATATATATTCGTTGATAAATAAAAGTGTTTTGTACCTATTGTATAACTTGCCTTGTGTTTTATCGTACATATATAAATATATACCGGTATATATATATATATATATATATATACCGGTATATATATACTTCTAGCTTCTCCTCGTTAGTATAAGTCACCAATATCCAGATTTGCTCTAGCATAATTAAAAAATGGATGAAAAAAGTACGAGGGAGCTATGATTGGAAAGAAGGAATGAGAAATAAAAACATATATAAAATAAATTCATAAATTTGTCAACCTTGTTCATGGCCCATGCTATTTGCTGTCACCTTTATATTGTATTGTTATAAATATTGCTGTTGCTATTCTCCGTTTTGCTAGTACTAGTAACCTCGAGGTCAATTCTTTATTTTTATAAAACTGTCCTTATGTGAAGCTCTATTTTTAATCCACAACATATATGCATTTTGTCTGCATCCTCTTGGAAAAGGAGAATAAAATACAGTACATACCGGTACATATATTTGTTATACATAAATGAATATGCTATAATAATATTATACTATATTGTTACATTTATCTTATTGTATATATATATATATAATTTTTATATTGTGGATGTGGGCGACAAACGGCAGGATGACCAAGAATTAGTAAGATATGAAAGAATATTGCCAGTAGAGCTACCCTTAAGGAAACCATACTGGCTATCTGAGAGTAGATTATGGAAAGAGAAATGCTTAAGAAATTGGGAAGTAAGAATAGTTAAAAACAATTTAGAGATACAAGAGATAAGAGCAATTGGACGATAGTTGGAGGGTTGAGAGTGGTCACCCTTCTTTGGGACAGGTTAAATGAGAGCAAACTTCTAGCAATTAGGGAAGACGTTAGAGGAGAGACTGACGAAAGAGTTTGCCTAGGCAAGGAGTCAGCGCAATAGCACAGTTTTTTAGTATAAGAGGAACACCGTCCGGACCGTACGCCTTCTTATTATTAAGCCCAGAGAGGGTAGAAAGTACAGTCAGAAACCGAAATTTCCGAGACACTTTGATAGAGCCCGGACATGTGGAGTGCATCGATTGTGGACGACAGCCCACTTTAACTATCAGAAGGCCGCATACCTATGAACACACGTGTCGAACCAATAGATGCTTCACTCGGTCTGCTATGTAAAATGTTAATGCTGCTGCTATGATATGATCCGCATTCATATATTTATGGATATACAAATTACAAAAACACCTATTACATTCCTTTACGTATCTACGGTAAATACGGACACGAATATTACCATAGGTTTTAAGACATTTATAATTAAAAGAAATACTTCCACATTGCACAGTGAATGATCAGAATTAGGTGTGTGTATGTAAGTGAACCGATGTGTGTTTTAATAGACATCATTGTCTACAGTAGGTGACAAACACTGAATACAGAAGTGTCTGCTTCATGAGATACAACACAACGAACTATGCAATGTAATGAGTATTACATGTTATTATCTTGTTATGAAATTCAGGCGTAAAAAGACAATTAGTTATCAGTAGTGATATATAGGGGGTATTATGTAATATCACACAGTTGAGATTCGGACGCTGATAGGTTTATATATTCGGTATTAATTTAGAACAATTATTACATAACACTCTAAAGAGTAAAGGCTACATAAGCATCGTATCGTGATATTACGTTTAGCAATGGTTATAGATACCTTTTCGATGTTAGTATTATAGTATCTGATATATTGCAATGTTTACACAGTGCAACAAGGTTAATATTATGATAACAAATGGATGCAATATATGTGAGTACCGGTAGTAATAGTAACTACCATGGATGACATCTGATGAATCTCTCTCTCTCTCTCTCTCTCTCTCTCTCTCTCTCTCTCTCTCTCTCTCTCTCTCTCTCTCTCTCTCTCTCTCTCTCTCTCTCTCACACACACACACACAACAAATGCCTATTCATTCATTGCGGTTTAGTTGTGTTTCTTTACATTCTTAATTCTGTAATAGCTATCTGTGTTTAATGTAGATACAGGAGGGAAAAACAAACAATGGTATTTTTGTCATTATATAGTATATATCAGATTCTGTAGTACGAATCATATCGTAGCAGCGCAATCATTTTACATGGCAGACTGAGTGAAGCATCTATTGGTGTGAAACGTGTGTTCGTAAGTGTGCGGCCTTGTGATAGTCAAAGTGGGCTGTCGTCCAGAAACAATACGCTCCCAATATCCGGGCCCTATCCAGGTGTCTCAGAAACTGCGGTTTCTGACTGTACATCTTTTGAAGAGATTGGGATATTAGGTATAAGTAAGAGAGAGGGGGGCAGAGAGGGAGGAATAGCACCGGAATCATCCAAGGTTGAGTTTCTAGCGAAAGTTTGAGCAAAAAGTTCAGCTTTGTCAGAGGTAGAAGTGATGGTTGTGCCATCAGAGTGGAAAATGGGAGGGAAAGACGAGGAACAACAATTATTGGAGAGGATTTTGGCTAGATGCCAGAAAGCTTAGGAAGAGCTAGAGTTGAATAGTTCAGTGCATATATTATTGATAAAAATGTGTTTGGTAAGTCGAAGGACAGATTTGGCTTGATTCCGGGCAGAAACATAGGAAGAATGAGATTCTTGAGTTTTAAGGCATCGGTACCGTTTGAATGCTTCCTCCTTATTGCGGACAGCAGTAGAACCAGTGTGAGTAAACCAAGATTTGATTGCATTAGTCTGAGAGAAAGAAAATGGCATGTATGACTCCATGCCCAATAGGATTACCTTGGTAATGCGTTCAGCACTCTCCGAGGGTCCCTGGCCACGGAAGCAAAAATCATTCAATGGGAAATCAAAGAAGTACTGCCGGAGATCCTTCCAGTCGACAGCGCCAAAGTACATATATATGTATATATATATATATATCTATACAGTATATATGTATATAATTATATCATATATAAAAGACAATCCTTTGTAGATTTTTTTAGTGTCTTGTTTCATGTTGGTTGCATATTTCACATTACAACTTCTATACCCAATGTCCCTAGCATAATCAATGATTATTGCTTTACATTTTTCGGTATTATCTCATTGTGTCTGCATGGCCTTCAGCCACAATTTTCCCTCTATCTCTCTCTCTCTCTCTCTCTCTATATATATATATATATATTCTTACCATTCTTACCAGTGCCGCCTCACATCAGTGAAACGACCATTTGAGGATAGCTGGGGCATTAAGCCTACTCTGGCTCATAGAGTGCCCCCTTCAATGCCTTAATAATGAGTCTATTTTATTTTTGAAGTTGTTGACAGTATTTACCATAACTGCTTCTGTTAGTAATTTATTCCACTCTTCAATCATCCTGTGTGTGAAGAAGTACTTACTGTATTAAGCCGGGCTCTTGTTATATAGATCTTGTATATTTGTCCTCGAGTCCTTCCAGTCTCAAACGTGAAGAAATCATCAGGGTTGAGTCCTTCCAGGCCATGTGTAATCATAAAAACTTCGATTAGATCGCTTCTAAATCTTCTTACTTTGAGAGTCATCAATCTTGTTTGTTCAAGCCTTGTTTCATAGCTGTCACCTGCTAAACCTGTGATCATTTTCGTCATTCTTCTCTGTACATCTTCGTTATTGTTTATATCACACTGATTGTAGGGGCGCCAGGCTTGTACACAGTACTCCAAGTGTGGTCTTACTAATGATTTGTACAGATTTAGCACGTTTGACATACTCTTTTCATCGAATGTACGTCTGATGCTGCCGACGATCTGATTAGCCTTTTTCACTATATGTTCACGATATGGTGACTTGGGGTCAGAGTTTTGTGAATAGTCACTCCCAGGTCAATTTCGCAGTCAACATCAGCAATGTCAGTTCCAGCCATGTTATATGTATATCTAGCATTACTGTAGCCCACATGTAGGGACTTGCATTTATCGGGGTTGAACAACATTGCCCACTCTACTGACCACTCGTACAACTTGTCAAGGTTTTGTTGTATTCGGCTAATGTTTGATGTTATGGCCGCCTTCCCAAATATCTTAGTGTCATCGTTACACTTTAGAACATGGGTCACTGTGTCATTGTCTAAATCGTTGATGAATATCAGGAAAAGAAGTGGTCCCAACACTGACCCCTGTGGTACACCACTCTTTACATTCAGCCACTCTAATCTTTCTCCTTTTATGACCACTCTTCTGTTTACGATCTTTCAACCAACACCCAATCCATTTTGTTATGTTATTTCAAATGCTATGGGCAGCGAATTTTTTGAGCAGTGTCTGGTGAGGGACTTTATCGAAGGCCTTGGAAAAATCCAAGTACAAAGGAGTACAAAGGAGTACAAAGGAAATCAAGCAACAACAGGTCTAGTGACCCTTCTAGGCTGCTTGTCCTCCAAAACATTGAGGATCAAGTGTCCAAACAGTGGTTTAGAGTGGGTAAGGTAACATTGGAAAGGGAACTACTGCCCTGGAACTAATGTCCGTGGCAGGATTAGGAAGTTAGTAGGGGGCAGATGGGTTAGTAACTGAGGGGGGTATAAAATAAAGTTATTAATTTACAAACGCAGTCAGTCGCGGGTTTGATGCGAGATATTTGTTTAAGCGGAGTTTAAATGAATCAATGGTGCTGCAGTCTATAACGTCTCGGGGAAGCCCATTCCACAAGTTGATAACTCGATTGAAGAAGAAATTCTTAGATTCGTATGTGTTAAAAGATTTACCAATAATTTTGTTAACCGTTTCCCTGCGTGTAATTAGATTGGTCGATAGTGAAGTACTTACTACAGTTCATATTGTCGATGCCTTTGATGATTTTGAACACTTGAATTAAGTCACCTCTTAATCTGCGCTGGGTTAAAGGAAATAAATTTAATTCTCTAAGACGCTCTTCGTATGGTTTGTTCTTTAGGCTAGGTATTATTTTGGTAACTCTACGTTGAACTCGTTCTAGCTTGTTTATATCTTTTTGGTAATAAGGGCACCAGGATTGAACGCAGTATTCCAGAAGAGGGCGGACTAAGGAATTGTAAAGGGTTAGGATAACTTCTTTGGATTTATGCTCAAATGACATGCCTATAAAGCCAATTATTTTGTTTGCCTTCTTAACAACTTCTGAACATTGTTGACTCGGTTTTAGGTTACTCGATATTGTTACTCCCAGATCGGTTTCTCTGTTTACATTCTTAAGCTGAGTGCCATTCATCGAATAGTTTGCTTTCTCATTTAGGTATCCGATATGTAGTACTTTATATTTTCCGCATTGAAACTCATTTGCCAAATTTGGGCCCAACATGACAATTTATCTAGATTGTGTTGCATATCGTCAACTTGTTCTTTTGAGAGTACGCTATTTGCAATTTTTGTATTGTCAGCAAATTTTGAGATTGTACAGGTGAGACACTCATCTATGTCGTTGATGTAAATTAGAAAGATAATTGGTCCTAGTACCGATCCCTGGGGTACCTCGCTACTTACATTGGTCCATTTAGATGCCTTACCGTTTATGACTACTCTTTGCTTTCTGTCGCTGAGCCAATTTTCTATCCATTTCAACACACCGTCTTGTATTCCATGCGCTTTTAGTTTTAGAAGTAAACATTTGTGGGGAACTTCGTCAAAGGCCTTTTGAAAATCAAGGTATATAATATCTACAGCTTTACTCTCATCGTAGAGGTTGAGGATATCGTGGAAGAAGTCTAAGAGGTTTGTTAAACAGGAACGTTTTTACGAAAGACGTGTTGAGTATCTTTAAGTAAGTTATTTGCCTCTAAGTGATTTACGAGTCTGTCTCTTATGACCGTTTGTAGCATTTTACATACAATTGAGGTTACGCTAATCGGACGATAGTTACTGGGTAGGGATTTGCTGCCTTTTTTTAATATCGGTGTTATGTTGGCTAGCTTCCACTGATCAGGCATAGTCCCAGACTGCAAGGATTCATTGAATAGCAATGTCAGTGGTTTGGAGAGCTCATCTTGGCTTCCTTTAGAACTCAAGGCGAGATTGTATCAGGTCCAGGCGTTTTATTTACCTTGAGTTTATCTAAACAATTCAATACTTCTCTCTCTGTAACGGTGATATTGCTTAGAACATCTGAATTATCAATCTGAATCGGCGATGGTGTAGGGATATCACTGAGATCTTCGGTTGTAAAAACTGATGCAAAGAAGGTATTGAGGGCATTACTCATTTGTACTTCGTCTTTGGTGTATTCTCCATTTTCATCGACTAACGGTCCAACAGTTGAAGTAACTACTTTTTTCTTTCTGATATAACTATAGAATTCTTTCGGGTTTGTTTTACTTTGATTCGTAACATGTAACTCCAGGGTCTTTTTAATTTGCTTAATTAACTTTTTGGTTTTGCGTCGTAGCTCTACAAATTTCACCCGTTCTTCGTCATTTTGTGAGGATTTTAATCTATCATTAGCAAATTTTTTAGCAAGCAGACAGTCTGAAATATCTTTATTCCACCATTTGGGCTTATCATTATGGCCTGGACACCGTATTTTCGATGGTATGCAGTCTTGCACTGCCTTAAGGTAAGTGGTTGTGAAACACTCCCAAGATGTATTTATGTCGTTATTGTTAGTCAGAAAGCTCCAGTCAGTTCCTTTAAGCTTTGATTTAAGTTTATGAAAATTTGCTTTCGTGAAATTAGGGACTTTCTCAATGCTGCTATTTGATTTGTTACTAGTAAACTTTAAAGTGAAAGTTATCGTACGATGGTCGCTGTTACTGAATTCATCACCAACATTCAAATTCTCTATTAATTCTTCTTTTGTTGCGAGTACAAGGTCAAGCACATTATTACCACGGGTCGGAGATTGTACAAATTGAAAAAGTGAACTCTCTTGCAAGTTAGCATAGAGGTCGTGTCCAGAGTGTGAAGTATGAATATCGCCCCATTTAGTCACGGGTAAGTTGAAATCGCCAAGAATTACGGTATCTTGTATGTTAGTTATTTCTGCAATTTGTTTATAAATTTCACTGTCAGTTTGCACTGATTGAGCTGGGGGTCTGTATAATAAAGCTAGTGTTATTTTAGTTCCTCGTTCATTATTTAATAGTACGTAAGATATGTCTATATTCGCAATTTGAGGTTTTGACATTAAGACGGGATTAAGACTTTCCTTTATAAAAAACAGAACTCCTCCTCCATTTCTATTGATCCGACTTTTCTCAAACATTGTATAACCAGAAAGCGTATATTCGTCTAAAAAGTCTCTGTCTTCCGTATTTAACCAAGATTCTGTAATGCCGATTATATTATAATGTTCTGTAAACATGATTTCCTCTAGATTTGAAAATTTATTGCGTATGCTACGAGCATTTACATAAAACACCTTAAGAGTATTAGAGGTGGATGTTACTGATTGTGCATTGTCTGAATTTTCAGTTCGTATTTGACTTACACTACCCCCGGATACCCCCGGTTGACCCCGTTTTTTGAACGGAAATCCTTGACTGCATCGTTCAGCAGACGGCCAAGACGTGCAGCTCCTACTTCATTGAGATGTACACCATCTCCTGAAAACAAAGATTTATCTTAGTAAAAATGATCCCACGTGTCGACAAAGCCGATGTCCTCCTCCCTGCAGAGTTTGGCTAGTTGGCGATTTGCACTGGTAGTTATGTTGTAGCATCGGTTTTCTACATCAATCCGGGGAACAATTCCTGAAATTAAGATTCTATTAGATTTTTCCTTGAAGGACCTGATCAGCCGCCGGTACTTGCAAAGTAGTTCCTCTGACTGCGTCCGTTGGACATCGTTAGATCCAACGTGGATGACGTACGTAGTGCTTGCGGGGGCGAGCCTGGAAACCTCTTCCACAGCCGCAACAATGTCGTCCACGCCGCCACCTGGGATACAGAATCGCTTTCTGGTCCTGGGTGCCCTGGCGCAGAACTTGGTTAATTGGCCACGGACCATGGAGTCGCCCACGAGCCGAACTTCTTCCGTTTCCTCTTCCTCGTCAATAGCAAGAATGTTGAAGCGGTTTTGGCATGTTGTCGGGATGACCTTCCTGGTACTGGTACTGGGATGCACATTGTTTCTCACTAACTGAAAGTTGTCCTGGGGGGGAAGTGAGAGTAGAGTCATTATTATTTTCTGCAACATCTAAGGTAGCTGCTGGTGTGGGTACCGGTACCAGTACTGTATGCACTGGAATGGCGGTTGACATCGTAGTGGTTTCTTGGGCCGAGGGCACTCCTACGTTGAGTGTGGCAAATTCTTGAAGGGATTCAAGCTTCATAGTCAGGGCATCGATCTTGCGATGAGCTGCATTCAATTCATCCGCAATCTTCTCTCGGAGCTTGCAAAATCTACAAATTTGGACATCAGTATCAACAAACATGGTAGGGCCAAATTTACCGGAACAACTTGTGCAGGTTCGTTGCGGCGCCATGACGATATAATCACAATATGCCTGAAAATCACACAAATTTATGTTAGCAAAATGGTACAATTAAAGCCTGAAAATCACAAAAAATTTATGTTAGCAATGTGATACAATTAATTCCTGAAAATCACACAAAATTTTGTTAGCAATATGATAAAATTAATATGCCTGTAAATCACAAAAAATATGTTAGCAATAGAACACAATTCATGCCTAAAAAAAAAAAAATATGTTAGCAGTATGACACAGTTAAAGCCTGAAAATCACAAATGGACTAGAAATTTGTTACAAAATTTACTGGAAAAAAACAAAAAGTGGGAGAGGGTTAATGTAGCCTAGTGAGAACATTGGAAAACAATATACAGTACAGTAACAACAAGTATTTGTTAGCAATATGGTACAATTAATGCCTGTAAATCACACAAAGAATATGTTAATCGCAAAAAGAATATTATGCCTGTAAATCACAAAAAATATGTTAGCAATAGAACACAATTTATGCCTGAAAATTAAACAAAATTGATGTTAGCAGTATGACACAATTAACGCCTGAAAATTGCAAATGGACTAGTAATTTGTTACAAAATTTGCTGGAAAAAAAAGTGGGAGAGGGTTAATTTAGCCTAGTGAGAAAACTGGAAAGCAGTATACAGTACAGTAACAAAAAATATTGATTAGCAATATGGTACAATTAATGCCTGTAAATCACAAAAAGAATATGTTAATCACAAAAAGAATATGTTAGCAATAGAACACAATGTTATGCCTGAAAATAAAAATAAAATTATGTTAGCAGTATGACACAGTTAGGCTAAAGCCTGTATATGAGTTTATACAGTGGTCGACACAATAATAATAATAATGGAGTTAGTAATATCCCTGGCAAGAGTGTGAGAGGCCTATTAATATGGTGACAAGTATCTGAAATGCAATTAATAAATAGGCTATCAAAAAATATTACAGTAACTAAATTATTCTAACCCAATATTAAAACTATCTTGACAAATGTTAGTGTGTGCGATTTATATAGATAACCAAGATAAAAAGTTCAAGCAAGTACAGTATTGGCTAGACTTTGATATATAAAATACAAGAAGATGGTTTGTTTATGCGTACATAGGTGGCGCTGGTATCGGCGGCGTCTCTACTAACTTGACAAATAGAATTTTGAAAAACAAACGTTTATCAGTCAAAACTACAGCACAATGTCATGCAAGATAACTACTGGGTGGTTTGCTAAGCACTTAACTACAGTGAGGGCTAAAATATCTACAATAAGTGCTAGAACTTTATAATATGAAACAAGCAAGTAGTTTGTTTACTTTAGAGCGTCGGTCGTCACTAACCGGTACAAATGTAAACAAAAGCAGTCTCGATAAACAAACGTTTATCAGTCAAAAACACAGCAAAATTACATGCAAAGCAACTACAGGGCAGTTAAGCTAGAGCTTAGCTACAGCTCATGCAAACAAATAAGGGGATGAGTAATGGAGTACTCAAGTTATGGTCAAATTTCGAGCAGCGAGAACGAAGTGCTGTTGGCGGGTTGGCGCATCGGGCTCGAGTGTGAGTACAGGATATCTACCATATAGCCCTCACCACACACTTGATTTCCTCCAGGAATGTCAACAAGTTTGTCAGGCAAGATTTACCTGGTGTAAAGCCATATTGACTTTCCCTTATAAGTTTATGTGTTGTCAGGTGTCTGTGTATTGCAGTGGTACTTAACCTGGGGGGCGCGCCCCCCTAGGGGGGCGTTTGACAATGCTAGGGGGGGCGTGGGGTAATCAAAGTTCAAAATAGGGCTAGGCCATTCAAATGCATACAGGGTAATCGCAAAGATATATATAAATAAGAAACTTTGATAGGAAAAATTCACAAACGTCATTCCGAGCAACCACATGTAGTGTTGACATAAAACCATTAATCAGTTTTAATCCGTGCATGCAGATTCGTTATTTGTTCGCCCTTTTTACAGTATCTTGCGTCTTAAGAATCCATATGGAGTGGATGAAAAAACAAAAAAAATCCAGGCACCAAAGGCGGGGGGGTGGGGGGGCGTCATGAATACAGTCCTGACCAAAGGGGGGCGCGGTGCTAAAAAGGTTAAGAATCACTGGTGTATTGCATCTTTTATTAACGACTCCATTAGTTACTGACTTATGAGGTTAGGCTAATTGGTCTAAAGTTGCAGACTTGCCTCTTGGATATTTTTTTTATAAATAGGGGTTACATGTGCTGATCGCCAGTCTTCTGGAACATTTGAGGTTAGTATGCTAGCTTTAAATATTTCATGAAGGGGCTCTGCTATTGCTCATCTTAAATTTGTTTAGGACACTTTGGTATATCTCATCATTACCCGGAGATTTATCAGATTTTAGGTAGTTTAATTTATTTAGGATCATCTCCTTAGAAATATCAATGTATTCTAGTATTTCTGCTCTGAATATTTGATCTGGACCAGGAATATTTTCTGACTCCTCTTCTGTGAAAACTGTGGCAAAGTATTGATTTAATAATGATACCCTTTCCTTAAGCTCGAAAATAGTTTCTCCATATTTTTTGGTAAGTGGTCGAACTCGTTCTCTGATGGTCATCTTACTCTTGGCATATATCGGTAGAAGGCTTTTGTGTCATTCTTGATATTATCAGCTGTTCTCTTTTAATATTTTCATTTGGCTTTACGTATGTTTCTCCACGTTCTGTTCATTGCTCTTTTGTATCTTTCAAAGTCCTGTCTCTTTTTATTTGTGGATTCCACCACAATGGATTGTTGTATCTTCTTTTCTTTGTTGTATTTGGGATATATATACAGTATATATATACCGGTATATATATATATATATATATATATATATATATATATATATGTATGTTAAGTTAAGAGTTAGAATTAGAGTTGAAGGAGTGTCAAACTACCCAAGCGGCGAAGCAGACCAGCGAGCGAACCAGCGAGTGGGAAACCAGCTCGCCCGCATACCAGCAAACAAGCCTTCACACCTGCGTGCGTCATAGGGGACCCTGCAAACTACTTCGATGACCCGACGCTATCACGAATGATCGACGCCAGGAGACCCCATTGGACCACACACCTGCTATGCAACTCGAGGAGCTATGATAGGGGCGCGCACCATCACTCTCCTCCTGATTCGTTCCTACACCATCATTGTTTAGTATATAAGACCCGAGTAGTGGGCATTCAAATCAGTCTCATTTGGAGTTGGGGAAGGTGAACTTGCAGCTGGAGGAAGACGGGGTGAAGTATTATAATGGGATTGTGACTGTCAGTCAGAATATATAAGTGTGTGTTAAGTGTGTTCGGTGTAAACACTTACGTTTTGTTGGTTAGTGAGATATGTGATTGGGAATTAACGTTAACGCTACTATTATGTACTTCACTATTTGATTGGGAATTAACGTTAACGCTATTATTATGTGCTTAACTATTTTAGTTGACTAACTTGTGGACTAAAGCAACTCTTTAAGTAATTGGGTTATGATGAAAGTAATACTATTGTTTTATATTAATACTTACGAGTTCTTTCATTTTCTTTTAATTAAGCTTACATTGCTTAACGGTGCTTAGTACGGTGATGCTATTGTCTCATATTAGTAATATCGCCATAGACTAACATGGCTGGGCTAATATTACTTCTAGTGATTTCCTAAGCTGAAGAAAATTATTTTAGCTTCAAAATATTATTTTTGCTTTTCATATTATTTGAGTGAGACCTGAATCGAATCTATGAAGCGATCCTGTAACTTAATTTACTCATAATCAAACCTCAATGTTACGTGGTTAAGAAATACATTTAACTAATTATTAAATATATACCGGTATCAAACTTTTTATGTGACTTTGATATTAATCCTGATGATAATAATAATATAATACTATTAACGTAAGACAAGAACCAAGAATAATTACATTAAATATAAATAAAAGGACATATAAGAACACTAGCTATTCATTTCAAAGAGGGTAAGAGACAGAAATATTCTTACCTCAATATTTATCTTTCAAGACTTTTTATAGAATTAATAGTCCTTCTTTAGATATAACTTATTCGGTTCATAACCATAGCCTACTAAGCTTCGGTTAAATAATAATTCTTTATAAATACTACATGACTTTAACTAGTTTCAGTATTTTTTCATAATTAAAGAGTATCAGTCAATAAAGGATACCAAGTCCTAAGATCCAAAAGGAAAGGAAGCAACAACAGGAAATAATGTTATTAGATTTTACTTTTGTTTTGCCTTCAGCTGACTGATACCTTAATATATATCTCTGTGCTATCTAGATTCATCAAGTTAACCACTTCAGGATCAAGATACGTAACAGAAGAGTGGCGACCTTGCCAGGATTCGTTTCATACAGTTTCACTCAGTTTCATTACCGTTTCACTATTTAAAAATCAAATATTAATCATGCCTCATCTAATTAATGACGAAGATGCTCGAGTTTTCATAGAATCAGAACCCACAGCCCCTGATATTGACTGTCTGTCAAAATCCGAACTGAAAGTGCTTGCCTCACATCTCCAATTAACTGTCTCAAACATGTCTAAAGTAGAGGTGGCTCAGACCATAAAAACCCACCTGTTCCCTGTAGAAGGCGGGGAGGGAGACGGAGCAGTTGGTGGGATCCCGAGTAAACCTAGCCAACTTGATGAACAATTGCCACCTGGTTTGACCGGTGATCAAATATTCGAACTAGAACTAGCCAGAATGAAAATAAATGCCGAAGCCAGAACCGAAGAAGCCAGAATAAAAGCAAATACCGAAGAAGCCAGCATAAAAGCCAGAGCAACTACCGAACAAGCCGGACTAAATATAGAACTAGCTAGAATAAATGCCGAAGAAGCCAGAATAAAGACCGAACATTATCAATATCAATATCAAACGGCTCAACTAAATGTCAATACAAATGCTCCCGTAAATGCTCCCCCTCTGGGATTGACTATGACTAGTGTCATTCCACCTTTCAATGAGGATAATGTGCAGGATTTCTTTGTTTTGTTTGAGGAAGTTGCTGGAGGTATGAAGTGGACAAGAGATCAATGGCCTTTCATGTTACAAACCGTTTTGACAGGGCAGGCTCGAGCCACGTATTTGTCAGAAGTAGCAGAAGTTAGGCAGGATTATGACAATCTCAAAGAAGCTATCCTAAAAACCTATCAATTGCAGCCTGAGGCTTACAGGCAATCTTTCCGTAAAAACCAGAAGAAAGTAGAAGAAACCCATAAGGTATTTGCCAGGACCATGACTAAAACTTTCAATCATTGGGTCAAGAGTAAGAAAGTCACAAGCTACAACGATCTGAAGGAGTTGGTCCTGTTAGAAAATTTCCTATGGAAAATTGATTCTTCTGTATCCTATCATTTAAAGGGGAAAAGGTAGATTGTCTTGCCGACGCCGCTGACATGGCTGACACATACGTGCTCAACAACAAATTTCGTGGAAAGAAGCCCTACGATAATTCTAGTTCTAATTTTAAGTATCCCAATCACAAATCTGACAAACCCAGTCACAAGCCTGTAACGTCTTCCCCAGCTAGCCAAAATAGAATTGTTCCCCCAACTAAAAATGCGACTCAGGGCAATGGTAACAGAGGTGGGCCCCCAAGTAATAGTAATGCTCAAGGAGGGAACGTTCCCATATCCCCTAAAGTATGTACTTTTTGTGGCAAGAGAGGCCACCTAGCTTATCAGTGCTGGGCCAAGGAGAGAACTGAGAGATCGGGGCAGACAGTGGCCGCCGTATCTCAAATTCCATATGTGCCTTTAATGCAGGGCTCCCGACAGAAGGAGAACCTAGCACCAAAAGTTCCTTTAATGCAGGACTCCCGACAGAAGGAGTACCTAGCACCAAAAGTTCCTTTAATACAGGACTTCCGACAGAAGGAGTACCTAGCAGCTAACGTAAATCATCTAGACAGGGGTGTAGTAGCATGTGTGGTGCAACCCACTAGGGTTAAGCCAATAATAATTTCACCATCAGTGCAGGACAGTTACCATCCCTTTATTTCATCTGGCAACGTGAGATTAAATGGTTGCATGCATGAGGTAAAAATTCTGAGAGACACAGGTTCTACTAGCACCCTCATGGTGAATCCTTACACTGAGTGCCCACCTGGCGAACCAGTTGTAATGAGAGGTGCTGGAGGCAAATTTTATGCACACTTGGTAAAAGGCGAAATTGAATGTGAGTTACTACAGGGTGAGGCCACCATAGTTTTGTGTAGGTCCCAAGATATCCCTGTGCCTGGGGTAACACTCCTTTTGGGGAATGATGTAGCAGGTGAGAAGGTCCGACCAGACCCCATTTTGTCACTTTCCCCTGTTAACGAGCCACTAACCGGTGAGCTCGAAAAGGAGATGCCAACTGTTTTCCCTGTGTGTGCTGTCACACGTTCAATGTCTCAAGTAGCAGTTCCCTCAGACAGAAATGTACCGAATGTAAGAGTTGATGAAAGGGATGATGAGAGTGTGAATGACGCTCCAACTGTGCCTGATGATGTGACTGAGGTGGATTTATCTGACACCTTTATGGCTCATCTTGACCCTAACGATGACCATGAAACCCCTCCAAATTGTCCTAGTGGCCTGGTAGAGCTACAGAGAGATGATAGTGAATGCAAGGAGTTAGCTGCCAGGTCCGTGAGTGAAGAGAAATGTGAGAAGGAGGGTGGTGAATGTTTCTACCTCAAAGGAGGAGTATTGTGGCGAAGATGGAGACCGCCACACAGACCAATCGATGACGGGGCTTGGGACGTCCATCAAGTAGTAGTCCCCAAACCTTGTCGTAGAGATATCTTGGAAATGGCACATTGTATACCATTGGCAGGACACCTAGGTGTGAGAAAAACTCTAGACAGAATCAGAGCCCACTTTCACTGGCCAGGAATGCGTGCAGATGTAGTGGAGTTTTGTAGTGTGTCACACTTGCCAGATGACAGGAAAACCCAATCAGAAGGTGCCTGTACATCCTCTGGTGCCCTTGCCCATTTTCGAGAATCCTTTTACTCGGGTGGTAGTGGACATTGTAGGCCCATTGCCTAAGACTTCCCAAGGTAACATTTATTTATTAACTATCATGGACATGGCAACTCGCTACCCAGAGGCTATACCCTTAAGGACTACCTCTGCTCCAACTGTCATCAAGGAACTGCTCAAATTCTTCACCAGAATGGGTTTCCCCCATGAGGTGCAAAGTGATCAAGGAACTAATTTTACCTCTAACATTTTTCAGCAGTCCCTGAAGGAGTTGGGTATCGAGCATGTTAAGTCTAGCACCTACCACCCAGAGAGTCAAGGGGTTCTCGAACGATATCATCAGACATTAAAGGGAATGTTACATAAGTATTGTACAGAGACCGGAGTTGAGTGGGATAAGGGCGTACCTTTTCTTTTATTTGCTACTCGTGAGGTTCCAACTGAATCCCTGGGTTTTTCCCCTAATGAGCAAGTTTTCGGTCACCAGGTAAGAGGTCCTTTGCAACTATTGCAGGATAGCCTAGTTGGCCAGGAGGGGAACCAAAACCTCCTCAAGTATGTTTCAGATTTCAAAACCCGGCTGAGATCCTCATGTGAGTTTGCCGCTCAAAACTTGACAGTGGCTAAAAGCTCCATGAAGAAATGGTATGACAGAAAAGCCCGTGAGAGGGAGTTTCAGCCCGGTGATGAGGTTTTGGTCCTGCTCCCCCTTTTTGGCCAACCTTTATCTGCCAAGTTCAGGGGCCCATATAAGATCATTCGGAGGGTGAGCATTACCGATTATCTAGTAACTACCCCAGACAGGAGAAAGCCCACGCAAGTATTCCATATAAATATGTTGATACCCTACCATAGGTCCCCTGATTCCTCTCCTCCAGATTCTCCCACTGTGGCAGTGAATGTCAGGACCTGTGGACAGCCTGGTGCGGACAAAGTCTTCAGTTCTCTTACTGACCCGCAACAGACTGTTCCAGAGCCTGAAGGTATCCATGCAGACTTTGACTTGTCATGTAGCCTATCCAACTTTCAGTATAATTCAGTAGCTTGGGGGGAATTACCATCTAAACTATGTCATCTTCCCTCTGATCAAGCGAACCAACTAATCTCTGTTTTATCTCAGTCTCCCAGTGTGTTCCGTGATACTCCAGGGCTCACTTCTTTGGCCGTGCACGACATCGACGTAGGGGATGCAACTCCCATTAAACTATCCCCCTACCGTGTCTCGCCACAACGCAGGAGTATACTGCAGGCCGAGCTTGACTTTATGTTATCTAACGAGCTGATCACAAGGGCCTTAAGCCAGTGGAGTAGTCCGGTCATACTTGTGCCAAAGCCAGACGGGAGCCATAGGTTATGTATGGACTATAGGCAAGTTAATGCTGTCACAAAGAACGATACCTACCCACTGCCATGTATCAAAGATTGCATTTACCAGGTTGGCCTCATACAGCAGTAAGTTTAACTTAATGAGAGGATTTTGGCAATTAGATCTCCCTTGTAGCGAGGTAAATATCATGCTTTAGTAGTGCGCTGTCAAGCCTTCAGCTGTGAGATGCCTTGCAGTTCGAATAACGCTCCAGCTACGTTCCGGCTATGTTCTGATGTGGTACCTGGAGACGTTGCCTACTTTGGGTGATATCCTTATTATATCCTCATTATAATCTTGCTGTTGCCAATCTGGTGGTGAATCTATTTATGTATTATGTTTAACTCCTTGCGACATATTATGTTCCAATAAGTCCGAGGAGGCGGTTGACAAGTATTTTAGGTCTTGAATTTGGCTCATGAGTGTTGTCGAAGCCTTACATTTTTCGCGATTTCCATCCACCAGAATGCTGTTTATTGTGATGTATCATATATCAGTGGAAAGAGGAATATTTATAGTACATGATAAAACAAAACAAAATGTAAATAAATCGAAATATGAAAGTGTAAATGAGTCCGGAATACAATTATTTCCCATGCAATTGTCTTCACACCGTCCTAGCTCTAAATTGTGAGTGATGACCATATATTTTTTTTTGCTCAAATAATAGTATTTGTTCTCCTCTTTCCAAATCTGAAAACAGAAATTGTTTATCTTCAATAGTTCTCAAGCAGTGACCGAAAACAAAAAAAATATGATTTTGATTTATATGGTTTATAACATTTTCGATTTATTTCGTTGCTACGAAGTGTATGGTTTTAAATTTAGGCTGTATGAATTCGGCAAATAATGCTGATGAGTATAAAACAAACTAGAAGTTCCTAGGACAAATACTTTTTGCGCTATGAATATTTGAAATGAAGAGCCAAAATGCGAATATTTACGCTTCACCAGTCTCTGTTCGGGCGATGCTAGCCGGGTTCCGAGCTGTTCCCCACCTCGTGGTTGCTTTATTTGGTCGGATACGTATATAACTGTATATATCACCGGAATCGGAAAATTGTGCTCTTTCCAATGGTGAAAATAAAATAATATAGCGTAAATGGTTCGTGAGCTATGCGCAATTGTTTCCATGCATTGTTATTGTTATGAAAAATATATGAGAATGTTTATACAGTTGTATATCTTTGCCACAATATACAACACTTTTATATAATTTGTGTTGCCAATAATTGTATAATGTTCATAGAAGACATGTCAGTCATGAAGGTTGCCAATTTTACTTACCTGGTAGGGCTACAACCCTTTCCAACGAGAAGGGAAATGGCTCCTGGGTTGACACTGAAAAAACAAAATAAGAAAGCCAGGTTATCTTCAGGTAATAAATTCAGAAATAATTCTATTGTACACGAAAATAAAATAAAGTAATATATATATATATATATATATATATATATATATATATATATATATATATATATATATACAAGGTGTCAAACAAAATATAAAGAATGGTAAATGGTAATGTATGTGTGTGGATATATATATATATATATATATATATATATATATATATATATATATATATATATATAAAAAAAAATAAATGTGTGTGTGTATATATATATATGGTGTCAAACCAGAGAAATATGTGCAAATTTCCAAGCCACCCAAAGAGGTACTGCACTGGACTCGTTATTTTTTTAGAGTGGTTTCCCCAGGAGGCCTATATCCACTGTAGTGCAAATTGTAGTTTTTTTTTTTTTTTTTTTTTTTTTTTTTATGATGATGGTTTATGATGATGAGTGAATGAAGGTGGGCCCCGAACCTTGGAAGTGATGATTGAATGAATGAATGAATGATTGAATGATTGAATGACTGAATGAAAGGGTGATGAAGGTGAATTATTGATGATGATGATGATGGGTGAATGAAGGTGGGTGAATGAAGGTGGGCCCCGAACCTCTGAAGTGATGATTGAATGAATGATTGAATTATTGAATGATTGAATGACTGAATGAAAGGGTGATGAAGGTGAATTATTGATGATGATGATGATGGGTGAATGAAGGTGGGTGAATGAAGGTGGGCCCCGAACCTCGGAAGTGATGATTGAATGAATGAATGAATTATTGAATGATTGAATGACTGAATGAAAGGGTGATGAAGGTGAATGGAAGAATGCATAAAGACTGAATGAATGAATGGGTGATAGTGATTGGAAAGGAATAATGAAGGTGAATAGGAGAATGCATAAATGAATGAATGAATCGTGCAAAGATCCTGGCTATAGGACATCTGCATCGAATTGATGGTACTTGTTAAAGCAACCATTGACATCGATGCAGAGGCTAACGCGGCAAGACCTGCAGCGAAAGCTCGTGTCCTTGCGAATTTGGCTCCTGTAACACACACGGCACCGCTTTCGCTTTCCGCCTGGGATAGTCTCGAAAACGTGTTCCAAGTTCCTGTTGTACCGGTCATGGTCCAGTACAACAGGACGTGGCCTGGAACCCCGTCCTCTAAGAGGACCTATCCGACGGCCTCTTGGTGCCTGAGCCCTAGCTTGAACGTCCATTACTAGTGGAACCCAGGCGGCATCCATGAGGGGTGCTGCCCGAGCGCCACCAGCAGCAGCAGCTGCACCCGGTACTACTGGTGCGGGGGGGTCAAGTGGTAGGTCATCCACTTCCTCCTCATCATCAGTAGCATCGTCCGAGTCCGATACTGGTGCCGCCTGGGGTGCATTCTCAGCGAGTGCTCCCCCGACGGCAACAGCAGCAGCAGCAGCATCTGGACCTGGTGAGGGGGGGGGGTCATGAAAGAGTGCTCCCCCAACGCCTCCACCAGCAGCAGGAGCACCAGGAGGAGTGCCAGGATCATCAGCAGGAGCGGCTGGGGAGTCTGGATTGTCGTCCGGTGGGGGCGACCCTGCTGAGCTTCCGGAGGATTGCCGCCGACGCCGCCTGTCTCGCCTGAGACGGGTGCATGGCTCGTACTGACCTTCTGGCAAATCCTGTGCACGCCGGATGCGTCTCCCCGACAAAGGCCACTCTGCAGGGTTGAAGTGCAACAAGGAACGGACTACGCTTTCCTGGAACGCCAGCATAGTCATCTTCCTGCGGGGGTTGCACTTCTTGAAGAGTACGAAGGCATTGAAGAGGGCCATTTGGATGAAGTAGAATACGATCTTCTTCGTCCATTTGACCGTTCTTCGCTGGATGGGGTAGTACTGGATCATCTGATCAAAATGATCCACCCCACCCCTGTGGCGGTTGTAGTCGTCAACACAAACGGGCTTCATGATGTTCTTACGAGTCCGCTGCCACCTGCCTTGTACCTTCTTCTTGACAAATGACTGCTTTGGAATGGTGCTCTGGTCGTGGAAGGTGGACACCATGTTGACAATCCGTTTGTCTTTCCAAAGCATCACTAGGGTTGTGCCGTTGTTCATCGCCTCAATTGCATCGTCTTCCAGTGTCGATGCATGGGCAATGTCGCGCAACCGCTTCGGAGCCCCTCGTGCAAGCCTCAGGGTGCCACACACATAGATCTGGTGGTGTGTGAGCATGTGGTGGCACAGGTCAACTGAGTTGTAAAAGTTGTCCATGAACAACTTGTAACCCATGCCTTGCAGGGACTCCGTTAAACCCTCAACCGTTTTCTGGAGAGTTTGACCAATACCAGTGTAGACTTCAAAGTCATACACGAAACCAGTCGTGGACTCTGCCAGGATGTACAGCTTGATAGCGTACTTCTTTGGCTTCATCGGGTTGTAGCACTTGAATGAAAGGCGACCCTTCCACCCAAGGCAGCCTTCGTCGATGGACACCTTCCTCTCCGGGACGTAGGCAAGCTTGAAGCCAGCAAGCAGGTAGCGCATCACCGTGCGGATCTTCACTAGCCTGTCTTTGGTCTGCTTGATGACTGCCTTGCTGTTGAACGTGTGAAAATTGCTCAGCAAGGCTTGGAACTTGGTGACCTGCATGGTCGTGCGAAACGTTGGATAATTATGGACTCCATCATTTAGCCAGTAGTGACGCACAGTGGGGAGTTTGTTGACACCCATGAGGAAGTACAGACCAAGGAATTTGGCCATGTCCTCCTCACTGAACGATGTCCACAGAGAACCAATGAATAAGGCATACGCGTTGGTCTCATTCACCAGGAACCTGAGCAGTTCTCTTGTAAAAAAGAGCTGGAAGAACTGCAGTGGTGTCACTGGTGCTGGAACCCGCAAGCCAGGGGTTCCAGTGAAAGGATCAACGTTGGGTGTGAACGGGTCTGACGTCCACTCGTGATCCTCAGCATACACGGTGGGGGGGCGTGGAGGTGCACGTGCTGGGAGAGCACCACGTCGTCCGCCTGGACGACGTATGTAACCTCTGCGGCCCCTGGGCCTACCACCTCGGCCCTTCACGGGCCTAGATTTTCGGCGGGGAGGGGGAGGGGGGTCGTCTTCTGCGGAAGACGAAGGGGGTGGGGGTGATGGTGGATGTGATGAGGGTGATGGAGAAGGTGGTGTGGTGGAGTCAGGGCGTGTGGGTGATGGTGGATGTGATGAGGGTGATGGAGAAGGTGCTGTGGGTGGATGAAGTGGGGCAGGAGGAAGCCTCTGTGGAAGCTCCTCATCGATTGCCGCAGCAATCTCATCGTGCATGATTTGGCGATGTTCAGGCGGAACAAACGCCATGTAGCGCGCCTCGCTGCCCCCGCTGTTCCCCA